>OX375876.1:97849242-98514520 GCA_947359465.1 Metellina segmentata
GTCGTTGGAAACATAGGTGAGGGGCCGGGAGTTGAGGACGGCCTCCACATCGCAAAGGATGGTGAGTAGCTCCTCGTAGTTCACCGAAGCTTGACCAAGGACTCTCACCAATAGACCTTTCGTGGATCGGATCAGTCGCTCCCACCATCCGCCCCACCAAGCCGCACTGGGAGGAATGAACTTCCAGATGATGGGATTCAACGTATCCTGGCATACAACCTTTTCCCAGTCAACTTTCCTCAGGGCTGATGCCGTACCAACAAAATTCGTACCGTTGTCAGAGTAGATGATAGATGGTCTACCTCTTCTCGCTATGAATCGACGGAGAGCTTGAATGAAGTACTCGGTGCTTATGGCAGTAACAAGTTCCAAATGCACACATCTATAGACAGCACAAGTGAACAAAACCACCCAAGTTTTGGTTTTGTTTCGAAGGACCAACGGACCGCATAAATCGACGCCCGTAACTTCGAAGGTGTTAGCGTCTCTGACTCTGTCCAATGGCAGATGAATCGGCAATGTCTCTGGTGGTTTTGACGCAAACCTTTTGCATCGCACACACTGTCGCACAACGGATCTGACAGTTCGCCTGAAGGAGAAAATCCAATATTCCTCTCGAAGCATGGTATTTAGGGCTTGAACACCAGCGTGACTGTTTTTAAGATGGAATTCCCTAACTACAGCTTGGACAAAAAAATGCTTTGCCGGCAGTAAAATTGGGTACCGGAAGGCGTATGAGTCGTCTCTCTCAACAATCTTGGTTTTTACTCTAATTAAATCAGTTTCATCTCGCACAGTTGCGAGATCATTAACCGAATCTCCGGTCTGTGCAAAACTCTCCCTTTGAACGAGCAAAAGAAGTGTGTTTCTAGATTTCTGAATCTCAATAGTATTCAAAAAAGGTTCTTTAATAACATTTTGCTTACGGGAATTAGCAATAAATCTTTTAACCCAGCCCAAAATCTTTACCATTTTGAGAATGTAGAATATCTTTTGTACCATTTAGGCTCACTATCTATATCTACACTAACGTTACTACATGAGTTTACTCCCTTTTTCATTTCTGAGTAAACCAAACTTTCATTTGGCTCAATAACTAATTCGGGCCAATACTCACTGGGACCTTTCAGCCAAACAGGTCCATTTACCCAATTAGATTGGATAAACCGCAAAGGGGAGCAGCCGCGGGAAGGAAGATCAGCCGGATTCAAATCACTTGGAACATATGACCACTGATTTTGGTCCGTGAGAGCACAAATTTCCCTCACACGGTTACCCACAAAAGTTCCCCAAAGATTATTTCTTTTTATCCATGATAAAGCTGTAGTCGAATCGGTCCAAAAATATTTCGAGTTGCACTCCAATGAAAGGGCTTCAGTAACATACTTGGACAAACGAGCACCTAGAACGCAAGCCATTAGTTCTAAACGAGGAATTGTGAACCCTTTTAATGGGGCTACCCTGGATTTTGCTGCAACCAAATTTATGAATACTTCTCCGTTGTCCACGCATCTAAGGAATATTACAACTGCATATGCGTGTTGGCTTGCATCACAAAAAACATAAAGGGACCAATTACTTTTATCGCCAAACCCGATGCGTCGTGGCAACTTAAAATCAGTAAGCCTTTCCAAATTATTGTACCACTTTAAAAATTTCTTCTCTATTTCATCTGGTAATCGGGCATCCCAATCTGCCTTTATTACCCAAATTTCTTGCAGCAATAGTTTCGCCGGTAACATAATGGGAGTCAAGAATCCCATAGGGTCAAAAACAGACTGTGTCAACGACAAAATTTCCCTTTTTGACAAGGTTTTCGAAAGTGTTACAGGTTTTATATTAATGGACACTGTCTTCATTCCTATTCCACAAAACCCCTAAAACCGACTGTGAGTCGTCTACAGTTTCTGAATTTAAATCTTTTATCCTTAAGTCTACATTCTCCTTTATTGTCCCACTCATCCACATCCTCAAATCCATCTTTGCGCTAGCTAGAATATTTGTAGAATTTTCTATGAAATTCTCAAGTTCAATTTCATTATCAACAGAGATGACACAATTATCGACATATAGGGATTGAGCTAACTTTTGAGCCGTTACTCTCTCTTCATCCGAGAGCTGGGACAAATGATATGTAATAACCGCTCCCAACAGAAACGGACTGGAAGTTACTCCAAATACGACCCTTGAATGGCGGAAAACCTTTACAACACTATTCCTCTCCCACCATAGGAACCTCAAATAATCCCAATCTTATTTTCTTATTTCTATTTGTAAAAAGGCGCGCTTAATATCAGACGTAACCCCTATACACTTTTCTCGAAATTTAACAAAACTGAAGGGATCTCTTCAATTAAGTTCGGCCCTTTAAATAAACAATCATTAAGTGAGGGTGATCTGCCAACTTTACAACTGGCATCAAAAACCGGCCTTATTTTTGTAGTTAGACTATCTGGTTTAAATACGGGATGATGGGGCAAGTAGTGTCCCTATATATCAAGTTCACTATCCGGCACCTCCTCAATAATACCCTCATCCCTCCATTCTTCAAAAATTTTACTGTAATCATCATACTTACCGAGTGATTCTAATTTTCTGGTGACACTAAATAGTCTCTTTTCGACTACATGACGATTTGAAGGCAACTCCACATTTTGTCCTAACCAAGGCAAGCCCACACAATAACGACCCTCATGGCTTCTAGAGAGAGAGTGCAAAAATTGTTCCCTGGCCATTTCCTCTTCAGCCTTTTTAGTTAAACCCTGTTGACTATCCAGTATACCAATTGTCTCCAAATTCCAAAGATCAGAGATTTTCATATCCCTGACTGCTAAATTTGTACACAAAAGTGAGGTGCTTGCAGTTTTATTATCCGAATAACTCTCCAAAGTGCCACAAACTGCCCAACCCAATTTTGTACAAATCGCGGTTAATCCTCCATTTAGTTGCTTTACAAGCCCAGTGAGAATTTTCCCATAAACATCACTTCCGATGAGCATTTCTATCTTTGGACAATCTGATCCCATATCTGACAACAAAATGTTGTTTCGCTTTAATTCCCTTACAATAGGACCTTTAGGAATGCACGGTATATTGCCACAAATTACATCCTGTTCCAAAAAATCAAATTCTAAATCTTCACATTTGTTTTTACTCAATGAAGATAATTTAACCCGATATTTATTATGCGATTTCGGTCCAGTTTGGGCTCCCCCGAATAAAGTGTGAGACAAAGTCTCTTTGGAAACAATGTGCAAACCCAGTACAAAAGCCAACGATTTTGAAATATACTATTTTTGTGAGCCGCAATCAAGCATCACTCTACAAATCCTAGACTGATTAGCGCCTACTACCTTAACCTTTAATGTCATTGTTGAGATCGGTATATGGCTGCAGAAAGGAAGCACTTCAGGAACAGGAACAACAAGAACTTTAATAAACAATAATAGGTTAGTTACATGGTTCGTCTCGCCTTCAGTACGAGTGCGTCTGCTGGTGTTAGTATTCAAAGACCGACTTTATATACAATTCTGCGCTACGGCAGAGTGGAGCGCCATCTACTGGGTGAATACTACAGAGTATCCCTCCAGTGACGAAGGAACGATAAACATAGGTAATAATACAGCACAGATAAGCAAGACAAAATAAGAAAATGAGTACTCGTACAATTGAAGATATTTACAATTTTAAATAGTAATGTAACCATTTACAATTCAATAAAGTACACACAATGAGGGAAAAATTTTTTAGTTATTTCTCCATGACAAGTCTATCGGGGAAATGTACACACCGTCCCGATCGTGTAATTACAGGTGTTTTAGATTGTGGCTTGGGTGTGACCGATTTAAGTTTGTCAATGTGGGAAGATAGCTTTGGGGATTCCATGGTATCCGAAAAATAAAAAGCTGGCTTTACTCTGTCGATGGAAACAGTGTTTTTCTTACCATTTAACTCAATGACAAAATTTTTGTCTGTACGGTTAACAACCAGATGTGGTCCAGAATAAGGAGGTGTGAGAGGAGGTCGAACTTTGTCGATTCTTAAAAATATATGGGTGCATGTTTTTAATGATGGGTTTACATAAACTTTAGTATTACCATGATTTGTAGATGCGATAGGATTTAGTTTTCGCATCATTGAAATGAAATTGGACACTGTTACGATCTACGGACGGGTGTCATGGACACATATAAGAACGGTCGTTCTTGTGGCTCCTGTTATATTCCTCTCTCAGTAAGCATTACCCCTCTCCCTTACGGAGTGTTCGGTGGTTGGCCCCGACCCCGGAGGATGAAAAGAAGGGGGTGAAGAGGAGAGGGTCGTTCGCAAAAAAGGAGACGGTGGAACTAGCGGTCTTGGAGTAGACGTGTTTTTTTGAAGCACCGGACGGTGCGGTGTAGATATCGTAAACTTCATTTAATGTTATACAAATAAAACGTGTATGTCCAAATTTGGTGAGCAGTGTCCCTCTGTTCTTAGCCACAACTACACATATTGTCTTGCAAAGTAGACATCGCTCGGGCCGCTCTGACATAATTGGTGTCAGAAGTGGGGTTGTGTAGTTGTGTGATGGTATAGAACAAGCGGCAAGAGGTGACGCGGCGCCATTTTGGAGGTTTAGGAAGAGCAACTGGATTGTTGCTGGATTCCATAGTCTTGCACCATTTCGTGAAGAGCAACTGGATTGTTGCTGGACTGTATATATATTTGCACCATTTCGTGAAGAGCAACTGGATTGTTGCTGGACTGTATATACTTGCACCATTTCGTGAAGAGCAACTGGATTGTTGCTGGACTGTATATACTTGCACCATTTTCGGAAGAGCAACTGGACTGTTGCTGGATTCGGGATAGGGAGCTATCCTGGGAACTACACTAGCAGCTGTAGAGAATTCCTGAATTGAATTCTATCCTCAACGCGAACCTTCGACACTGGACCATTGCAGTCATCACCTGGGAAGAGGGATCCTTTTCGCAACCCGGAAAATTGTTGGGTGCTTACCAGGAGCGTTGGAGGAAGCGATCGACGTGACCGGATACCGTGTGATGGAATAGCAGCGATCCTGGACCGAGGGACGTCCACGTCGGAAGAGTGATCCTGGAGATGCGCTTGTTGTCGACTAGGGCGATGGAAGGAAAATGCTGGTTCGAGCGTTTTGCGATGGAAAAGCGGTGAGGCTGATCTGAGATGGTTAACGTCTGATGTCTAACGTTAGTGTACAACCGGAAAGATGTCTGAGGAATGTGCTATTCGCAAGCGAGGAGGGATGGAAGTGCGCCTTCTGCAGTCAACTCATACCTTGAAGGGTACTGGGGTAAGTCCCTTCTGAATTGATCCAGTGAGCCATTAAATACACAGGGGGGATTAACACATATATGTATGAGAAGCAAGGTGGGGATGATTGTTATATTTGTGCTATGATGTGTATTTATTTTGATGGGGCTATGGATTGTAGGATTTAATGTGTAATGAACATCAGCTAAGGAATAGTTTTTAGGAATTACTGTGGGCAAATAAAAGTGTAAAATTATGCAGATGTATTTAATATAATTAGTTACGTATTGAAAGTGTTTGCATATTTAATAAAGTAACTAGGGGAATTATATGGAACATCAAAGTGCATGTTTGAAAAATCTTTGTGTATTTACTTGAGTAATTATTGAAGCTGGGTGTTATTATTAAAATTGATTGTGTTTACACGGGGATCACCATGGCATATTTTGAGGGAGCGAGGATAGAGGAGATGAGATATGTGGCAATTGAAATGGGGGAAGACGTTCCTTCAAATGCGAATAGGTGTCAATTGAAAAGAATAATAGAGGATTCTAAATCATACGATGCAGAATTTGTAGAAGTGTTCGTGACATCTATTGTTAATGATAGGATTTTAAGAGAGAAAAGAGAAGCTGAAAAGGAGGCGCTAAGGGGTTGGAGAGAAGCCCAATTGGAATGGAGAGAGGCGGTAAGGGATCAGATAAATGCTGAAGGAGAGTGGAAATAAAGAATTCGGCCCACGGAGACAACGGACGATGAGGGACTCTGCTGCTGTTGTCTGCTATGTTTTGTAAATATGTTTTATATGTCTTGCGTCTTATGAAATAGGCCTTAGGGCCTATTTCACGCTTAAGGAGGGAGGAATGTTACGATCTACGGACGGGTGTCATGGACACATATAAGAACGGTCGTTCTTGTGGCTCCTGTTATATTCCTCTCTCAGTAAGCATTACCCCTCTCCCTTACGGAGTGTTCGGTGGTTGGCCCCCGACCCCGGAGGATGAAAAGAAGGGGGTGAAGAGGAGAGGGTCGTTCGCAAAAAAGGAGACGGTGGAACTAGCGGTCTTGGAGTAGACGTGTTTTTTTGAAGCACCGGACGGTGCGGTGTAGATATCGTAAACTTCATTTAATGTTATACAAATAAAACGTGTATGTCCAAATTTGGTGAGCAGTGTCCCTCTGTTCTTAGCCACAACTACACATATTGTCTTGCAAAGTAGACATCGCTCGGGCCGCTCTGACAGACACATAAGTAGGAGTAAGGGATTGGGGTACGGAATCAGTTGTAAAAAGATCAGATGGTAAACGTAAAGTAGTACCATAAACAAGTTGAGAACTGGTCGCATTGATATCCTTCTTAAGAGAAGAGCGTAGACCTAATAAAACTATGGGTAAAACTTCCGTCCACTTAGTGTGTTCATGAGCCGTTATGGCTGCTTTGAGGTGCCTGTGAAAGCGTTCAATCATCCCATTTGATTGAGGATGATAAGCAGAAGAAAGAATTCTATCAGTGCCTAAAGTATTTGTGAGTTCACGAAGAAGATTAGATTTAAAATTTTGTCCCTGATCTGAAGTAATAGTGACTGGTGTACCGAATCTACAAATCCAACCGTGGAGGAGAGCTCTAGCAGTGGTTTCTGCTGTCATATCCGTGGTGGGAATGGCCTCAGTCCATCGGGTGAATCTATCAATGATGGTTAAGCAATATCGGTAGCCATCGGAAGGTGGATAAGGTCCGATAAAATCAACGTGAATATGCGCAAAACGCGCGTCCGGTAAAGCAAATGTGCTAAGTGGAGCTTTGGTATGCTGAAATACTTTTGCTCTCTGACATTTATTACAACCACGTACTTTGTCTTTGATGAACTTTTTCATACCAGGCCACACAAATCGGCTTGAGATTAAATTAGTTGTAGCTAAAATACCTGGATGGGAGAGATAATGAAGGTTTTCAAAAACAGTAAGTCGCTGAGATTTCGGAACAAATGGGCGAGGGTTTTCAGTGGATTTATCACAATATAAGTGTATATCTTCAAGTGGAAAGTAGTGTTTTTCCAATTTTAGTGATGTTTCCGAGTTGAGTAAATTTGAAAGTTCCTCATCATGCAATTGTTCCTCTGCAAACATTTTATAGTCAAGTGCAGTAGTTTTTGAAATGGCATCAATCTCGATCCGAGATAAAGCATCTGCAGCAATGTTATCTTTACCACTAACATGCCGAATGTCAGTGGAAAACTGCGAAATGAAATCTAAATGTCTTAGCTGGCGTGGTGAACATTTATCTGCTTTCTGTTGAAAAGCAAATATTAGCGGTTTTTGATCGGTATAGATGAAAAAGTCTCTGCCTTCTAGCATATGTCGAAATTTTTTTATTGATGAATAAATTGCTAGAAGTTCACGATCATACGTAGACCACTTTTTCTGACATTTGTTAAGTTTTATGGACATGAATGCTATAGGTTCCCACTTTCCTTCGGTAGATTGCATCATCAGAGAACTACCAATTGCAACGTCCGATGCGTCAGTCCAAAGACTAAGTTGAGCACTGGGAATCGGATATCTAAGTAAAGTTGCTTTGGCAAGTGCCTTTTTTGCATCAGAAAAAGCAGTATCTGCAGCAGTTGTCCAATCAAGTGGATTTTCAGGGGATTTGCTAGTTCGAGTTGGTTTTCTTTTGTTCCGATTACCTTCTAAAAGTTGTATCATGGGTGCTAAAATGTGAGAGGCTCTGGGTATGAAACGTCTATAAAAATTATACAGACCTAGAAATCTACGAAGTTGTGTGAGTGTAGCTGGTTTGGGAAAGTTTTGAATTGCTACAACGCGATCTGGGAGTGGTTCTAATCCTTGCTCTGAAATTTTAAAGCCAAGAAAATTTAAAGATGATACACCGAAAGTACATTTTGATGTTTTTAACGTAAGACCATAATGATCAAGACGTTCAAAGAGTGCGCGAAGATGAATCATATGTTCTTCGCTAGTATTACTGGCAATTAAAATATCATCTATAAATGCAAAGACACCATCCAGACCACGCGTAACCTCGTCGATAAATCTTTGAAAAGTGCTTGAAGCATTACATAACCCAAACTGCATCCTTGTACTTTCAAATAGTCCAAAAGGGGTGCAAATGGCTGTTTTATGGATGTCCTGGGGTGCAACAGGAATTTGATGGAAAGCTTTGATTAAATCTATCTGCGAAAAGATTTTCTTTCCATGCAGCTCATTAGTAAAATCTAATATACTAGGAACTGGATATTTATCTTTGACTGTTTGAGAATTTAAAGCTCGAAAATCACCCACAGGACGCCAATCGTCACATCCTTTTTTAGATACCATGTGTAGAGGTGACGCATAATTACTTTTGGATGGTCGCATATGACCCAAATCAAGCATGTATTGAAATTCGGTTTTCGCTATTTTTAACCGATCAGGAGCAAGACGTCTAGGTTTAGCAAACACTGGCGGGCCATGAGTTTCAATATGATGCAGGACATTGTGTTTTACAGGTTGATTTGCACATGGCACTTTTGTAATATTAGGAAAATCGACCAATAATTTAGAAAAATCGTTATCCAATGTAACAACTTTGACAGAAAAAATATCAGCATTATTAACAAGACCGTGAGAATTCAGATTAGTAGTACAATCATTTAAACGCTTACGCCGTAAATCAGGTTTTAAATTGAAATAATGCAAAAAATCTGCACCAAGAATTGCTGTGGTAACATTACAAACATAAAATGGGAAAACAAAATTGCGTCTTAAACCAAAATCTAAAGATAATAGTTTTTGACCATAAACATAAATTGTTGTGCCATTTGCAGCACTAAAGGTTTGAGTTGGATGTTGTTTCCGCTGCGATTTGGTAGCAGGGATAATCGAAACATCTGATCCAGTATCGACCAAAAGGTTTAAATTCGTTTTTTTGTCTCTAACAAATAGGCGACTTGATCGAGTAGGCAAAAAGTATGTCGCTTCTACTCTTGCCTGCTTTCGTTTCCCGTAAACGAGCAGGGCTGCACACATTTGTTGGCCTTGGATTTGTACTTCCCATGGTACCAACAAACAGAGCTTTCAGCCGAAGTTCTGTGGCTTCTGCGGGATGAGTTACGATTGCGGGAGAAACTACGTGATCGGCGAATAGTGTTTACTTCTTTACGTAGTTCATGTATTTCTTCCATGAGTTGTTGCAAAGTGTTCGGACCTGCTTCGGCAGTGGAATATGATAACGAAATTCCACTTACCTCGGCTGGTGTTACTTCTAATATGCGATCAGCAACTTCAGCGGCCTTCTGCGATGTAGTTGGCATCATGGAGGCTAGAATTGTTTGGACATTGATGGGAAGTTGCGAGAGGAATAATTCCAGCATAAGTGAATCTGCAATCTGGTGCGATTCAGCACGTCTTTGCATAACACGGAGGAGTTCGGAAGGTTTACGATCACCGAGCTGTTCTCCAGTTAGAAGTTTCCGTATTTGTTGCGTTCTGGTTTCGCCACAACGAGAAGTAATATGATCCTTTAAGTGCTGAAAGGGGTTGGTTGGATCCGGGTTTAAGATGACATCTCGCACTGTAGAAGCTGCGCCGGGTGGTAGATGAGCAACAATGTAGTTGTATTTTGTTTTCGGATCCGTGATGGGCTTGGGCGTGGCGAGGGCAAAAGTAGCTTCGCACATACCAAACCAAAGGTTTGGATCCGCGTCGTTGTAAATCGGAATCTTGACGGCAGCAATATTCTCCATGGTGGGAAGTCCAGAAATCAGTGGTGAAGTGGGAAAGTAAGCAGCGAGAACAAACCGATTGGAACAAAGCAATATTCAAGAATAATTTAAATGTTCAGCTCCGGGTCACCATGTTGAGATCGGTATATGGTTGCAGAAAGGAAGCACTTCAGGAACAGGAACAACAAGAACTTTAATAAACAATAATAGGTTAGTTACATGGTTCGTCTCGCCTTCAGTACGAGTGCGTCTGCTGGTGTTAGTATTCAAAGACCGACTTTATATACAATTCTGCGCTACGGCAGAGTGGAGCGCCATCTACTGGGTGAATACTACATCATTAAGGCCACTTCTGAGGTGCACGTCTGTCCAGCGGTAGTTGTTTGCACGTCTATTACCGGAGGAGTTTCTGGTGCTGGCGGTGGATTTTTGCAATGCATTTCTGGGCATATAGAAATGCAATGCACCTTACCACAAGCATAGCAACGTATAAATTGTTTACAAAATTTGGCTATATGATTTGGTGCTAAGCATTTTAAACAACATTTCTTATCTTTAATTTTAGCAATTTTCTCCTCAAGAGGCAACAGACGGGCTTCGTAACAATTCTTACTATCATGAGCTTTATTGCAAAAAATACAGAAGCTATCTTTTGTGGTAAGAAATCCACCGGCAGTGGGAAAATTAGCTTGATTTTTAAACTTAAATTTACTTCTACTTTCACCCTTTGGCTTTTCTTGGTATAACCCTCATTTCGACCATTGCCCCCAAAACCACTACGAGCCAATTTCAACCTTTCCTCACCTTGCACTTCGGATTTTAAAAAGTTCATCAAGTTTGTTAGGCGCGAAGATTCAGGTGAAGACCTTGCGCAGAGACTCGGGGTTTCTTCTGGCTGGTTAAAATACAAACTTCTCTGCCAAGCCCTTAATACATCTTCGGTGAGACAGGATTCCACCATTGGGTACAACCATGCTGAATTATCACCCGCATTTAAGCCAAGTGAATCCAAAGCCCTCAATTGAGCCTCCAACTTACCAAAAAGCCTATCAAAGGGTAACTTATCTCTTGAATCCGCTTTAACATTAGAAATAATTAACTTAATAAGTTCCCTTACATAAACCTCTATTAAAAGCTCAGGTTTACCAAAACGCTCTTGGAGTGCAACAATAGCCTTATCATAGTTAGCTGAGGTAACTGGATAACTATCAATAAATTCTCTTGCCCTTGACCCCTCTTTCATACTTTGAATTAAGTAAGAAAACTTGTCACTCTCATGTATATGAGTATCCTCATGGATTTTTTGAAATTGGGACCAGAATGGAAGCCAGTTAATCAAAAGACCATCGAATTTCTTTTTAACTCGATTTTGGGGAGTTTATACGTTTTTGTTTTGTTACAAGAAACATTATTGCCATTTTCTGATCTCGTCTCTACGTTTAATTCATCTAAAACGCTTAACTTAATATTTATTCGACGAGACAGAGTAATGAATTTATCTGAATAAACTTCCTGGCCTTCGACTTCCTTCACAACTGCGTCTTCCCTGGCTTCTCCCCCTTCAGTTAATAAATCCAGAATTTTTCCATCTAGGGCATGTAATTCTGAATTAACATTCTGCAATTTACAAAACTTGTCAGTTATTGCATCTAAATCGCACTGATCCTTCAATAACTCAGCTTCAAGAAAATTAGTTGTCTTTGTGAAGGAACTACGCCGTCCCGTTCTTTTAAGTTTAAGGGATTCCATTATAATTATTATGAAAGTTTGTAAAAATGTTTCTACCTAAAACTAAAGACTTAATACTGACAATAGAAACATATCTAAAATTTTGAAACTTTCACTTAAACTATTCCCAAACTCAAAACAAAACTCTACTGAGACAAACAAAGGGAGTCCTGTCACGGACGCCACAAAATGTTAGAAATAACACCTATTCATCTAAATTAGCCACCGGCTGATAAAACACACTCCCCAAGCTCGTCTCCAAGAGAAAGAAGCTACACATACCTTTATAGAATCCTTTTATTCTAACGGTAACTAACTACGCAGTTTTCACAA
The DNA here is from genome assembly GCA_947359465.1 of Metellina segmentata. Lineage (NCBI taxonomy): Eukaryota > Metazoa > Arthropoda > Arachnida > Araneae > Tetragnathidae > Metellina > Metellina segmentata. The sequence goes on from OX375876.1 coordinate 97,861,303, forward strand.
CAGCATAAAAAAGCATATTTACACACAAGAAATGAAAGAGAGCTATTTTGTTCATTTGTAGAGGATGCAATGGTTTCAAGTCTTGTTCATACGTTTTACATGAAATTTCACAAAAGCCGTTCTTTTTCTAAAAAAATTTTAATTATTTGATTTTATCAATAACTACTGTTTAGTGCTCTGGCTTTACAAATTGCTTCTACCACACCTGCTCCTTTTAATTTAACTCAAAGTCACAACAGCCTTATTTTTGAAAGAAAATGAGGTTTTCATAATTATGAATGCACAACAGAATTACTTCAGGACGCTTCTTTATAATTCTTTTGTCTTCCTTGAATTTATTTTTGTCAGATAATGTCGAACTATTTTTTGGCATAGAAATATTATAAATGTTTTTGATACCTCAATAAGTTTTATTTTTATATTTTTAATTTTAGACGTGTGGATGAGGCACTCATTTAATTTCGTTGTGAGGATCGATATTTATACAGGTTTTCTTAACTACTTAAAAAAGCAGAATAATAAAGTGGGTATGTCCAGAATAATAAGAATTTAATCATCCTAGTACTTTGTGATGAATTTTGATATTGGCTAGGTTTTTTTTAACCATTTTCTTAAAATCAACGTTGTGATGAAACAAAGTATCGATGAGAAGTGGGAATGCAAACGAATTCTCTATATGAGCCGTTTAAAGCTAAAGTGGCGTAAGTCCATTAAACACTGTTTCGAGATATAGAGACTTTTAGTAGAATAGTTGTTGATTATTCCAGAAAACTACCAAACAAAAATTTTCCCACTCAATGTGTTCAGAATGGATTGCTTTAGCTCATGTATATTTTTTTGCTCTTATCTCCAGTTTATACGTAAATTATAATTCACTTAAGTAACTTACACCACTTAGGATTTACATGACTTGAGGTTTCGGTTCAAGACAAAACCTTGGTTCATTAACAACATGAATGTTATTTTATTTTGAAAAGAAATATTATGTCAAAAAATAATATAAATCAATGTTATTTAATTTGAAGTCTCCCACAAAACTTTCTGCTACTCAATATCCCTAGTGTCATCAGTACCCAGTGGTACGTTGTCATCAGCGGAGTCGGAAGTATTAATGTTTAGATAATAGGCATGACTGTCAGGGAGAATGTAGACCAAAAGCTCTTGCATATCTTTCTTTTTCTTTTTTGTCACAGGCCGGGGTCCATTGTAGAGTCGAGACAAAAGAAGATTTGTCCTCGTTTTCCTTGTGGTTTTATGTTTAGCTTGTAAAACAAAATGTCACCAGACAAGTTTTCCTTGTAAGAAAATTTAAAAGGATTGGATTTCTGGTACCGAATCCATTGCATCTTTAGCCATGAAACTGGAAGCTTTTCTTCATTAAACTTTCTTTTGGTAATGGATTTTTCCATGTTTTCTGTAGATAAAAACCCTTTACTAGACATCATAGTATGGTGGAAATATTTTTTCTCGACATTTAGTGATTACTTGATACCAGTCAGAAGGGCAAAAGATCTGTTGATTCATACTGTATAGTTCTATTGAGCCAAAATCCGAGTCGTTCGGAAGGTGGAACTATCCACTTCGCATAAACTTTTGATCAATCGTTTCAATGTTGTTGTCTTCACTTAGAACTAGTTTCATAAAGTTTAATGCCATCTTCCACTTCCTGTTTTGTCCTGTACATGTATCGCTGAACAGAACAATATGTTTTGCGGTTGGTGCTCTGCTTTTTATGTGTTTGACTACACGTGTACTGACTTCCTCTGAGCCCCGAGATCCCACTGTTTCATCCCAACAGTACATGTAGTCTAATCCTGTTGATAACCCGTGGCATCTTAAGTTATAAACGTATAAATTACGTTTATAATAAGCGATTTGGCATGTTAGTTTCGGGAATGGTAACGACTTTTCCAAATCGAATGAGAAAGAATAATAGGAGTTATCAGAAACCGATTTTTCAGAGTCTCTTTTCATAGTATCTCTTACTTTCTCAGCCTTTCGTAGGTGAATCTTGTGTTGCAATGCGTTTTCTCTCTTTTCATGTTCATCTTTTGAGGAGTTCATTTAAATTTTAAAGGAATCGCTTTTAAAATCGAGTTTAAAGGAACGCTTTTCGAAATAAAATAGCATTCATAGCAGTTTTAGCAGTTTTGTCTTGAAAACCAAAACTTCAATTTATGTAAAACCAAAGTGGTGTAAGTGTTACTTACGTGCCTTAAAATTTACTTATAAACTGGAGATAAGGCAAAAACAATGTACAAGAGCTAAAACAATCCATTTTGAACACATGGGGTGGGAGTATTTTTGTTTGGTAGTCTGGAATTTTCAACAACTATTCTACTAAAAGTCTCTGTCTCGAAACAGTGTTTAATGGAGTTACAGCACTTTAGCTTTAAACGGATCAGGTGTGAAAACGATCCCGAAACATAAAAATCGTCGATATTAAAAAAAAGGTAAAACATATAAAATTATTAATATCGTACAGAAAAAAATATCTGAATATAACATCCCAACAGCTCTTCAATCTTAAGAAGAAAAAAATAAATATAACTTAAACTTAGAACAAGTAAAATGGAATGAAGTGGTTTTACCATTCGCGGTCAACAAAAATTTTAAACAGTAATGTTTTGAATTACAAGTACATTCATTGGAATAAAAAATATCCAAACAGTCACTGGAAATATGGTGTAACTTCAAGTTATACCACTTTGGCTGCCAGCAGTTAGAAAGCTTCACTGACTGCATCTTTTTGTGATGCCATATGTGTGGTTATTTGGGGAATTAGGAGTTAGACCATCTTTCCTACAAGTAGTTTTCCATATTCAGAAATTGTTACCAGCATTAACTCAGATTTTTCAAAAAGTGGACTTACACCACTTTGGTTTTAAAAGGCTCATATGTGAGATGTTTTTCCCTGTTAGGCTAAATGCACGGGAGCAGAAAGTGCTTAAAACTGCGACGTACGTTGCAGAACAAGCAAAGTCCTCGCAGAACAATTTTCCCTTAATTTTATCAAAATTTAGGCCGATATCTTTTGTGTTTTTGATTGCGTTTTTGAATTTACTGTAGTTTTCAAAATTCGGATAAAATGCCTGCAGAACGAATGTAATTCCGTGGAGTTGTGTTGCAGAACACTGAATATAATTCTGCAGCACCTGGGGCTAAATGTAGGTGGGTGTAATGTTTTCATGTGTCTGGAATTCAATGTCTGGAATACGTGCAGGAACATTTTCCTGCATGTATTCCAGACATTACGCCATTTGGCACTATGTACGATCTCAGTACTTTGAATACGATACTGGGACCGTTTTGGTTCAATGGATATGTCCACTGAGTGCTGCCAGTTATAGGAGGACCTGCCAGTTATAGGAGTTGCAGGTTCGATTCCTCCCTGAGCGTGTTTCTGTCTTCTGTGTCAGTAAAACTTTCATTGTGTGATGTCTATTTCTTGATATCGTATACTCTGTGACTGTGATCTAATATGTGCCTTGCGCCACAAAAAATGCAACCAACCGCAATAAGTTAATGTGATTATTTAAAGGTAGGTTGATAAATATGAGAAAGGTTAAAATACTTGTCGGTTAGGTTTAGAAACTTGACACACAATTTTAAAACACTGTTTTAATCTGTTTATAGTCGTATTCAGGAACATACTTTTGTGGGAGTATGCTTAGTTTCACATAATAAACGCAAGGAATGAATGGCATTAGGGACTACCTTGCTATGTAGAGTGCAAACATAGATACATAACTTCCAATATACTAAAAGGTACTGACAATTAGGTATTTCAGAATTCTTCTGCTTTATAGTACATTCCTAGACTGTAATTTTATTGAATATGATTTATACGTGATTTAGTTAATACGTTTCCCACTGCTCCTGTAGAATTTAGAAGCTGAACTCTCTAGATGCTATTACGAGTCGAAAGGTTGAATTTTAGAGTTGTTTCAACATCACACACACACATTCACGATTTGTGCGTTACCTAGAAAAGGATAACTGTGACCATTTTTACTCTAGCTGTTGGTTGTAGTAGGCATGAGAAAAGGTCGCGTAGTAGTGTGAAGGTTGAGTAAGAAAGTGGATTTATACCGAGAAAATAGTTGAGGTGAAGGTTTTGAGACCCTGAAATTCAGACAAATGAATCTTGTACAGTATCTAAATTTTATTTTTGATCGTAGACTAACCATTAAAATTCCATTAAGTCTAATGCAATAAGAGCTGTCAGTCAGGTATCTTTTGAAAAGAGGATTAGAAGTTGACAGCAAAAATATTTAGGAGCACGTGTTCCGATCACAACTGAGTCACCAATGTAGCGAAGTAGGTTGAGGACTACAATTTACCAGAAGATACACCAAGAAAGGAACTTAGACCCGGTGCACACATCTGGTTTTTCAACGTGCGGCGCCGCTGCCGCAACGCAAATGCGGTCTGAGATATATTAGATCCAATGCAGCAGTGCACACATGCCTCCATCACCGCTGGGCTGACGCACATCCAACTTGCGTGCAGTTTGTACCGCAGTTCCTCACGGTCGCCGCACACGAGTTTCCGTTCTGAAGTATCTTGTTTTCATAAACAAATCGAATATAAATAATAATTAATAAATGGTTGTATCCATTAACGTCTATTTTGTTTCAAAATATACTTTTTTCACACCAAGTAAGCGAAATAAACACGTTTTCTTCGATAGAATATTTATCGCAAATGGCGCGAAATGAGTTCGTGCGTCATTTCACGGTTTTGTGTGCAAAGTTTTGCTTCGGTGCCGCAGTGGCGCCGCACGTTGAAAAACCGGATGTGTGCACCGGGTCTTATACTCTGTCATTAACATGCAAAAGGAATTGTATGCTGTAATTTAGGGTTACCATATTATTTTTGTTCACTCCGGGACACTTTTAAACTGAGATATATTCCACGAATTCTTCAAATTTGTGTCGAAAAGCAAAGGAATTATCACTTTTGTAATATATACTCGTAACTGATGACTGTCTCGACAAGGTATTTCGTTATTAGTAAGACTTGCCTGATCTTAATAGACGAGATATCTCATCGTTAGGAAAAACCGTCGTGATCTTGATCATAAAATAAATTTTAGAATGAAGTTTTAAGAGAAGTCAAAAATAGAAGTATAAAGAAAAGGAAAGTTTTTCACAGATTTGCAAATTCAATTGATGAAGGGTTTTGAAAAATGAAAAATGAGGATGCTACTGTAGGTAGTTGAATTAACGTGGTACTGGAGCAACACAAAATGTTACGGATGCTATTGATTTGAGAGAAATGTCCCATAAAACATATATTTACTTTTGAAATCACTTGAAAATGCCACTACCGTCCATTTCAACTGAATTATGCCGTTATTGAAAGAATAATAATGTTTACAAAATCCGAACTATAACTTTTCAAACATTAAAACATTCTTTGTCATAATGACAGAAGATAGCGAAATTCGAAAATGTCGTATGCCTGATTCAAGAGTGCCACAAGTAAAAAAATATTGTTTTTTGACTATGAGTGCTGGAGCACTTGCTGTAAATCGTTATTTTTATTAATTGAGTTGATCATGAAAAGAACTTAAGAGGGAATTCCAAATCTCCCTCAAAATCGTCTTTTGTCGAGTAACTTTCGTGTCACCTTTCGTCATTTTGTAGCTTTGTCATCCAGCACGAGTGCGGTGTATGTGAAATGTATTGTATGAACGGATATGCATGTGTAGGAATTGTGTCGAAAGTAAGTTGTAGAAATTATAAAGATGGCGAAAGGTAAAATATTATTTTATTCTACGAAAAACGTAAGTGATTATATATTTTGATCATCTCTTCAATCTAGATTAAACCAATTAAAACCGAGTAAGGTCGGGAATTCACTATAATTTGTTACGATGAAAGGAATATTGATTATCCTGTGTCGCTACGATCCTGTAAAAGTTGATAAAGTATTAGGATCTCACAGCAATGTCCACGTTGTCATGGGGAAAGGCCTGTAATGGAAGCAACAAATCTATTATAACTTTGACCAACAAATGACAAATTAATTATTGTTTCAGTCAGTAGACAAGCTATGAGAAATTGGAATGAAGGTGTTAGGTATCACGTCAGGTTTAGGTGAAAATATCCGCAATAGCGAAGAATTAGCAATAACAAATCTTCTAGCGCTTCAAATCCAACTCACAAAAAAAAGAAGTATCTTGATTTTTTACTGATTTTTTTCATCTCTTAAAGTTATTAAGAAACCTTATCTTAGCGGAATAAAACTTCCCTCTGATAAAGTAATTCAAAAATCCGTATTTGAAAAGTTATTGAAGTCCGATTCGAGTGAATTGAAAATACACCACCCCAAATAGTCTTGGGGGCATATTCAAGTACGAAATAATGAAAGACAGAATGTACTGCCGTGCCACACCAGAACGGTTGCGCCTTAGATTATTATTTCCCGAGTGAAAACTAAACATCGAATTTCATATCTATCATTGATGGTTGTTTTGATGCTTTCAATTCCAGAACTCTACGAAACAAAAAATTATTATATGGATTTGCTCTCAAACTAGAATTCCATATGAATGTTGTGCATAAAGAAAATATATATTGAAGAGATGAGAGTTGTCGTTCAGTCAAATCTGCTACTTTTCCAAAAATGACGACTAGTCTCCATTTCATCTTTAATTTGACTTCTGAAGTTTTTTCACAGACTGAACCGAAATGCTTTTTAACATGTTGAATACACTAAGATTCTTTAGAAAATTTATTCAGCTAAAAAAGAGACAGGAAAAATGTTCTCTTAAAAGCTACCTTTCGACTTTAAACTGAGTACGATGAATTATTTTATGTAATAAACTCCCATCTAGAGCCATAATTAATGAAACAAGTGAGTGGGACCGATTTTTGAGGGTCCTGTAATTTAACTTTCTAGTTAAAGGTAGTGAATTAACCGAGATATTTAAGAAACAGAAAATGACAAGTCACTTAAAAGTTGATGTAGTGCAGTCATTTAGCTTAATCATAATGTTCGAACTCAATCATTACAAACCCTGGAGCATCTTTTCGCATCAACGAACAGTTGAAACATCTTTTAGTATAAGCGACGACTGTTCTAATAAATCATTAAGATTTATTTTTGGTCACATTAGTTTCAAAGTGCACGATGCTTTTAAAGATACTTCGGATTTTTATAGAACACTAGCAAAATACCCGACCTTACTCGGTATAAATTGGTTTACTCTAGATTGAAGAGATAATCAAAATATATAATGACTTACATTTTTTGTAGAATAAAAATTTATTTTAACATCTTTCGCCATCTTTATATTTTCTACAACTTACTTTGAACACAAATCCTACACATGCATATCCATTCATGTAATACATTTCACATACATTGCACAATTGCTGTATGACAAAGCTACAAAATGACGAAAGGTGATACTAAGGTTACTACTATAAAAGACGTTTTATAGGAAGATTTGGAATTCCCTTTCTTAAGTTCTTTTCATGTTCAACTCAATTAATTAAAATTACGATTTACGGCGAGTGCTCTCGCACTCATAGTCAATAAAACAATATTTTTTTTACTTGTGGCACTCTTGCCTCCGGTATGCGACATTGTGAAATTTTGCAATCTTCTCCTATCATTATTACAACGAATTTTTTAATGTTGGAAAAAGTTCCAGTTTGGATTAATAAACATTATTATTCTTTCAATAACGGCATTATTCTTTCAATAACGGCATTATTCTTTAAATAACGGCATTATTCTTTAAAAAACGGCATTATTCTTTAAATAACGGCATTATTCTTTAAATAATGGCAGAACTACACTTAAAATTTACTGAAAATTTATACTGACTTACCTAATAAAAGATGTCGCAAAAAATTGTTCTAAAGATATTAATTTGTGATTCAATTTTATCTCTTGATCTCGCACAGTTGCCACAACTTACAACTAAAAGTGTACAAAATTTAGAAATGTGAAATTAATTCAGAGCGAAAGAACCAGAAAAAATATCACTGCTCGCGCGATCTTGTTAATTCTCGTTTCATTGAAAAATATCGTCTGTCCCAAATATTCGGAAATCGTTTTCATTGCGCAAAGAATAAAAATAAGACTCGAAATAAATGAAGTATCAGAGATGAAATTCCATAAAAAAAAATAATTTTTTGAAGAATAATTACTTTTCAGCAGTACTGGTAAAGCAATCGAAGTAATCGTAATATTCAATAGACATTCCAATTTTTCCAAAACTACCAAATTATGGTTGATTTAAGTATACTTACTCAGGTGTTTTAGCATGAAACTCAACTAAATATAACAATAAAGAAATGTTTAATATTGCATTCACTAAACTAATAGATAATGTATAAAATAAAATACAATGCAATCAAATATCTGGAATACAATTCATGTGATGTTTACACAAACACACAAACGCAAAATCGAGCATAGAACAGAAAGACGGACAGACAGACTTTCGCAACCAATGCCACTCACTAAATGAAGATAAGTACTCACTGTATACAAATTTTCATGAATATATCTTAAACCGCGTGGACGTGTATAGGGCACAACATACAGACAGGCAGAGACACCAAACGAGAAAAAGGCGGATTCGGCATCAGAAGGGTCCAAAACGGATAGAAAACTTGAAATGGGTCGAAAATATTGAATGTACAAACAAACACTCCATTCTTATTTATATAGATATCCATATGTACTTTGAGTTGTCTAAGCAAGGGGATTTCTGACCGGTCTAGTGCAGCAGTTGGCAAATTCATTAGTCAGAAGAGCCTAAAATCAGCGGTACAACGATTAAGAATTCTTTTCAGAGCCAAATTTCTTTTCAAGGACCAGGTTTTTAGGAGTCGGTTTAAACTAGCTACTAACATTAAATAAAACCAGATATCATAATAATAATCTTATTTATTGACCTTTCAGAGCAATAATCCTAAAAGTTCTTTAGGTCTAGTGTAGCAGTTGGCAAATTCATTAGTACGAAATAAATCGAACAAAAAGTGAAATTTGCGCTGTGTCATTTATGTCACAAAAGATTCGTCAACAGCTATTGATAAAGCTGAAACCAATTTAAGATCTTCGATTTGCTGATTGGTTATATTCGAAGACATTTTTACTGTTCGGTCTTTTACTGTTTTAGAAAACAGTGGTAACTTTAATTTTTGTAAGAATTTCTGCCTTGTTCTTAAAATCCCGGAATAACTCTTCGGATGCATTTATAAAACAGCTTTTAGTGTATTCACTGTCTGTGCATGGTTTGCCTCTCTTAGCAATCTCTTGACTAGCAGTAAAGCTTGCAATATTAACAAGGTTGGAAGATTGCACCCAATAATTAAATACAGAACTTGATTTTTCTTGACTCTTCTGAAGTACCTCAACTGCTTTCTTCCTCGCATCATCGACGAGATATTTACTGACAGCATTTAGTCTAAATCCATTCGTGGCAGAGCCGCACTCAAGTGGCTAAAAAGTCTCGGTTTCCCGACCAATGATCTAGTGGATGAGTGATATTCAGAGTTGTTGGGGCTTGGATGTACATCAATGGAAAACTTGTTACGGGAATAATGGTGGAGTTTTAAAGTTCCTAGACATATGAAATCTCATATTAAACTAAATTACAAGTGAATACTTAGGGCTTGGGGTACTTAAGGCATTTTTCTTAATTAGGGGTGTGTTCTTCTAGGCCAGGGGTCGGCAACCTATTGAAACGGAAGAGCCAAAAGTTACAATTTACAAAATTTCCCCGTTTTTAAAGAGCCACTCAAAATTTTCGTTTCAATATCATAGTATTTGCTTATATATATTTGATTTAAAATGAACGGCTTTAAATACACAATAATATTTATTCATATAAAAACACAAATATAGATAGTTACATCAATGAGAGCATTGGTTTTGCATACCTTTTCAAATTTTGATTCAATCTGGCTTATAACTTGTTGCTTTAAGTTTCAAGCACGATTCTAGATTTTTATTTGTTAGTTGACTTCTAACTTTACTTTTTATTATATTCATGCAAGAAAACGCTTGCTCGCACGAATATGTCGACCCGAAGATCGTCAACAGTCCATATGCCAACTTCTTCACCTCACTGTAGCCTGGAAGACTATTCCATGTGCCAAATATGCGGGCCTCAACTCGCGGAATTTCTTTTAGAGCTGGCCACTTGTGCTGCGCGATGTGCATGCATTTCTGGGCCTCCAACTCTTACAACTTGCTCTTGAATTCTGTGAACTTGCCACTCCACAAGTCTTTAGTTTTCAAATCTAGCAATTGCATTCGAAGTGATCCAGCATCAATTCCAAATGGCTCAATGTTGATCTCATTTGTATTTGTGTTGAGAGGATTTACTATGAACGCGAGAGTGCTTTTGTTTGTTTTGAATTGCTCGAATCTCTCAGCGAATCCATCCTTCATGTTTTTAAAGCTATGCTGAAGTAATTCGTGTCAATAGTTGCATTGGTCTCATCGCGATATTGCTTCAGATTTTTAAAATGAAGTTATTTAACGCTCTCCATGTCTTCAACGAAAATAAGTAATTTTTTTCTGAAACAAACTACTTCTTCAAGCAAGGCGTAGGCTGGGTTGCCCTTTCATTGCAGTTTTAGATTTAGTTCATTTAGTTTCATTGTGGTATCTATCATGAAGTTGAATTTTTGCAGCCATTTGTTTTCTTCCAATTTGGGATGGCCAATGCTTTTATCATTAAGGAATGTTTTTGTTTCATTCAAGCACAAAGCAAAACTTTGCAATACGTTACCTCTGGAAAGCCATCGCACTTTATTGTGCAGAAGCTATCGAAAACAACAAACAATTTATTTACCATTATTACTTCGTTAACACGATCCTCAGATATGTAATCCAATTCTGTTACTGATTTTATTATATTATACGTTTATATATTTTATTATATATATATATATATACCTTTGAGAAGATAATTCGCTTCCAAATCGTATTCTTCTTGAAGCAACAAGCGAATAGACACACAAAAACCGCAAGCGATTAAATTAATACACCTGCAACGTAACGTCGACCGAGCTATCCGAAGATGACTGACTGACAACACGTCTAGAGTCTAGACGTGTTAGTCAGGCGGTGACTGTTTGGGTAAGACGGAAATGGAATGCTATTGGCTGAAAGATAAACATGGTCAAGGAGTCTCATCTCTAAGAACAAAACAATAGTTCAAATTTATCTCATTACGGTCATGTTAAGCGTAGCGATTTGTAATTAACGACTATGAAAATAGAAGCTTTTGAGAAATTAGGTACGTAAAAATATATATTTTTTATTTTTTAAGGGTTTTGATAATAAATTATTAATTTTTTCGTATGGAACTGGAGAGCCGCAACTTTACATCAAAAGAGCCGCATGTGGCTCGCGAGCCGCAGGTTGCCGACCCCTGTTCTAGGCAATTAGCACACCGTGATTTACTGATAATACAAATTTCACCTTTAGGCCTCATTTTAAAGTTTTCGCTGGAGTGTTTAAGTAAATGACCATTGCATACCGAGGTATTCCTTTTTAATTAATTGGATTTCAACAATTAAGCACATAAAATATGTAAGTTCAAATATCGTATTGGCTTTTTCGCCAGGGTAAGAAAGATGGATTTGAAAAATTGCCTACAGTCTTAGTCTCATTTCAGAATCAAGGTATGGTCATTTTAATTAACGTCGTACTAGAGCAACACAACGGGCTATTGACGACGGTCCAGGATCAATCCCATAAGGGAAAGATTCGAGGACAACATCACGTAATTTTGAATCGCGGTCAGATGACGAGGCAACACCTGAACTGGCACACCACTCTCCAAACTTCCACACCACATTTCAGAATCGAATCGTTACGTGGCCAGTAGCAAGTAATTTTGAAGCAGATTGTACCGATTATTCCCAAATTTGTTACCAAAATTTATTCAGAGGCGTAGCTAAGGAACAACGGGGCCACTCGAATGTTCGAGGGGAGGTATTTCGAAATTATTCTAGTCTTGTTTTTATGGGAATAAATTCTTTCTGAAACACGTTTTATGAAATGTGAGAGCGTGCAAACGATTTGAGAATTAAATTTTTACTGTGCGCAGGCAAACGATTCTAGAAATTATTATATTTATTATTCAAGCGCAAACGAGAGAGAGATAACATTGAACTGTGACCATGATTGAGATGTGATTAAAAAAAGGAATTTGGATTTGAAAAAGAATGGGAGACGAGAGGAGGAAAATAGTGTTGATGAATGTTCTGTATAATTTTGTATCATCTTTAGTGTTTTTAATGAATGTAATTTTTTTTAATAAGCGTTTATTCTTGTCGGGAAATTTACTGCCTTTTTCATTATTGGTGGTTGCTAATATTAATGTATGAAAATTGCCCTGCCTGGATAACACATCTGGTGAGGATCAAGGCTATCTAAATAAGATACCTATTCGAGAGCATCTGGAGTTTTTTTTTAATAGGATCAGCATTTAAGGTTCTAGGAAATACGAGGGCTGTTCAATAAAGAATGATCATAATTTTTTCAAAGGGGATTAAAAAAAATCAAGAAAAATAAAATTAACGTTAAATGTGTACCGGGATAAGTGGAGAATAGATAGCGCAAGTTTCACGGTCATGACGTCATTGCTGAGGCCTTGGTAGCCGGCCAAGAACGCCTAGTTTTACTTTCGCCTACGGCAAAAATAGATGTGACACACGAAGTGCAATACACTGCATTTAAATTTTGTTTTAGCCTTAAAAAATCGTCAGATCTTTCAAAAACCAATGTCATATGTGTTCCCCATCCTCCATACAGTCCTAATGTAGCACCATGTGATTTTTTTTTCTTTTCCCGATTTTGAAGAAACACCACCGGGAAAAGCCGTTTTCATCATCACAGGCAGTGGTAAAAGTTGGATAGGCGATTTTGAAGGACCTGTCAAAAATGGCTTCCAGCATGTGTTTGAAGAATGGAAAAGAGGTGGGATAAATGCGTTGCATGTAATGGAGAGTATTTTGAGAAATACCATTAAAATTTGGAAAATAAAATACCATTAAAATTTTTAATTTATGATCATTCTTTATTGAACAGCCCTCGAACTTAAAAACTGAGAAGCTGATCGGACATTTCTCAGAAAACAATTTTGGACTGTACAGTATAGGCAGCGTTCGAAATCATCGATGATCCGCTGGTCCGAGACCACTAAAAGTACGATCGGACCAGGAGATTAAAAATCTGGGTGGTCCGCAGAACTAGTAGCTAGGTAATAGCGTGTGCGCATGTTTTGTTTTCAAAATAAGTTTGAAACTCCCAAACCTTACGTTTAGCAAGCTGTCAAAATTTGTTACGGTCACGGGGTCACGTGATCGAGAATATGGAAGTTCGTACCAGCGTATACTGGAGTCGTTTCGGGTTTCTGCCTCTAAATTACAAATACCATAAACGGCACCTGTTGAATCATTGGCAGGTTCTGAAAGAAAGAGCGTTGCGGAACTTTTACGGTCTCTCTATAGGCGGGGGGGGGGGGGCAATGGCAATACCTTACTCAACCACATGGTTTATCACACTGTTCTCTTGCGATGGGCGGCTCCTCCGATTTCTGAGAGTGGGGCAATTGGACTTCCTTAGACTAAAAACTAATAGTAAAATATATCTACAATTTGCAGAATTTTTATTCGGCAAAGTAAAAATTTCGCTCGCTACAACTACACTATATTACGTGTCACACTAACAAACCTTCCTCTAACAGTTGTTGAAAGCGACACATAGGTACTCGCGTAATCGAACTATCTGATCGGAACCGGCCCTTTCTTTTACGGAGTTTAATTTTCACTCGCTCCCTCAATGGTTTTTATGGATTTTCTCGTTTAATTTTACGCCGTTTTTCATTATTTTTTCATAAAATCCGCCTGAAATTGTGTGTCGAATTCAAATTTGCTATAAAAGATGGGGGCTCGTATTGAAATTATCGGAGCAAGCACTCAATTTAAGTGTGACGAATCTTTGAAATTAGGGGGGGGGGCGCCAAATCATCATCTCGCATCTGCAATAAATTTCTCTCGGACCGGCCCTGAGTGAAGGCTCAACACTCAATGAATGAATGCGGCAATGAATGGAGTAAAGCCATGATTGGACATGAGCAGTATCTGCTATCTCAGAGCCTCAGGTGGTTGAAAGTGATTAGCATCACATTGGGGATTCAACTATTCATCGTGGACCATCCATAGAGGAGATATAAAAGTAATGTGAGCTATGGCAACCTTTTTATGTCCGTATGATCATGTGACATAAAAAGTGTGACATAAATCATTTCATTCGCCTTAAATGCGAAATTTACGTTGACAGGTTTTTTTTCTTTTCTGCTAGGCCTTCACAAGCCAATGAATTTTGTAACATTAAACACATCCGTTCTACTGAAAAATAGCTATGCTATCGTGATTGCTTTACAAAAAAAATTAATGGTACTCTTCATTTCGAAATCATTTAATACAGTAAATTCAACATCTATATATATAATTCTCTTACGTGGCACGCAAAAAAGACGTTATTTGTTATCGCCTTTTGGCAACACTGTACGATTGATTGTTTATCGCGAAGTCTCGCGCATCGATTGAATTTATAGCGTTATCGGATAAAATTTTATTGAAAAAAAAAAGGAAATTTTAATGAGCTGTTGCACTTAGTTTATAATAGAAATCAAAGAAAGCGGAGGATCTTTTCAGGGCCATTTAAAAAACGGTCCTTTTCAGGGCCAACAATTATAGTTCATCAAGACGCTTGCACTACAACTTTCGGCAACAAACTCAATGAAAAAGTGTGGGTCGTTTGAGTGCTGGGAAAATGTACACACAAACAACATGCTGGGTATTCAATTTCCAAAGTAACGCTCACATTTCGAGTCAAAATTTGCACAAAGTTTTCATTTGAATTCTGATTTTAGAGATACTGTATATATTTTTTCTGTAATACAGCAAATTTAGATTTTAAAAACATTTTTTTTGGTAACATATTTTGTAA
This sequence comes from Metellina segmentata, assembly GCA_947359465.1. NCBI lineage: Eukaryota > Metazoa > Arthropoda > Arachnida > Araneae > Tetragnathidae > Metellina > Metellina segmentata. The sequence goes on from OX375876.1 coordinate 97,876,303, forward strand.
ACAATCCCTTCTGCTAGGACACATGTCTTCATTGAGGCGAGCGAAGCGAGCATACGTTCGACGAGTTCCAATGAGGATTGCGAAGCAATCCTCCGGGGGTTGGCGAGCGTTAGCGAGCAGGGGGCAGGCCCCCTAGTTGCATTTACATTACCAAAATCAGTAGTCACGTGATCCTCTGACTCTTCTCTACATCGCGCATATTGTTTACGCATTCCTTCTTCCGTAGAAAATGCATTGAAAGTTTAAGGTAACATGGGTTTACAGTGCTGTGCATACGGATGTAATTGAAAATTTAAAAAAGGTGGAAACATTACGTTGCGAAAATCGTCTTTTACATTAATTTGTATTTTTTCAATATTTTCTATTATGATAAAAATGGATGTTGTATCTTTGAAATTAATAAATACAACCTGCGGACATTTCCCGTTCTATAAAAAGATTTCATAGATTTGTATCCAACATGTATCTAAAATAATGTTTCAAACAAAATAACAGGTGGAGTGTGTTTCGAAATGTAAATTGAACATTTATGCCTTCTTTAAATATTAAAAATAGTTAACCGAACTGTAAAAACTTGTGCGAAATCGTTCTCTGTCTTGGCGATTATGTTCTGGCTCTAACTAGGAGTACTATATTCTTTCATGTCTTACACAATAAAAGTGTTATCAATTGATAACATTACTTTAAGTACATCACATAAATTGTTATTTCTTGCTGAAACAAATTGTTTTGTATCCACCCGTCTGTGTAATTACATAAGAATAATATTAAAAATAAAATATAACGTTTAAAACTTTTAATTATAAATGAAATCAAATCGATTTGGTTAGAAATAGAATTATAAAGCCCTTCCATCTATATAAACAGTATTATCATTGTGAACCACATTTATGCACTTTAGGGGACTTTTTGTTCATGTCTTTTATATTTGTAAAATTTTTCATTACAAATTGCATGTGACGAAAGAGCTTTTCTTTCAAATAATTTCCCTTGGACCTATAACTTTGTACTGGAAAGGCGAAATGAAAAAAAAATGGATGTTCTCTTAAGTGAAAAACATAACAGTGCTTGAACGGAAATTGAAATACTGTCGATCTGTTTTAACGTATTTTTATTCTTGGTAATGAAGAGAATGAAATGAAACGTCTGTGTTTAATACCCAACAATCTGTGCAGTTTGAAAAGTTCCTTTTCTAAGAACATCTGCTTGGCACCCTGCTTTGTTTTTGCTTCCTATTTAAATACATCTGCCGATAAAATGTAATTATGTAGCGAAATGAAATCCTTCAATATTTTTTTCCAACATGAAAAGGGGACACGTTTTAATTTTTTCCCCTCGAAATAGAGTATTTTAACGAATTAAGCACATTTGTGAAAATTTATGCACACTTAACATGCTCATCAATTGAACAAAACATTAGTTTTTCACAATTTTTTAAGCTGAAAAAAAAATATTTTTTTAAAGCACTAAGTTTGTGATTATTTAAACTTTTAAGGTTTCGCTCCTTAAAACAATAAAAATAATTTTATTTTTTGAACTATAAGTAAAACAATTTATATTTACTTGTAATAAGAACTTGTAAACATGTGTCACTGCTAATAATTCATTTATTCAGTTCTTATAAATTTAAAATTTGTATTTTGTCCCATTTATTAATTTTCCCAAAGATGAAGAAAGAAGAAATATGTGGAAAAAAAAGTGTCAATAGAGAAAATTTAAAATTTTCTAACTACACCAAAATATGTTCTAAGCATTTCGAAATAAAATGTTTTCTTCTTGAAAAATTTGGCGGTACTTGGCTTTCAGAGGAAGCAGTGCCTTCAATTTTCCATTTACAGGAAAATCTGATCAATCCTTGTGTTACTTTTTATAAGAATCGTTAACTTGTTATAAGTAAATGTCGCCAAGAGCGGCGATTAAAAAACCAAATCAAACAACTAAGTCAAATTTTCGCGTAGAAGTCACGTGACTACTCACAACATGTTGCGGACACTTTTTTTTAAGCTCTTCTCACTAGCGATGCTCATTCTACTTATATTACAAGTCTATGGGGCCATCCATCGATTTTGTAAATTTTTGCGTGTTCAAATCACGTACGTCAATCACCAATTTAACAAGCCAGAATGAAACAGTGCAACTCTGTATCCACTAAAAAGTACATTATAGAGTTGGGTTACAATGATATTTATATACTACTCAATCGCAAGTTAATTTTTGTAGCAAACAATTGTTTTAATTTTCCGATCACCGAAAATTAAAAGGTGGGAGGATGTTAAAAGTAGTTCGAATCATCGTTTGCACATTAGTTACTGTTATTTTTCCGTATTATCGTTTGTACCCTAATTTCTGTTATACTTTCGTATCATCGTTTGCACACTATTTTTTATAAGATTTTTCGCGTAATTCCAAAAAAGAATGCCTGATAATTCAGCCGTGTAAATATGGCTATGTATATGGAGTCGGATAAAATAAAGTGTATTTTGTAGAGAACGATTGAATATTGTTATTTCAAGGAGAGTCTCGTAACAGTGATAGCTAAGCTCTCTACTTACAATTAAGATGATCCTTAGATAACTTTCGTCTGTGAGGAGAAATTTAAGATTCATCATCTGATTAGTCCATGAGAAGCGTACCATTGATTCGTCATCTTAGTCGATGAGAAGCGTACCATTGATTCGTCATCTTAGTCGATGAGAAGCGTACCATTGATTCATCATCTGATTGGTTCACGTGAATGGCCGAATCCACTATTTTTTCGCCTCTTTATAGGAATGCCCATTTACGCATCCACACTGTCATCAGATGTTATATCGCGAAACTAGGCGATAAATGGCAAATCGAACAACCAAGTCAATTTTTCACAAAGCGCAGTCACGTGATTAATCAAATTGGTTGTACTTTTTGAATGCCCTCTCAATAGCAATGCTCGGTCTACCTTATATTTCATGTCAATGATCTGTGTGGTGGACAAGTTTTCATATAAGAGAGGGTAGGAAGGGGGTGTTTTGATTAACGTCGCACTGTACGATAGAGGGATTTTTAGTGCAAAATAAGCAAAACAGTCTGCTTGCAAAGCTTTTACTTCTGCTGTCCAAATGCTCTCTCATGATACATATCGGGGTCACTTTAAACTATAGTAACTTCCGTTTTGGCAACGTTTAGCTTTTGATCTTATTTGTTTTGGTCTTCCTTTGTTTTGATTTTTTTTCTTTTGAAGTGCTGAAACCTTTTTGAAAAAGAAAAGCCACGCAATATCGTGTTTCAGAATACGCACAGGAAACACGTTCACCGCAGAAGCACTGCCGCCATTTATTGACAGAAATGGCCTCTCCGTACAATCATTTCATTATACATTTACAGTATTTTCCACAAATTATATTTTCAAAAAGATTCCTTTCAAAGTTATAGTGAACATTCTTAAAACTAATTTCTCACTTTTATGTATCATGAAGCAGTAGAGGGGAAATTAATTTTAAGAGAGCAAAAAGCACCGAGCATCAAACACTATAAAACAAAAAATAAAAGTTTCTGCTCATGTCTTTTCTCCACGCCACGAGTTTCGTTTGTTGACCGGTTTTGAATTCTGAAGACATGGACCAGGATTTAAATATATTAACTAAATTAACTGGCATAGGTTTAAGCGAACAGAAAGCCAAAGAAACAGCGAAAAATGAAAAACTTTGTAAACAATTAGTTGAAATCATAAACTTGGTAAGTTTTCAGTATGAAAGTAGAATCTGATGTAACTATATACACTTTTTACTCCACTGCAGTTGCCATAGTTTGCGTTTTATTCAAAAACTTCATTGCTTTTAGTGTTGTTAAAAATTTTCGGATGGAGGATATCCTTTCTGGATTACCTATAAGTTTTTTTTATTCCATTTGAACTTTAAAATTCACCCCTTTCGTTTTCTACAATCCATTGCAGGCAGAAAAATATTCTTCGACTGGATTGACTAAATCAACTGGAAATCTCCTGTACAGCTTAGGAACATCAATTAAACCACAAGTACGGTCCAAAATTAATTTGCTTGTTCAGTATGTTGCCGAGGGGAAGGTAAATACTGAATTTAAAGTGAATGGTAAGATGTTTTGCTATACTTTTCTCTTGTATTTATTTCTCCTAGAAAAGTTAAATGTTATGTCATAAAATAAAAATTAAGTAAGTACCGGGTTCGGGCGTCAATTACACTGGGCCTTTGAAATTATGTCATTTTTGTTTTTTTAAGCATTTTTATGAATAAATATTTTGTAGTGGAAATATTCTGAGAAGAATGATATTTGAATAGATCAAAAATCCCAGATCCAGAATGCCTAAACAACATCAGTGCAGCAAATGTCAGTGACCAAACAACAAGGAAATAGAGAAAATTTTTAAACTAAAATTGCAGATAATTAATAGATTTAAAATTTTAATATGAAAAGGGACATAGCATGTCAAATTTTAGAGAAAGTTAAGATTTTGCAAATTAACAGTGTTTGTGATTAAATAAATAAAAATTTCTGGTGATTAGATGAGGTATGTCAGTAAAAAGCAGTATCAATTAATTTTATGTTGACCTGTGAAAAACTACATTACACTAGATTTCATAAGGTCTGATTAATAACCATATTTCAAATGTAATATACTTGTCAACATGTCATACCATATACAGAAATGTACCAATACTCTCTATGATTATGCTGTAATTAATGTTTATTTTAGTTTATTGTATGAACTTAAAAAATTTTCAAAGGTATTTAAAAGTAAATTTGTTGGGATTTGGCCCACATCTTATAAAAAAAGAATTACCAGGCCAGTCTGAAAAAGATTGGAAACCACTTCTCTAAGCTAAACTAATATTATAAGAATTTACGTATTAAATTATGTAGTTATGTATAATTTAGTTTACATGAACATAAATGTCACACAAATAAGCTCATGTATTTGCATATGTAATTGAATTATTGTATATCCTACTGAAATTTATATTTCCAAGATATGAAGCTATTATAAAGATTCTTTAGTGCATAACTTGCAAAGTCTTAAATATTCATCCGAACAACTTTTATGACAATGCTTTTCCACAATGCTATCAAGAATTCCTGCCAAAAAAAAAAAAAAACATAAAATAAGTTTTAAAAAATAAATGATACCTTTTGAAAGCAGAAAAAAGTAACCTTGAGTTCATTTTCTTGGCATTTATGAGGTTACTTTGATGATTTTATTTTTTTCTCATTCATTATATAATGTCTGATTAATGACTCCTGTGTAATGTAGGAATCTGGCTTCCTTTTATTGACCAAGAAACAGCTAAAAACAAGAAATCCGTAGTATATATCTTGAATTATTTGTGAGACATTCATTAAAATTTGTATTCATCTTTTAATTCCTTAAAAATGAATTTGGAAAAAGAATGCTTTTTTAAATTTGAATATGCAAAATTATTCCTTTCTATGCATAGTAACTTTTACATTTTTTTATACATACTAGCTGCAATAAAGTATTTCATGGACCACGCAGATGAAAATGTAGATATTTCAAAGTTTGAAGCAGCATCAGGTGTTGGCGTTAATGTAACTCCCGAAGAAATCGAGAAAGCTGTAGAGAAAGTTATTTCCCAGCGAAAAAAGGAACTTTTAGAAAAGCGATATGCGTTTAATGTTGGACTCCTTATGGGTTTGTATAGTTATTAATCATACTGCATCGTTAGATGCATATTTTAATCTAAATGTATGGTTAGTTTTGTTTTAAAGGCATTTTTAACCTGTGAGTGTTTGCATAAATGTATGTCCTACCCCAACCTTTAAAGAAAACAAAATTTTAAGAGTGGTTATTGTAAGAATGGGATGGTCCCATTCGTATCTGAATTTTATGTGTTCACCACCTTAAAAATCAGTTTAAGCCCCTTCAAACTGTTAGAATGAGAGTTCTGATGGGTTTCTAACATATATGGAGGTACCCAACAGGACTTTTCGTTTCATTCAGACATTAACTCAGAGTGAAATTCTACTAATATTTACTATGTTACTAATGTGTCGCACTATTAGCTGATGTTTACCTGACCCTTAACCTTAAAAATAAATTTATATATCCCTCAGTCTTTTAGTATAGAGGCTCTCGCAAAATTGTGACATTAAGAGTAGGTACCCTAAAGCCGTTTTTTGTAATGCATAATTGGATTTCACTCTCAACAGAGTTTGAAAGAAATATGTGTCCCAAATTTCTCATTGCTTTTTGTAATCAGACTGCTGCAGAAAAGTTCCAGGCTCTTCTGTGTAGTTTTAGCAATATTATGCCTCTCCATAGCTCAAATCAAGCGTATTTGCTAAGCTGCAAAATTAGCAAATGAACTCTATAGTGATTAAACTACTCTGTTGCTATTCACATATACTTTACATATTCACTATTGGGCATGGCACAGATATTGTCAATTTCTGTGTCATGTTCATTAGTGAAATATATAGAGAGGTAACATATACTTTGAAGAATATATTGGCTTTAATAATTATTACCTTAAAATTATAGCTGCTGCTCGAAGCGAACTACCTTTTGCAGATGGTAAATGGATAAAAAATGAAGTAGATATGCAAGTTCTAGATCTTTTAGGACCAAAAGATTCTGCTGCTAATATAAAACCATCAACTAAAGTGAGTAAAAGCATGCTGTTTAGCTAGCTTGTGTAATATGCTCTACTCTTGTAAAGTAGTTTAAGTGACTTGCTATATTGTTATTTGTATTCTACTACCCAGTATTATAGTGATTAAATTTTTCCAATTTTTCTCTCTATGAGTTATTGATCATAATTATTTAAGGTGAAAGAGAAGAAAAAAGAAGCAACTCCAATTAAAATTGAACAAAAAGAGGAAGAAGGTGAGAGATCAACCTTAAATCATCATTTGCTTTTTTTTTTGACGTATTAAAATCTCAAGTAAAATCTTTTTCTCAAAGTATCTTTCTCATAAATTTTGCTTCATTGTTATATAATTTTTAAATAATCTGTATAAGAGGAATTTTACTCTCATCCTTCTTCAAATCATATACCATATTAAAAAATCTGCTGTTTGGCATACTAATGTTTATACCTGTTTAAAACTAAGATACATTTAATTTCAATCTTAAATTGTATTTAAGTGATGTTCAAGATGATGTGCAATCATAATTGAAGCAACTCTTAAATTAAAATAATTTATTTTATAACAAAATCATTCAAATTGTGGCCCCAGACAGATATGCATTCATATATTCTGGAGTTAAACTGATTAGTGATTGCATATAGGTCTAATTTTAAGAATATAAGCTGTAAGGAATATTACATGTGGATTTTTATATTTACTTTCATAATGTGATAAATATTTCCTGTAAAATGTGTATATAGATTTTGTTGTGTTACTCACATTCAAATAAACATTATTTTATAATTATTCGTAACCACTTCTGTATAAATTTGCTTGTTGCAAATAGAAACACAACTTATCTTTGTTTCTTTTCTAGCTCGTACTATTACCAGTGTGATGAAAAAAATAAATTTTCATAAACCAGGAGATAATTTTAAAACAGATGGCTATGTCCTAACTCCTAATACTATGGATATACTGAAAAAGCATTTAGAGGAGACAAAAGGACAAGTATGTTATCTGTCTTTGGTTGCAATAATATATTTACTGAATAATATTTGAATCATAAATGGATAACTTTTTTCATGAATTATAATTTGTTAGTTTGATTCTAAATATATTTGTTCAGTTTTATTACTTTTGATGTCTGTAACTGTCATTTATATACATAAGTGGAGTACCAGATTATATGTCGTGAAGCAGTCATGGGCTTTATAGTTAAGGGTAGAAAGATCTGGTTCATTAGGGCGTAATTTTATGGCATGAACATCAATTGGGGACGCTGGAATGAGACTGGCGAGCTGCATAGGAATTAAAGTCAGAAGAGAGAAAAGGATGCGTGATATGGAAAGAAGAGTTTGTGAATGGGCCCAATTAGCAGATTTTGTGGGTGGTTCACAGGCTAAGACGATGGCTAGTTATGTTTTATGGTTCAAGCTTTATACTTGGATATGCTGTGCCAAACACGACAGACAACATCAAGTGATGGAAATACACATACAAGGAAAGGTTTACTACACAGAAGAGAGAAATAAAACCAGGGTTACAGAGTTACAGTAATTGAATATCCGTCACCTACAACTCATAGGTTGCTTGTGCACTGGGCAAACCCACTGAATCATGATGGTCCTACTTCTGAGAAATTCAATGGCATTGAATTTACAAATCTACCTGAGAACTTAAGTGAGGAAGAAGAGGTGTATCTAAACAGTGATTTACAGAAAAGTGCCTCGGGATTTCCTAATGTGCGTTTAAATGTTTTATTTCATAGTCACCTTTGGTATTATTTTAACTTTTTATTTGTTCAAGATAATTGTAAAAATAAATTTATACACAGATAAAGTTCAATTAGAATAAGGATATTTCTTTTACTTTTATTTCTGCTTTATAAATGTAAAAAATTGATACTATTAGTCTCATAATCTTTAGCTGAATGAACTTAATTGAAAATCTTCTTTATGCCTCTAATTTAGTATAAAATTTTTTTTTAATAATGTAAGCGTTTGCATTTTTTTAGGTTAGGACACGATTTCCTCCTGAACCAAATGGTATTCTACATATAGGTCATGCTAAAGCTGTGAACATTAATTTTGGCTATGCTCAGGCACATGATGGAATTTGTATTTTGAGGTATGATGACACAAATCCTGAAAAAGAGGAAGAAAAGTTCTTTACTGAAATCAAAGAAATGGTTCAGTGGCTAGGTATTTTATGATATACTGTAAAATCTTCACATTTCATAAGTTTACTTAATATGTCTTGGTAAATACAGACAGAAATATAATATCTATTTTCATAAGATAGATAATATAATAATTGTGCCATAAATTATTTTGGAATTATCCATATCTAAATAACCATGAAAAAGTATAATTTAATTTAACTTTTGGTGTAATATTTTTTTATGCTTTGGTTAAAGCATATAATTCACAAATGAGTAACACTGTTTACAATTTTTCTGGTGAAATCGAATTTATTAATCCGTGTTTATTTTTTGATTATGTAAGTTTTAAATGTGTAAAAAAAGCTTCATTGTAATTTTTCTGTACAAATTATATCCTAGAATGAAAATTATTTATATTTTAGGTTACAAACCTGCAATGATAACTCATTCATCTGATTATTTTGACCAGCTTTATGAATATGCTTGTGATTTGATTAAGAGAGATTTGGCCTATATTTGCCATCAAAAACAAGAAGAGCTTAAGGGTTTTAATCCTCCACCTTCCCCTTGGAGAAACCGTCCAATTGAAGAAAGTTTGCAGCTATTCAAAGTACATAGGATTATTATTTTGAGTCATAAGTATGAGTTGTGTATTTAAAACAGTATCATGTCATTTATTATTGAATACTCATTTCTTGGTACTTGCCTACTTCCAATCTTTAATTACATATGTTCTGCAGAATATTTAAAAATGCCTTAGCAATTCTTTGTATGATTTTAAACATGCCTATCTTTGATGGACATTTTTACCAAATTAAACGTATGAATATTCCTGTTTCTGTGATTTATTGAATATTTTTTGATAACTGGACTGCTATTGAAATAAAATTATAATTACTAATCTTGCAAACAAAATGAATACAAAATTGTTTAGTTTACTATATTAATTGCTACAAAGCAGTCAAAGTATGGTCAAAAAGTTGTTGATTACATATTTAAAAACTGAAATTAATTGAAGAATCATTTAATAATAACACCTAAAGGTGTTTCCCTTAAATTTATGTATTGAATTTTATTTCATTTTCCCAAAGTTTTTTCTTCATATTTTCAGGATATGAAGCATGGTAAAATAGGAGAAGGAGAGGCAACTTTACGTATGAAAGTAACATTAGAAGAGGGTAAACAAGATCCAGTTGCATATCGCATTAAATTTTTCCCGCATCACAGAACAGGAAATAAATGGTTTGTATGAAATGTGAAAATAAAGTTTTACAAATTAAAATAGGGTAAAATGTAATAAATAAAGCATTCATAAAATTTGAATTTAGCACGCTAAAACTTTATATTTGTTATGTATAGGTGCATATATCCTACCTATGATTTCACTCATTGCCTTTGTGATTCAATAGAAAACATTACACATTCTTTATGTACTAAAGAATTTCAGTCAAGGTATGTTTGATACTTGAAATTATTGACAGTTTGTTGTATTACTGAGAGAATTGAATGCATGTACATAATTAAGGTAGATTTTTGTTTGTGGAGACCTCATTTTCCTTAATCTGTGATTGTTTGTTAAAGTTGATAATGTTTATCTTTTTTTATTTCAAATCTGTCTTTTTGTAGTCTTTCTCCAATATTAGTTTCCAAAATGTTATTTTTGCAATGTCATTTTTAATATATGTTTCCCTCAATCTATTCATTTTGTGGTTTTATTTTATTTATTTAGACGATCTTCTTACTATTGGCTATGTAATGCTTTAGACATTTATTGCCCAGTACAGTGGGAATATGGACGTCTCAACATGAACTATACTGTGATATCAAAGCGTAAAATTTTGAAGTTGATTACTGAAGGTATCATAAGGTAAATTTTTAAATGCTTATATAAAAGGTATTAAGTGATAATATACTATGTAGAAATTCGATGAAGTTGTTTCATTATTAATTTTATTTTATTCATTTAAATTTTTGGCTACTGAATGTTTATCTGCATTGTGTTTCAGAGATTGGGATGATCCTCGACTCTTTACTTTAACTGCTTTGCGTCGTAGAGGGTTTCCTCCTGAAGCTATCCAAAAATTTTGTGTCGAGGTAAGAATATTTTCCATACATTCTGTGTAAATTTTGTATTTAATTATATGTTATACTTAAATTTTCTAAAATAATGTAGTATGTGTTTGAGTTACTTTTTATGAATCTAATAAATTCAAATTTCTGTTGTAAATATTTTTGCATAACTGCTTTTGCTGTTTGGCAAATCACTGGTTCAGTTTAATTTGTAATTGGAGAAATAAAATATTAAAGTTAAAAGACTTTTGAAACCTAATATCTCGAGGCAAATTCAATAAGCTTAAAATTTATACATATCTACACACACTGAAATGTCAAATGTCATGGGATAACAATATGCAAATATACAGATGACAGTAGCATCGGGTAAGACATGTATAAATGGACACTGCATTGTCGGGGCTTTCATTTGTACTCGAGTGATTCATGTGAAAAGTTTTCTGATGTGATTATGGCTGCACAAACGGGAATTAACAGAATTTGAACGCAGAATGCTAATTGGAGCTAGATGCATAGGGCATTCCATTTCAGAAATTGTTAAGGAATTCAACGTTCCTCTATCCACAGTTTCAAGAGTGTGCCAAGAGAATATAATTTCAGGCATCATCTCCTACTATGGACAATGCAGTGTCCAACTGCGTCTACTTAATGACCGAGACCAGCGACGTATGCGTAGAGTAATCAGTGTCAACAGACAAGCATCAAATAATAGTAACAATCAATGTTTGTTGTACGACAGACATATCAGTGAAGACAGTGCAGTGAAATTTGGTGTTGATGGGATATGACAGTGGAAGACCGACTCGATTGCCCTTACTAACAACACGCCATCGGCTGCAGCGCCTCTGCTGTGTTAGTGAACATACCGGTTGAACCCTAGATGACTGGAAAAACGTTGTGTGGTCAAATGAGTCATGGTTCCGTCATGGCTCAGTTAAGAGCTGATGTGAAAGTTTAAATGTGGTGCAGACCCCCCACGAGGCCATGGACCAAAGTTGTCAACAAGGCACTGTGCAAGCTGGTGATGGCCCCCTAATGGTGTTGGCTGTTTTACACATGGACTGGGTCCTGTGGTTCAAATCTTTGACTGGAAATGGTTATGTTGAGCTACTTGGAGACCATCTTCAGTCATTCATTGACTTGTGCACAAACAACGATGGATTTTCTAGGATGACAATGCGTCATGTCACCAGGCCCAAATTGTTCACAATTGGTTTGAGGAGCCTTCTGGACCATTTCAATGAAGGATTTTTACACCTAGATCGCCAGACATGAATCCCATCAAACATGTGGGACATGATTGAAAGGTCAGTTTGTGGACAAAATCCAGCACCTCCAACACTTTCGCAATTTTGGTGAGCTGTAGAGGCACCATAGGTGAATATTTCTTCAGACGACTTGTTGAGTCAATGCAGTGTCAAGTTGCTAGCCTTTTTGCGGGTCAAAGGAGGTCCCACATGATATTAGGAGGAATCCCATGATTTTTGGCACTTCAGTGTATGTATATATAGGATATAGTACACATTAATATTTTCATTCCTTTGTGAGGAAATAAGGACTTAATAGGTACACTAATAATTTTCTAGGTTGTTGGCCTTCTGTCCCTTTGTTCAACAATCCTGTGTTCAAATCTCAGCTTAATTATAATGTTAATGGATCATAATTCAATTTATATGTCCTGGTCTAATTTAATTAGCCTTGCAGCAAAAAGGGACTGAAAATTAAACTAATCTCAATGAAACTAGTCATTAGGTAATTAATGTTGAAAAATAATTACCTAAAATAGCTTTACCATCTAATTAAATTTAAATATTTCTGTTTAATTGTGAAAGTTTTGTATTGACTTCTTTTTTTACTTTATTTTTCGTACTTTCCATTATTTTAATTCATACCAATAGCTTAATACAGGGTGGTAACAGAACCGGGAAATCAGGGAATTCTCAGGGAACTTTTTAATTCTGGAAATATCAGGGAATTCTCAGGGAAAATTTCCAAATTTCACAAAAAATCAGTGAATTTTTAAAATTTTTATGAAAACGGTAACTATTGTTGTTTGTTTAATATGAGCGATTACAAGTACTTTTGAGAATCAAATAAATAGTTTTCGAATGTAGAATTGTAATTCGAATAAAGAACACTGGCTTCGTAATTTTCGAACCCAGCGAAAACCGCCTCCGTGATTTTCGCTGCCGGAGCATCTCGTCACCGTGAGGCCAGCGATACAACTTGTGGTATACAATCTTAAAATTTATGTAACTAATGATGGTTTTTTTTTGTGCATTAAAAGTTTATTTGTTTTTTATCGTCTGATGGAAAATCATTCCTCCGCGAAAAATGATAACGAAAACGAAGAAAAGGAATTTAAAATCTGTGATCTTCTATGCTGTTGCATTCAATAATTATTACATTTCATGAAATCCATTTAAAAATATTCTAGATTGAATTTTAAATTTCGCCGCGACCCAAAAATTGCAAAATATTCGGACTACATGTGATGTAAGTGCCATAGATTCGTCAAGACTTTGCGTGCAGGAAACAAACAGGCAGACTGTCCTGACAAACACTTCCGTTTATAGTATTAGAGATTCAAAATGATAATTTAACCTTTTGACTACGACTATGGATATAACAAGCCCGATTCTTCCTTGCGCGATTCTTATAACTTTCAATGCACAACTGCTCTAACGGCCGTAGTCTAAATTATTTCTTGGCGCGATTCTTATAACTTTTAAGGTACAACTGATGTACTGGCCGTTGTCTAAATTCTTCCATGGCGTGATCACGGTACAACTGCTGTACCGCTGCCGTAGTCTAGGGCCCGGTTCACACATCCTATTTTTCAACGTGCGGCACCGAAGTCCAACTATGCACACATAACCGTGAAATGACACAAGTACTCATTTCGCGCCATTTGCGATAAATATTATGCTGAAGAAAACGTGTTTATTTCGCTAGCTTTGTGTAAAAAAAGTATATTTGAAACACAAAATGGACGTTACTGGATCAACCATTTTTTATTAATTCAGACCGGAGAAGCGTGTGCGGCGAGCTGCTGCACCGTGGGGAACTGCGTTACAAATTGCACGCTAAATTGGATCTAATCTAACTCGGACCGCAGTTGCTTTGCGTCGGCGGCGCCGTGCGTTGAAAAACCGGATGTGTGCACCGGACCTAAAGGTTTTTACTTTTCGCTTGCCGAGGTTGCCATGGAAACCATAATAATCGCAATGCAGGTGGATTGCCTTAACCTGCCCTAACTCGCTACTAGAAGTGCGCAAAAAAAAAGCGCCAAGATCGTTGCCACCGCTTTAAACGTAGACTGAAGTTGTACCAATTTTTTTAATGTATATTTGCATTTGATTTTGATGTATATTTGTATAATGCAGGAACAGAGAGAGGTGTAAAAAGTTCATAATCAAAAATTTTTTTTTCAGTTTTTCAATTGCTATTGTTAGAGTTCCATTAAGGGTTCCAACCCTTACAATAGTAATTAAAATATCTGATGAGAAAAAATACAAAATGTTTGTGGAGAATGATCCTTATATCCCATCTGACCCTAAATATTTAAAAATATTGTCGTGTGGGTACTGTATATCGATACCAATTACGAGTCCCGACATTTCATAAGGGATTTGTAAAATCAGGGACATTTTTGTCATACTATCGGGGAAATATCAGGGAACTTTTTTTCGAGGATTTTGTTGCCACCCTGTAATATTTTGAAAGTTCATTCTCTTTTATTCTATATTATAGCTAGGTGTAACTGGAGCTCAATCAGTTGTAGATCCTCAGATGTTAGAAGCTCATGTGAGAGATGTTCTGAATATCACAGCACCAAGGTTTGAAATTGTCTTAATGTTTATTCTTCATTACATTAGGTATATATACACGATTGCTGTTGGTTTTTATAAATCCCAGATAAACGAGAAAAGAGTAAATAGAAAACTTGTTGATGGATATTTATTACAAATTAAAAAAAGTTCCTTTTTGAACTAACTAATGGAATTTCTAAACTCGCGATTTATTAAAATCTATTGATATGCAATTGAGGTTTCATAGAATTGACAGGTTTACTAATCTAATGGTTTTTTACGTTTAGTTAATCAACCAGTAAAAAGTTATGTAAAATCCATACCTTGGTAGAAAAAGGGTCAACATCTGATTTCGCTAATTTGGAGAGTCCATATATCTCTTCAACCTAATGAAAGTTAGGCTGGAAAAAATGCCCCTGTCGATACATTATGAATCAAAACATTGGAATCCACTTTTTCTGCACTGTATTAAAAATTAAAGAAATAGAAATTATTAAATCAGCTGGTTACCAATAGACTTTTGGACATTGTTGCCTTTTCTACCAAGTTATCAACATTATAAATGTGATTTTTCTGAAATTCTTAATTGATTATGCTATTCATTGACAATAATTTCACCTTAAGTAAAACACAACTCAAAAAGTAAATTTTTATGGATAAGTTAAAAGATTGAAAACTTTTAAACTCTCATATTAAATTGAATTTTGCAAACTTGCCATATCTTACTAAAATTGTTCATACATTTCTCGTTAGATCTGTTTTTTTACGTTAAATTAGAGTTTGTCAAATAAAAATTTATATTTTAAGTTACTTTTCTAGAAGCAGTGTGATGTATTACAAGCTATCATAATGTGATATAGTAAAATTGTTTGTATATTTCTCGTTAGATCTGTGTTTTTTATGTTAAATTAGAGTTTTTCAAATAAAAATTTCTATTTTAAGTCACTTTTTCTGGAAGAGGTTTCATGTATTATGAGCTATCATAATGTGAAACTAGAAAAATTTGTTGTGTATCTAAATTGTATCAGTGATTTTGTTTCTTTGCATAATTAAGTAACAAAAGAATTTGATATGCATTCAGTTATACCTTAAAACTTTTTATGTTTTATTTTATGGCTAATAAATAATTTCTAATGAGAATAAATGTTTTACAGAGTTATGGCTGTTTTGGAACCTTTAAAAGTGAGAATAAGTTTGCCTTGTAAAACCCCTGTCTTAATCGATGTTCCTAATTTCCCTGCAGATCCTTCTAAAGGACAGCACAAAGTGACATTTTCAGATGTAATATACATTGAGCAATCAGATTTCAAAGAGGTATGTAACTGTTTTATTTTGTTTGTCCATGATTCTTTTGTTGTTTTAACTATGTTATAAAATTTTGTCTTCTTACAGATACTTCCAAATAACCAGTATAAGAGGTTAACCATTGGTCAGCCCGTTGGGTTACGGCATGCTGGTTATGTTATATCTGTGACAGAAGTCATTAAAGTAAGATTAAGCTTTATTATTTTTTATATTCAATTTTGTGGAAAGTATTTTTGTGCTTTCATTCATATCAATCTGAAATTATTTAGAAATGAAACATTTAAAAAAATATGTAAATTTCCACAAATTTTTCAAAATATGTAGGTTTTTACAAATTTTTTAAAATAGTAATTTTTAAGGATTCATATCAGTTAAGTCTGGTTTTATCCTTTGTCTCATCACACATTAGATTAAATAGCTTATTTCCAGTATGCATGTTTCTTGCATCCAACACACCTGAGAGCGTTTATAAATTTGTGTAGTTGTATGCTTATTTTTATTCTTGACTTCTATGAGTCTCTGGTCATAGTTGAGAAAAATTACTTTTATTTATTTCAACACCTATTCCCCAAATTAATCCATGATAGCTCATTAAATGTTCTTTAATAAACTTTTGAGAAAAAAAATTATGTTATAAGTTGAAAGACTTTTGTTATTGTAGGATGAAAGCAATGAAATAGTTGAAGTCAGAACTATTGGTACTCCTGTTGCTCTTAGTAAAAAACCCAAAGCCTTTATTCATTGGGTAGCTGAACCTCAAGTATGTGAAGTTAGGTTATACGAAAGATTGTAAGTATTGATACCCTTCTTAAAATTATTAATACTATGCGATTCTGTATAATTTATGCACTCTATAACAAAAAAAAAATCGATGCACCAAGGAGTTATGCCTGGCTTGATCAACTTGGAACGGCGCTGACTGGGGACGTATAGTCTTTAGTGACGTTTCCCGTTTCCAACTGTTTCCTTAAGACAATCGCAGACATGTCTGGAGACGTCCAGAACAGCGTGGGATCCTGCTCTTAGTATAGCACGCCACATGCCCACAACATTTAGGGCATTATGGTCTGAGGTGCCTGCCATCTCCTTTGATAGCCCTTTGGTAGTCATTTCTGACATACTTAAAGCACAGCGGTATGTAGACGGCATTCTACGACCAGACGTGTTAGAGTTCCTTTTGCGACACAACGGACTTACTTTTCAACAAGATAATTCCCGGCCGCACACGGCATGTGTTGCTAATAATTGTTTTCAAGCTTTCCCAACACTTCCTTGGCCATCTAGGTCTCCTGATCTCTCTCCCATAGAGCACATTGTGGACATTATGGGAAGGCGATTGCGACCGTTCCAGAATGTCGACCATTTAGCCCGACAGTTGTAGACAATTTAGCAAAAAATTCCGCAGGACACCATACGGAAATTTTTTTAGTCTATGCCTTGCTGGGTGACAGCTTTCATCCAGGCCAAAGGTGGACCAATGCCTTATTAACTTTCTCCCTTTGTAACAGTCAAACTCTGAAATAAATCATTCAATTATTCTGATATTTTAATCGTTTGTTCTTCTCATCCACCAATTTTTATCGCAATCGGACAACTCCTTGGTGCAATGTTTTTTTGGTTTTTTTTTGTCATAGAGTATATTCAGGGTTTCCAACTCTTCAAGCAAATAAAAAATTTAGATGTTTTCAAGGATATTTCATTTTTAAGGCTACATTCCACATGAATTGCACAGGTGAAGAAACTTATACAATTTCTAGGTTTGGGTCCACAGACTTAATTTTAAAAACATTAAATTTTAGGTGATCTGGTGTAAATCTGCCCTCAAGTTTTGATGAAACTTGATCTGGACAAATATTAGTTTTTAAATGTAGGTCAAATAACATGCAGTACTTTAAAAACTAAGGCTTTTAAAAATTTAAAGGACTTGCTGCCCATTTTAAGGCAAGGTTTTAGTTTTCAAGGGCGCTTTAAACTAAAACAAATATCAGGCCTTTTTGAGACCCATGGGAATCCTAGTATTATATATTGTGGACCATGCATTTAAAATTTCATGGCAGCTGACCAGAAAAACATCCACAATTATCGAAGAAGTCTTTTTTCAAACCAAAAGTGGAACAGTATAAGAAATGTGATAGGATTACAAAATGAAACCATGAAAAAAAGCAATTTATTAGCTTATTTTGAATTCTTCTCATTAGCTACATTTCACCGATTTTATTTGTTAAAAAGACAAAATATTCTGTAAATATTTGTGTATTCCAGTTATATCTTGATTATATTTTATAGTTAAAAGTGATATTTTTATTTTACTGAAGCTGAAAAAACATGAACCAATTCTCTTCATTTGAGCAATTTTAACAGTAGAGAAAATTTAAAGAATCACGTTTGACAGGAGCCTAATGTCTTCTATAAATTAAAATAATTTGCATAAGGGGCTGTGTTCATATTAATTTGAGCACCAACTTCATAATTTCCTATGGGAACCCCTTATGTCAACACACAATTTCAAATGTAGATTAACATTTAACTTCAGAAACCAAACTTCATTTCATTAGGTCTTACCATTTCGAAGTTACGAGGACAGAAAGATTGGAGCTCCCAATGTTAAATCCGTTTCTTAAAGTGTTTGTACGCACACAGATAATTATCGGAGTGGTATGGTCTTGGGTACATTGCATCCATTTTTTTATCGGAGATCTACATAATTTTCGTTTGAATGTGATCAAATTGTATTAAATTATTTTATTCAACGTTTTTAGCAGCTTAGTTAAAATTATAGTTAAAGTAAATATGCACTTACATTTAAAAGATTTAAAGAAATTGTTATTTTGTACTGGATGTACTTCTGAAAGCGTAGAAATCATAGACTCTTTTGGATTCATGCACTAATAGCCAAATGATAAGTGAAAGGTGCGTTTTATACAATGTTTTATAAGCTCTGTAAATAATATGTTTTAACACTCATTTTTGTATTGTATCAGTAATTTAAAACGTGGGAAGTAGAT
Source organism: Metellina segmentata (assembly GCA_947359465.1). Classification (NCBI taxonomy): domain Eukaryota; kingdom Metazoa; phylum Arthropoda; class Arachnida; order Araneae; family Tetragnathidae; genus Metellina; species Metellina segmentata. Next base: position 97,895,259 of record OX375876.1, read on the forward strand.
TACAGATTCATCGGCATTTTAATCGCAGTAAACAACTGCAAATCTGGAATGCAAAGTGAGGGCGCTCTGGATATTTAACATCCGACAGTTCAAAATGAGCAGGATTTTTGGCGGATCCGATAATATCAGACCAAGGTACCAATATAAGACGATGTAATTTGAACGTATTCAACACTGACATCCGATAATTATTGGTGTATGCAAACCCTCTTAAACTTTTATGGATTTCTTCCTAAATAATATTTCCATAGCTCTGTTTTTTTTTTTGCCATGTTACTGTTAAACAACCCAAATAAAATCCACCTAATATTATATTTTAAAAATAGTTTTTAGTATGCAATAATTATTAAATTAATGTTTGAAAATATTAGGAATTCGAACCTCATTATACTTTGATGGAAATCGATTCAAGACTTCTATTACAGACATGCAAAATTTCATGTCATTTCGATAAGTTTTTTAGCTGCATTAAATTTTCCTCATTGCGATTTTAGGGGGCAACCAAAGGTTTAAAAAGCATCTGACAAGCCTTGGATAATAATTCTCAGATCGTTTGCACTTGCGTAGTAATTCTCAGATCGATGAAACATGCATTCAAAATTCGGGTAGCTAGAACTACTATCAATCTCAATCTACGACTTTTTATGTCGAGGTGATCCCTGAAATTGACACGAATTTTAGTATTGAATATCTCCGGATGTAATAAAGGTAGTAAAGTCATGAAATTTCATATTTAGACTAATTTAACAAAGCAGAATCTGATTATGGCATCAAAACATGGTATTTCCATTAGAAATTTCAATGTTTGTGCAAAGTTAGATATGAAGATGTTCTGTTATGCAACTTATTTGAATTTGTAGAGAATGTTATTCCCTACAGCTTTGAATTTGCTCTAGTATGAATAGTGCTCAAAATAAAGGTGGTTTGGGTTTTTTCTTCCGTGATTACATTTGGTAATCTAACACAACTTTAAAAAAATCGGAAAACTTGATTTATAATTTTCAGAAATAATATTAAATTCAGTAGTATCGCTTAAACAAAATATGTTGAAAATACCGACTGTTAATCAATTAAAAATTTAATTCATTCTGAAACAAATTCCAAAAGGTAAGTTTGTATTTGAAGTTTTTATTCAAAAATGTAACCAGTCCCTTGTGATTTACAACTTACCTTAGTTGTTCACAGATATACTACCTTTTTGTATTCATGCTTGGAGGAAACATTTTGTTCAATCCATCAAAAAATTCATAGTAATAATATGGTAGCTTTTACTTTTAATGGAGATCTTCCACAGCTCAAATATATTTACTATGTTATGTTTTGCAGTACCACATAAAGTGCTGCATGTAAGTATAATTGTGGGTTTTGGTGGCTTGAATTTGCAGTGTTGACAATATGCATCCGTTTGTATTTCCTCATCAGCAATACTTGTTGTTTTTACAAATAAATTTTTATTATTTTTAACATTCTTTAAAAGGTTTAATCACAAAAACCCAGAGGACCCCAAGGAAGTGCCCGGTGGATTTGTCTCCGATTGCAATTTGGTAATTTGTTTTCTTTCAAGTTATTAAATATTTTATTTCACAGGATGAAATGCCTATAAAATGACCAAATTAAGATTTGAAAATGGGTAGTAAACTAAAATTATTGGCATCAGCAGCATATTAATTTATGAAATTTATTTTGACAACACAAATTTGAAACTCGGCGATTCCTCATAGTAATGACAAACAATGCATATTCGAAGTTCTCAGGCATAGCATAGCTTCATATTGAAGCAGTGAGGAATAGAGGCTAATATTGTAAATAGTAAAAATTTATCAACTAATTTAATGATATTTTGATGCGTTAAATTAGCCTTTTAAAATAAGATTCTTAGTTTATCATGTTTGCTTCAATCAGTTATACTATTTTCACAGGATTATTAAACAATATACAATTCGTTTTGCCAAACTGTCATGAGTTGGGAACCAAACGACCCTTTTCTAGAGAATGTTGTGACTATTTAATTATAATCCTATGAATGAGTCGAGCATTGTTTTCCTTACTATGTGAAGCTGCCATCTTAGAAGTGAGAGAACCAAGAACTCAAGTGTTGACTAGGAAATAATTCCTTCATGGGCATGAAATTGTCGATACAAAAGCAAGGTTGTGGTAGAAGTTACTTGTACAAAATAGTTTATAACATAAACCAGCAGCTAACTGGTTAATTCTAGAATGCTATTTTTCTTATGAATAAGGGTAGCAATTTTTTGACAATAAGCTACGAACAATGTGGGAAAGGAAACATCCTTGTGTGTCCCTTCATTGAACCAAGCATATTAATCCAAACACAAGTGAAAGTTTAGAAAAGCAGATTTTGGAAAAATAAATCAAGGTTTATATAATCAAGGTTAAAACAAGATTGGCATATCCATGATATTCTAATTTTAAATCAATCAAATTTTTATTTTTCTAAATCGGTGAAAAATTATTCAAATGAAGTAACATGCATTGTCTCATGTGTACAAGTTTAAACTTATAAGTAGGGCAACTTTTTTGTTGCAGTAAAAATGTGAAAAGTTGCATTTATTTTTGATACACTAAAATAAATTATTAGTAAAAAATGAAAAAATTCAAAATTTATTTGTACATTTTTAAATACAGAAGAACGTTGATGTCGTTGCATGGCCGATCCTTGGGTCAGTAATTTCTTAAACATTGAAAAACTGCACTCAACAGAGACTGATGTTGCCTAACATTGTTGCATTGGACTTTTTCTGCAGTTGTGAAACAAGTGTACCACTCAAAAAACTTGGAGCAATTGCGGATGAAGCACCTTGAGTGTGATTCCAGCCGCAGTCCTATAATGTGCTGTATTGGATAGCAGAAGTGCAAAAGTTTTTTGCTCAACATTCAGAAATTTTAAAACGTCATCTGCAAAGAAACAACATATTGATGATCGAAACTCACCTCGCAAACTCTGCAGTCGATTATGCAAGTTGCTCTGGATTATCATGAGTGCCAACCAATATGCTAAAGTACTTGCTATTTATTTCACTTTCCTCTGTTAGGACGAATACCTTCTTTCCATGAACTTGTTGTTTGATCCGCAATACTTCGGCGTTCGCAAGATCAGACACACATGACTGAAGGGTTGATTCAGAGGGCAAAAAAATGAAATAGTAATTTCATATTAATTAATTTAAAGCTAAATTGTAAAAAGTTGCAATTATGCAAAAAGTTGCATTTATGTAGAAAGTTGCATTTATGTCGCAGTTATAACTCACTTACAATACACCCCATGTAGGAGGAATTTCGTTTTTAGTACTTTACATGAAACGTAGAACGTGTGAAACAAATTTGCATTTGTTGCAAAAAGTTGCCCTACTTATAAGGGAATAAATTCAAATAAAAACATGATTAAAAAAGTCATGGAATTTTTACAACCTGGGTATATCAAGCATCACTAAATCAAAACCGGTTCTAGTTGTATTGTACCAAATGAAGTCTTCAGAGCAGAAGAGAGCCATTTAAAAAGCCAAATCATGATTACAAATTAAGAACTGTTGGATAGTCATGATGAATATTTAAACAATTGATTACATTAAAATGTCTGACTTAAGAGATTGCTCATGTTATAAATCTAATGAAAATCTATAAACAGGGTGGTAACAGAACCTGGAAAACCGTGATATCAGGGAATTCTCAGGGAACTTTTTATTTCTGGAAAAATCAGGAAAATCTCAGGGAAAATTTCCAAATTTTACAAAAGATCAGGGAAATTTTGACAATTTAAACGGCTACTATTATCGTTTGTCCTATTTTGAGATGCGCGATTATGAGTGCTTTTGTGAATCGAATAAATCGTATTCGATGAAATTGTAATTCGAAAAACGAACCATTGTGTCGTAAATTTTGAACACTGCGGAAACCGCCACCGCCTTTTTTTTCGCGGCTGCAGTGTTTTGTTGCCTTTAGGCTTGTGGGATACAATTTGAAATTTGTGCAACAAATGATATTTTTTGTGTATTAAATTAATTATTTTTGTTTGCAATTATATTTTTGTAGAATTATTTATGTATATCTGCATTTGGTTTCGATGAATAGTATGACAATGTAGGTTCAGGTGTAAAAAGTTCCTTAATCAAAATATTTGTAATTTTTTCTCCAGTTTTTTTAATTGCAATTTTAAGAGTTCCATTAAGGGTTCCAAACAATAACAATTAAAATATCTAGAAAAAAAAATATTTGTGGAGAATGATCCTTTTACACCCTCTGACCCTAAATATTTAAAAATAGTGTTGTGTGGATACTGTATATCGATACCAATCGAGGATCATAAAATTTCTTAAGGGAATTGTTAAATCAGGGAAATTTTTGTGAGACTATCAGGGAAATCATTGAAATATCAGGGAACTTTTTTTCATGGATTTTGTTGCCACCCTGATAAATGACTCAAATCACTGAATTTTGGTATATGCAGCACAAAGTATGCATAAAAACATAACTCATAGATGCTATTAGTATGTAAAAAATCATTGGGAATTTTTATATAAGCATCATAGTCTACAAAATTACATGAACTGATGGGAAAGGGGCTTAAGTCGCAATAGAATAGTTTAAATAGATGTACATTAGAAATAAACAAGTGACATGAACTTGAACACATTTTCTATTAAAATTTGTTTGTTAAAGTTTGGATGAAATATTTTAATAAAAATTTTCACTACCCATGGAAGTTTATTTCTTAATTGCATTCTCTTTCCAGAATTCATTTAAATGCATTAAAGATGCATTAGTGGATGAATCTGTGAAAAAAGCTCAAGCGTATGACAAGTTTCAATTTGAAAGAGTCGGTTTCTTCAGTGTTGACACAGATTCTACTTCAGAGAAAGTAAGTTAAAAACAGTTTTTAGAATTCAAATAACCATTTACAATATAAAAATATAACCTCACATATAATACAGTGAAGTAAAAGTATGAAGTGAAACACACAGCTTACACAATATTGTATGCTGCCTTATGAAGCAAAGATTTTGGGGATATCAAACATAATGTATCAAAACGCCTGTATTAGGAAATACAACTGATTATGATCTTAATAGTTTATAGGGACTTCTACATTAAAAAATATTGGATTCAATTTTCTAAACATTGAATTATTTATTTCCTAACAAATGTGAAGTTGATAATTTTTCTAAAATTTGTAACCAGCCAATACTTTCCATTACCTGTATTAAAAATTATCAATTTCATTTTTTGAGATTTTTAAGCTAGAAATATTTGTCTATCTTGTTTACAATACCTAGTCACAAATATCAATTATATATTAATAAACCATAGATATATTGTAATTTAGGACAGTTTTGTTTGATTTTCAGGCGAGTATAGCAGCAAGAGAAAATTTATCCATCATAATTTTACATTAAGACAACCGAAAGGTTCATGGTTCAAATCCAGAGTAGTCCTTTTATACCTATTCAGTTTCGATTTGCATTTGGCATATCCTAATTGAGGACTTTGCACCAGAAAATCCTAACCAACCAATCATTCAATCCAGGGCAAAGCATGTTCGTTTGCCCATCCTGAAGGAATGTGTAGCCTTAGAAGGGGCTGTGCCTAGAATGTATGGTAAAAAATGTGAGGAGCAACATGAACCCACTCCTGTTGGCACTGGGGTAATGCAAACTGATTCACCAATCTGCCCTTGTAGTGTCATCATTGACCAGGCATTACAAAGATTTTATAATTAGAATATGAAAAAATGCATATTGAAGACAAGACAATAAAAATAAGGAAAATTTGATTATTGCGACTTTTTTTATAAAAGAAATACCCAGTATCATCATTACTATACTTCAATACTATATTTTGGATGAAAAACCCAATGCACACCAATCCTTTCATTGATACATGAACGATCCAAAATTTTCTCAGTAACTAGTTTATTTTTCTGTACTATATATTAGAAATTTAACCTTGTGTTTTTTGTTTTTGCAGTTAGTGTTCAACCAAACTGTTAGCCTCAAGGAAGATACAGGAAAGGATTAAAGTTTATTGGACTGAAAAATTATTTTAGTGCTGCAAGCTCAAAATATTTTAAGGCTTCTTCAATGACTTCTGCTTTTCATAAGCGTAAAAAATTATTAAAAACTCATGTTATAAATTATGTTAAAGTGTTTTTTGGAAAAAATACAATCATGCCAAAAAAATGTTTATTTGTATTGCATTGTTTTAAAAAGAAACAATTGAGTGTATGTATTATAATGAAAAGGATACAAATCGACCTTTTTTCCTAATTTTTATGTCAGAAAAGAACTTATGATATAAATAAAAAACTGGATTCTATAAAATGACAATTGAGCTTTTGTTTGAAACAGCAAATAAGAATGAGTCAACAATTTAAAATTACCAGCCAATTACTTCAGATTGTATGTTTAGAATCTAAAGTTCATATCGAAACATTGTTAAAACTAGATTTTGTTTTTTTGTAAAGCAAAAAAAAGTTTCAATTAATTCTATCATTACTATAAATTTTTTTCAGCTAATAATTTGTTTTATTCCCCATCATTTATTTAAAACACTCAGAAATTGGTGTTAGTTGTGTATTGTGAAGGTTCACAAATGAATAAAATCAAACATTGTGAAATGAATTTCCTAATTAAGCTAAAATTTAAATTCAGATAGAAGACTATTGTTGGAACTCCACATAAAGAGCTGAGAGGGCAATGTTCACATTTTTACATCGGTATTCTAACATCACGATATATTGTGATGTTAACCATGCATTTTATACATAGTAAAAGCAAAACCTTATTCCTGGATCACCTATAAATTTCTTCATGTTCTTTTTTTCTTTGCTATAAAAAATCGTGGTATGAAAAAAATAGCAAATAAAGATCTGCGTTGTACATAGATTTTGCATATATATATGCTGAAGAACTTCAGCATAAATAGAAATAAAGGGGCATTTGATTCCTCTAAGTAATGATGACGGCATATATGAACTAGATTTCCGTAGAAGTCCAACAAAAAGGGATGCAAACGGATTGATTGTGACATCAAGAAACAAGAATAGGTTTTCGAATTCAACTTGAAATGTACAAAATCATTAATATTTTAAATACTGAATTTCAATTTCGCTAAAAAAAAGTTTGAAAACGAAAGTCATCTTCATGACACAAATGATTTTGAGAAATTCCTCATTAATTAAAAATAAATGAAAACAGACCGTTAAATTCCCAGAATTATTTTGTTCTTCAGTACTTTAAAGGAAAAAAACATTAACTAATTAAAAAATGTAATATAAAGCTAACCTTGATTAATTCAGCAATTAAGAGTTGTAATGGAGAAAAATTATTCGCTCCCTCGCAGTTTGAAACTTTAATTTTCAATCTTTATACTATGGTTCCCACTCTTTGGTGGGAAATAATTTCAAGTACTTTTCCGGGATTTTCAAGGCCTATTTGAAATTTTTCAAGGAATATCGTAAAAAGGCAGAAATTCCCTCTGTAACCCCCATTTTAGAAGATAACTTTTCTGAAGAACCTCTCCTATAATGTAACCTTCATTACCATTCATATACTTAACAATTCCAAACATATTTCTTGTCGATATTCAAGCATGTTATGGGAAAGAAACAATTTCTTAAAAAGGAAAAGTTAAGTAGCTAAATTATTAAACTTGTGTTCAAACTGACACAGAATCCCACTGACCGCGAGGAAAGAAAGTTGAGCAAATAAACACATGCCTTGTGTGTGATGAACAAGCATATTCTTCGAAACCAGAAGAAAACCACACCTTTTAAGCGCGTTGCGAGGCGCATGCGTTTCAAGCTGATTAATACTCTAAAAAATTCCAGATTAAAATTTTTCAAAATAAATTCAAGTACTTTTCAAGGCCCGTGGGAATCCTGTATATGTGTCACTTTATTCCCAAAAAACAAAATCAGCACAGAAATCGCAAAGTTACTCATCACGGAATATTCTCATTAGTAGGCCTTTCATCGCGGCATCGGAAAGCTAAATAAGATGGTGCATAAATAAATATAGGAATCGTTGTCAGTCTAAACCCAAATTTCCCCCCATGTTGCTAAAGAAACACTAAATTTTCCGCTGGAAATACTGATTATGCAACTTGGATATCGCGCTGTGCGACAACATCGCAACACAGGAAAACTGTGAGATCTGTTAAGTATGGCTGTGCGAGATCGAGAAAAATCGTGATGTCATGATACATCGCCATCATGAAATCACAAACTGATGTGGTGATGTCGACCTCACGCAGGTTTTTCACGATGTATTGATACATCGCCCAGGCCTAGCTTTCACCTCATAAAATCATACAGCAGCTTATTGTAATGGAAGATAAAAATTAGTGCAGAAAAGAAAGTTCGAAGGTAAAAAAAGTATTGAATTGCCTTTGAACAAGTGAATATGTAATTGAAGTATACATTCAAAAGCTAATTGTGGTAACAACCGAGGTGCGAACATTTTTACCAGACACTGGAGATGAGAATTAACACAAGTAACAGTACTTTTGAAAATGTAAAAAAAAAAAGCCATTTCATATTTGTTACCAATTTTATTTCATTTAATTAATTTAATATAAAATTCAGATTTTTGTCTATATGTATTCATTATTAATGGCATATGGAATGTGAGTAATGACTGCTAGCAAATCATATTTCATTACAAGTTCAAATGTATGCCTTGTAGATTTTGGATAAACTTTACATTCCTACAAAAAAATGCATACCCAATTAGAATTTAAAAGTTTGCAAGCAATTTCTTTTGGTATTTTCATTTTTCCCCAATAATGACCTGAGGCAGGGTACCCAGTCTTTGAAATTACGGAACTCTTGGTGTGAGATATTGGTCAGATCGACAAGGTAAAATTGTTTGCGAACTTTTAAAGACATTTTATATAGGATCTGGAACAAGATATTTTATGTAACAAGCTCCGAGTGGCTTATCCCTTCCGCAATCTCAATGCCCAGATGGGTCCAATGTCAACAAGTCAATTTTAAAAAGATTAAGAACTCATCACTTTCTACCTGAAAAAAAGATCTTGTAATGGCTTACAATAGATGGCACCATGGGCGAACGACAAGCGTTGGAATAAAATTAATTTGACTTTTTCAGCAAAACAAAATCGGACATAATCTTTCAAAGAAAACGAAGAAATTCTTCAAGCTATGTCAAAAATGAACAACATATTTAAAAATCAGTGTTTGAAAATAACATGCTATTTAAATGAAGAAAACAAATATCCTTCCAAAGAAGGAAAAGATAGGGGTGGCTTTGGAGGATCTTTTTCTTTTCAATCTCTATACTTTAATTTTGGCATTATTGTTACTTGTCACTTTTTTTACACCTTAAAACCTGTTATAACTCCTGTAACAGTTTTACAAAAGGCTTTATCATATCGAGTGTCAATCCTACTTTTTCTAAACATGAGGCATATATTGTGAAAGAGTGAAATTCTTCTGCTTTTTCAAAATAGTAGCCAGTAAGACAAATAAAGATTTCAGTTACAGAATTTTAATAAAAAATTTTCATGAAAGTATAACTAATAAAAATGCATATATACACTGCCCAAACTAACATATCAAGTAATGATCAGATTATGCTACAAAATCCAAAGGTCTGTTGAATCCACCTTTTCTATTCATGTATTGCCTAATGAAAGAAAAATACACAAGTTATAATGGAAATTGACAAATAGATTAATTTTAACCAGAAACAAAAGAATTGCACAAACCTGTATTTTCTTTTATGAATTACATGCACACCATATGCAACATTCCCAGCTACATGTTTGCCCTAAAATGAAAAATAATTAATCTAATCAATGGAAAAACAAAGGGGCTCACCAGCTGTGTTTAAATGTAGAAAGAATTTAATATGTAATCTTGTGTCTTTGATAAGAGCATGATTCAGTGGGTGAAGGTAATATTTACTTATTACAATGCTTTCAATTCCCACTAATCCACTAAGTTAACATTAATTACAGGCCAAAATGATGTTAAAAAGTACAGGGGTGTGCTGTGCCCCACCACTTATGCCATCTATGCACTAACAAACGATACTTGTGCAGCTGCCAAGTTCCAGAGTAACCCTGGCTAATCTGTATTGTACCATAAGATTGTTCTGTGACAAAATTAACTTTTTTAGTAATTCTCTTTTGAACACATGTTTATTTCTAACCCTTTTTGATTATCAATTGACAAGAATTTAACTGCAAGTTCAATTTTTAGCAATACTAAAAAAATCAAGTCACTAAATTGGAGGAACCCAACTATTTTGAACTCCAATATTTTAATGATTGGAGCCTAATCCCCACACAAACATTAGGGATACAAAAACTGTTCAGATAATAGATATAATATGCAAATTCTACTTCACACATGAAATTATACTGTCTTTACGTCAAGAGATAGGGCAATAAGTACAAGGGACCAAAACTCTGAATCCTAATAGCTTTATGGTTTTGGTATGCCCACTAAAAACATGAAAGGTAAATACAGTAACCCCTTGAAACATGCCTTTCACACAATGTAAAATACTTCAGGGATTCCATCTGGCCATCCTAGTTAAGCAGGGAGTGAGCTCATTGTACTCACAAAGGAAAACAAAATTGTAAACGACCTCTTCAAAGCAGCTCTAACAATACTGATTGTTTGGGAAAGAAAATGTAACATCGTTGCCAAGAAAAATGACGACAAGTGAAAATAAAGGTTACCTATTAAAGACTGCATCATTGCCAGTAAAGGATGCAACTTATCAGCATGAGTCGGAGAGAAATGACGAATAAATCTTGAATAAAGAATAACACACAAGTGACTTTTAAGATTACTTTATACCCTCATCCTTTTCAGTCCTACCTCATACAAAAAACCAATCTTGCTGTTGGAATAAAATGAACTATCAAAACCTGTGGATGGGCACTATTGAACGAACTGATTTCAAACAAACCTTTACAACCCTAACCATTAGCCCAAAGTATTTCAAACATCTGTGAGAACAGAAAAGTAACAGGAGTGTATGTATCTCGAGTGTTTTGCGAAAAGGATCACTGAATTGAAAAAAGATTTGGGTATCTTGAAAACATGGATGAGACTAAAAGTTGATTGGGTTTTATGGCACAAGCCCCATATTTGACCAAGCTGTGTAAAACATAAAATGAACATACACATGAGAATAGTTTTATTGATTCAGAAGAGAAAAATACCCCAGAGAGGTACTGAATCTAAAGGGAATCAAACTTGTGCCGCCTACAACTCGCAGGTAAAAAATGTCCTCAAAGTTTTAAACTTGTAATTTTACATAATTACAATAAAGCCACATAATTTAATGCATAATTAAAATATTTAAGTTGTATGTTTCTCAACCTCTGTATATTGCACCTTTTGCTCATCCACCAAAAGCACAGTACATTAAGGGGTTACTGTATTACAAATATACGGATAATGTTTTTAATGATCTGTACATTCAAAATAAATTGTTCAACATATTTATAAAGCAACAGGTTTCTCCTTTGCACTCCTGTAATTATCAAATTAGGACTGACTATCCGAAACTAGGAACTAGATATTCTGTAATAGTTGACAGGTGTGTAGTGTAAGGTCAGGTGAGGGTAAAATCAAGCTTTTTTTAGAGAAGCCCCTAAAATCAAACTATTAAATTAATTTTAATGAAACTTTTGATGCATTTTATATACATTGGATTCATATAGATTAAACATGAAGCATAACCATTCAATTTTGTTAGATTTTTTCTCACAGTGATACATTTAAAAGAGCATGTTTTATAGCCCCATTTTACCCCATGGTGGGGTAAAGTGGGGGTAGTTCTAAAATTAGTGTATACTATTGGAAAACAGCCATAACAGAGTTGCCCGTGGTGTTGGTTTGCTTTGCAACACCACAGGCTTCGTTTGCTGCTTATTCTAGATGCAAAAGGTAAGAGAATAAATTATATGCGAGTACCTATATAAACAATTAGTTGTATTAAATTATTATGACATAATTTATGTATTTACGTCATATATAGGTTTTTCTTTGTGACATTCTCCCCTCAGAATATTGTTTATCTCTTTGCTTTCAAAAAGTAAAATTTACGAAAGTGGCAAAAAATATCAAGACTTTTCTTTAAAATTTTTAATTTGTTTGTATTAAATTATTATTTTTTTTTTTCAAATCCAGAATAACTTAAATTATTTGCTAAATTCCATGAAATATTGCTTTGATTACCTTTGTAGTATCAAAGTCTCCAAATCCCATTAATTTCATCATTTCCTTTTCTTCTTCTGTCTTTCCTTCAAGATCTTTATCTAAATAAATGTAATTTAACTTTAGAAAAACAGCGCAAAATAATTAGACATTCAAGATTGAAAATGAAAGACATTACACATAAATTAGTATGATAAAAAAGCAGAAAAATATCAATCAGTCAAATGAATAGGATCCTATTCTAAGCTTAAAAGTTAATTTTTAACGAACTAGAGAGTTAATATGAATGCACAATGCTATTTTACAAAAATAGTTATTGAAAACATTTTCTGTAGAATATTGTAAAATCTGAGTCTTTTAAAAAACTATAGATAAAATCACAAAATTGCATACACACATGGTAAACAATAAATTATCAAAAATAAATAATCCACTCTGATAAAAGTTTCACAGTAAAAAATAATTTTTTGTAGCATGCAAAGTATTGGCATCTGATTTCTGATCATTCCGCCGCTAGGTGTCGAGCAGTGTGCGTCGCGTTTTCGGAGCTCCCGCGAAATTCAAGTTTTTTTTAGTTATTCTTCATTTATTTAGTACTAAGCAGTGTATTACTTCTTTTTCTATCAGTTCAAACATTTCTAATTGTTTTTAAAGTACTTGTACTTAGTTTTTGACTTGTCAAATAGTCCTAAGTCAAGTCTCGTTAGGCCTAATTCACGTATGTCTCGTTAGGCCTAATTCACGTATGTCTCGTTGGGCCTAAATATTTTGTCTTGTTTGTTTTCATTCAAGTGCAGTCCTTTTTCTGTGTAATTGACTTAGTGCTTTTTCTGCGTGTTTGATTTTGTGTAGTGCTTTTTCTGTGCATTGAGTGTTACTTTGCATAAGCATGGGTATAGTTAGAATGTTCAAGGAGATGAGGACAGAGGGAGCCAGTGGGGAGTTCTATGTGGAATGTGACTTGTGTGGGAATATGGTTGAGGCAGGAAAGGGGTGTGTGAGCGGGGTTAAAATGTCAGAGAAGGTTGAATTTACATGCAAGAGTTGTTTAGAGGTGGGTGATTTGAGGAAGGAGCTGGAGGCTTTGAAGGTGAGGGCTGTAGAGGGAGTGGAAAAGGGTGTCCAATGTGTAAACTTGGGGCATGTTGATCAGGGGGATAAGGTAACTAGAGAAGTAGTGGTTGGTGATTCAATGGTCAGGGTTTTGGGAGAAATGGTAGGGCGTAAAAAGCGCAATTTTGCAAGGTGTTGTTTGCCAGGTGCCAGGGTAAAACATGTAGTTGAGGCAGTTAAGGCAGGTGTGGTTAAAGGGGAGGAAAAGGCAGTAGTGTGGGTGGGAACAAATGACGTAGAGAGGACTACAAATGTCGAGTTTAAGAGGGAAGCAGAAACACTTTTAAGAGGCATTAAGTCTCATGGGGCAGAAGTAACAGTATTAGGATTACTACCTAGGTATGGGTTAGGCAATGGGTGGTTAAATCAAAGGGCCAATAAGATGAACGGGTTGTTAAGGGATTTGTGTGAGAGGGAGGAGGTTAGATTTTTAGATGTTTGGAAGGAGTGTAGGAGGGATTGGATAAGCAGGGACAATTTGCATTTAAGCTTGATAGGTAATAGGGAGGTTGGCAAGCGGGTTTTGAATATTCTGGAGTCAAAAAACTAGTATACAAGCAGGGATGGGAAGGACATAGAGGGTTGACAGTACACAGTAATTGCTTAGGAAAACTAACAGGGTCTAAATTGCAGGAGACAAACAATACAAAGGGAAAGTGCAATGTAAGGGAGAAAAACAATACCAAAACAAATAATACAAGGGGAAAGTGCAATCTAAGGGTGAAAAATAAGCTAAAAGTATTTTATTGCAATGCTCGCAGTGTGAGAAATAAAATGGATGAGCTCAAGGGAATTGCACAAGCAGAGGATATAGATATCATTGGGATTACTGAAAGTTGGGCAAGCAGTGAAGATGCACAAATTTTAGAATTAAGTGGATTCACAATGTTTAGGGAGGACAGAGAGAATAGGAAAGGGGGTGGGGTTTTGATTTATGTGAGAGAATTCTTAAACTGTACAGAAATAAAGTTAAATAGTAAAACTGAGGGTATAGAATCAGTCTGGGTGAAACTGAATACAGACAAAGGCAAAGGACTAATTCTGGGTAATATATATAGACCTCCTGTTTGTAGTGAAGAGCAGGAAAAGGGCATGTGCAATCTGATAAACGAAGCATGTCAAAAAGGAGAATTAATTTTAATGGGGGACTATAACTATCCAAATATTGACTGGACAAACAATCTAGCTACAAATGGGAAAGGGGCAGAATTTTTGGAAGTGATACAGGATTGTTTTTTGTACCAGATGGTGTATGAGTATACTAGGGACAATGCAATATTGGATTTGATTTTAAGCAATGATGAGGATAGGGTGCAGGATTTGGTTATAGGTGAGCCACTGGGAGAAAGTGATCATAGAAGTATCAGATTAAGTATAAATTTTCAGTCAGCATACACAATCAATAGTAGAATAATTCCAAATTTCAGAAAGGTTAATTTTCATAAGATAAGGGAAGAGTTAAAGGAAACATTCAAAGGGGGATTATTAGCACTGCATCATTCTGAACAATGGGAGGAATTCAAGAATAAGTTAGACATGGTGTTAAAAAAACATGTAACGTTCAGGAAAAAAGGAAAATCTAGAAAATTGCTCCCTATGTGGTTTTCAGGGGAAACACACAAAGCTTTAAAATTAAAACAAAGAACATACAGGGTATATAAAAGCACTGGTAACGACAGGGACATGGAGGCATATCAGAAAGCCAGAAAGGAGTTTAAAACTATTAGTCGGAAGCAAAAGGTGTCCTTGGAGGAAAAATTAGCAAGGGAAATAAATATAAAACCAAAAGAATTTTTTGCATATGCAAGTGGTAAAAATAAATTTAGCACTACACTGGGACCGTTAGAGGGGAAGGGAGGTGAATTAATTCAAGACGAGGAGGGAATGGCAAACGTGTTAAATGACTTTTTTCTGGGGGTTTTCAATGGTAACTATAGTTTAAAAAAGGACCCCAAGGATGGAGCCTTTGCAGGGGGTATAATTAAAGAATGCAAATTCAACAGGGAAGAAATAGTACATCAGTTGAAAAGAATTAAGCCATCTAAAGCACCAGGGCCAGACGATATTTATCCGAGAGTACTAGTGGAATGCGCGGAAGAACTGGGGGAAGTAATTCACACGATATTTAATTCAACATATAGCACAGGTTGGGTGCCAATGGATTGGAAGTTGGCCAACATAACTCCAATTTTCAAAAAGGGAATACAAAGTGATCCGGGCAACTATAGACCAGTAAGTCTAACATCAGTAATTTGCAAAATATTTGAATCTCTGTTAAAAAAGCATATAATGTTATACTTGGAGGAGGGGGGACTGTTATCAGAGAATCAGTATGGGTTTAGGAAGGGCAGATCCTGCTCTACAAACCTTTTGAAGTTCTACGAAAAAATTACTGAGGAGCTGGATAATAAGAGCAGTGTGGATATCATGTACATAGATTTTCAAAAGGCTTTTGATAAAGTACCTCATGAGGCATTACTGTTTAAATTGGAAAGGCTGGGGATTCAGGGAAAAACATTAATATGGATAAAGAATTGGTTATTGGGTAGAAAGCAGAGAGTGCAGGTAAAAGGAAATTATTCACAGTGGACAGAAGTTATAAGTGGGGTGCCTCAGGGATCAGTTTTGGGACCAATTTTATTTATAATTTTCATAGATGATATAGGTCAGGGGATCAAGAATAGAATCAGTATATTTGCAGATGACTTAAAAATATGGGGGACAGTGGATACCAAGTTACAGATAGAAAATTTACAAGGGGATTTTGATAAGATATCCGAATGGGCTGTAAAATGGGGTATGTCATTTAATGTAGGGAAATGTCAAGTTCTGCATATGGGTTACAGGAATAGTGGAGCCGAGTACTGTCTGCAGGGAGTAAAGGTAAAGGAGGGAGAAACAGTCAAGGATCTTGGGGTGATAATTCACAGGGATTTTAAAATGGGTCACCAATGTTCAGCTGCGGGTAAAAAGGCTAATAGGTTATTGGGGTATATTAAAAAGACTGTAACTTCAAGGGATAAGAATATAATCTTGCCATTATATAAGGGTTTAGTAAGACCACATCTAGAATATGCTGTACAATTCTGAGCTCCATATATGAGAAAGGACATAGAATCAATTGAAAGGGTTCAGCACAGAGCTACAAAAATAATAAAGGGGCTAGCAAATTTCGACTATAATGAACGTTTAAGTAAGCTAAACATGTATACACTGGAAAGAAGAAGAAGGAGGGGGGATTTGATTCAGCTTTTCAAGTTTGTAAAACAAGGGGACACAGGGCTTAAATTTCAATAGGGATAACAGAACAAGGGGCCATGGGTATAAATTGAATAAGACACATTTTAATCGGGATTTAAGGAAAAACTACTACTTTAATAGGGTAATAGACAGTTGGAACGCGTTGCCAGAAAATATAGTTAATTCAAAGGGAGTGTACGAATTTAAGACACAATTGGATAGTCAGTGGGAATTGGAGAATTCATAAACAAAGGACCAGCCTTGTTGGGCTTGAGCCTGTAGCTGGTCGTCAATATTTGTATTTGTATTTGTATTCTCTTATGTGCAGTTGTGTCAGAGTACAAATATGTTCTACACACATTTTGAATAGGTTTTGTTCATGGATAAACTTTTCATCGAAATAACTAGCTATGTTTCTTGTTCACTTTAACAGAACACAATAACTGATTTTTGAAGCCAATTATTGTCATTTAAATATTTGTTACTTGATGCAAATGTGAAGCTTTTCAAGTCTAGTAATAGTTAGGAATACACCAAGTAAGGGATTTCAAGGGAGATAAACAACATTACCATACTTTCCTAACTTTCAATAATTTATTAAACTTTAATTATTAATTAACTCAAGCTGTAATTCATTTGAGCAGTTCTTGATGTAACACCAAATTCAGAAATTTAAAAATTATGCTACTAGACTCGCCAGAATATTTACATATGTTTTTATGAAAAGGGCTGATTTTTTCGGGGATTTTTTGGTACAAGAGCCTTATTGTGCCAGATACAAGACTTACAATATCAAATAAGAAGACACGCACAAGGAAAGTTTTAGACACAGAAGACAAAAGTGCAAAAAATTGGAATGCGTATGACAGGAATCGAACCTGAGCTGCCAACAACTCGAAGGCAAATCAAGTCAATCAAACAAAATATCAGTAATTCACAGAGGTAGTAGGCAATAAAACATCACAGGTGTTACTAGCACAAATACAATAGCATTTTAAAACTAATGTTTCAGAATAAAGGATTTTTTCATTTCAGTTTTATATGAATTCTCTTTTTATACAATTTCAATGAGAAAATCTGAAATTTGCTTTTTTTTCTCTTCAAATTGTTAATGTTTCCAAATTTCTCAGAATACATGTTTTGACAAATCATACATGATGTTCCAGATTCACTTGTGGTTATTATTTAACATAATTTTATTTAATATCATGAAACTAATTTTTCTAATTAATGATCAAACATACTAATGTTTTGAAATAATGCAAAAACTTCCATGGTAAAAAAATAAATATTTGAAAAACTTAATTTTACATCATTGCACTGTGAAATATTAAGAAACAGAGCATACCCACTCAGAATAAAATTTTTTGTATACCCCACTGAAAAATAAATAATCATACCTGTAATAGGTGTTCTTTCCATTAGAAATTTAGAGACTGCTCTTTTGGGAGCTTCTTTAGAAGTTTCACCACGTCCTCTAAAATATAGCAATTTTATATTTTTAAATGTGCTGTAACTTGTTACTATTACCAAAAATAAAAGTAACAGACTTGCATAACACTCATATTTATCAGGTAGATATTTAAATTAACGTCACACTTCAGCAACACAATGGGCTATTGAGGACTTTACGGGATTAATCCCGATGGGAAATATCCAAGGACAACACCTAGTAACTTTTAACCACAGCCGGACGACGAGGTTACGCCTGAGCTGGCACCCCACTCTCCTAACTTCCACACCACACCAACGTGAGGACATTCGAGGCTACAATGGATTTAATGTGCACCAGCCACCTTTGTACACGACGGTCTTTGGTTGGATTCGAACTCGCAACCCCCTCTGGTTGCATTATACAAATAACTACATTCAAATTCATCCACACATATATTTTAAAAATTTATTACATCGCATTAGTTAGCTTTATACATAAATTTCATACTGTCTTATAACCAACATGCTTTACTGTACAGCAATTTTGTAGAAAGTTTAACAGTTTAATAGTTGCTTCCTATTTTCTCTTTAGCAAAGAAAAACTATTTTACAACCAATAGTATTCTGTTTAATGGAATTAAATTTCATATTTTCAAATCAATACAACTACTTTCGAATCAATACATCAATTATTTTCAAATCAATACATCAAGTATTTTTATCTTTCATCCAACTGTTGATTTTAAATTTAGCCAGTTCCAGGCAATACGTTATTGCTGAATGTTCACAATTTAGGTTATAATCATCAAAATTGGCAAAAACAAATCAGAAAGTTCAAAATAATCTTATACCTTTAAATACTGGTTTACTAAATTTTAATTTTTAAAGATTTCACTTAGTAATCCAGGATAAGAAAGATAATCAAATCAAATCAAACATAGTGAATAATTTAACCATTTTTAAATATGATTTTCTTAATGGAGAAAAAATTGGTAGACTTCCTTCAAGTTGAGTGAAAAATAAGCAAAAAATGGGCAGAATAAGCATTTTGAGAACTAGTCATGCAGCTGGTATCATATTTGATATTTTAGTCATGTGTTTAAATTCTCTCTCACAAGAAATTACTAGCAGAGGAAAAATAATTGGAATTTCTTTAGGTAAACTTTAAAGGCACAAGATTTCATTCAGATTTTCTATATACAAAAATTATGAAAAACAACCTGAACAATTCTTGTAATCTAATGGCGACAATAAGAGTGAAGTTAAACGCAAATTAGGAACAAGAAGATTAGATAACTCAAACTCATCCCTTTTTTTGGCTAAAGAATGGAGTAAATCAAATAATTATCTATGCATTAAACCTAAAGACAAAAATTCTGACATAAATGCAAGGTAATGAATTAAGCATGAGACCTCTAAAATTGTAGGTCAATATTTCAGTAAACTCGACAGAAAATGCAAATTAAAGTTACTGATGAGACAATGCTGCTTACCACAGATAAACAGTTTACAAATATGGTAGTGTTTGAAAACAATATTAAAAACAAACCTAGAGCCAGATCTGCTTCTCCTTGGAGGCCATGATCGAGATCTTGACCTCCTTCGAATAGGAGATCTAATAGAAAAGAACAGTTTTAGTTTTTGAAAAACCACTCTTCAACACAATTTATTACCAATTTTTGTTACAAAAAGTGTGCAAAATATTTGGTATACCTACAAGTACAATTAAAGTTAATGATTATAAATACTTTTACAAACATCTGTATGAGCCGTTACCTAAAATGCCTCCAGTTAGATTATTGGAGGAAATTTGATACATGATAAATTATTTATATCTCAATCAAAACATAAATGGGGTATTTTACTCATTCATGAAAAGTTTAACAGGAGACACCTCACAAGTGAAAATCTAGCTTTGAATATGTTTAATTTTTTGTTTTAAAATGAGGAAATGTTTGATATTATTCCAAAAGTTTAACTTCAAAATGGCGATAATGAGACAGAATTAAATTGTTTCTATATTTTGATGCATGATGGGCAAGTTAGCAAATATTACCTAGCACGTTTTATACAAGCATGAAATATAACTGTAAAAAACAGTTCAATATTTTTTAATTGATACTTTAAGTTAAATTAGTAGTGGTTTAGAATTCTTGTCAGTTCTACAAAATGATTCAATAATAAATATTGAGTCGCCTTTATTAAAACTTCCAAGATTTTTTTAATACTTAAAACATGGTAAATAAAGTTTTCATTTGTTTGTAATTGTTAGGTAATATATACAACATGTATAAAAACTAAGAAATCTTGCACACACACACACACACATTTGAAACAGTAAAAAAATAAATAAATATCAACCTGCTCCTTCTACGGCGAACAGGAGATGGTGACCTGCTGCGATATCTACCTACAATAATTTGAATCACATTAAGGAAACGCAATAATAAATTAAAACACAAGTAAAACTAAGCAGAATGTAAAACATTAAGTGACTTTTGAAAAGCAATCAAGTCAATCAAACAAAATATCAGTCATCCACAATGGTAATAGGCAAAAAAAACATCACAGGTGTCACTGGCACAAATACAATAGTATTTTGAAACTAATGTTTTCAGAATAAAGGATTTCTTCATTTCATTTTTATATGAATTCTCTTTTTGTACAATTTCAATGAGCAAATCTGAAATTTGCTTTTTCCTCTTCAAATTGTCAACATTAATTTTCCCAAATTTCTTTGTATGTTTCTTTGAATTGGATGGTGGGGAGCTCTCTTGTTGGGATTTAGACTCCGGTGCAAGAACCAATTTTCATGAAAGTGAGTGTGAAGATGAAAATGATAATGTTCCAACTATTCAGCATATATATGTCACTAGAGTTGGCACAGAATGCATATTGCATAATAGAAATGTCACAGGCAGATTTATGGCTAGAAATGTTTTACGTCAAAGTAGTGGTCCTACTAATTTTGTGAAAAAAACCGTCAATGAATGCTTTATGAGTTCATGTGTGGTTACTTTTCATCGACAGTTACATATTTAGAACACAAAAGGAAATGCACAAATGTTGAAGCTAGAAGAGTTTTGAACAATATCAACTGGCCTGTATCCATTGATGAACTATGTGCTTTTCTTGCTATATTATATGCTAGTGGAGTAATGGTGCCACACTGAACTGCAGTCCCAAAGTTAAAATCCACACGTTCTCAGATAATTCAAACCAACAAATTTGCTATGAATTCGGAAGTTTGGGATAGATTCATTGACAATTGTTTTTAAGAATAACAAGCATGGTGCGAACATAACAATCAATCAATAATTTTTATTAAGAAAAATTAAAATTTTGTCTCATATCTTTAATATTGCTATCGCTTTATTTCTACTTTATAACATTAATATTTTGCTGCATTTTTCTGATATATAGGGTCATATTCAATGTAAATTTCATGAAATAATCTTAAAAATTAATTCAACTGACTGTTAGTCTTGGTAATATTTAGTTATTGCAATTATTCAATGCGATTTATTTACTGGTGTCGAAATTACACCGTCGGACGTTTAAGGGTAACCACAATGGTGGACGTTCTAGCGTTAAGACAAATATGGTCTCATAAGCATGATTTGTCAACAGAAAAGTCTGGTAGAATTTATATATGCAATTAAGAGTAGATTGTTAGCCTTATCAAATCTACATTAACTGTGTAAGTCTTTCTTTCAGTCTAAAACAAGATTTGCGTGTCATGGTGTGGGTGAGGAATCACTGTAAGACATGGCTAATTTATTTTGAGTAGAGAATGGTGAATGTCTTGATATTATTTTGTTTTCTTAATGGTGACAGCGGATTAAAGGCAGCTTACTATGGTGCAAGTCTTCTTAGCAACACATACAAATCATACATACATATTGATTAAGTGTGCATTGTGATAAACTTGAGTATATTTCAACTTTCAAGTACATTCTCATAAATGTTTAGTATCCTAATGAACTTGGATATCACATTAATTTTGGAAAGTTATACAAAGATGAGATCAGGTTATTCATTGAAGATCATGAAACTAGTGGACATGTAATACCCTTAGAAAGGTATCGAATAATGTATTGTAACTCTAATCATGACAATAAAATCCAAACATTCTAAGTAGGGCAATAGCACCCCAGTAGACTATATTATTCAAAAACATAAACATTGCTTTCTCAGAGATGTGGTAGCAGAGTATGACAAAGAACTTAACCATTTGCAAATTTTTGAAAGAGCTATACATAAATGTAACCAATGATTTCTCACCTCGCCGTTCGACTCGACGTTCATGTTCTCTTTCACGGGAACGGCTGCGATGTCGCTCTGTAATAAGGAATCAAATTATTGGGATAGTATTACACAAACAGTATTGAAATAGAAAATTAATAAACGCATTTTATGCATTGTACATCATTGTTCCGAAAGAGAAATATATTAAGCATACCCCTTCGCGCAGGTGATCTGGATCTACTTCTCACCATGACACCTCCAGGTATGGAAATTTATTAAGACAAATAGCTGCAAGAAAATTTAGAAACATAAACAAAAATATATAAATGCAGAAAGATAATTTGAAATGGAAGAAAACATACAATGAGAGCAACTAGGCAGTAGGTACTTTAAACGATGCGAGAATGAAATCTTGTTTCCACAGAGCAAACAACAATATTTTAAAAACAGAACTGCTATTTGTGGCAGTATTTCATGAAATAAAATATGTTTAAGGGAAAAAACTCACTCACACACAAACCAAATACTTGATTTGACAACAAAATTGTGAAACCTGAAAAAAACAAAACTCGAATTCAGTAATTCAGTTCAGTTCAGTTCTTTTCGCATACACGAGTCAATTTTAACCACATTTACCTGCAGAATTGTTAATAAGGTAATTTTTAGTTAACGTCCTACTAGAGCAACACAACGGGCTATTGACGACGGTCCGGAATCAGTCCCTTAAGGGAAAGATTCGAGGACAAAACCTCGTAATTTTGAACCACGGTCAAATGACGAAGCAACACCTGAGCTGGTACCCCGCTCTCCAAACTTCCACGCCAACCCAACGTGAGCCTGCAGAATTGGGACTGCCATAGATAGTCAGGTATTTCAATCAACGTCATACTGGAGCAACACATCGGGCTATTGACGACGTTGCAGGATAAAATCTCAACGGGAAAGATCCGAGGATTACACCTTACGCTGGAGTGGTATGGCAGTTTGGAGAATGGGATGCCATCTCAGGGCCGGTCCGAGAAAATTTATTGCAGATGCGAGATAATGATTTGGCGCCGCTTCCACGTTTCAAAGATTCGCCGTGTTGTTTTTTTCCCTTCCCCCTTAGAAAAGCCTACTGTTAAATTAATTTACTTCATTGTGAAAATGCGAACTTTATTTTGACAGATTTTTTTTCAAGCTAGGTCTTTACAAGATAATTGATTTTGTGACATTAAACACATCCATTGTACTTAAATGTAGTTATGCCATGGTGATTGGTTTACAAAAAGTCAATGGTAATTCTTCATTTCGAAATCATTTAATATAGTAAATTCAACATTATGTATACAATGTACCATAAAATGTACAGTCACGGGAAAAATACGACCCACCATTTTTATTCAGAGCACTTTTCATACTAGAGCAAATTCGAAAGGTATCATTCAAGGGAATGACGTCCTTTCCAATGCATAAGTGGACGTCTTCGTATCAAATTTTGCACAACCAACGAAATTTTTAATGGGAACACCATGTTTTGATGCCATAATCAGATTATGCATCGTTAAATTAGTCTAAATAAGAAATTTCACGACTTTACTATCTATATATCCCGAGATATTCAATGCTAAAGTTAGTTTCAATTCCAGGGATCATCTCCACATAGGAAGACGCTATTCGTAGATCGAGAAAATTGAAATTTCGTTGAGGGATGATATCGATATTAAATTAGAGGCGGAGGAGTTATTGTGATCCTTATTATTGTTTGATATTTTAGTGGGGAGGGGTCTTTAAATCACGAAAAAATGATATCGATATTGTATATGAATGACCTTCAAAGTTAATCAACTTTTTTGTGTATTTCGGGCGCCGGGCAAGGCCGGTGCCAGTACCATATATACAGTTATGGTGCCCTTGGTAAAGGAAGGACTTGGCGGCCGCATGTCAAAATGTATACAGGCAGAACTCGGACTAAAAATAAAAAAGCTTTACTGGATATATACTACTTCATTTATAATAAAAAAATTCACAAAATAAACTACGTGGGAAAAATGTAAATCTTCAACCTATAACTTTACTTTGTTGCTTTACGCGAGGCAAATTCTGTGAATATGTCGGAAAAGTCCACATTTTCTCCCACCTTTTTTTAAATGGATGAAATAGCAAGATTTGTCAAACATTCCTGCCCCATGCTAGACCGGATGCACTAGTTTTTAATATGTTTCAACTTACTAAAACTGCGTTTGCAGGACGCACTGTAACCGGTAAGGTAAAAAAAATCCTAAGGGCAAATTTTACAGTCGGATATCGATTTTTAAGAGGGTCGGTGTAATTTGCATACCCTTTTACAAGCCGACCAACCGGTTTAGTGGTCAAGGTATTAGACTCTAGATCGGAAGGTTCCTGGTTCGAATCCGGGTCAGGGCATGGATGTTTGTGAGCATATTGTGTAGAGGCAGCTGGTGTACATTAAATCTGTCGTAGTCGAAAGTCTTCATGTTGGGTTGGTGTGGAAGTTTGGAGAGTGGGGTGCCAGCTCAGGTGTTGTCTCGTCATCTGACCGTGGTTCAAAATTACGTGGCTCTACACCGAATGGCTTAGGTTGGGTCTGTGGTGACTAGTTGAATACCCTTTAACAAGTCCAAGTTGGGTAGCTGACTCAATGAGTCCCACATCTTGTTTTGAAACGTTGAATTTCATTAACTAAGTCTTCAACATTAAAATCCTTCGAATACTGAAGCCCCAAATTTCTCTTCTCCTCCGACTAGAGTATTTAATTATTTTGTCATTCTCATAAAAAAATAGCTTTGTTGGAAAAGAAAAAAATCGGAAATTCTGCCGCTTCTGTGTGGACGATTTTACTGCGCCAAGCGGCTCCTATTTATTTTGGCCAAGCCCTAGATACGGCACTGGCCGGCGCCCACTATCTTGGGGCGCGATGCGACCGCATTTGTCGCATGGTCATTGCCTGGTCATCTGACCGTGGTTCAAAATTATGTTGTGCTGTCCTCGAACGTTCCCTTGGGGATTGATTCCAGACCGTCGTCAATAGCCCGTTGTGGTTGCTTCAGTACGCCGTTAATAAGAATACCCTACCATACCGAGAATAAAAATACGTAATTTTGAACAAGCGGTCAGATGACAAGGCAACACCTGAGCTGACACCCCACTCTTCAAATTTCCACACCACGACAACGTGAGGACATTCGATGCCATGACAGAGTCAATCCAGTCCCTTTTGTACACTCGCGGTTCAAAATTACGAGGTGTTGTCCTCGAATCTTTCCCTTAAGTGACTGATTCCGGACCGTCGTCAATAGCCCGTTGTGTTGCTCTAGTACGACGGTAACTAAAATTACCATTACCATTACCCTTTTGTACACTACAGTTTTTGGTTGGATTCGAGCTCGTAACCCCCCCGGTTGCTAATCCGATGCTCTTCCAACCGGGTTACCGCTGCTTCTCATTGCCATAGAATATAATGGTCTGCGAAATAAGATAATAATCGAATCTGCGAATCTAATAAGATAATAATCGATAGTAATCTGCAAAATAGATTAGCATTTAGCTCCAAACAATACATTTTATTAGAAATAATTATATAGAGGTTGTCGATTAAAGCAGAAACAGTTTTTTCTCGATTTCCCAAAAATTGTTCTCACATGACTTATAAGGTTTCTCAAACAGCCGATTCAATTATGAAATTTGCCCGAAAGAGGTAATGGTAATGGTAATGGTAATTTTAGTTAACGTCGTACTAGAGCAACACAACGGGCTATTGACGACGGTCCGGAATCAGTCCCTTAAGGGAAAGATTCGAGGACAACACCTCGTAATTTTGAACCACGGTCAGATGACGAAGCAACACCTGAGCTGGCACCCCACTCTCCAAACTTCCACGCCAACCCAACGTGAGGACTTTCGGCCACGACAGATTTAAGGTGCACCAGCCGCCTCTACACCATACGTTTACAAACATCCATGCCCGGACCCGGATTCGAACCAGGAACCTTCCGATCTAGAGGCCAACACCTTAACCACTATACCGGTTGGTCGGCGCCCGAAAGAGGACATCGTAAAAGTGGATAGCAGCTAAAGATGAGTAAGTTCTCCAAAGCCGACCAACCGGTATAGTGGTTAAGGTGTTAGCCTCTAGATCGGAAAGTTCCTGGTTCGAATGCGGGTCCTTGCATGGATGTTTGTAAACGTATGGTGTAGAGGCGGCTGGTGCACCTTAAATCTGTCGTGGCCTAAAGTCCTCACGTTGGGTTGGCGTGGAAGTTTGGAGAGTGGGGTGCCAGCTCAGGTGTTGCTTCGTCATCTGACCGTGGTTTCAAATTACGAGGTGTTGTCCTCGAATATTTCCCTTAAGGGACTGATCCCGGACCGTCGTCAATAGCCCGTTGTGTTGCTCTAGTACGACGTAAACAAAAATTACCAATTACCCTTACTACCCTTAAGTGACTGATCCCGGACCGTCGTCAATAGCCCGTTGTGTTGCTCTAGTACGACGTTAACGAAAATGACAA
The DNA here is from genome assembly GCA_947359465.1 of Metellina segmentata. Taxonomy (NCBI): domain Eukaryota; kingdom Metazoa; phylum Arthropoda; class Arachnida; order Araneae; family Tetragnathidae; genus Metellina; species Metellina segmentata. The sequence goes on from OX375876.1 coordinate 97,922,016, forward strand.
CAAAAAAAAAGTTATCCGAAGGCTTGACGAATGGCGCACGAGGTACTTGTATTAAATCCTATCCTGTCAGCATCGCCAATTTTTATGCTATAGTGAATTAAAACATATTCGAAAAGGAACTTATTCTTTCATTTAAATAGCCCGTTGTGTTGCTCTAGTACGACATTAACTAAAATTACCAATTATCTTTCATTTAAATTTTGACAGTGGTTAATAGCCCGTTGTGTTGCTCTAGTGCGACGTAAATTCAACTATCTTCAACCCTCTCTTCTCGTCATCTGACTGTTGTTCCAAAATTACGATATGTTATCCTCCGATCATTCCCCAGCCGACCAACCGGTATAGTGGTTAAGGTGTTAGCCTCTAGATCGGAAGGTTCCTGGTTCGAATCCGGGTCCGGGCATGGATGTTTGTAAACGTATGGTGTAGAGGCGGCTGGTGCACCTTAAATCTGTCGTGGCCGAAAGTCCTCACGTTGGGTTGGCGTGGAAGTTTGGAGAGTGGGGTGCCAGCTCAGGTGTTGCTTCGTCATCTGACCGTGGTTCAAAATTACGAGGTGTTGTCCTCGGATCTGTCCCTTAAGCCTTAAGGGACAGATCCGGACCGTCGTCAATAGCCCGTTGTGTTGCTCTAGTACGACGTTAACCAAATAATTACCAAATTACCATTGTAACGGACTTGATGTTGTTTGGCGTAGCTTGGCTAAATATCGCTTTTGAGCCACAAAATCCAACCAATCATAAACGTACGGCACAATTATGACATCAAAACCAAAAGACTGTATCACAAAACACAAATCCTGAGTGGCGGAATACCAATAAAAAAATGTTTTGTGTTAATATACATTATACGTTTATTATTTTTAAAGATTTTACTTAGTTATAATTATTATAATTATTTTTTAAATACTGATGTTTATAAAAGAGCTGTAGTTATCAATAAATGTAAGTGAACTGTGTTTATTTTATATTTAGCTTCCACTGATAGGATAAGTAAGAAGTTGAATTAACGTCGCACACAACGGGATGTTGGTGGTGGTCCATGATCGATCTCGAGGGGAAAGATGCGACAGTAACATCTCGTTATTTTGTTCCACAGTCGGATGACGAAGTTAACACCTGAACAGACACCCCACTCTCCAAACTTCCCCACCATGCCAACGTGAGGACGTTTGATGGCATGACAGATTTGACGTACACTATCCCCTACGTACATTAAGGCCTTCTATTGGATCGAGTTTCGAACTTGCAACCCTACGGTTTGATAATCCGCTATTCTACCAGCTAGGCTATCTGTGGGCTCCGTTTGTTGGACACGTATCATCAGAGCACAGTGGTACAGTGTGTATGTGATGCTCTAATTTTCAAAGGTAGAGGTAATATGAGTGTGATGCTAACTTTCAAAGGTAGAGGTAGCATCGATCTCTGTGTGGCAGAAAATTATTGCTGAGCGTCTTTCCTATTAAAACACTTTAAAGCAAAGTTTTACTTGAATGATATTTTGAATCAAGCGAGAAAAATGTAATGTCACCTGTCGTTAATTCTGTCAAATTTACGAGGCGTTCAATGCAGTTATCAATTTCGAATCTTTCGTCCACGTTATCTTACGTAGTCACTAACTCGTTGGTTGGCAAAGTAATTTTAAAAAAAAGGCACGAGACAAATTATTGTCGTAAAACTACATTTTTGTCTATTTACGTATATTAACAACAAATTTCTCAAATGAAGTGCAATCTGTGATGAATAGAGCTCGGATTTTGCATATAATTTTTTAAACCATTAATCTTAAATCTGTATTGAGTGTATGTTAGCAATTTGCAACCAAAACAACCCGAATTTATTTTGCATGTTTTTGCATATTTGGGGGGGGTTTTGCACATTTTTACAAAAAAAAAATTTTTATTATTTTTTTAGAACTTTACTCAGTGGGTTTGGAAGGAAGATTTTTAGAAGCAAAACGCATTTGGTTTGGTTGGCCTGACCGTTACCAAGCAAACCAAAACCTTCCCCGACAACATCTGTTATCGCCACCACACATTAATTCCACTATTCCAAATTTGTTTAATTCAACTTTTTTTTAGATGGTAAAGACTTAATTTCAAAGGTAAATAGATTAATTTGCACCAATTTCATTTTTAGTATAAGATAACATACGAAATTAATTCTAAGATATTTCATTCGCAAATAATCGAACCACGAGAGATTGTCAAATGTGCCGCTAGTGTTTTTGAGAAATAAATTAAAATTGCATGGGTTTTTTGTAACTTTGAAATAGTATTTGTAACTATCTCAACGGTTACTACAAAAAATCTTTTTAAATTTAGTTTTCCCGCGTGTTTATTTGATATTATTTTTTTCCCAATTACTTTGACGTTTATTCAAATTGGCTCTTTCTTAAAATCAAAAGATTTGTGAAATAAGTCTTTAAATTTCTTTAATGTGATTGCATTGCTGTGAACTATGTAGTATAGCAGCAGTCGTAAGTGGTAGAGCTCTGACTCTAGATTACGAAATTGATGCTGTGGATTCGTCTACTAAAGAGTAGATTGTCAATTTTCACCAATTCTCTCAATTTTCCGACTGGTTTGAAGTGTTCGAGCATCGTTCAATAATAGTGGTAAATTATTCTGGAATTCATTTAAATTGTTCCTTTTGTTTCAGCTCCCGCTTATGTCGGATGTAGGCTTTTAACGGTGAGCCCTTCTGTATGATGTCTTCAAACTCTTGATCGATTTGGTATGGGTCAGAGAAATAGATATTAAACGCTTGCAGAGTGGAATAATGTATACAACGTATGCAATATACATTCCAACTGTCGAAAGTTAGTTCCGTCCCATTATCGATCTATTGCCAAAAGCTGGTTCCGATCTGTTGCTGATAGTTTTTTCCGTCCAATCGCTGAAAGTTGGTTCCGTCCAATCGCCGAAAGTTGGTTCCGACCTATTGCCGAAAGTTGGTTCCGACCTATTGCCGAAAGTTGGCTCCGACCTATTGCCGAAAGTTGGTTTTGTCCAATCGCTGAAAGTTGGTTCCGTCCAATCGCCGAAAGTTGGTTCTGACCTATTGCCGAAAGTTGGTTCCGACCTATTACCGAAAGGTGGTTTGGTTCAATCGCCGAAAGTTGGTTCCGTCCATCGTTCCGTTATGTGTTATGATCTTATATGATCTTATATGATATGATCTTATGAAATTATAGTTCACAGTTTCTGAGAGAAATCCGTGATTCTATGCATGTAAAGATAATTTTGGTCATCAGAGTGAAATTTAAAAAATATTTTATTCAATTAGCCATAATGAACATATATTTAACAAATCTGGTGCTTCATAAACAGAAGATAAGCAAAGAAACAAACGGAAGTATAAAGATAACTACGTCGAATTCGGATTCATCGCAATTGAAACGGAAAACCCTCAAATACCATTTTGTGTAGTCTGCGAAAAAAACTTGCAAATGAAGCTCTAGTACCTAGTAAACTGGAGAAACATTTAGAAACTCTCTCTCTCTCTCTCTCTTTACACCCAGAGATCAAAAACAAACCAAGATAATATTTTTAAAACCTAGTAGCGCAGCAAAATTAATTTTTTTTTTACTATATGAAGATGCCGGAAAAGGGGTTGATTGAAAGCTACAATGTTGAACAATTAATAACACAACTCAAAAAAAGCACACACCGATGCCGAGTCCATCATTGCGCCAGCATTAACTATCGTTGTCGAAACAATGCCGGGAAAGGATGCAACAGAGACGGTCAAGAAATTACATTATCCAATGACACAATATCACGCAGAATCGAAGATTTATCTTCATACTTAAAAAACCAAATTGTCGAGCATTTGAATCGTAAGAAGGTGAACTCTGTTCATTTCAGATTTATGAGTCGACATATTTCAGTGGAAAAGCACAACTCCTTGCTTTAATTCAATTTGTTAAAAATGGCAAATTCTTGAACGAGTATATTTTCTGAAAAAATTTGACGAGTACGACCAAAGGAAAAAACATATTTGAGCTTGTAAAAGAAAATATTTCAAGCTTTGGTTTGCTGTGGAAAAACTGCGTTGGTGTTTGCACAGAGGGATGTCCATCAATGTTAGGAAACTAAAAAGGATTTATCACACTTGTGAGCTCATGTCCATAAATTAAGGATAATTCAGAATCACACGGAAATCGAACTCTAAAGTAAAAATTTCACCTGTAGAACACATCTTCAAGAATAATATCCAAATTACAGGAAGCCATCAGATGACACCGATAGTACGTCACAATGACGAGAGTGTAAGAGAGGTGTATATAAGGAATGGTAGCAAAGAAGTAAAATTGTTCACAAGCGTTCTGTGAGCCGCTCAGTACCACAACCGAATAGTTATGCACAGAGGACGCATGTCGATTATTTTTTACGCGGTAGAATTATCGGCAGCCTGGAATGTGGGCGTACTCAGACGGAAGTTTCAGTGGAACTTGTAATCGCCCAAAGTATCATCTCTAGGCTTTGGCAACGATTTCAAAATGATGGAAATGTCAGTAGACGATACAGTACAGATCCCCCGAGTTACAACTCCGAATGACTACCGGTATTTAGCAGTAACTGCAAAAAGAAGCAGACGGAGCATAGCATCCGACCTTTCTCGTCAGCTATCTTCATCCACGGGTACGACAGTTTCAAGGCAAATCATTTACAGACGTTTGGGACATGTTGGTCTATATGCTCACAGGCCTGTCAGATGTGTTCCGCTCACGGCAACTCACTGTCGCCAGCGGTTAGCCTGGAGTAGAGAACATGCAATGTGGACATCGTCACAGTGGGCTTGTGTGATGATTTCTGACGTGTCCATATTTATCTTGCAATCTGATTCACGGCGGACGTTCATATGGAGAACGCCAGGTACCCGCTACCACCAAGACAACATCATTGAACGACACCGTTAAGGTGGTGCAAGATTGCTCGTTTGGGGCGAGATTATACTTGGCTCCAGAACAGATCTACGTGTTCAAATCGAAACCATGAGAGGCCAAATTTATCGGGACATCATTCTGGAACAACATGTACGTTTGTTCAGGGGTGCCATGGGCGGCAGAATTTGTTTTTATGGATGACAATGCCCGTCCTCACCGTGCAAACATTGTAATCGAATGCCTTGAATCTGAGGATATCACCCGTATGGAATGGCCATCATTCTCACCTGACTTGAATCCGATAGAGCATGTATGGGACATGCTTGGCCGACGAGTTGCAGCCCGTCCACCACCTCCTACATGTGTACCGGAACTTCGGAGAGCATTGCTTGCTGAGTAGAGTGTACTTCACCAAGATCAGCTCGATAATTTGATCCTCAGCATGCCTAGGCGTTGAACGGACTGTATTTCATCGTCTGGGAGATACACAATATATTAACTATCATATCAACCATGTCATGTTAAGTTTTTGTAAGGTCGATATTTTTTGTAATTGCTCCAGTGAGCAAAAATCGTAGTTTTTATGAATGGTATCATATATGCATCATCTTTTTTGTTCTTTATCTTAATAAATGGGCTTTATGAATGTCACGTTTGTTTTGTTTCTGAATTTTTATTTGCCGGAGCTGGCATTATCCTTAATTTATGGACATGAGTGCAAATATTATAAGCGTCCACAGCATGATTCACACAGAATCTCGTTTCAAAATCTTCAACTGCGGATATGTTGATTGTAATGAACCAAGTCATCCAAGTGGTCAATTTCATCAAGAGTTAACTTAAATCCCGAATTTTCTCTCAGCTGTGCGACGCAATGGATTACGACTACAAAACTCTTTTATATCACACCGAAGTGCGTTGGCTTTCGAAGGGAAAGGTTTTGAAACGACTCATACACCTGAAAGCAGAGGAGATTTTGTTCTTGGAGGTCGAAAATACATCTTTTGGATTTTCTCTTCAAGACGAGATTTGGTGGCTTAAAGTTCAATTTCTCTCGGACTTGATTTAAAGATGAACTCTTGGAATTTAAGTGTTCAAGGTCCATCCGAAAATATCGCCACATCAGCATCAAAACTGAAGTAATTTGAAAAAAAATTAACACTGTGGAAATCTGAAATTTCAAAAGGAAATTTTGACTGCTTTCCGGGTGTCAATGAGTCTTAGTCAAAAAAAATTGCAGACGAAATTATAAGCGCCATTGACGACTTTGACGAACAGGCCATACTTTCCTTCGCTTTCAGTTGACAAATATGAATGGTAATAATAATAATTTGGTTATTTGTATTAACATCGTACCTTGAGCAACACAACGTGCTATTGACGACGGTCCGAGATCAATCTCTTAAGGGAGAGATTCGAGGACAACACCTCGTAATTTTGACCCCCAGGTTAGATGACGAAGCAACACGTGAGCTGGCACCCCATCCTCCAAACTTCCACATTAACCCAATGTGAGGACTTTCGGGTCACGACAGATTTAAGTTGCACCAGCCGCCTCTACACCATACGCTAGCAAACATCCATGCCCGGACCCAAAATCGAACCAGGAAGCTTCCTATCTAGTGGCTTACACCTTAACCACTATACTGGTTTGCAAATGTGAATGGTTCATCAACCCATTTGTAATTTGCAAGACATAATATATTTGACAACAGAAAAAAAACAGCTCATTGATTTGAGAAACGATAAATTTTACCTTCAAGAAAAATTTGGATGAATTTGGCTTACTGTCCGAAATTTGTACCCTGTTATCAGCCTGAAAGCTATTAAAATTCTTCTGCCGTTTGCATCTTTATGGTTCTGTGGATTTGGGTTTTCAGGATTGACAGGATTTCAGGATTGATTTCTTGATGTCCAAAAAGCGAGAAAGACTTTTTAAAGTTGACGATGAAATACGAACTTGTCTGGCGACTTTGGAACCTTGTTTTGATTTAATTTGTTCAAGAAAACAGGCTCAGCCTTCTCATTGAATAAATTTTGTAAATAAATAAATTGTTGGGTTTGTTTTTAATCAAACAACTTTTACGTTTTTTATATTCAGGTGTGCAGCTAATAATTCAAGATATTTTTAGCGGGGCGTCAACTAATAAAGCTTGAGAAACACTGCTCTAAAAGCTAACCGAGTTCAGTTTCGTTTGCCGGAGCAAAGTATCAAAGCCACTTGGAAGACTGAAAACTTAACGAGACACGAGCCCGTTACCTTAAACACTCGGGCGCTACCACGTTATATCCTTTCTTAACTCACATAAAACTCATGTAACACTTCACACATTCTGCATTTAACTCCTTTTGAAGTTTTTGTAGTCGAGAAATAAATTTTTGTATTCATTTTTATCATGCGTAAATATATATAGTAAAAAAAATACTCGTTTAATTAATTAATAAAAATAGTTATAGTTAATTAGTTAATAAAAATTCTGCATTTAACTCCTTTTGAAGTTTTTGTAGTCAACAAATAAATTTTTGTATTCATTTTTATCATGCGTAAATATATATAGTAAAAAAATACTCGGCTTGTTTATCGCCCCTTCCCAATGTCTGCCCCCCACCTAGTTACATCCCTGAGGACGTTTGAAGTGCTTTCATTTTAATCTACATTTTTCAATTATGTAATATTTCTATATTTGTTAGTTTGTATATTTCTTGCTTTGTGTATTTCTTCTTTTCTTTATCTGCGCTATAAAAATAAAATTGTGAATTAATTGAATGAAAGTGTGACTCATTTTCACTTTATCCTCCTCACTCCATTTTAGTACGATTGATTTTTTTTTTACAATTTCACCATTTTGCATATTTTGGGTTTTTAGTGCATATTTTGGGATTTTGTAATGCATATTTATTTCAGGTTATATTTTTGCATATCGATCCGAGCTCTAGTGATGAACAATTCATATTGCAGCTACAGATACTACATATCCATAAATTTTAATAAACAGGGCATTCCAGTTATTCTATAGTGTTTGCAGTACTGGACAAAAAAAAAATCCACAACTTTTAAATGGACTTGTCAAGGTCACGCGCTCTTGCAGTCTACCTCGTTCTGCTAAGATGGAAATGTCTTGAATTATCGACTCACTGAGCTTGTTCGCCACTTCAATTGAGGCTAGCCATTAATTTTTGAGGGTTTAGGTGGAACCGGAACGTATATAAAACAGATATAAAGTACGAAAAATTAGAGCTCATCAGAGAGGGAATTGCCTTGAAACGTTTACTTAAAGGCAAAATATAAGTGGTATGACTGGATAGTTTATAAACGATAAAAGAATGCTCGGCGCAAAAAATTGTGCTACAAAAATATATATTACATTTACAGTATATATTGTAAATAGCTGAGGAATTTGTAGTTTTTGAAAATGTGATTAAAACAAATATTATGATACATTACTATATATATATAATAACATCCAGACACAGTTGGATATCAGATGTAAATTGGGACTCAGAAAGCAGGCGAAGTTAAACAAAAGGTCTTTATTGAAACATCATCGTGGCAGTTTCCCCAGCAGGAAGGGAACTAGGTCATATTACATAGTTATTGAATGGTACTGATCAGAAAGAGAGGGATTACAGGCGTGCAACGATATTTAAATGGGGATTTACAGAAGAGATGATAAAAGGGTTTTTCCCTATAACGGCATATTACGTCACATATTAGGGTGTGACAAATGACTCTTATTGGCTCAATGCTTCTAGACAGAGGACGTTCAAAGTCTGACAGGGAATTCGACCTGTCTACAGGGGACAGAAGGGATTAAGCATTACTAGAACTTTAGAAATATTACATCATCTTTGAAAATAGAATAAACCTTGTTTTACAGAAACATTAAGAATTCAGAGATTATTAATATAAAATTATTTTTATATTACATCCCCCCTTCAAAAAAAAGAAGGTCCCACTGCCAAATTAAGCAAAACAAACAAAAACCTAATTAATTTACCAAATCGGAAATTTAAGAAATTAAACCTATCCACCAGCTCTTCTGTTTACAAAACTAACATTCCGAACTTTTTGAATGCTCACTTACATGTAAAAAATTTTAACAACAAACTTTCCATACATATTATACAGTATCAATATTATATACAAGGTAAACATCATATACAAGGTAAACAAGAAAAACGAGAAGCACAGTAAATACAAGACGTCTTGAAGGAACAACCATACAAAATTGCTTTATTTTGCGCTGTGTCATTTATTCCCTTGATAATATATGTCATTATAGCACCTTCGTCAATGTTACCCTGAGCAGAAATTTGTTTTATGTGTAAAAAATATTCTTGTAGTGACTCGTTACATTTCATTGTACGTTTTTGAAGGATTTCATGTATTTCCGCAGAATTATAATTTATTTGAAACTCTTCAATCAATAATTCTCTTAATTTGTCATACGAGTTGATTGAAGTTTCACTGCGAATGAGCAGTAATGCTTTTCCTCTGAGGCAACGTTTGGCGAACAAAAATCTGTGAAACGGAGATAGGCCAAATAATTCCGCATGCGTCTCAAACGTTTCAATCCAGTGTGATATATTTTCATGTCTTTCCCCTTTAAAGAGTGGTATGACTGCTTCAATGTCAGAGAAATTTACAAGAATTTTCGTTTCTCCTATGTCGAATCTCGATTGTAGATCAATATTTTCTAGTTTGGAACCAATCTCCCTATCGTTCTGACAGCTTTTGGTTTCATGTTCGCTTTGTGTTAAGTTCCCTTTATCAATCAACTCGCATTTTGATTTTAAATTAACCTTTTCATTTTTAGAATTATCTTTCTTGTCAGTGTGTTTGTCCTGCTCTAAAGAACTATCTTTATTAATTATATTACTTGTCATTTGTACCCTATCCGTTTCGGTTTGAGTACCACTTTCGTTATTACTTAACAGTTGTACTCTATCCGTTTCAGTTTGAGTACCACTTTCGTTATTAATAATTTTGTTTGTGGACTCAGACTGAACTACAGATTGTTCTGTGTCGTCATTAATTTCGTCTTCTGAAATGTCTTCGGTAATTAACGAATGCCGAAGAAATTCGAAATCACATAAGCACGAAACAATATGATCAGCAATTTCCTCTTTTTCACCCTCTGCTGAAATGTTTAAAACATCACAAATTTTAATCAATTCCGCTAATCTAAAGTGTTCTGAAATTTCTTTTACTCGAGCTACAAACTGGACATTCCCAACTTCATATGTAAAGCCATTAAAATTTAAAACTCTATTACGATTTAATCTGGTATTTCCATTTTGAAAAATTAATTTATCCAGTAATTTAACTGTAGAGGATTTTTGTTCCTTCACAGTTTTATTAATTACGTCAATATCCTTAAGTAACATGGTTACAATATTAATAAACAATCTCCAAAAAAATTTTTCACCGAGTCTACAGATATAACAACTTTGTTAACACTTTCACATTATTCCAAATTACTTTGAACACACACACAGGTTCCGCATTAACAAAATATCAATAAAGAATTCCTTAAAACAAACTTAAAACTACTCACATGAACAATTCTATCCTTGCTAAAGAAGAACGAAGAAAGAAACAGAATAATACGCATCCATTATCCAGTTTCACTTTCCCTCTCGTAGGCAGACAGAGGACGAGGGGCAAAATTGTTTTTGTTTTTCCAGACGAAGCTTTATTACGCTGCCACACCCAGCTGAGCAACAAGATGTAGGATTTTGGTATCGCATTTCACAACCGGAACACGGCATGGATTCCAGAGTCGCTTCACACATGCAAAACCTGGAAGATGGCAAGAAACGGCAGTCCTCCCATCGCACTCCAAAGTTTGCACACAAAACGAAAGCATCAGGAATCGGAGGAACACGATAGCAATTGCACAATTACTTTATGGTGAAACGAAGAGCGGGAAACGCTGCTTTCTTTTCTTATCCAAAGATCGCAGACCAACAGGAATCGTCCCACGCTTTTGTTGATTGGACTTGCAAAGAGTTTGTTGCGAACGGAACATCAAGACACAACAAGTACCGTTGCGGATCTATCATAGATGTGGCGCGAAAAATGCTGACTCCGACACTTGGCGGGCAACAGCGGCGGAGGAAATCCTTTGTCCATCCAGGAAGCTCGGCATTTTCTACAGCTTTCGCCTGCGTCCCAAAAAATTTTTTTGCACTTGTTTAGACCTAGCCCCTTTTACTATTCTGTCGGCTTATAATAACATCCAGACACAGTTGGATATCAGATGTAAATTGGGACTCAGAAAGCAGGCGAAGTTAAACAAAAGGTCTTTATTGAAACATCATCGTGGCAGTTTCCCCAGCAGGAAGGGAACTAGGTCATATTACATAGTTATTGAATGGTACTGATCAGAAAGAGAGGGATTACAGGCGTGCAACGATATTTAAATGGGGATTTACAGAAGAGATGATAAAAGGGTTTTTCCCTATAACGGCATATTACGTCACATATTAGGGTGTGACAAATGACTCTTATTGGCTCAATGCTTCTAGACAGAGGACGTTCAAAGTCTGACAGGGAATTCGACCTGTCTACAGGGGACAGAAGGGATTAAGCATTACTAGAACTTTAGAAATATTACATCATCTTTGAAAATAGAATAAACCTTGTTTTACAGAAACATTAAGAATTCAGAGATTATTAATATAAAATTATTTTTATATTACATATATATATATATATAGTAATGTATCATAATATTTGATTGATCAATCATCAGAAATAAATGAAATTTATTCCACGTTTTACTTCTAGTGGTTTAAATAAACGATCAAATTTACAGAGCAATAAAACAAAAATAATGCCGAAAATCAATATCTTGTGCAGCTGCCACGCGCAACGAAGATAGCCAGTACACGTCGTGGCATCGAATCATAAAGATTCTGAATCTCATGTTGAGGAATGGCATTCCATATGGCCTCTATCTGATGCCAAAGTTCAGTCGTACTCTCTGCTGTCAGGAAACATTTAGTTCGATGAACGGTACGAATGAGTCGCCTACCAATGTAATCCCAGACTGGCTCAAAGGGCGACAATCCGGGGAACATGCAGGCCATGGAAGAAGCGGAACCTGTCGTTCACAGAAGAAGGCTTGTACATTCAAAGCAACATGTGGACGGGCATTGTTTTGTTGAAATACAGCTCCAGGAATGCGTTGCAGGAGAGGTAGGACCTCGGGCTCCAAAACTTCCCTGGTGCAAAGTCCGCTGTTCAGGGTTCCCACAGTTTGGAGTAGACGGGATCGCCCATGATATCCAATAGCGCTCCAGACCATAACGCCAGGCGTTCGTCCAGTATGACACTCCGGGAGAAGGCGTTCACCTCTGCAGCGTCTGACGAGTACGCGTCCATCGTTTTAGTCCAGATTATACCGGGACTCGTATGAGAAGACGACTTGTTGCCAATCGACACGCCATTGCTGTGTTGGTGAGCCCATTGTAGCCAGAGAGTCGGTGGTTCAGCGCCAAGGGAATCTTGCGCTGAAGAATCCTTGCACGTAGCCCACAGCACAGCATACGTCGACGAACCGTGGGGGCACATAACGATACACATGTAGACGTGCTCCAATGTTTTTCCAATGTACAAGAGGACGCTGTACGGTCCGTTACCGCCATGCGGATGAGTCTGTTGTCACGTGGTGACGTCATATTGCGTGGCCTATGCCGGGGTTTCGACTTGTCCGATTCTTCATGTTCCATCTCTTCCACACATGGATCACTGATGTGGCATTGCGCCCAGTGCGAGTGTCGATTTTACGATACGAAAGTCCACACGCACAGAGACTTATCTTGCGGCCCCGTTTGAAATCTGTTAGTTGCTCGAATGGCACTTTGCGTTATTGCTGAGGCATATTGACTTCTAATCAATCATTTACATCAGTCAAACAATGATACACACATTTCAACGCACCTTTACAGTGCTTCTTATACACGGCTCACTTGGAAGTTTAAAGGGTGTTTCCTGCCCATTTCCTACAAGTTTCGTTTAATTTGCATGACTCCTTCATAGTGTTGCAATTTTCACAAACAGTAGTGCATTAACGTGAAAATAGCAACTACCAAATGTTGATTGAAAAGCTAATGCGAGCCTGGTTCTGGGATGCAAAGAATCCAAACCACGTTTAAGAGATATTGAGGAAGTATTCCAAATCAAATTAAATCTCGTCATTTTCTATGTCATCATAAGTTTTCCTAATTTTTTATACTAATAAAGAACTGCAAAGATATTTATTTCGTGTTGATCAAGAATTTGTCTACAACAAATAAACTTTTTTCATTTTTTGACCGCTGCTTTTTATTAGGCACTAAAAATCAAAAACTGTAAAGGGCGAAACTTTTAAAAGCAGCAGGTAACAGTAAATACACGAAAAAAGGAACATCTGATTTAAAATATTGCCAAAAATTGGGGAATGGGTTTTCTTTAATAAATCAAACCTCAAATTACGACGAACTAATTAAGATTAAATCAAAAGATAATTTTTTTTAACATGTACAATTTTTTAATTTTTCTGGAAGAGTAAAAAAAGAGTCTTATCGTCGATTTGAAGGAAGATCTAAAAAACACACAAGCCTCTTGTCTCATTTTGTCTTTCTATAGCTTTGATTGAGCCACTTTTTCCAACTTTAAAGCACCATTTATGGTTCATTTGCGAAAAATATCTGACCTTTGTTGCATTTACAACCTTGAACTTCAATAATTGCATGAAAAAATTCCAAAAAGGGGAAACACGTCATTCAGCGAAACAAAAATTTTAGATCATAATTAAACCTTATTTTCATGCAATCTGCCGATGCGAAGACAGCCCTATACGTATACAGCTGTAGCAGTATATCTTCCCACTCGTTCCTTGTTAATATTCCAAGAAATCCAAACAAACATGTAATAACAAGCCGTGTGTGTCATCTTTTGATAGATTTATAACACATTTATCATTCTAATTCGTTACTAGTGAATTTGATTTACTGGTATGGTACCTATTTCTTTCATTCAGATTATCAGATGATTTATATAATCGATATCATGTTAAACTATCATACTGGAAATTACTTTTCAAGTGAGCAACAAAAACTGTTTTAATAGGGAATTGATAGGTATGCACATTCGAACTGGATGATTTGCCACAAGTCGCATCTAAGGTAGAAAACATGAAAACAGCATTTTTCCTATTCGATAATTCGAAAGAGTATCGGCGGCATAAGGAAACCTTTTCGGACAATAGAAAGAAGTGCAAAATAAAACAATACTGAATAACATTTACACATTTCCAGAAAGAACTGGTGAGAAATGGGTAACCACGAAGGAAAAACATTTCTCACACTTTAATGAATTCTCATGTAGTTCTATAATACCCTCAAAATTACTATCGATAAAATCAAATCTTCTAAATTAACTAGAGAATCTCTTATCCTTGTGAACGAAAGCTTAAAAAAACCCAAGCAAATTAAGACATCGCTATTATTTTGAATATTTATATTTCGAAATGAAAACATCATTCTACAAAATCACAGGAATATTATATCGTCTGTCATCTCTGGACTAACATCAACTTTTAGTAGTTATTGAACACATATTTGAAAAAATTGAAAGTTCGCAGATAAAATGGACAAAATTATTTTAAAACTGTCTTTAAGAATGCGTTTTTTAAATTTGTGATATCGTCATAAAAAGTGTATTGATGGTTATCTAACAATAAATGCGTGTTTTGAGGTTCAATGTCATTCAATCATGCGTTATGTGTGGATTCATTGACTGACCCGCATATAACGTCTGGGGCTGGCCAATTGATACGTAAGAGCTGCTCAGATTGTACCGTGAACGCTTCCCCAATGGACAGATTTTTTAAACTTCTTGTAAGATGTTTTACATTTTTGGTGTGTTCGAACTTCTCGTCCGACCCGCATCATACATGCTGACAAGAAATGCGACTGTTTCACCTAGATGGTGAAGCAAGCTCTCATAAGGTGGACAATTCAATACTCTCCAATAGGAAAGTGGTCCATGGAAGATATGCTCTTCCTTTTTCATAGACAGCTCCATAGAAGCATGCCAACCATCTCGAAATTGGTACAATGCTTCAATACATGCGATATCTGCTTTACGTATGACGAAGTAAAAAAAAGGCTTATTTGTAAACAGCGCCCACTTACGTGCAACAATTATGACACAAATTCCTATCTCTCTCTCTCATTTCGATGCCCCCAATCACTCTAAAGTTTGAGCAGGGAAATTCAAATCATCCTGTATACATCTCATGCATTAGACATTGTGTCTGTTGTATGTAATGGAAAGGCAAATATTGACGTTGGTTGGCCCAAATGTACCAATGTTAATAGTAAACGATTTGTGTAACAAATATGTACTCACTGTTAACAGTAAACGATTTGTGTAACAAATATGTTCTCAATGTTGACAGTAAACGATTTGGGTAACAAATATATCAGCAAGAGAGAACATGGATTCACATGCTGGGATGTTTATGTTTAGTGTGATGTAAGCAGACTTATCTGTTTTTAAAAATCGTGTTAATAATCACTTGAGCAATGCAGTGAGAGTCTCGCTTAGTTAAATTATAAATTTTAACTTTTCAAATTCTTGACTAATCATTTTCTAGAAATCATAAAGAAATATGGAAAATCATAAAGAAATATATTTAAAAGTCTGCTGAGAAATTGATCAGTTTAAAGAACATCACATGTCAACGTCTGAAGATACAATCAATTTAACTTATGATTGCAATACGCACTCGCGATATTGTTAATTGAAAAAAAAATTTTTTTTTTAGAAATGAATATTTTAGTACTAATTGCAAGTTATAAGGGCGGTTAAAAAAGCAAATTATACTGTAGGGCTATCTGGTCACTGAACTGGAACACGCTATAAAAATGAGGCATCACAACACCTAGTTTATTTCATGTAAAAATTTCGAAAACCTTAAAATTAATTTTTTGTGTTTATTTTCATAGAACTTACACTTTTTATCAATTTTGTTTGGAAACTATCACTAATTTCTCTTAAGATATCTTTCAACTCCGTATCATGTTGATCGAATGTCTTTAAAATAGACTCATTTCAGAAAAAAACGTTAAGAATACCTTCCATTGATTTTTTGTTTAAGCTCAGAAATAAGATATACAGATATTTAAAAATTTGGTACGAAAAATGAATCAAAAAGCTTGAATGCAACGGATATATATTCAATGAACTTTTTAATAAATACTTTTTTGGTTATTATGCGTTTCAGTTCACATTTTATAAGAACTTTCATAATCCATTGTTTTCCCTATTACAAATGTTGAAAAGAGTAATAAAAAGAGTAGAAAACTTATTATCATGGGAAAGGAAATTAAAAATGAGTTTAAGATTTTTCTCATTCTATTTTGGCTCCAACATTTTACCACGAAGGAATAGAGCAATACATTCACGGCACTGTAGTTTTTGATTCCATTCTTATGCAATGACAGTTGAAAGATTCTTTTTCTGTTATGTAAATAACAGTGTTGCTCAATCTGGTTCGCAAAATTCCGAGTTTTTCAGAATTTTCTGAGAAATTCACCTTTAAAACATCCATATTTTGTCTTGTGCTTGTAAATAAGTTTAGTTTAAAGACTAAATTTGGATTACATTTTAAATTTAATTCACTTGGAAGTATCGCTTTCATTGGACTTGATGCGATGCGTTTTGAGTAGATATTTGATCTCTCTTATTAGTTTTCAGATTTTAGGACATTGCTTACAAACTCGTCTATTGCCTTTGAGATAAATATTGACTGGCCCAAAAAATGAAACAAAACAGTTTTTCTTATGGAATCCCACCTCATACTTCCTTAGTAAAAATTTAGGGCTCCAGGAATTCACTTTGAAAATCGAATTAAAACGCATTTTTAATCTAGATTGCTTAAAAATACGAGTTATTAAAATAGTAAAACTTAAAAAAAATTTAATGTAGGAAATAAGGGGTGTTAGATTAACCGAACGAGTGAATTTGTCATAGATTATTATATTATTTCATAGAACATTATTCATAGAAGACTTGGCGGAACATAGAGTTAGTTCACGGGTTTATATCTTTGCTGTCACCGTCGGTTTGATTGCTAGAGCCGTTATACTGGTGGCCGTTACATGATACAACTGTGGATACAAATTCTGAAAATACCTTGTATTTAGCTTGTATTAAAAATCAAAACAGTCATTCAATTTTTTATTATTCCCCACAATTTTATGAAAATTTATTTTTAAAGTATAAGACCCTCTTAAAGGTGTTTCTCTACTAAACATTTTAATCAGCATATTACGTGAAATTGACTCTACGTCACTTTGTAACACTTTAGATTATTGATTATTAAACTATGGTTCTTTGATTCTAAATCAGTTCAGTTACCGTCAGTGATTCGTTTCCCCACATTTTCTCTTTGTGTTTATCATGTATCGAAATGGATTGTTCATGAGCATTTGTCCCTAACAAGGGTCAATTTAACTTATATAATAGCAACATTTTTCTGAAGTGATTAAAGAAGCTTCACTGATTTCTGTTGTGGGGAAAATAATAATGTTTTCTTTTAAACATCGGGGTTACGGTGACTCAGTGTGTTTGGCCACTGCGCTAGCAACATACGAGCTGTAAATGACTTAAGCTCGATTCCTGTAAGTTACCCTGTATTTCTCTCTTCTGTGTCATTAGTTTACTCGTGTACTTGACAGTTTGACCAAACATGGCGCTGCTCCATAAAATCCAACCAACCTTTAAATAGCACGACTTTTGAGAGATTGACAAATTTCATGTCTCAAATTTCTATTTTTTAACTTAATTTAAGACTTCTAACACCGTGGAAACGAAGGTGTATTGTCTTCAATCAGTCTTAAATATTCAAAACCCTTTGTTCTATCTAGTTCAGTCAAGAGAAACACTTGTTTTCTTACCATTCGAGTTATCATATTGCATTTCGCACGTGTCTTTTTGCCGTAGCCAATGGAAGAAACAAAGGTGTAACTTCGATTTTATTCACTTTACGTTGTCCCGGTAAGGCTTGACTCGCTTTTTTCCAAACTGGCTCCGAGTTCGAAACTAGGTTTAACCAAAAACCATCGTATACCTGGGGCTGGTGCACTTAAAATCAGTCGGGGCCTCAAATGTCCTCTCGTTGAACTGGTGTGGAAGTTTGGAGAGTAGGGTGCCAGCTCAGGTGTTGACCTGGTTATCTGATTGTGATTAAAAAATACGAGGTGTCCTCGAGTCTTTCCCTTCGAAAATGATCCCGAACCGTCGTCGATAGACCATTATGCTGCTCCAGTGCGAGGTTAATTCAAGTACCTACCAAACAGCAATGTATCTCAAACATATGGTCGTATACATATGGCATAACATACATAGAGCTCGGTACCAATTATTCAAAATATGCTTTCATCATTTGTGAAATATTTTTTTTCCCAATGTGGCGGGCACATATGAACTAAATCATTGGCCTCTACAAGGCCGGGAGTGATGGCCACTTGTGAAGGAGGACCATCATTGCCCCTAACAATGTACAGCACAATTTACATCCAAGCCCTGACCCGGATTCGAACCAGGAACCTTCCGATTCAGAGGCCAACACTTTAACCACTAGACCGGTAGGTCGTCCATTTGTGAAATACATAATTCCGTATTAATTTATAACTTTTTTCCTGCAAGTTGTAGGTGGCTGAGATACGATTTCTGTAGCTTACCCTAGGTGCAATTCCCTCGTGTATCGGTAAAAATTTTCCTTGTGTGTGTATGTCCATCATTTGGCGTATTTGGCGCAGCTTCTCCAAATCTGGCTCTTGCGCCATAAAAAAACCCAACCAACCATAACTTTTATAGTACATGCAATAGAATACTTTCAGAATACTTTCACCAGGAATTCAAAAGTAAGTCCAAAAAGTCAATAGATTTGTTTGCGACATCTTAATTACTTGATCCAGTTTAGAGTCCAAATAGATTTGCAGCATTTCGTTCGCATCGAGGAGCCAACGAACTCTTAAGCAGTTTTAGTGCTCTCCGGCTTCCACATGCACTCATTAACAAAGAGAAAAAAAAATTCGGGAACAAAAACACCCCAGTGTGCCGAGAGGAAACCTGTAAAAGAGAAAATCAAATGGAGCAATATAAGAATCCTCAATTTGAAATGGCGAATGGAGTCCAATTATTGAGAAAAATAGGAAACGTACTACAGGTGGCCAAACAGAAGTTCGGCAACCCTGTATACCTGAACAAATAGAAAAACCGTTACTGTTACGGGTCCTTTAACTGAAGCTACACACCTGTGTATTTTATAGATAGATGGATCCATGCTTCTGGTGCTCTGAGTCATATTTCTGCTGGATTCAGCCACGTTGCAGTTAGCCATATTTGTTAGATATATATTTTTTCGAGACGTAAGAAGTCGTGCACAAACGCGCGCATGTCCATCCGTCCTGCCATCCTCTCACATTAATAGTTTATCTTACTGTGAGGTAAGTTGTCTCTCCTTGTTCCCGACGAAATTTCTTTACATTTTAAAAAAATTCATTTTTAAAAAGCGTGTTTTTCTCTCTCGGAGATAAGAATATGAGAACTCCAGTTTTGTTTTTAGGACGTAAGAGATAGATAACTAGAAAACGAATGAACGTAACTGATAAAATAAAAACAGATTACGGGAGAATGTACCGTTTTCTTGTCACTTTTCTCGTAATCTTTCTTTCGAGTGTGTATTCATTTGAAGTGATGATATCTGTCTGCAGCTACAATACATCGAAACAAATGTGTGAGGTAGTAAAAATTATTTCGATTGAACTTAAAATCCATTTTGGGGAGAGCCATTATAATGAATCAGTATATCGTACACTCGGTGAAAGAGTGCCAGTTATCAAAAAAGTTTCTCGACAGTCATGTTTAAAAAATAAAATTTTTTATTTTAATTTTTTAAGTTTTAAATTTCTTAAAAAGTATGTGGAAGCAGTTATTCTTGGCCTTTAACGCACCATTTTAGCCATGCGTAGCTGTAAGTTTCCGAACTGACCCCCTTTAACTGACCTGATCCCACACATAAGAAAGATTCATAATCATCGAAAATCTCAATTTTAATCTGTCTTGAGATACATGGCACATGCATTAAGAATGCGGTGTGATAGCAAAGTTTTCTCTGTTTTGCACACACACGTGTGCGTCTTAACGTCGAAGGAATTTCAACTGAAATCATTAAAAAAATTTCTGTGTACTTCAGTTCTATATTCAGAAATTACAAATAGTTTTTAAACTCCCTTTTTAAAGCTAATTAAGATAATCAAAATTTAAGGAATATATTATTCGTTGTCTGAAAATAGCGAAGAATGTCCTAAATATTTTATATCAACGCTGTATTGTGATGCAATCATCAATGATTCTCCAATTTTTGTGCACAATGTTCATTAATTCTATTCACATGTCAAGCGTTTGTGTTCTGAAAGTGTAGATGTATAGCGATTTCACCATTTTATGTTTTAATACTTTGCTTAGAAAATCAATACAGCTATTGGATTTTCCGAACAGGAAGACACTGAATTGAAATAAAAGAATTAGAAAATTTAACTATTGAACTTTTTTTTTTAATTTAAGTCTAGGGCCACGTTTACATGAGGTTTTTCATCGCGCGTTTGCCGAGGCTAGCGAGGTCCCACCATGAAATTATGTTTTTTATTCCTCTAATTCAAGTTTCTATCTTTGCGACCTTGAAGAGCGGGACTTCGCTGGCCTCACCAAACGTGCGTTTTACGCGCCTCATGTAAACGTGGCCTAACAATACCGCTAAACACACCCACACATGGACGCAATTGATGACATGAAATTGTTACACAAAAATATTGGATCATTGCATCGTTTAATGCTAGCTTCACATTCAACACTTCAAATATTTACCAAAACCTATTGAAACAATGGCCATTTATTTCATTGTTCACAGAAAATGAAACCCTTTTTAAGTACCTTGTATTTCTTTCAGGCTGCGAATGGTAAAGGTTAATGTACTTAAAACTTATATAGCTGTATAATGCTGCATTTCATTTCGTAATTGGTAATGACATGTTCTTTTCTGGAATTGAAAATGGCGCAACATTTTTTCGATAAAAAACGGAAAATAGATTTATTTTTTAATTCGTTTCTGAAACAGGGTAGATTAGAAAAAAGCAGCATTAAAAAAATATATCAAAGCAATAAGAGCGAAAGGTATATGACCAGAACTTAAATGATAATAAACGAATAACTTTCACCCCCATATGCATAAAAAAGTTCGTGTAAAATAAAAAGCCGAACCTAAATCATCCTCCTTGATTGCTGATTCCACTCATGTATTCAGGATCTATTTATTTTTCTGAGGAATTAAAATTCAACAGTTCGTTGAATCCGAAGTATCTGGGCATGATTTGCGATAAATGTTGATAGCTTTTTCGTCTGCATACGCATAAACGTGCAACTGGAGTGTCAGGCGGGTGGGGGTGTTGTCGAACATCTGTTAAGATCGCATTCGAAAGAGAACTTCAGTGATGTGAAGAGATGCGGCGATAATGGCGGCAAACGGAATTTTAACCGAACTTACCAGGTATCGCAGGAAGAAGTTGGCCAACACTTCTGAAAGGTTTGGTTTCTTTATTAGATTGGATGACGCAAAATTTAAAAGGAACTTGTCTTTTTATGTTTAATGCAAGTTTGCGAGGTTATAAATTGTGTGATATGGCAGTTGCTGCAATCGATGTTGAGTAACGACCCGTGCAGTAAGGAGAGTAGCTTATGCTATGATGGTTCGTGATTTAATCAGTCATCAAGGGATCCTTATAATTCGTGCACTGATGATTATACGCACATGAAATCGGCAGGTTCGAAGTCATCAGACTATTTGACATTTCGAAAGGTATGACTTGTATACTTCGTCCAGTTCCTTTTTGGATTATCCCCTTCAGTCGAGATTTCATATATATCCTTTTAATTTAGTTTTCTTTTATTTTAGTTCCTTGAGTTTTATAAGCATTGTACTGCAAAAAACTGTGGTCTGTTGCGTTATGCAAACCAAAAGTAATAGAAATGAATCTTAAAAACTATTCATTATATATACTAATCGAAACTTCAAAGGTAATTGTGAGTACACACTCTTCCCATTTCTTTCTTTAACTCTAGAGCTGTTAGACATCAAAAATTGAATTAGTTCATAGATTTAACTTTTTCGATATTAATTTAAATATGTGATATTTGTTGTTTTTCCAAATCCTTTGTACTTATTGTAACAAACATTAAAATAGAATTAATGTGATGTCATTAATTTATATACTTCAGTGTTCAGTGTAAACAACTATAATTTTAGTATTGTGTAATAGTATTTAAATGGCTATTGATGACTTCCTTGAATTAATTAGACAGTCCTAGTGTAACACAATGACGTGATACAGTAAGTATTCGACAAATTGGTTTTCGTTGTTAATTATTTTTCCTACGCTTAAATTACCTCATATTTCTTTAATGAACTACCTAATTTTTCGAAGTAAATCATTGGAGGAGATATATTTCAGTCATCCCTAATATTTTTACTTAGATTAATTGGGTTAAGAGATGTAATAACTCGTTTTAAAACTTATTGTATATTGTTCGATTATATTACTACTATTATCCAGTAAGTTGTTCAATAAATAGTTCATATATTTTAAATCTGTACCTTAGCAGAAAAGAAACCGATGTCCTAATTCGTTGAGTTTGACTTTTGTCAGCAAATACCTTCATTGTGATGAAAGTTATATAAAAAATGCCAATGTCCTTCTTTCCACACACAATTCATTATGAATTAATAAAACATTAATAAGTACTTTCGTACGCTGTTTTAAAAGTTAGAGAAATAAATGTTACTAAATCAGCTGTTACTAAAAACTTGCAAAATGGATATTGGCTCTTTTTCTACCACAAGTACAGAAACTACATTTTTGGTCCTTGTTACATTTTGCACAGTAATATGCTTGTGCACCAACCAATTAGTTTAAAATTATGTGTGTTATCGTCAAATAAGATGTCCACGTTTTGAAACAACTGGATTACCAAAAAATCATTTTAAGTAATATGTTAATTTTCGATATTTTGCGTAAAATAGGTCGATAGTACTTTCATCATCGGATTCCATCAAAAATAGTTCGATTCGGTTCTGTCATATTTTTGGGAGGTATAATTAGAATAAAAGCATTGAGGAATCAGTGAGAATTGGTTCGTGAATATTTTAATACGAAGCTTTTCATTTCGAAGAATTTCATTAAGAAAATTATCAATAGAAGTATGTCTTGGAGTCAGAAACCAATCTTGTATTCCGTACGATGACATATTAAGGACGCAATGAGGTGTCATTGGAATAAACTCACTGAATCTATCACTAATTTTACAATGTTTGAGCTCCAAGTAAGATTTTTTTTATATTTTTCGAAAATTCTATTGCAACTATTTTCACACTTTAGTCAAATCCTTCCTGATAACTACATAAAATAAGGGCATAAATTTCGTAACTCGTGAAATTATTCCATTTGCCAACAGAAAATAGACACCTTAAAAAGTCAATCTCTAAATGAATACAAACTTTTAGTATACCTATGTAAAAAACCTACCTATAAAAATGTTTACAATTACAAACTGAAAAAGAATTGACTGTTAAAAATATGTTCTGAAGTGTGGTTGCACATTTAATGCCTATCACAATGATGGTTCGATGGTTTGAAATTCTGAACGAAAAGGCATGACGCAGGAATGATGTCAGCAAGTTGTCGCATTGCTGTAACCGATACGGCTGTATGGATTTCAAACCGAATTCATTGTCCCTTCTCGGGTGTCGTCAAACAAAATGGAGATAAGAGTGAGGGTAGCAAAATGTAACGTTCCAAAAAGTGACGGGAAAACAATACTGAAACTCAGGCATAGATAAGCAGTTGGACGAATTTTGAACGTGAAATATTTGAATCGTTAATCAGGTGATACATTTAAACCACGAAGCACACCTTTAGAAAGGTGGGTTTCCTTAATAATTTTTAACTGTTTCAAAGAATGCGTACAAATTTCTTTGGAATTAAAAAAACAGAAAAGTTTGTCTTTTAAAAGTAAAGAAATAATATTCAACCATTTATTGTACTCTTATATAAAAATGAAGGTTGAAACTGATGTCACACTGATCCAATATGCAAAATTATCCACGTGTTTACGGCTTTAAACATTCCATTTGGTTAAAAAATTTCAAACAGATTTATTTCAGATTATTTGTTAATTTCATATCGAAAAATAATTTTGTTCGAAATTATTTCGAACAGAATTACAACTTTCAAAACATAATGAAAACCAACTGAGACATTTTATAACATTTCGTTTTGTTCACCAACTTAATACAAAGTTTAATCCATATTTTATCCTTCAAAATAAAGAAATGTTTTACCAAACTAATAAAATCATCCATACTTATTCAAATGAAAATTATCTTTTTATATATAAATATAATCGATATGGCCTAAATTACTCAAAGCCCGAACTTTCCCAAATTTAATAAAGAAAATGAAAGTCAAGGCGTCCGAAAACACAAAAATAAATTGCAAAATTGGAATTAAATTTTATCAATACATAACTTTCTACAGTTTAAAATTATATTCAGAAATGCATAAACATCATCATTATGTAACTTTATGTGTCTCCAATGTTTAGTCTTGAAGACTTTGAATTACTTCGCCGAAGAATATAAGATTTCAGTGAGACCCCTAAATAGGATATTTTATTCCCTTAATGGTAGGAATATTTTAGTCCAGAGAGACATTTGTTGATTCCCCAACAGTAGTAATAATTTATTTTTGCCGTTTCAAGTTCTTGTGACACAGTTTCTACACCCTTTATATAAACGACCTCCTCAAAACTTTAAATCCATGCAATGGATATTCAAGACAGGGTAGCTAACGAGGCCCCTGTTATTAGAGCGCGCTTTCTTTTAATTCGTACTAAACGCAATGAAATAATCGTAAAAAATATTATATACAAAAACCCCACTAATGTATTGAAAAATTCATTAATATTTTTGGATATGAAGAAAATAAATTTATTATTAATATAACAGTTTGGAAATGTTGTTGCATTTGAACCATATCACCATGGGTGACCTACCCGCCATAAAACATTTCTGAATCCACCCCTGAACCCATGATTACTAACAGGGTTACATGCTGAAATATGTGGGATACTTTTTGCCGTGGCACTAAAAACATGTTCTAAAGACCTTTGAGCAACAGACTACTGTGCGTCATCAAATGTGAAGCTTTAAAAGTTGACTTTTTTCATAGGTAGTTACTAATAACATTTTCCATAAACAAAACCTCAATATATGTGAGTTTTGGCAAATTTTTGTGGAAAACCTTTCGGTGGCGGTGCAAGTTCTAGTATCCTCTGAAATCTGTGGCTTAGTTTGTCACTTATGATCCTTTTTTGCGACATTAGGGCTAATTATACAACCACTGAAAGGGTTATGGTTAGTGCATTTAAAAACCCGTGTATAAGACAAGGTATAAAAATATTCTTTCATATATTCTCACGTCAAATTGTACTCCAGACGTAAAACAGACGGTGTCCCACACACATTTCCCCTAAAAACTAATACATTAATGCAAAGCAGAGATTTTCAACCCTTTTCATCTATGGCACACACATTACTAAAATACTGCGGCATATACCAAAAAATTTTATGATTTAAGCCGATGTGATGGAAAAGAAAGTTACTATTTAGATTGAGTTACAAAAAATAAAAATAATACCAGTAATACTTAGCCTTTTTGATCCAAAATGGTTTATATAAAATGTGTTCTTTTTGTTTTGTGATACTTTACTATAAAAAGTAGTACTCGAAACTATTCATGAAATTATTTCTGAACACACACTTATGAAAAGTTCAAAACTAAAATCCGCTAGAATGAAAAAAATCTTACACTGTTTAAACCGTTTCACCAATCTAAGGCACACCGATGCCATTATTGCGGCTCACCGGTTGAAAATCGCAGATGCAAGGTGATAGTTCTTCATCTTTTTCGTCGCCCCAAAAAATAATACTAATATTTTTTTAACGCATTGCCTCCAGAGTCAATTCGCAAAATCATCGATTTAGTCATCGTGGTAACATCACTACTCGAACTCGAAATCATCTTATGCTTCTACAAAAATAATATTTCCGTGGTTTTGATTAAACTTAGAACTTTAATGCACTTCTGGCTGACGAATACTTTTGTGCCTCAGTATTTGTGGTCAAGCAGGGCGTTGCGCATGCGTCACATAGGAACAAAAGTTCCATGGTGTGTGATGCGAACATGACAGAAAGTGCAATCTGCCCCTGGTCAGTGCAGCCAGGGCGAAGGAGATCAAGCGCAAAAAAGGCCAAAATTTTCCTACACGGCCGAGCGGAGTCAACAAAAAAAGGGCAACCCAAGCCCCGGAAGTGAAAAGTCGGTCTTTTATCGACAACCACGCACTGCAGACAAATTTCCGGACCTCCAGAATGCCCACTTCTATTCAACGAACACACTTTGCTCAATGCTGCCATAACTTCTGCTCTCGAACAGCCCCAGATACCACTTCTTTCCCAATCTGTCTGTCACGATTAATGACATTCTAGTCTCTCGTGAAATTAGTTGCGTAAACGCGCGAAATACGACTGTATTTCATTTTGAGACAGAGAGAATGGAAGTGGATACTGCGATAAATTAGCATGAGGTATGGTAGTTCGTTTTGAGTCATGTATATTTATTAATTGGATGATTTTGATCGTTTTTCGTTGCGATCTAATTAAGCCTAGAAATTGTGGCAGTTTGATGTTCTGGGTGGTTCGTTGGGTGAGTTGAGTTTTCATAAGTATTCGTTTTTCTCATGCTTTCGATTTTGTAGTGAATTATAATATTTCAACAAACAACAACGAAACAAAATTTGTAATTATTTATATTGTCCCATGTGAACAAATTTAAATGCTCAGCATTAAACTATAACTTTGGAATACTTTAAATTTACGTCATTAT
The DNA here is from genome assembly GCA_947359465.1 of Metellina segmentata. NCBI lineage: Eukaryota > Metazoa > Arthropoda > Arachnida > Araneae > Tetragnathidae > Metellina > Metellina segmentata. The sequence continues at coordinate 97,948,965 of OX375876.1, forward strand.
CTATTTATTTACTTCTCAACTTTAGTACTCATGAAAATATGTCGTACAAAGTTTTCGAATAAATATTTTCTGCATTCATAATTGCCTTAGTTTTAAACAAGGCAGTGAACATAAATATTCTCTCGACTTATGTAAAATTAATAGAACTGTAATTCATTTTCTGTATGTCAAATTTCTGATTGTCAGGCATCATTTATAAGAGAATCACAAACATAAAAACTTATAAAGTAGGAAGCTTTAGTTGATCGCTGAATTTAAAACGCACTTAGACAAAGAGCATTGATTACAAATTTTCTAATGGTTGAACGCTTTTACAAGTGCTTTTTCATTTCTCAATTTGCGATATTGTATTTGGGTTTTGAAAATTATGAAACTAATATTAAAAAGTTTTAGAGAATCTAATCTTTTAAATATTTGTTTCTCAACATTAATGTGTGACTTGTCTAATTTAAAAAAAAATATATTTGTATACAGAAAATGAGATTTTGTGAGGATAAATTTATTCTTTTAAATTTTTGCTCAATGAGGAAAAACTAAAATATCAATATTTACTTAAAGGTTAAAGTTAAATCACCTTAAAAACCTTTTATAATTTGCAGTAGTTAGAGATAACCATCAACCCTTAGAGGGATTTATCAATTTGATGAGACGATATATGTAGAATGTGTTGCCAAATAATGAAATAATTGAAGTTACAAATGCAATTTAATTAATATTGTAATGTATACTTTAATATATACATGAAAATTAACTGAACAATCAAACGCTATTTGTCGTATAGAATAAATATAGAATTATTCTTGAAATCCTTGAAATGGAACCAAAAGTTTTATGTCACTTTTTTTTAAAAACTGATATGAAGTTTGAAAACGCGTTTTGGACACACAATGTAATGATAAAATATGCATGATAAGAAAGTACAGCCGAACCAATCTTGCAAGTGGTCAGGGTACAGGCTTCTCCATCGAAAGATTATGGATCAAATCCGGGGTAAGGAATGAATGTTAGTCCATCTGGATTTAATGTGTGGCCTCTCTATAAAGTCGTTAAGAGGTGCAACGTGAACCTAACCCCGTAGGTCACCATGGAAACTCCAAGTGGTTAACAATTTTGCCTTTGTAGCGCCATGATGTCTAAAGCACTTCTAACAAGTTCAAATTGGCCAGGCATTAGTAAACTTAGTGGAGTCAAGCGAAAGCACATATATGAAAGAGTTGAAATGTGAATTTAAAAATAAATTGCTCCCCATCCACTTTTGCCTAGTGTGGCTTTCCTACGTTCTACAACAAAGGCATACTGCATTCACTTGTTGACTTCAACACTGTCAGCAATATTTATGTCTGCTGCTATCAACATGGGCTTTATTCGTTATCACGAGCAGACGCCCTTGAACCTACCTGTGATTTTAAGGGATTAGGGCTTACTTTTTTTAGCAAAAAATCTCTCACAATATAACAAGCTTCATGTTGTAGAAAGAAAGAATATATTCTATTAAATTGCGCAAATCCCGATAGTTATTTTGATTCCAGTGAATATTGCAGACTTTGAATGAGGCATTATGGATATTATTCGTAACAGAAAATACTCATCAAAAGGTATGTTTTTGGTAAAGATCTAGGTGTTTATACTTTTGGCAGTCGTTGTTTCTATGTTTCTAAAATATCAAGAAAAGATTCGTTAGTTACTCGCACTTCACTTGTGCTTCTAAAACTGTACGTCTTAAACTATTTTTCGATTTAATCCCATGTACCATAACCAAGTAAATTTATTGTCTTATAACTGAAGATTGAAAGCGGCCATATGTTAAAATAAAGAAGTTTACTTAATAAGAATTTCATTTATTTTCTACAATCTCATCAAAACTTATAAACGTCCACTTCAATTTCATAATATTTTCTAAAAAAAGATGATTCCTCATTTTTTTAGGCTAAGCCTATTTTTGCTCATATTTTCTTTTTTACGCCTGATTTCTTTTCACCAGATTTCCCATTGCTTTCTTTCATAAGATCTACTGAAAAATTTCACTAAAGTGGCGAGTTTCTCCTAGCAGTTTTAGAAATATACAATTTCATAGCTGAAGGCAAGCCTATATAAACTAAGCGCAAAATTAACGAATGAATCCCGTAATGGTCGATGTTATATCGATATATTCGTTGTTGCCATTTGGCACTGAGCAAATAACGTCGATTTCTGTGCCACGTACCTCAGTAGAAAATAAATATTCCAGGTGCCATAATACAATTTTTAGATGATTTACTTCGTAATTAAATGGGTCCGTCAGCAACTGTGCTTTTAACCATTTGAAGTTTGAAATGTTATTAATTTTACACGTTTTGTTCTTTTCTACGTAGAACGCTTTCCGGGCATGCAGTGAATGAAGGTTCCTAGTGGCTAAGTAGTAGTGCCGCAGGTAGCGATTTAAAAGTTTACCTGCACACGACTGCTTAACTATGTGGTCCCATGTACGCTCAATGAAGACAACCGAAAGAATTCCATGTGATTCCATCTCATCCTTAAAGGTACTCAGAAAGGAAGTTATTACATTAAATATACATTATTTAATTGATTGTATTATGTTGTTATTATGATTGAGATAGTGTGTTATTATGATGTTCAACCCTATTTTTCAATATAAGCCACAGGCGTGGCGAATAAGACCCGGTGCACACATCCGGTTTTTCAACGTGCCGCGGTACCCAAGCCCAACTATGCACACATAACAGTGAAATGACGCACGAACTCATTTCGCGCCATTTGCGATAAATATTCTATCGAAGAAAACGTGTTTATTTCGCTTACTTGGTGTACAAAAAGTATATTTTTAAACAAAATAGACTTTACTGGATACAACCATTTATTAATTTATTTATATTACATTTGTTTATAAAAACAATGTACTTCAGACCGGAGACGCATGTGCGGCGACCGTGGGGAACTGCGGTACAAATTGCAGGCAAGTTGGACGTGCGTCGCCCCAGGGGCGCTGGAGGCATGTGTGCACTGCTCCATTGGATCTAATGTATCTCAGACCGCACTTGCGTTGCGGCAGCGGCGCCGCAAGTTGAAAAACCGGATGTGTGCACCGGGCCTTAGTCACACTACACACATTGAACTGGTAACCCATTTCTGGCCAGACGTGTGTCAGGGTATCTGAAGCAAGTGCTGTGATAGTGGTTGACGTTTCGCTGTTTCAACTCCGCAAGATCAAAAGGAAGAGGAGGGTTAAATACGTTATCCTTTATGTAGCCCCAAAAAAAAGTCACATGGTGTTAAATCAGGGCATCTGGGTGGCTTAGGAGGCAGTGCTTAGGCTTGATGTGTGCACCGGAGCTAAGAAGTGAAATTCACCGCATCTTGTAAAGAATGAGAAAACGAATTCTGAAATTAATTGAATGTTTTTATTATGGTACTACAATGGAGGATTTGTGAACCTCTTTGAGTTGTCCTGGTGAACCAGGGGGATTGGGTTCACGTTTCATCTCACATTCTTACGATGCATTGTACCACCTCTCTATAGAAAACCAAACATTCACTCAGGACGGACAAACATCCATGCTTTCCCCGAACTCGAACCTGGAACCTTTCGATCCAGAAGCCAGTAGTACACTGACCATTAGATGTCTTGGTCGGCAGACTGAGAAATTACATTCCTAATTTCGCACTTTTTTCCTTGTCCTCAAGAAGCGCGATGTATAATCATCAGTCAGTGTACGAACTACACCATCACAAACTCCCGTGCCTAGTGTCGTGAGACAATGCACACGTTTAAATAAGTAGTCATTGCGCATGTTTGAATTTGCTTGTGTAAGCATACACCAGTTAGAATGAGTAGTCAGTGTACATGTTTGAATAAACGTACAACCTTCACTCACTACTCTTTAAACTGGTGCAGTGTCCCACGACACTATGCACGGGAGTGTATGATGGGGGTTCGCACTTTTTACTAGTATTTAGTTTGTTGTTTACTACTAGTTGGTATTTCTCACATCTTGAGTGCAAGGAAGAGAATGTAGTATACCTCGGAAGCGAGATATAACGAGCGTCGATAAAAACTTATCTATGAGAAATAAAGGGACACACACAAATTATGTATTTTATTATGCATTTTTATTTAAACAAGCACTCTCGAATCACCCACACTTTTTCATTGAGTTTGTTGTCGAAAGTTATAGTGCAAGCGTCTTGTTGAACTATAATTGTTGGTCCTGAAATGCTCCTCCGCTTTCTTTGATTTCTAATTATAAACTGCAATAGCTCGACTAAAATTCATTTATTTTTTCAATAAAATTTCATCCGATAACATGGAAGTAGGAAAGATATCTTTCCTACTTCCATGTTCGATAACGCTATAAATTCAATTGAGGCTCGAGGCTTCGTGGTAAATAAACAATCGTACAATGTTGTCAAAACGCGATAACAAATAACGTCTTTTTTTCGTGCCACGCAAGAGAATTATATATATATATAGATTGTAAAACCACTATTGCAAAGAACGATAGATTATTTTTGAAAAGAGAAATTCTTTCTCATCCACACTTTTGGGACGACACTCATTTTTAGTAATTCAGTTTAGCTTAGTAACTTGTTCAATTCACGTCACCCTGATGCAACATATCGGGCTATTGGCGACTGTCCGGGATCAATATTGAATACAACAATAGGATCAAACAAAATATTTACAGCGTACAAATACAACAACAATTCCATTAGCATCTAAAGGAGGGATGCGTGCTCCTCGAACGAGTACCTGGTGGGTGTCCGAAATCTGAAGAGGTAGAAAGTTAAAGAAATCTGTGTCACTTTTTAAATAAAATAAATTATAATTATTTTAAATTTAGCTCATTTTAAAGTGGTTTTGTGAAGAAAAGTATTCGATCACACACTTATTTTACCCATAAACTGTCTCACAATTTTAAACAAATAAGGAAATACACTATAAGGACAAAATTATTTGGATACTAAAAGTTCGGAGGATTCATTTTAGTGTGGGGTTGTTTCTCTGACCATTGCTTTATGTACCTGGTACCATGAACGCTGGCGTGTACCTCGACGTTCTGGATAATTCGGCATTGCCTACACCATATATGGGCAGCCCGCGGGCCGGATGTGGCCCGCCCCGGCTTTTGATCCGGCCCGCGGAACATTTTCTAATCGCGCTGGAAAAAAAGTACAAAAAATTGGTTCTCCACAACAAGAGAGTGAGGCGGGGGGGGGGGGGGGTGAACAAAAACCCGAACTACGTGGGTCAGTGTTTCTCAACCTTTTTTAGTTGACGGCACACTAAAAATATCTTGACACCTGAATGTAAAAGTAGGTATTTCCAATACGACCTTGTAAAGTTATTTTTCTAATAAAATTAGCATTGGATATATGAGATGGCTGAACCTCTTTTCTTGGACAAATTAAAACAAAACGGTTTCAAAGTCGCCAGACACAAGTTATCGGCGGCACATCACGTCACTCAATTCCGCGGATAATCGGAAATAATAATTATAAATTTCGTTACTGAGAAAATCCGAGAAACGGTATTGCACTTGATTCCATTCCTTCCTAACGAATGGGATTGTTAAAAAAAAACACCGATACAAAATCAACAATACTCTGGTTTCTGGCGCCCACCGGTATAAAATAGTGATATTTCCTGTGCAGGTGTCTCGGAAGTCTGACGCCCGTCGGGCTGACGATCTGAAGCGAATGTGGTTAGTTATATGTTATATTAAGAGCGCTTTCCCTCATAGAAAAGTACACATAGTGTTTAGAATACAATAAAGATTATTTATTGTTAAGGACAGGAGTTTGATCTTTTCATTGTGGCATTCGTCTCTTCCCATCAAAGACAGCACAGGCGCCTCAATCCCATGATAGTACTTTACGCAAGTCCAACTTGATTGGCTAATCGGATCACATGACCTAGATACGTATGTCATCAAGGTTTATAGTTGTTGGCGATTTATCTCTTCCTTTCTTCTTTTCTTTTCAGATCCATGGCTATGGGTGGGTAGAGGTGGGAGCCGAAAATTGTATCCTTTTATTATATAAGTTAAATAATTATATAAGTTAGTGTTTTATGTATGCTTTTTGTTACATCAAAATGGTCCTAAGCCAGCGGTGGATACGACACCATCATCCTAAAGCAAAGGGGACGGCAGAGGGGCGGAAAAATATCAGCTGGTAGTGAGTTCAGGAGTGGTTCTTAGATTATTTATGTAAAATCAACGGAAGCTTGGAAAAATATGAAAAGGGTATTAAAAATTAGGAAAAGTAAATTAGAATGAAAAGGAATTAAATTGGAATTTTTTTTAAATAATTTGGAGGATCTAAAAATTTTTCCTCTAGCGGGGTTCGAACTCGGGAAGTCATCCTCCGCTGCCGACGCCAATCGTGGGTGACTTTAGCCATTAGGCCATCATTGCTTCACGAAAAGAAGCTTTTTAAAGTATAAGTACCCTTAATATAAGTTGTCAAGAAATACTACTAACAACAATACAACATATATATGAGGAGCAAATCAGTCAACTTGTCGGACACTTACGCTGAGGCGCTAGTGTATGTATTGTATTTCTACGAAACAACGCGCATATTCAAAATCAAATGGTTATTGCAACAATCAGATTGGCGAGATATCCAAGTGAAGCCAAGCCCGTGAAACTAGCCAATCAAGTTGGACTTGCGTAAAGTACTATCATGGGATTGAGCCGCTTCTAAGACAGCCGAGGAGTCATCATCAACGATTCTACAGGATAATGAGAAGTCTGTTTATTTTCATTTACAATATTTTCTATCTTTACAACTAGGTCTTATTTTAGAGTTGCTAGGGTTTAACTTATTCGAATCGGTCTTATTTTCGGAGAAATACTGTATTTCAAATGGCTTCAAAAACAAGGTCAGTTTAAAAAAGTGATAAACAAATTGTCAGCCATCTGAAAAAAAACGTTCCAAAAAAAAAATTTGCTTGTGGGAAACACAAATGCGATCTGGGAGCTATTATCATTTTTCAACACTATCCAGTCACGAAAACATTGATTACACTCAATATGCTGAAGAACTAAAGTCACTGTCGTATCAATTTTTTAATAGATTTTTCTGGACTAATAATAAGTATCGAACCAGACTTACAGATGAAAATTTGGAAAATACTCTTCGCCTGTGTATTAGTGGGATTGATCCCAACACTGATTATCTTGTTTTCTCAAGTTCAAGCTCAAACTTCTCATTAATTTTTGGTGATTGTAAGTAAATACTTAATCAATACGATATCATTCTGTTCATCTAACTTTACCATTCTACTTTATAAATATATAAAATAAAATAAACCTTATCATTATTACTTTTTCACAACAACCTATTATCTACGGCCCGCGACTTCATAAAAATCCTAAAGTTTTCCCCGCAACTTTCCAAAGGTTGCCCATACCTGGCCTACACTATAGCATTACTATGGCGATGATGGTTGTGTTTCTTCCAACAGGATCGAGCTCCATGTCATACTGCGAAACGTGTGCTGAATTTGCTTGCCCGATCTGTTCAGAGCCCCGATCTCAATCAAATCGAGCACTTGTGGAACAAACTGGTGCGAAGAATACGACATCGCCACGCACGCCCGTCTTCACAACAATCTCTTTAACAGCCTTGCAAGATGCATGGCGAGCTAATCCTACCCAGATTTACAGAGAACTTACGGAAAGTATGCCTCGACGTGTTGCAGCTGTAATACAAGCATGAGAAGTGCCGCCTACCCATTACTAAATAGAATAATAAAGCACTTTTTCTGAAAAACAAGCAGTGTCCAAATACTTTTGTACACTTAGTGTGTATTCTCAGTGTAGTTTTCAGCTACCAAAAAGTACCGTAATATTGTTAAGTTACGGAGAGTAGATATAATTATTGGCTGCTCTCTCGTCACTTGTGAATGCCATTTTATCCAAGACAATCAATAATCAATCGTTTTAATTATTTATAGTTCCCAGCCCAGGAAATAAATCGATTTAAATGAAGCAGATTGAAATAAAAGTTGATATTTTTTAACATTAAATTTTAAAATGTATTAATATGTAGCTTGAAGTAACTGGGAAGATTGCATGTTATTTAATAACTATAATTTAATTAACTTGTTTCTACTCAGTACACACTTAAGTAATGGCCCTTTCCAACTTAAAATCGTCTACTTCCCTTCTTTTAAGGACACTCCACTAGAGATAACAGAATTCATTAATTAAAGTAACACTAACTGACAAAATATTTCGTTTTTGGTCACTGATCAACATGTACTACCAACACATTTATTTTTATATGGAATTTTAAGTGTTCTGGATTTGCATTATAAAATAGGATACAAATGAAAGGCTAGGTATATAACATGATCAATTATTTTAATCTTTTAAAAATTATCTATCATGTTTCAAATCATCTATTCATGTTTATTCTTTTACTAAGGTTTTGATTGAAAAAATATGTTTTTGTAGTTTTGTTTGAAAATACTAGTGTAGAAACTTTACCTTGCTATATTTTCCAATTCTACATCTGTCATTAATCTATTTGAAATTCCAAGCACAATTCTGGCATATGATCTCGAATCTTCTAAAGAATCAGGTGTGAAAATACAGAGTAAGCATTGTAAAAAAGAGAACTGATGAACACCCCCAATGTACATATATTACACATTTACAAGCAATATAATATGTAATATTAACCGTATAATACGTATCTTGTAATAATTTACTTATGATCTGTGTATAATTAGAGCCACTTATTTAATATTAGTATAATTAGAGTCACTTATTTAATATTAGTATAATTAGAGTCAATTATTTAAAAATTAGTATAATTAGAGCCACTTATAAACACACATTTCCGTTTAAATATCTAAACTAAATTTTTAAATTTATGTCAATACTTTAAATGGTTAATTGATTAAAATGTATTCCATATTTACTTTTTTGTTTTTAAAGATAGGTTTTAAATGTCATTTTTTCAAAATTCTGTCACAAGATGGGTTTTTAAGATTGAGTATCTATTTAGTATAGAAACGCCCATATATAAACGGACGAAAAATAAATGTGTATTCCGTACATATTTGCATATACAGAGGCTGTTCGCACATTTTTTTTAGACGATTTTGGTTAGCGATAATAAAAAATCGTTTGCTGCAAAAGAAATAATTGCAGTTGTACTATGTTTATAAAAGTCAAAATTACCGTCTGCGGCTTGAGGGGTTTGTTTTTATTCAAAATGGCGTTTTTAACGAAGCAGTGGTTCGAAGACTATATTTATGCTCTTTCCGAAGAGAAATATTCATATTCCGTTATCCAAAAACGATGTGAGAGTCATGGTTTTGTGATATCTAAAGCGTCGATAGGTAATATCGTCAACAAGAAAGGAAAAAAACGTCAAATTGGAGCCTTAAGTGGGACAAAAATTCCAAACAAGTATCCAAGGAAGAAACGGACATCTTCGACTATTGCAAAGGTACGCTGTTTAATGTTAAAAGAAACTCCCCCTAGTAAAAGGACAGTTCCAAAATCATTAAAATGCTCGGTGTGGAATCTTAAGAAAGCGAAAAAACTCAATGTGCATCGTCTTTCTCCAAAGCATATCGCTGAACGCAGGACACGCTGCCGAATTCTATATGAGAAACACTTGTCCAAAGAAAAATGGAAAAAAATTGTCACAATAGATGAATCATGGGTGTATTTAAATGATTGCAGAAAAAAAAAAGAGCCATTTTTTACATGGTTCACAGAATCGAGGGATTCAGGATTGTTGCTGGTTTTTCATACAATGGAAAGCTAAAAATAAAGAGAGTAGAAAAAATGTCAAGATTAACTCCAAATACTATCAGTAACAATTTCTGTGAATGAAATATCATCGCTTTACCCACAGTGCCATCAATCTGTGGAACTCCATCTAGACAAAGCTAGCAGTCACACATCAAAATCCACTGTAAATTTCCTAAAAGAAATAGAACAAAAAACCGGTATCAAGGCCATACCCTTCACTGATATCCCTACTAAATCTTCCGATGTATCACCTGTAGATTTTTGTGCTTTCGGACTTTAAAATCTGCATTATCCAAACGTCGTCCCACAACCCTTACAGGACTCGGGAAAGCTGTTCCGGAGGAATGGGATAGAATACCTCTTCTGACACTTCAAAAGGCATTATTATCCTGGAAATTACGTGTCGAAAGATAGCTCAGAATAAGAACTATCAAATAGAACATTTAAAACACAAGAATTTTATGTAACTTAGTTTTGTGAAAACAATATACATTGTCTAAAAAATGTGTGAACAGCCTCTGTAGATTAGCGTCTTAAACAGTGAGACCCTGAAATAAGAATTTGCGTTTTACGCATTCATCTCAATTGTTCTTAAGTTGTGTGCTCTGAATATTGTGATTTGCAATAACTTTTACCAGCTGGAAGCAAAGAAGAATCCTATTGAGATCCTCAGTTCATGGTGCGATGTATTGTTTTAACGTGGTTGAGAAACGTTAATTGAACAATTTTTGCTTTGTACCTATTCTTTCTCTCTGTGTGGAGATGTTATCTAAAAACACAAAATTTGATCCTAAAATAAAATTTGAGCTTTTTCTTTGTTGTTCGCGTGTGCGATGGAGGTAGATATTTCACTAAAACATTACTTCATCAATAAAAATTACATTTTTAAGCTCTTCAGGCAAAATACATGTCTATACAAGCACTGAAAGACATCCATGCTTGCTTGGGAAAGGTATAGTGTGCTGATAAACAGATTCACTTTTAGGAATCTAATAAGCCTATCATGGCCATCACTTCGAGCAACATTGAATTTGTTTTCTTAGCTAAAAACTGTGTTGTTTTTAGAGGTGATGACCTATTAAGTTCTTCAGATACCTAAAAGTGAATCGCTTCTTCAGTACGTTATACCCACTACCTATCAGGGACGTGTTTCGGGGCTTGTATGGATTGTATGCTGTCTGAATAGGCTAAAAATTTAGTTTTTATGGATGAAATTTAGTTTTGGTAAAACATTTACTCGATTGATAACATTTTAAATTTTATTTGTAAACATTTTCTAAATTTGGATTTTGAGTCAAATTTTGGTCTTTATAAATATGTCTCCAGAGAGAGAGAGATCAAAAATATAGTTAAGTTAAAGCTTCTCTTTCACCTTAAACAGCAATTATGCACCCCACCATAACCTCAGGATCTCAAAGAGCTTGGTCATCCCAGTAGACAAAAAATGGTAAAAAGTCAGAATATAAGAACGATTCTATATTGCTGGACGTCGAAAATACAACATCATGAAAGAGGCATCCAATAACCTTGAAACTTTAACGATGAGTTCGTAGATCATGGAAGTACATGAAAATGATAAGCACCGTTGCGTATATGCAAATTATATGCGCCGGTAACCCTCCCTGTAAGCAATATGAAATGAAAACTGTTTTTACGCATTTGAACTGTGTGTTTTCTCGCTGTTTATCTGTGTATAGTAAGCTTATTATTGCCCGTCGAAAAGTATAGCAGTCATACGAGCACGCTTCCCAGACACTGAAGTAATCTAAAATACGGGAAGGAGTTGTTGGGGACAAGCATGAACAGTTCTTAAATCCTCTCATAATTATCTCTTGGTAAGCTCACCCAAGTCTAAATGCTAATAGACAGCTCCTGAAATTATATCAGATTTCTGACTCACAAAAATGAAGCTGCAATTTTCTCCCTACGCCATGGATCATGGGTTGGTAGAGTTTTGTTTTATGGCGCATGGATCATATTTAGCCAAGCTGCACCAAGACAAACAACTCCAAGTAATGGACATACGCATAAAAGCAAAGTTTTTCTGACACATAAGAGTTAAGTATAGCCATGGCGGAATCGGACCTGAGCCTCCTACAACTCGTTGAAAGTTCGCTAATTAAACCAAGAGATCCAAGGAGGTCCTATGGGATCGTAGGATTACATACACTATATGGAAAAAAGTGTTTGGACATTGCATGTTTTCCAGAAAAAGTACTTTATTATTCTATTTAGTTACGGGTGGGCCCTCATTTTGCTTGTATTACAGCTGCCAAACGTCGAGGCATATTTTCCACAAGTTCTCTGTAAGTATGGGCTGGAATAGCTCGCCACGCCTCTTTCAAGGCTGTGAGAAGAGATTGTTGTGAAGATGGGCGTGCGTGGCGGTGTCGTGCTTGTAGTTCCAGTTAGTCCCACAAGTGCTTGATCGGATTGAGATAGGGGCTTTGAACAGACCAGTCAAGCAAATTCACCTCTTTTTCAGGAAACCAGTCCAGCACACGTTTCGTAGTATGACATGGAGCTCGATCCTGTTGAAAGAAACCCAACCATCATCGCCATAGTAATGCTTTTTCAGTATGACATAGAGCCCGATCCTGTTGGAAGAAACAACCATCATCGCCGTAGTGTAGGCAGGGCCGAATTATCCAGAACGTCGTGGTACATGTCAGCGTCCATGGTACCAGGTACATAAAGCAATGGGTCGAGCCCTAACCTGGAAATTCTCCTCCGAATTTCCGCAGCGTCCAAATACTTTGGTCCATATAGTGTATACACTACACTACAATAACGGACCGGGCAGCAAGATGTGATAGTATAAGGGAAAGAATACATGTTTTTAAGGGGGATGGTCCCCCACGTGCTGCAATTACACTAGCAACCCTTCCGGGCATGCTTTCAACAAGGTTTTGATACACAGTAAGGGGTATTTGTGTCCATTCCTGCTGCAAGAATGTCTCCAGCAAAGCTGTACACTTCGGACGTGGTTCTCTGGTCCGTAAGCGTCGCTCTAACTCGTCCCACAAATGTTCTATGAGATATAGGTTGGGACTCTGAGCAGGCAAATGAAAACGTTTTATATCCATATCTTGACACCACCTCTTCACAGAGTCTGCAACATGACACGGAGCGTTGTCGTCCTGGAAGTAATATGCGTCCATTCCATAAAATTACCAGAGAGTAAGTAGAACCTGATTGTCCAAAATGTTCATGCAGGCGTTGGCGTTGAACTGACCAGGAAAACATGCAAAAGTCCCAGGCCATACCACGAAAAAAACCCAAACAAGTAGTCGGATTTTATGCAAATTCGCTGGCGTCTCCATTATTGTAGGGTAGTGTATAACATACTGCAAACAATTTTCTTTAAAAATATTTTTGACGCTTTTAATGTATAAAGAATATGGTGATGAAATATTTCAATAAAATATCTCAATGCTCTAAACTGTTTTATCACCCAGAGATACTATTTCTTCCCAGAACTTCGCTGACCGTACAGTCTAGGAAAATTAAATCACAGAATTCAAAGGAGAGCTGAAAAGAATGTGTTTTTAGTGTACAGCACAAAATTAAAGATATCGTGTTGTACTTGATGTTTTTGTCACAGTTTAGATATTTATACAAAAAATAAATTAGAGATGATGGTGATACATGTAATAAAAGGTCTGGAGACGTCCATGGCAGAGTGGGGATCCTTCCCTTACTATCGCACGCCACACATGCCCACAACAGGGCGTTATGGTCTGGGATGCCATCTCCTTTGATAGCCGGACCCTTTTAGTTACCATAGCTAATTAATTGTCTCTTTCATTCATACACATTGTGAAGCATCGAGAAAAAGGAACACGTCTTTACTGGAGCATAGTTTGTACAACAGAAAATTCGTATGTACCATTTCATATGTGATAACATATTGTATCAATTCATGTAAATAAAATTTACGTTTTTATATCAAATTGTTCTCAATTTCTAACGTTCACCAGTTTTGACGCAAAATTAAATTTCTGTTACCAGGTTTCAAGGCGTCTGATACAGTTGTTTCTGTCCATCACGATGTTAATTTTTGTTACACTAGGGGGCTCCGCCCCCTGCTCACTTACGCTCTCCAAACCCTATGCAAATTCTATGCACACGAAGGCTTAAACAGTATTCTCTATGGAATGAAATCTTTGAATTTTTTTCTAAGAACAACTCACGAATGAAAAGGTTTTTCCACAGATCGACAAACAGTAACATGATTTTTGCCTTATATTTCAGTTTGGTAGGGATCTTTTATAACATCTGTTTGAAAACAGTTTTTTAAACATGTGATGTGACTTGACTATCATAATTCCTTCAAAATAAAATCCCAGACTTTAAGCCAAGAAAAAGTTTACACTAAATTATCGCAGAGCTATCTTGACATGAAATAACAGCTATTTATTAGTTGGTAAATGCATAATTCTATATTTTTGTAATAATTTGAGTACAATAAAACAAAAATTAAAAAATAAATACACAAGTTTAAGAATTTAGTGATAGTTTATCTGGTTGAAAAAAACTCAGCATTGTGCTCGTTAAATTCCCGTGTTATGAATTAAGAACAAAAAGGTTCTTACTTGACAAAAGTTCTGAATAAATGTAATTATGACTAAATAAAAATAATTTTTTTGAACTTTTAAATCATCTGAATATTTAAACCCTGAAAACAAATCACACGAACTAGTTTCCATCTAAAGATTTCAACCAGAGCTATCATACTAAGGTTAAAATTAAACGGTGACCTATAAAATGATTAATGTACTGTACTTCTATTTCACAGCACAGTAATTTAACTATGAAATATCATGAATTTACTATCGTTATATCCGGAGATATACAATATTAAAGACGTTTGCCATTTCAGGGATCATCTGCAAGTTGAAAGTCACTATTTGTTGATCGAGGTTATTTGTAGTTAATCATGAACTGTTTATTTGTTGCTTGAGTAAAAGAAAAATAGAAAGATCCTTAACCCTCTTGGTGATAGTCTCGACAAGGTACCTCGTCATTAGAACAATTGACCAGATCTTGACTGACAAGAAATTGGAAAGAATGATATAATCAATATTTACTATCTAATTTCCTATACAAATACAAATATTGACGACCAGCTACAGGCTCAAGCTCACCAAGGCTGGTCCTTTGTTTATGAATTCCCCGATTCCCACTGACTAGTTACTTAAGTCTAGTTACTAAGATGTTTAGCATGAAACTTGCCTAAATGTATACGCAGAGAAATTTTAAATAATGTATTCACTAAACTAAAATATGATGCATCATATTTAAAACATTTCATTAACATATTTTGAAATAATTTTATTTAATCCTTATACAAACACACAGACACAAAATCGAACATGGAACGGGAAGACGGACAGATAGACTTAAGTAACTAAGTTCAGTCACTAAATGAAGATAAGTACTCACAGTATGCAAAGTTTCATGAAAATATATACATGAAAAAAAATACATACATTCCAAATACAAATATTGACGACCAGCTACAGGCTCAAGCCCAACAAGGCTGGTCCTTTGTTTATGAATTCCCCAATTCCCACTGACTATCCAATTGCACCTTAAATTCGTAAACTCCCTTTGAATTAACTATATTTTCTGGCAACGCGTTCCAATTGTCTATTACCCTATTAAAGTAGTAGTTTTCCCTTAAATCCCGATTAAAATGTGTCTTATTCAATTTATACCCATGGCCCCTTGTTCTGTTATCCCTATTGAAATTTAAGCCCTCTGTGTCCTCTTGTTTTACCAACTTGAAAAGCTGAATCAACCCCCCTCCTTCTTCTTTCCAGTGTATACATATTTAGCTTACTTAAACGTTTATTATAGTCGAGATTTGCTATCCCCTTTATTATTTTTGTAGCTCTGTGCTGAACCTAGTCAGCTTCAAATTTTAACAGTTACTAATAACTACTAAACTTATTTTGTAACTACTAAAAAAACTTTTTACAGTAAAAGGTAATAATAATTGTTATCCCAAATTAGCAACAACCGCGTTTAGACTGTTATCGTAAAAACATACTAGTTTTGCACATATCTACAATTAGATTGATCATTGTGCAGCTGTGCCATGCATGACAGGTAGACGACAATGTCCTTTAGATTATATAAATGATATTTCCAAACATTTTTTCAAAAAATTACACATTTCTCAAGTTTGCCTTTAACTTTTGGATGTCCCTGTAATCACCGTATTGACGAATATTTAAGTGTAGCGCAAAAAATATCCAGATAAAAGAGTGAAATTTTTATGAATTAAAAATCTTTCTGAATCGATTTCTGTCAAAATATATCAAGGCTCCTGTTTATAACTTTTTCAAAAATATTAAATTAATAAATAATATTGAAAACTAAAAATACTTTAAAAACTAAAAAAATTACATACATTTTGTTTGAGTACCTTAATATCAATATGATACAAAATATCAGTATTTAAAGAATATTATTTAGTAACAATGTGGGAAACTAATTTAAAAAATCTGGGAAACTGATTTAGCAATAGGAGCTCCCAACTTTTTGTATTCGGGAATGACACGGAACATGGTATCTGAAGCTAACTTTTTATATAGATTCGAAATTTTGTGTCAAAATAGGGGGTTGCTATTGGATATTTTGAAGTGGGTGCTCAATTTAATTTCGAGACGGGTCCTTATGCATATTTCACGGATATGAATTAATAGAAGACGTTATTCCCTGCTGTGTGCCGAATGCCATCTATGAATTTGCTCTTTTGTTGAAATTGTTTGATTGAAGACAAGTGTATCGTTTTCCCCCATGACTATACATGGTACATATGTACGACGCACCAAGAAGGAATCATCCGATTGCTTTGAAATTTCGTATGCAAAAATGTTTTGACCAAATATGCAAATGATTAAAATTTGGTGTCCAATGAATGAATAGTGCGATCTCCAGCGCATCGAAACTGCGCATCCAGCAGATGTATATAAGGAGTTGTTCTTGAACTGTTGTTAAAAATTTGTGCTGCATTGCGATTTAGGATACCTTTCAACGACTGAAAAAAATGCCCCGCCAAAGGATTCGTGCTCATTACGAGCAACTTTCAGAGTTTGAAAGGGGTCGTATCATTGGATTCAAAGAGGCAGGTTGGGCAAATTGGAGAATCGCTCGTCATGTGAGTCGAAGCGATGCGGCGATTAGAAGATGCTGGCAAGAGTGGGTGGACAGTGGCAGATTTCAGCGTCATGATGGTAGCGGTCGACGTAGGGCCACAGCAGATTGCGAGGACAGAGTGATTGTCAGATCAGCTGTCACAGCGCCTGATTCATCGCTATCAACCATTAGTCGTGCGACCCACACACGAGTGTCCACCATGACCATTCACAGACGACTGAGAGAGCGAAATCTGCGCTCGTAACGACCGTTACACCACCTGCCACTCACGCCTGCACACTGTCGAGCCAGATTACAGTGGTGCTTGGCTCGATCAGGCTGGAATGATGCTGACTGGGGACGTATAGTCTTTAGCGACGAATCCCGCTTCCAACTGTGTCCTGACGATCATCGAAGACTCGTCTGGAGACGCCCAGGGCATCGTGCCGATCCTGCTTTCACTATTGCACGCCACACGGGCCCTCAACAAGTAGTTATGGTCTGGGGTGCCATTTCCCTTGATAGCCGGACCCCTTTGGTCGTCATTAGAGGTACACTTACTGCACAGCGGTACGTTGACGACATTCTGAGACCTGTTTTGCTACCGTTCCTTTCGCAGTACCCTGGGCTTATTTTTCAGCAAGACATTGCCAGACCGCATACGGCATGTGTTGCTATGAACTGTCTTCAAGCTTGTCAAACACTTCCTGCATCCGGTAAGGAATGTTGATGACGTAGTCCGACAATTGGAGCAAATTTGGCAAGAAATACCGCATGAGACCATCCGGGAGCTTTATCAGTCTATGCCACTCCGTGTGGCAGCTTGCATCCAGGCTAGAGGCGGGTCAACACCTTATTGAGCTCGTTACTGTAACTCTGAAATAAATCATTCAATTGTTCTGAAATTTTAATCATTTTCTATTCTGTACATAATTTTCCTATCCACCAATTTTTGTCTCTATCGGACAACTCTTTCTTGGTGCGTCGATTATTTTTGTTATAGAGTGTATATACAGTGCAACCTTCATTATCCGAGGTAATTTCTTACAAAACAGGCGTAGTAACACAAAACACACAGGAACGAGAATAATCTATCATATCATATATGCAGTATGTATTTATTACGATAATTTCACAATAAAGACGGACATGAGCTACTCTCCTTTTAAACTTTCTTGAAATGTCCTTAATGGTCTGTTTCGCAGCACTTTATTGACTTTTTCGACAGAAAGAACACTAGAACCTCGAAGCTTTGTTTAAAGTTTTATAAAGCTCGACGTCAAATTTGGATGGGAAAACACCGAAACTAGGTCAATCGGAATTCTGATAACAGAGGTTCTAAAGTATGTGAAACAAGTGTTCTATTCGCCCCTCCCACTCTCCATTACTTCCACAAGTTCGTGTCATTGATCTGATGAAAATTTACAGATAGATTAGGGAAACGCAACCGCTTAGTTAAGTTCTCAAAGTGGAAGTGACTTCTGTGTATGATAAGCTTCTTCCTCGTTCTATTCTTTACTTTCGAAATTGGACTGTACTATCGAATCTCCTAAGGCTCTAATTTGCTTCAATGTTAATGTCTTTCAAGCACTTCCCGCTCTTTCGAATCTGATTTACCCTTTTAGTTATTTTCGAATATGTAACGACCAGGAGCAGAAAATGCTTAAAACTGCGACGTACGTCGCAGAACAAAGTCTTTGCAGGACAATTTGTCCTTAATTTTAATCAAAATTTTGACCGATTTTGTATTTTAATTATAAATTACGATGTTCTGCAGTGCAAAGCGCGCACCATGCCACACCATTTTTTTCTTTTGTAGCTACGGAACAACCTCCCTACATCGTCCAAATTACCACAAACACTTTATAAATAACACATATTCTATGTCAATGACAAAATATTTAACTTCAAAAGCTATCGACAGAATTGCAAATTTTGAAAAAATGCCTTGGTTTTAAATACAGTAAGTTAATTAATTTTGATCTTTTGTTATAAATCTGTAATATATATTTAGTCGATGATTGTGTTTTACATCTGTTTTTCATTTTACGGCAGTTTTGAAAATTCGGACAAAATGTCTGCAGAACAATTGCAATTGCTCGGAGTTGTGTTGCAGAACACTAAATATAATTCTGCACCTGGGATGTAACGCGTTCAGATTTATTTTCATTCATTAAAAACCACAACCATTTCCGCTTAATTTGTGTCAGTATTCAAAGAATCGGTAATGGTTACGGTAATTAATTAACATCGCCTTGGAGCTACACAACGGGCTATTGACGATGGTCTGGAATCAATACCTAAGGTAATGGTAATGGTAATTTCAGTTAACGTCGTACTAGAGCAACACAACGGGCTATTGACGACGGTCCGGGATCAGTCCCTTGAGGGTTGGATCCGAGGACAACACCTCGTAATTTTGAACCACGGTCAGATGACGCAATACCTAAGGTATCTGGAATACTTAGACATTACCACGTAATTTTGACCTACAGTCAGATGACGGTGTCGTCACCTAAACTGGCACCCCACCAAACTTCCACACCACGCCAACGGGAGGACATTTGAAGTCATGACAGAATTAACGTGCACCATCCCCCGTGTACACGACGGTTTTCGCCAAGGAATCAGTACTTCCAATATGGGACAGATCGAAAAACTATATTTTGACTATTGTGAAGAACATGATCGAATTTATTCTTTTGCCGTTAAGGTATCCTAAAATCTTTCCCCCTTGGTTGATTGGTTCTTTTGGATTTATGGCTCAAGTACCATATGAGGTTTCTGATTCGATTGCAATCAACTGAGAGATGTGTCTTACTTTGAGTGTGCCAAATTGTTTACTATGTTGGGTCTTCTGTCCTCATTACATTTTATCACAATTAATAGCTACAATTTTAATACGCTTCTAAAATAGATTTGAAATCAGAGCTAACCAATTTCAGAATCATTTTGACGCTAGCTTTCGAAGACCGTATATAAAAGTGTTTTAAAATAAATGTAAATTGAAATAATAGGAATTATTAGCTGCTTTTTTTCTCCACTTGGTTATGCATCTCTTTTTAACCATATTTCCAGTTTTGAAATTTGGATGTTCTCTATTTCTAACATAGGTGAGCAAATTATAATATTTTATGAGCAAACCTTTTAACTATATCCTGTTAGTGGAGCCTGTAATACACACATGTACTTAAACCTTCTGCCTAAGAATGAAGGTCTAAAATCTATTTTACTTCAAATATTACATTTTAAAGCAATTGTAACATACACTATATGTACAAAAGTATTTGGACACTGTAGAAATTCAGACGAGGATCCATCTTTGTGCTGGGTTGTTTTTCCTGGATAGGACTGGGCCAATTGCATTATGTACCTGGTACTATGAATGCTAGCGTGTACCTTGACGTTATGGATAATTCGGCCTTGCCTACACTATGGTAATAGTACTACGGCGATGATGGTGGTTTCTTCCAACAGGATCGAGCTCCATGTCATACTTCAAAATGTGTGCTGGACTGGTTTACTGAAAATGAGGTGAATTTGCTTGACTGGCCTGTTCAGAGCCCCGATCTCAATCCGATCGAACACTTGTGGTACTAACTAGAGCGACAAGTACGACACCGCCACGCACGCCCATCTTCACAACATTCTCTTCTCACAGCCTTGCAAGAGGTATGGAGATGTATTTCTGCCCATACTTACAGAGAACTTGTGGAAAGTATACCACCTCGACGTGTTGCAGCTGTAATTCAAGCAAAAGCCGTGCCTACTCGTAACTAAATCTATATATATATAAAACACTAACGTACGTGGACCCGAAATCGACGTTATTTGTGTATCGTAGAATGGCAACAATCAACGTAAATAAAATAACCCAGATATTTTGAATTCTTGCTGTTTTCAAATTGCCGAGGTCAATTTCTATGCAAAATAAGGAATTAAATTGCAATATTTATGTTTGAACTGACTTTTTATTTCTTCCTTTGATGTAAAAGTAATTAAAACTTAATTTTGCTTCCCTTGTATCTGGCCACGTCAGAATTAATGCTTACTTTTTTAATTTGATTTAGAATTCCGTGTTTGGGTATTTGAGATGACTGCGAGATGTTGTGGACATATATGAGGATTCCCGAGTATTATAAATATGTGTTCTTTTTTTTAATAAATCATTATTGTCTTTGTCAATATCGTTGAAAAGTCTTTTGTCGCATTATTCTATTTCACAATATATTCAGTAAGTCGAAATTCAACACGTTTGAATAGATACGTACGTGGTTTTTTTTTTTTTTCTTTTTTTTTTCAGAATTTTGCATTTTTTTAAGGATTGAAATTTTATTTTTGTCTGCATTATGTGTTTTGGTATATTACCTATTGCAAAAATATTATTTAAGTTAGATTTTAATGATATGTCTATTTCCTGCAAAATATTACTAGACATGGGTAATTTTGTAGAGGTATATGTATATTTCGACCAACTATCCTTAAATATTTGATTGAATACGCAATGATTTGAAGAATTGTTTCATAAAAATAAATAAAATATACAAGTCAAAACATGTTTAATTCCCGTGTGTAAAAAAGTTTAAAAAAAGCACTATTACACACCGCCGAGCGCTAGCCGGCGCAGTCCGGCTAGTAGAATAATAAAGCACTTTTTCCGAAAAACATGCAGTGTCCAAATACTTTCGTCCATACAGTGCATAACTGTTGTCTTTGAATCTGCATAATATTAGTGCACTAAGCTATCAGGAAAAGAACGCATTAGAACATTAATAGGAAATGATATTGAACAAATAATGATGAAATTCGGAATTGTTGCATCCCTTAGTGCAAGAGTGTCACAGGTCAAAAGATGTTTGTAGAAAAACTGTGCATTTAGCTATTGACTTCTTTCTTTTGCTATAGATTATTTATCGTTTCTATTCGACTTACAGGGACGACTTACAGGAAGAAGATGAATTCATAATCACCCCAAAATTCGAAATAGTTACAACAGGTGTGCGATGCGATGTATGTCAAATAATATATACATAGGTGAATATACATGTATACGATTACGTCCAAAGGAAATTGTAAAAAAAAATTACAAGTCCATAGTATATAGGGAAGATAGGGACGTAAGAAGCAAGTTGCAAAACATATTTGATTTTTATGGAGTTAAAAACTTTCCTATATATACATGTGGGATTGTGCGACGAGCGCGCCAAAGCCTGATACGTCCGCAGCAGTAACGCCACCTAGAGGAAGCGTCCGCTCAGAAGCGACCGCAGCAATGAGACAGATGTACCCCCAGACACCGAAGCTAGCAGTTGGGCAGACGGCCCATGACTTTTTAGGCAGATGGCCTCTTAGTTGTCGGATATTCTTAATTGTTAAAGATGTTTGTAAATATACTGTAAATACATCAATTATCTAATTAAACTTAAATTTAAACTTTAAGAGTTATTTATCTTTTACCTTTTACGAACCCACATATATTTGGGGGTTTGGCCTGGATTTAATTAAAGGCCGAAGATTGCCGTTTTTACCTGAACCGTTCGAGAAGCGAAGATTACCGTAACCGTTCGAAAAAAGAACTGTACCTCAACTGTTCGAGACACGGACAATTCCAATATTCGTCTGATGCTCATCGGATTCAAGGTGCGAACTTCATTTGACTGAAGGACCGTGACTCAGCATATTGGATCTTGAGGAATACTTTATCTGAACTGTGAGTACAGATTTTTCATTTTGACACTAACATGGCTACGTATTTAGCCGGAGCACGCAAGATCGATCTTCTAGCGCTAATAGAAGAATTAGAACTAATAGCAACGGAAGGAACCAAAATTCCGCAGCTTATTAAGTTGATAACGAAAGCCGATGAATACAGTGAGGAATTAACAAAAACGCTTTTAAAAAGGATTGTTTCTGAACGAGAAACAAAGGAAAGAGACGATAAAGCTGAACGCGAAAGGGAAGCTAAAGAAAACGAAAAGAAAGCAGAACGCGAATTTCAGTTGAAGAAGTTACAGCTAGAAAACAAAAGTACTGGAAGTTTCGATTTTATTTCCCCACTTAAAACTGACTTTTCAAAACTAATGACACGTTTCGACGGAAACTGTGATTTAAGCATGTATTTATCTTTGTTTGAAAAACAAATTAATCGCATAGAAATACCTAAAGAAAATTGGGTTATTTTCCTTGTGAGTCTTTTACCGTTGGATATCGCAAATTTAATTGCAAGAGAGCCTGATCCGCTCGCAAATGATTACGACCACGTGAAAAAACTTTTACTGAATCGATTTAAACTAACACCGGAGCAGTTTCGACAGCACTTTTTTACTCATAAAAAAGAAACAACCGCATCTTGGCGTGATTTCGCCTACGAGTTAGATAATTTTTTCGAAGAATGGGTTGTGGGTCTTAGTATCTCTAAATATGAAGAATTGAAAGATCTCATAGTGGCGTATCAAATTAAAAGGAAAATACCGTTTGAAATGCGCGAGCATTTTATTGATGAATTACCGAAATTGAATAAAGTAGCCGAATTAGTGAATAAATTGGATGAGTACGAGGCGGCAAGATTCTATCTTAAAAGACCGGGAGCTAGAGATATGAAATCAGCTGAAACACAAAGTCATCAGCGCTCCAAGAAATTCAATGATAAACCGTCGATCGTCCGTGCTCACCAGAGTGTTACTAACCAATATGTTAAATGTTTTTCATGTAATGAAATTGGTCATAGAATTTCTGAGTGTCCAAATAAGAATAAAGGCATTAAATGTTTAAAGTGTAATGAATATGGACACCGTAAATTCGAATGTAATAAAGGTGTAAAAACTGATATAAATGAAGAAAAGAAAGTTTTAATTAATATGTCCAGTAATCATGAAAAGAAGTTGTACAAATGTCTTAAAATTATGAGTAAATATGTTGATGCTTTAATTGATACGGGATCAGATTTATCTATTTTGAAATTTGATTTTTATATGCAAATTGGTGCACCAGAATTAACCCCATGTGACATAATGTTAAATGGTATTGGAAATCAAAGTGTAAAATCACTTGGTTATTTTTGTGCTGAAATTACTATTGACAATTTTAATATTCTCACTGAGTTTTTTGTTATTGAAAACTTATGTTGTAATATTGTGATTGGTATGGACGTAATTAACAAGCTTAATATTTCAATATCAGGAAATGATTTAAGGATTTTGAGCTTTCGAGAAAACTCTATTAATCTTTCTTTCACACACACTTCGGAAGTGAAAGAGTCAGAAAAAATAAAAGCTAAGCGTTTTGAGGGACCCCATTCAGGAAGTAAAGGAATAAAAACAAAAACGAGTTGCCGAAATGGAGCCACTGTTTTGGAATCCGAAAGTAATGAAAGGCAGATGTTTGGTATCCCCTCCCCCCTGACTCACCCTTTCAAAGAAGAAAACAGGTGTGAACTATTGGCGACTGCCATTAATATTCCAATGATAGGCGTTGCGTCATCTTGTGTACAGGATGTTAGAGAAAATGATTTGACTTTTAATCCTTTATCCGAATTGCCGATTTCCTTGATGGATGAAATTGAATTGCAACATATAAAAGATCCTAAAATAAGAAACGAGTTAGATATTTTGATTAGTGAATATAAGACGCATAAAATTAAAGACACAGAAGTAAAAATGACTTTAATTTTAACTGATGATATACCGATTTGTCAGAGACCGCACCGAATGTCTTTAAAAGAACAGAAAATAGTTGAGGAACAAATACAAGTATGGCTAAAAGACGGAATAATTAAACCCTCCTGTTCTAACTACGCTTCACCCATTGTTTTGTGTAAAAAGAAGGGTAATAATTCATACAGATTGTGCGTTGATTATCGATCGGTTAATCGAAAATTAATCAAAGATAAGCACCCACTCCCATTAATTCAAGATGTTTTAGATTGCTTGGGAAACGCACAGGTATTTTCCACTTTGGACTTAAAAAACGCATTTTTCAACATACCAATGGACCCTAATTCGACACGTTACACAGCATTTGTTACCCATGAAGGACAGTACGAATTCAATGTTGTACCTATCGGATGTAGTAACTCACCAAGTGTTTTTGTGAGGTACATAAACACGGTGTTTAGAGACTTAATTCGAGACAAGACTATAATAATTTACATGGATGATATTGTTATACCTTCCATTGATGAACAAGAAGGGCTGGAAAAAATTAAAAGGGTTTTGAAGGTTGCGTCAGAATACGGCGTAATAATAAATTTTAAAAAGTGTCAATTTCTTCAACATTCGATAGAATTTCTCGGATACGTTATCGAGGGCGGCAAAATTCAACCTTCCCCATCCAAGACGCGTGCAGTGAAAAATTTTCCCCAGCCGAAAAATGTAAAACAAGTCATGAGTTTTTTGGGTCTTTGCTCTTACTTTCGACAATTTGTCGGTGGATTTTCAAGAATTGCAAAACCATTAAGCGACCTGCTTCGAAATAATGTCGAATGGACATTTGGCTCTGAGCAAGTCAAAGCATTTGAAAGGCTAAAGGAAATTCTCTCAAGTAGTCCGGTATTGCATCTCTTTAGGCAAGGAGCAACCTTAGAATTACATACGGATGCTAGTAGCCACGGCTTTGGAGCTGTTTTGCTTCAGCAAGCTCATGATGGGAAATTTCATCCCATTCACTTCATGAGCAAGAAGACTACTCCTCAACAAGATAAGTATTGTTCTTACGAATTGGAAGTACTGGCTGTAATCGAGGCTTTGCGCAAGTTTCGCTACTACTTGTTGGGTACTAAGTTCAAAATAGTGACCGATTGCGCTGCATTTCAGAGGACTATGCAGAAAAAAGAGCTTACACCAAAAATAGCTCGATGGGCATTGTCACTCGAAGAATATGATTATGAGGTTGTCCATAGATCAGGCACCCAAATGAAGCATGTGGATGCCCTAAGCAGGAACATATTGTTGATAACAACTCGTGCACAAGGAGAATTAACAACCCAAATAGAAGCTGCACAACATCAAGATGATCACATTAAAGCAATTAAAACTCTAGTTGAAGAAGGACATGACAATGAACATTTCATTAAAGCAGGAATTGTGTACAAGTATGAGAATGGGAAAGAACTACTAATGGTTCCTCAGGCGATGCAAAATAACATCATTAAAGACGTTCACAACAAAGGTCACTTTGGCGCTGCCAAGACAGAGGAAATTCTTAAGCAACAGTTTTTTATTCCTAATGCAAGAAAACAGATTGAAATCGTTATTTCTAATTGCGTACAGTGCATCCTCTGCAATAGAAAACGTGGAAAAGGCGAAGGGTTTCTTAATCCAGTGCCGAAAAACAACGTTCCACTTGGGACTTACAATATCGACTTTTTGGGACCCCTTCCAACAACGAATAAAAGATACCAACATATTTTCTCGGTAGTCGATGCCTTTACGAAGTTTGTCTGGTTGTACCCAGTGAAATCTACCTCGGCTAGCGATGCTATAGAAAAGCTGAAATTACAACAAGCTACTTTTGGAAACCCATCACGAATAATTTCAGATAGGGGATCAGCGTTTACATCGAAGGAATTCACTGATTATTGTACTGATCAGGGAATTGAACATTGTAAAATAACAACCGGAATTCCTAGAGGCAATGGGCAGGCAGAAAGGATGATTGGTCTGTTGATTCCTGTTCTTGCCAAACTTTCAATAGAGGAGCCTAGCAAATGGTTCAAATATGTTCCAAGTCTACAAAGTATCATAAACAGTACACCATCCAGAAGTACGAAGCATACGCCATTCGAACTGATGATTGGCATCACAATGAAAAATAAAGAAGATCTGAAGATAAAAGATATATTGGAAGAAGAGTATGAAAAGTCCATGATGAAGGAGAGAGAAGAATTACGCGAACAAGCAAAATACAATATTTTCAAATTGCAACAGGAAAATAAACGTCAGTATAACAAAGGGAGAAAAAAATCTAGAGTGTACAAAGTAGGAGATCTAGTGGCCATTCAGCGTACGCAGTTTGGAGTTGGGCTTAAGCTGAAACCTAAATTTTTGGGACCCTATCGAGTTGTAAAAGTGTCTCCTAATGACAGATATGCCATTGAAAAAGTGGGCGATCATGAAGGTCCACGCCTAACTACTTCAGCAGCTGATTACATGAAACCCTGGCCCACTGGTCAACAGTAAAAAAAAAGTATATATGAGCCTTTTTTCCCTCTTTCTTTCTTCTTTTTTGTTTGTATTTTCAGATATGTGATAATGTTATGGCCTGTTTACTGATGTTGAAGACGGCGAATTTCGAGGACGAAATTACAGTCAGGATAGCCGATTGTGGGATTGTGCGACGAGCGCGCCAAAGCCTGATACGTCCGCAGCAGTAACGCCACCTAGAGGAAGCGTCCGCTCAGAAGCGACCGCAGCAATGAGACAGATGTACCCCCAGACACCGAAGCTAGCAGTTGGGCAGACGGCCCATGACTTTTTAGGCAGATGGCCTCTTAGTTGTCGGATATTCTTAATTGTTAAAGATGTTTGTAAATATACTGTAAATACATCAATTATCTAATTAAACTTAAATTTAAACTTTAAGAGTTATTTATCTTTTACCTTTTACGAACCCACATACATGCTCCACAAACCTAGCATATCCTTCCTATGTCTTTTCATGTCTTTTGCCATAGTTCCGAACACGGACTCTACCGAAATATCAAAGGATTTTCAACTTATCCGAAAAGATTCAATGTTTGGACTCTGCCGAATTTTCGGAATTTTCTGGACTCTGCCGGATCTTCGAAATTTGGAATTTTCCGAAAATATCAAAGATTACCGGTTTCCCCAGAACTCCTATAAACGGTTTTATCCAATCATCAAATGATTTCTCGGACTTTGCCAGATTATCGATTTTTGGACTCTGCCTAAATATCGCTTTCCGCAGTCCCTACAAGCGACACCGCGATGGCCTTGAAGTGGCTATTATCAACAACGTAAATCAAAACACACTAGAATCGGAAAACTTGGCATGGTTCCAAAGGCATTAAGGAAAAACGCTTAAGAAAAAAAATTGTGACGTCAGCGGTTGAAAAATCACAGAATCCTCGCCTTTCTTCAATGACGTCACATTACGGAGAGTGATAAAAGAAAAGTGAAAAGCAAACTAGTAAATTAATTTGTAAATGGCCGACCAACCGGTCTAGTGGTCAAGGTGTTAGCCTCTGGATCGGAAGGTTCCTGGGTCGAATCCATGGTCCGGGCATCTCTCTATATTAAAAAAAAGTTACCGCCGTTGCCCCAGGATTGAAAACTGTGTTGTTTAGCTCGATTCTTAGACGGTTTCCCGAGAAAGTACTGATCGGGTTGGCGAGCGTAAGCGAGCAGGGGCGGAGCCTCCTAGTGGATATAAATTGTGATGGCCTTTGTTAGGGGCAATGATGGCCCAGTGGCTGCCCCTTCACAAGTGGCCATCACTTCCGGCCTTGTAGTGGCCAAAGGACAAATTCTTAGTGACCGCCATTGGAAGTAGTGACCATTAAAACTTCCGCCCTTGTTGGTCAAGGATGGTGTCCAGTGCATGGTACCAAGTGTATGCATAGTGCCCGCCATTGGGGAAAATTCTTTTTTTTAACTTTCTTGATTTTAAATTTTAAAATTCGGGCTGGACACAAAAATCGCAAAAAATTCGGACTACCTGTGTGCGGAATTGCATTATTGCAAGTGCCATATATTTTTCTTGACAGTACACTCAGAGAGAGAGTATACAGAGACGCAAACACTTCATTTTGGCTCATTCCATGCCAAAGTACACCATAACACAGAATTTTAAAGTTAGATTTCCATTCATTTTTTCTAAAAAATTATGTACTTAATAGGTCAAACTTTTGTATTCAAAAGTGGACACAAAGTTCATGTTTTAGAATTTGGCAATACCCGGAATCAAAAGTAGAGTTTATATCCACATGTAAGAAAGTGCGTTCATATCAATCACACTCACAATTCAATTTTTGCGCTTTGTTAAAGACACTTTAAAATTTTCTTGGCCTAAAACAGATGACATATCTGAAATTTATTTTAGTGATCATTCAGTAAATAGACTCCATGAACCAGCATTTGATAAACGAATTCACTATACATTTTTAAATGTTAAGTTCAATGACTTAAACATGGGATAATATGTTTTCTATATTTTATAATGCAGGATTAAGAAAAATGTTTCTAATGTATGTTTTCTTAGCGTTTCAACTGTCAGTAAAAATGTTTTTGTGAAGTGTAGTGTGGGTCACATTTGCCATGTAGTGTGAGTCACAAACAAAATGTCATGTTATAAATTAATTATATATTTAATTAATCTATTAACAATCTGCTATTAAAGTACAATTATTGGAAGTAACAATAATTTTAAAACAAATTTTTTGATAATCAACAGAGGAAGAAACAAGAGTTTTTGAACTTAATCAAAGTATCATTTCCCTTTCATGTAGTGTGGGTCACAGCTCAGTTTTCCTCATGTACAGAGAATACCCAGTAAGATAAATGAAATTTAGTAGCTAATATGTATAACTTAAACCTTTACTAAAGTAAAACAAGTTGCAAATCTCCTTTTATTGTAATAATAATTTTTTTATGGTAGCTTTAAGATTCAAGTTTAGCTCACTTGTAGTGCGAGTCACGCATGGAACTAGACTTTTATAATAGTAGAGATTGTGTCGTTATCTCTATGGGACTGTTCCTGTATGTACAGTAGTTGGTGGCTATAAGACTTGTAAAACACGTACTGATTCTAGGTCATACCTTAACTAAGAGGATTTCATAAACACAGAGGCACAGCAGAAATTATAAATGTCCCAACGGTGTTAAAAACTATTTTCACTACAGACACTTAAATTAAAATTTTTGCTACAAAGTGACTGTCCCGCGGTCACTTTTTAATTACAGTTAGCCAATTTAACCAAAATAACGCCTAGTAAATCTGCATGATCAAATAAACTTACGACCAGGTTTACAGGGAAATTCTAAATGCTGCTTGTAAAAATCTAAATGGATCACGACATTAGGAGTAGTATTTATTATCCAAGATTTCAGCGTTGGTCTCAGATCAAAAAGAACTCACTCTTAAATAAGACTCTAAAAAACGATTTGCATGTGTCAATTAGTGATGCGACATCGACAGCAAAACATCGATGTTGATAATACATCGCCCCAAAAACATCGATGTTTTTAAAATTCAGTGTATTTAAACTTTTTTCCCCCATTTCTCAAAACTAGTTTAGCAATTAGTAATGGTACATCGACAGCAAAACATCGATGTTTTGAATCTTCGATGTTCAAAATTAAAACATCGATGTTGATAATGCATCGCCCCCAAACCATCGATGTTTTTAAAATTCAATGAATTTAAGCTTTTTTCCTCATTTCTTAAAAATGGTTTAGCAACTGGTGATGCAACATCGGCTCCAATACATCGTTGTTTTCTTATAAAACATCAATGTTTTGAAGACATCGACATCGATGTCGCATCCCTACTTTTCAGACCCTTCACCCTTGGCCACTTTGGTCTAAAAGTATGTTCAGTTTGCTGATTATAAAAATTATGCTACTTGTTTTTGTTTTGTTTTTTAATTTTTATAACTGCACTTTTTTCATTTAAAAATAAACAACTACAAAGTAAAAACATCGACAAGTTTAAACATCGACTCCAATGCATCGATGTTAAAAACATCGACATCGATGTCGCATCCCTAGTGCCAATGTTATTAAACAGAGATCCTAATTGATATTTTCTAAATCATGTAAAAATTTTCATCATTCCATTGTCAGCACATTCTTACAAAAGGGCACATGTGATTAAATAACAAAATGAGCTGTGAATTGAGCCCTGTAGCGCTCTCACACTGCAACGGCTCTAAACCCTCCTTCTCTGCAATAACACAAAGCAACCAATCCTCTCTGAAAGGGCTCGATTTTTGCTGAAGAAAGCAGCTTGCATATATTTCTGGTGCAATATCTCTTTCAATCTAAAAATTTTGCAGACACCGCCATTAAAAAGGAAATTTTATCAAGACATGGCAAGTAAAAATCTGCTGCAGGTGACGCGCGTGTTTCGCTGACGTCATTGCGACCTCAATCCAAGATCATAAGTTTACCTTAGGTGTTTACTTACATAGATTGTGTTTGAAGAGAAGCCTGTTGTACGTAATTGAAATATTTCAATCATTCGATTGTGGTTCAGTAAGTTTTCCCATGGAAATAATCTCTAAGAAACACCTAAAATAAGCTTTCACTGATGTTGAATGTAAAATATACTTCCGTATTTATACAACTCTCTCCACACATAAAATAATATTTCGAAAAGCAGAATCAGTATGCTAATGCATATCAAACCTGCAACCATTATTTTTCTAGTTCTAATCAACTTCATCATGTAAAGAAATACGTATTACATAATTAATTAAATAATCAATTTTTACAATAATTATGTAGATGAGAAAAAAAAATTATTTCCATTGAAAAATTGCCATGATTATTGGCTTTCCTCCGACTGCCTTATTTACCATTTTATCTCACTTTTCTGCCATGTCTATATTTACAAAATGGTTTTGAAAACCTGTATTCCTTCTGCAATGACAATAATTTGTTTGGTTTATTAGAATTTACCATACAGAATCAATAAATAACGAAGGTCACTACACGCTGTTTAGCTGACAGAAAATTACTGCTCACTGACAAAAGAATCAGAGAAGGAATTAAAAACTTGAGAGGAATCCTGGACATCAGGATAAAGGAAATGGAAGAGATATGACGTTCTGGCCTATAAACTGAGACGTTAGACTTGACCAGTGGTCTTGGGCCTTGGACTCGGAGATTGAACTTAAAAAACGAGAATCGTACTGTGATTTGACTATTCCCAAATTACATTTATTTGATATCTTGCATATTCAACTTGATTCGATGGTTTACATATGTCATTTGCAACTTGTCGTGTACCGGCTTTGCCATTTTGTAACGCACATTATAGAGTACAGCTAGTACTCTTCTACACTAAAAATGTAATTTGTTATCTCTAATATTATCTCTCTATGAAAGGAAGTGTTTGTCTGTTTGTTTGTTTCTTGCAAGCAAAGTCCTGACCAATCTATATAGTACCGTTCAGATCTTGTCTCGTCATCTGACCGTGGTTCAAAATTACGTGGCGATACACCGAATGGCTTAGGCTGGGACGGTGGTAACTAGTTGAATATCGTACCCCAGTGAACAGTGAGGGGAGATGCCTTCTTGTAGGTCTTTGAAACTGATCCGCATTTACTTGTCTTGGAGAAAGCAGGAAACTTCAAGCTAACGTGTTAGTGGTGATAATACGGGATGAATCCCGAAATAAAAGATCCGAGGACAACAACTCACACTTTTGAACCATGGTCAGACGACGAGGTCAATACCTGATCTGTCACCCTACTCTCTAAACTTCCACACACCCTCCAATATTTTAACACGACACGACAGATTTAACGAGTGCCAGCCCACCATCTGGTCTTTGGTTGGATTCTCTTTTGAACTCACAACTCTCAGCGTTCTAATTCGCGACTCTACCAACTTGGTCTACCGGGCCCCCCTGGGAGCTAAAGGATGGAACATTTTTACAACTTTTTTAAAGCAGGCTCTTTAAGGCTTTTTTCTTGATTCAGTAAGTTCCAAATTGTCAATGCACAAATCCTTGATGTCTGCAACAAGATGTGTGCAATGTTCACACATCAAAATGTTGACAATATTTTTAGTCGCATATTGTATTGATTTTGAGATTGTAATCAGTAACTTAATCAAGCTAGTAGTTCAGTTATATACTTGTGGATATAGTAATCTTGTTCATTAATGCTAAATACAAAAGTAAAAGAGCATTATTTAATTAATATATTAACTGTTAAGTAAAATAAGTTCTAATAATAATAATGTTCTTTCAAAGATTATTTATATTTTTTTATAGAAGTAAACAATTTTTATTTAAACTAATTAAGTAATAAGTTTTTAAGAAGTGTTACATTCACAAAAGAATTATAATTTTATGTATATTAAACACGTGTTTGGAAAAGCACAAATTTTATAAGAAGTTTTACATTCAAAAGAATCGAAATTTTATGTATATTAAACTCGTATTTGCAAAAGCAAATTTTGTAAGTTTTACATTTAAAAGAATCGGAATTTTATGTACATTAAACTCGTGTTTGGAAAAGCAAATTAAAGCAACGTCACGCTTTGATTTTTCGTAAACTACGCAATATCTATTCTATATCAGGATTTATTTCTTAATTATTTCATTTCATTCCATTTCATGTATTTATTTTGTTGAAGAGTAGCTCTACTCTTGAATTTTGTTTTCGACGCTATGAGACGGATTTTCAGTGTAAACAAACCAGCGAATAATTGATATTTTACAAATTCATTCCTTGAAATTTTTATTAGCGAAGTGCTGAAAATCCTATTCACAAATCAAACCAAGTAAATCACGTTCGAAATACGTATAAGGAAGTATGTTCCGTCTCAAAAACAGCTCCATTTAGCTTGACAGAAAAACCTTTCACATACAGAAGCTAAGTTGGACCTATTGGAACACGAAACAAATGAGACTGTGATTCTGCCATCTGTTCAAAACAAAATCCATCTGTTTAAAATGATGGTAAAGCATAGATACACAATATTAATATGTTAATAATATAAATTATTGCACATAATATCAATTTCTGACTTTGTATAAAAATTAGCAAAACATCAGACTTTGTTAATGGCTCCTGTTAGTCCTAAGCTTCCTAAGTTGGACCTATTGGAACACAAAGCAAATGAGACTGTGATTTTGCCATCTGTTCAAAACAAAATTCATCTGATTAAAATGATGGTAAAGCATAGATATACCATATTAATATGTTAATAAAATAAATTATTGCACATTATGTTAATTTCTGACTTTGTGTAAAAATTAGCAAAACATCAGGCTTTGTTAATGGCT
Organism: Metellina segmentata; assembly: GCA_947359465.1. Classification (NCBI taxonomy): domain Eukaryota; kingdom Metazoa; phylum Arthropoda; class Arachnida; order Araneae; family Tetragnathidae; genus Metellina; species Metellina segmentata. The sequence goes on from OX375876.1 coordinate 97,982,861, forward strand.
CCTGTTAGTACAAATCCGGAACCAAAGAAAAATGGACCTAATTGTTTTTTACTTTAGTGTTTTGTCACCTCTCTTTCTGAATATTAATATGATAGCAGGGGTAGGGATTACGTGAAAGGCAGAGTTGATTTTCTCTCACTATTCAAAATATGGAATGTGCTAAAGCCTTCATTTCACACTCATAGACTGGAAAATACTTCGATAGCAAAAAAAATATGTGCTCAAAATTAGGATAAGAAATGTCAAATTAAAGCCATCAAACCTTTTAAAAATAATGTTTCTTGACTACCACCCTTTTAACCGTCAATGCCATCGCCCTACCGCATCCTTTCCTTTGATACGCCTCTGACTGTAGTTAGATATTTATGTTTAATCTGAGTATAATGTCATTAATTTTATGCTATTATTAATTATTACAATTATTAAATATTACAAAATATGTAAAACTATCTAGGCCAGGTGTTATGATAGCTGGAATTTGTAATAAGTTATTTTCACCTCTAAAGTCGGATTTAATAAATTTATTTAAAAAATAATGGCTTAAAAGATATATACGAAATTAAGAATAACATTTAAATAAAAGTGGATGGTTACTGGAGTACACAAAACAAAAGATATCAAATTGAAGAAATTTTTAAGAGATTTTAATAATCTCTACTTGTTTTAATTGCATCAAACTTGGGAGAGGAAATCTTTTAAATTAATAAAGAACCGTCTGTAAAACATAATTGCAAAATGCATATTCTACGGAAGAACTCCAGAGATAAAGAAAAACTGTAGAGTTTGTTTCGGAAATTGAATCGAGCAAATCCAATTCCAAATCTTCTAGGTATATATTTATCAGAACTGTTCGTCTTATTTTGTAATTTATGATATAAATGTTTATGGTTAACGTCTTGAGCACAAGAGAGTTAATCTCTATAAACACTGGTAATCTTAAATGTCTTCCCAGATCGAAGGAAACAAGTTTAGCTTTTACGACCAGTGTTTAATTCGCAAACGGAATTGCATTTTTTCCCTGTACTCAAGCAAATAGTTATTTCTTGGGAGATTTTTATTGAAGTTCTAGACTTGTCTCTTGTTGTATCACCTGCCACATCCTACATCCAGCCAATCAGCGTCCAGGAAGCTGATCAAACACACCATGAATCTAGCTGTGGGTATCAGTTCGCAAACTGCTGAAATATAGTCACAGGAAATTCGAGAGGAAGAAAAGTAATAGTTGAATATTCTAAAGAGAATAAATAATTCAGCAAAAATGTTTTCACCAAAATGTGGATTTTTAACTTTGGGTGTTCGCCCTAAGGGAGAATAATTTCAATGTACGAGACGGAATTTCAGTGTCAGCAGAAAAAACCAGACGCAAAACGGAGATTTCGCATACTGGTATACCAATGCTCTGAACTAATACATATCGGGGTTACCTTAAAAGTAGTTTATCGCCTTTTTTTGACGTTTTGCTTTTGATCTATTTGGCTTTGACCTTTCAACTACCATATATAAATTCAGAATTCGTTCTTTGGAATTTTTATCAACAACGTACTGAAATCGTATTCGAAAAAGCCGTGACATTAAAATCGGAACGTGTACTACAGTCACATACGGCGAGCTTGACAGAGAAAGCCTCTTCTAGGTGATTAGATAAAAAAAAACTAAAGTTGACGATATTGTTACTTGTAATCAAATCCCCCCCCACTGGAAGTAAACACTAACAGACTTGAGATTATTGAATTTTGACTCATAATTAGCTACGAACTGGACTTTCCTTGTTTCAACCTAATACTGTATATTAAAGATAAATTATATTTAAACTGTCTTGTGTTTTGTTAATTTATAAATTTTAACGCGATCCTTCAATAAATACAACAAATGTTTTTACATTTATGAGAGCAATCATTGTATATTATGGAGAATCAAAGTGAACATGCGAAAAGTGTTTGATAATCACTCCTTTAAATATTCAAATTTACTAACTCGTATTGTTTATTTTTTGGAAAGCAATTGCATTTATGTAAATGGTTTTTATATCCAAGTGACCATACAGTAAATAGAAAGGATAAGCAGTCCTAAAATTTTACTTTAGATGAACTGAAGGAAAAAAATATTTTAGCTATAGGTAAAAACTAGTTTGGATTGGTTAACGTCGATTAGACAAATTAAGAACGAGATTATGTCCAATACCTTGATTATCTTCAATGGCTACATAATATGCGTTTTTATATGGGAATCATCTTCATCACGTATTAAAGTCAAAATTTTAATTTTATAATCAGCATTAAAAATTTCACTTTTTCCCCTTTAATAACAAGACAGATTCTGGGAAACCAGCACATGTGTTCCATAAGTAATCCTTTCAACACTTCTCCATCCGTTAAAATTCGATCTCTGCAACTTGATCATAAGGAATCGGATTTTGAGAAAGAAACTCTTTAAACCCTGTGCACACATCCGGTTTTTCAACGTCCGTGCAACGCAAGTGCAGTCTGAGATACATTAGACCAGGCCTCGAAATGTATTTTTTAATACAGGTGCACCTTGTGCACCTAAGTTTTGAAATTAGGTGCACAGGTGTGCCTAGCTGGAAAAAATTAGGTGCACAATTTTATTTTCATGTGCACAATGCACCTGTGCACCCGGGTATTTCGAGCCCTGCATTAGATCCAATGGAGCAGTGCACACATGCCTCCAGCGCCGCACTTCCAACTTGCGTGCAATTCGTACCTCAGTTCCCCACGGCGCCGCACATGAGTCTCCGTTCTGAAGTACCTTGTTTTCATAAACAAATGGGATATAAATAATAATTAATAAATGGTTGTATCCAGTAACGTCTATTTTGTTTCAAAATATACTTTTTTTGCACCAAGTAAACGAAATAAACACGTTTTCTTCGATAGAATATTTATCGCAAATGGCGCGAAATGAGTTCTGCGTCATTTCACGGTTATGTGTGCATAGTTGGGCTACGGTGCCGTAGTGGCGGGCCTAAACGTGTGTAAAAAATTACCCAAAATGTGAAAAATGGCCAAAAAATGTAATTGATATATTTTCGATTAAGTAAATATATTCTATCACAGACAAATCATCTGCAATAAAAAGTTGTTTTCGCACTTATACAGACATTAAAAATTGTATTTCTAATAAAGGTATTTCTTACACTAAGTTTGATTACTTTTCTTGACAGTCTCATCAAAACTTTGAGAACCTCAGTGTTTTGTATCAGAACAGTGGAAGAGTTCAATTAGAACGATGGTTAGATAATTTCTTCTCGAATTAAAAGGATTTCGTTTTGAATTTTTCATATTACGATTAATAACTCAGGAAGTCCAAAAGTATGTGATCTTACATTTTCTTCTGTGAAAACTAGAAAACACTCACCAGTTCCGACTTATTTACCAGTGTTGATGATTCATCCATCAATAGAAAGCGCAATTCGTTTTTCGTGTGTTAATGGTTAAACCTCAGGCTCTTTTGGCAACAAAAACTGACAGAAGATCCAATTGTATTAAAAATTTGTAGTGAAATCAAAACCTTGGATGAAAGATTACGAGTTGGGAATGCTTCGACAAAAATTTGATTAAGGTTATAGGATAAAATAAAACTAGAACCTCTTCCAAAACTCGAACATAACCTAAAATTACCAATAAAAAGCCCTAAAAATCTCAAAAATGAACTGAAATTGACAAAAAGATATCTAAAAAAACTGTACATACACTACAATACAACAATGGACTGGACGCCAGCTAATTTGCATAAAATCCGACTATCCTGTTTGGGTGTGTTTCGTGGTATGGCCTGGGACTTTTGCATGTTTTCCTGGTCACTTGAACGTCGACGCTTACATGAACATTTTGGACTATTAGGTTCTTCCTACGCTCTGGCAATTTTATGGAATGGACGCATATTACTTCCAGGACGACAACGCTCCATGTCATGTTGCAGCCTCTGTCAAGCAGTGGTATCAAGATATGTATGTAAAACGTCTTCCCTGGCTTGCTCTTAGTCCCGATCTAAATCCCATAGCACATTTGTGAGACGAGTTAGAGCGACGCTTACGGACCTGGGAACCACGTCCGAAATCTACAGCTGAGCTGGCGACATTCTTGCAGCAGGAAGGGACACATATACCATAGCTGTGTATCAAAATCTTGTTGAAAGTATGCCCAGAAACGTCGCTAGTGTCGTTGCAGCACGTGGGGGACCATCCCCCTTATAAAGCATGTATTATTTCCCTTATACCATCACATCTTGCTGTCCGACCCATTAATGTAGGGTAGTGTATGTAGAATCAAGAGATTATGAAAAGCATTTCTGTCTATATAAACGAGTTTTGTCGACAAAGTACTAACGAAATTATGGTATATCTACAAAATCCGAACCTTGACGTACGAACACTTCAAACAATATGAGAACAATCAGAAACACTGAAATACTCCACATGAGCTGTTAGAATGTTAGTTATAGGCTCCCCACATGTGCATTTTGGACTGTCAGTACTGAATTAAAGTACTTCCGCCTCTCATTAAATGAAATAAGTATGCAAAACACTCAATATGTGACGCACAAAACAGTGTATACATTTTCTCTTATTTTCCTTTATTTAACAATTGTTTTATTTCTGTTCCTTTGTTATTGTAAAAGCCTTGAAAATACACTGACAAAACGGTACCAACATACATCGAGAGTGTCCAACTTTTAGGCTTATCCATGCCGTATTGAGTGAAGACATTGTTTTGAGCCGTACCTCTACTATTATAAAAGAAAGTCTGAGTGAGTCTGTCATATGGAGGTGTCCATAGCACTTACATTAACGAAGTTAGGTGCAGTGGTAGTCCTAGATTGATTGGGTAGGCATCGAAGTCCGAATTTTATAATTTAATCTAGAATGTTTTTTAATTAAATTTATTCGCATTTATTTGTTATCTTAGAATGGCAACAATGTGAAGAGATCATAGATTCTAAATTTATTTTTCCTTTCATTTTCTGAGCACAAAATCTTTGCAATCATTAAAAATAGAGTGAAAATTTCAACGGATTTGAAATCTGCGGAAAATTTTTGCAACAAATGGATACCTTAAATGAAATTTTATTGGAATAAATAATTTTCCAATTTTAACTTTTACATTTTCGCAATATGAATTTGGCCACATTTGACAAAGATATTCATTACAAACACAAAAAGGACAATTTGAGTTTTCTATCTTCGCAACCGTTAAAGATAGAGTAATTTGAAATCTGTGGGAAATTTTACACCAGATCGATACATCAGGAAGCCCGAATTTTAAGTGAATATTGTGCAAAGCCCGAATTTTAAAACTTATAATTTGTGATATTTTTTGTTTGTTACTGTTTATTTTGATTTTAGCTTTTTGAAAGAATCACGATATTTTGAAAGATATTTTGGTGTAAGATTATTTGGTATAGTTAATTTTTATCACACACACACACACACACACATTTTGGTTTTGATTTCTTTTTGGAAGTATAGCCTTAAATTGTTTTTTTTTTCTTTTGAATGTTTTCAATATCAGTATGTACACGAAAAGAACTGTCACGGGCAACGCCGTGCTGATCTCCGCAAGAAAAAAAATAATATAGTTAATTATAGGCAAGAAATATATTTTCCTTAATTTTTTAAAAACATTTTTGGTATGACATTAAAAAAAAGAAGACAACGTATTCACAAAGCCTGTGGGATTTGTGTCATCTTTTCTGTATCCATTTAATTTTGTCCTTGTCGCAGAAGTATTTTCCAGTATTCTGCGTGTGAAGTGAATGCACTTTCACGTACTCAAATAGAGAGTAGAATACTTAAAAGTCGGTTTTTACTTGCACCTACCTCTTGCAATATCGTATTGCTATTTGGAGAAGATACAAAGCATTAAAATTATATCTCACAGACGTCTGGTGACCACAAAGCAATACAGGGGAATCCTTTCTTACTTCGTCCCTGAAGACTAATTGATGGAAGCCATTATAAAAATTCGATCTTTTGATCGTTTATGCGAAGTTGATACATGATTCTAACAACAAAATAATGTCAAGAACAACAAATGACCGAATTAGAATATTTTGTCCTAATAACCTTCATTTTAAATATTCACTTTGAAAATGGCGTCATCAGCCTCGTTATACCCAGGTTCTCAAAAGGCTAGCTTCGTCAATAGTTGCACAGAAAATTTGTTTTTCCTTTCTTAAAAACCCGAGACCAGCAGTTACAAACAACACTGTCCGGTCCAACTAGCCACCCTGAGTCGCACGCAAAACGCACTGAGAAAATTATTTTTTCTTTATTGATATTCTTTTTTTTCCCCTCTGTGTTTCGGCCTTTTCCACAATTTCCCTCTTTATGTGAACAACTCACCCTAATCGTCTTACACTGTAATTTGATTCACACTACAGCGATCGAATATGAATTATCCAACTTTCATACAAGCTGGTTACGCCATCTAACGGATTGAGACGTCACTACTTTTATAATTCGAAATACTTTTCTGTTTCAATTTGGTGCTCAAACGAGAATAGTCTTTTTTCTGTGCAAAATGTAAAATAATTCTGAAAGTGCTGCATATTTTTCATCGTATGAATACTTTTGCTCTTGACAGTCTTTTTTATTTCTTGTAATGGATTATCTCCTCTTATTTACTATTAACAGAATCGCCCGAGCTTACTATTGAATTGGTTAACTGTAGATTGAAAAAGTGACCAGAGAATAATCACTTTTCTCTTACGAAGAAAAATGCCAATATAGTATCAACAAAAGAATTTTGTAACATCTTTTCGACGCTTAACATTTCTAAGAAGAAAAGGCAACCAATTACCATTTTTCAAAAAAGGTAGGTCTACTTGACAGCGGTTTTTTAAATAAAGAAAATCATTTTTAAACAAATGTCTCACGCTCGTTGCTTTGATATAGCTTCAACTCGAGAAGGAAAAAATTTTGTCGCTTTCTGTCCTACAGCAAAAAATTCTTAAGATTTCACAAGTCCTGATTCGGATTTTTGACGTAGAATATGGTGCGGTGTTGCGCATTGCCATTGCCATGGCAACGGGGCCCGTGGGTCAGGGGTGTCACAAGTGGGCGAAGGGGCTAAAAAAATGCAATAAAAAATTTCATAAAATAGCAACGACGTTGAAACTAACTTTTTCACAAGACAATTTAAAATGTGAAAATCCCTAAAAGGTAATATTCTCCATGATGAAACCCAAAAAAATGTAAAATAATTTATTCATGTTTGTTTTTCAACGACACTTTTTCATTAAATATTATTATTGTTTGAATTCTATTTTAATTAGTTACTTTTATTTTCAATTTTAATTGCAGAATTGTTCATGTACAAATAACATTTTGATTTTCCGGATATTAAAACTGAATGTTACTAGTAACTATGTGGATCAACCAAGTGTTTATTTTTGTTTATACAACACTTTTTTACCTAAATGTCATGTTTGTTACATGCTTTATCGCACATGTCACTCTTATAAACCTACTAACGGACGTTGCCCGTGCCCGTGGTATAAGGTATTATTGTGGTGTAAAATTTTCCGCAGATTTCAAATCCGTTGAAATTTTTAATCTATCTTTAACGAATCCGCTTTTACGAAAAAGAACTAAACAATGCCTGTCAAAATGTTTTTATTTTTTTCTCCACTTAAATCGAAAAGGAACGGAACGGACGTATCAATTACGGAGTACCTTGCAGAAAGTTTATGATTGTAAGCAGCAAATGAGGGAAAAAAGTTAAAGGAAGTGACAAATGCACTTTGAAATAGGTGAATAATTGAGACAGAAGATAGAATTTGATGATTTTTACAATTAGGAGTCCAATTCACGTTCCAAAGGGGGTGGGGACATCGAGGAGGGGTAAGCAATCAGTACCGAAAAGAAGTGCCGAAATGCATGAGTTGTGGTGATGATTAGGAAAAATCAAAAAAAGCAAGAAATGGAATTTAAAAAAAAAAAAATTTCCGCGAAAAGCACGAAATGCAATCTGTTTATTTTTGGAAATGGAAAGAACAAAAAAGCGTAAGTAGGGAAATTTTAATAATTTGAAAAATATAAATGAATGATATCGCGTTCAAAAGAACATTAAACGAAGAATTAAAATTTGCTATATTTTACCTTCCAAGCAGTTGCAATCGAATTATTTGTGGAGTTGTTGTTGCGTGTGAAGGAATAGGAACTGTAAATATTAAAAAATAATAATAAATTGTAACTAAAAATATTGAACGATGTTTTAAAATGCAAAATTAAATGCAAGCAAAAAAATTCAGAAAATATTATTTAAAGGGTAAAAGACCAGCTAGGGGCATGTCTAATTATTTTTTCACTTTGAGTACAAATGTGGCTGATCCAGTTCATAGAAAAAAAAATTTATTGGGTTAAAACTAATACATTACACTTTATTTAACGGCGTAAATTTCATTAATTTTCCATAGTGTTTTATTATTAAAAAAATAATTAATTCTTGCTCTTTTACCATTTACATGGTTCGACAAATTTAGTTATGGTCATACTAAAAACTAGTAGTGGTCACCCTAGGTGAATCTTACAATTTTCATAAAATGCACCAAAGTATTCAATAATGTTAATCTTTATTGCTATTTACTACACAGTCCTCAGTTTATTATTGGTTAATGTAATTAATCAACACTGTGTCGTTACAAAAAATACTTTCATTATTGCCATCATCTGTTTCACCATATTGAAAACATGAAGGACAAACAAATATATCTATTTCATTATCACTATCTGGTAAATTCTCTTCAAATTCTTTAGGTAGACATCTGATGATACATTTTATTGCATAAGCTGCATTTAAAACCCCTCGATTTTACGTTAGATGCACACTTGTAGCACAGCCCAAGTGACTCCTTCGCCGTTTTTGAAACATTTTCCTTTCCTAAAGCAGTGACACAAAGTACTTCAGTTTTACATTAACATTACCAATTTATTTACCGTATTAATCTATATTTTACCTGAATGGAAGTTTTCCGTTATACTGTTTATGCCTTGCTCTTTACTTTAATGTTATTTCTTCCTATTTTTGTTTTATTTGGCTAAATGAAAAAGTTTCCACTGTCGAGGAGAAGAGGTGACAAGGGTAACTGAGTACATCCAGTTTATCTATCTGCTTTGGAGAATCAGGACAACGCAAAATTTTTGCACAAACACGAGAGAACTAATTTTAATAATCAAAACATAATAGAAATCACCTAAAAATTAATAATGGTCACATGTGCCCACTATAGAATTATTTATTTTTCATTTACTTAAGGTCACTTTGGCTTGAAATAAATAAAAAAAATCATTCTATTTAATAAAAAAAATGGGTCTGTATGATAGAAAAACGGGTCACCATACAAAAAATATTAGTTCTGGTGTTAAGCACAGCGATGTCAGTTCCATAAAAAAGAAGCACTTCAAAAATTCACTCAAAATTAAATTCTAAATCACACTGTAAACAAAAAACGATGTTTGGAAAAGATAGAGATTTGGGTGTACTAGAAGGATATTGAATAGATCAATTTTTAGATTAAGACAACTAATTATATTCCAAGAATGTTTTTTAAATCTTAATTATGTCAATTCTATGTAAACCTGCACATTATTGCCATTACTAGCAGCTTACCCTATCGGTCTTAATTCAGAAGTGTTTTCATTTAGTTAGCATATTTTACTTCTTTTTACAAAAATTCTACGACTACGTTTGTTAAACCAAGGAGGTATTAGGAAAGGAAATCGAAATGCACATATGTCCTCAAAAAAAGGAACATACGGCTTTAGGAATATTAGACACAAAATAATTCATTTCTGCATTGCTCTAGTGCAAAACTGAATGCTTTATTTTCTTTATATCATCTGTCCTAAATGTTAGGAAGTTACTTATATTTTGAATAGATTCGTCAGGACAGTCCACACATGTAGACTAACACTTGCTTTTATAATAGTAGTGATAGGATTCCATCCGATGTAATAAGCCCAAATTTAAAATTACGTAAGCAGTACATATTTTAAAAATCGGGCTGGTATATTGCAAAAACTTCGGGACTACATGTGTGCCAAATTTCATTATTGTAAATGCCATAAATTCATCAGTACACGGCTTACACGCACACACAGAAACTTCATTTTATAATAGTAGAGATGTAGCTTTTAACAATAACTTACGAAAAATCATTACTATCAATGTTTTCAAACATAACTGTATTCCTAACTAATGAGTATTTTTCATTTCGTTCTCTCACAAGATAAAAATACGAATGATATATTTTAAAATAAAATATGTTTAGTTTCTATTTAAATATGCTTTAGGTGTCTTAAGTTCTCGTGTGGTGAGTGAGGTGAGTGTTATTTTGTACATTAGTTCTTTTTACATTAATCTTTACCAGAAGATCTTCATTTAGAATCTGCGCTACCGTTTCTTAATTGATGGAATGCCATTTTATTCACATTTCTTGCCTTATTTAAATCCATTTACAATTAATATAAGCATCGATATGAGCATTTCATACCTCGAAATGAAACTAAATTGAAAATATAAAACAGCATTTTTATTCTTCTTAATTGGTTATATCTATAGATGGCAACGTGTCGTTACTCCGCTTAGTTTCATGATGATGAGAAATACATACTCATGTAGAAATTTTTTTTAAAGATATAACGCCAACAAAGTGTTTACAATTTTTTTTTTGACTTAAAAATTAATAGCTAGTTTTTAAACTTCATTTTTATGAATTTACATTCGTGTTTTTATGTGACTAGGCGGACTGCAAAAAAACCTACATAACGGGCAGCACGTGGCAAGCCCGACAGAAGATTAAATGCAACCCCATCAGAGAAAGGCCATGTCACTCGGTTAGGGGAAAGCAGAACTAAAAGGAATTGCTCTCACATTTCCTTTCTCCCATTCTTGACGTTATGGTCTCTTCAACAGAATGGATTTCAAGCAGGACGCCTGAAATCCGATTCTACTTTTCGAAAAGCGGTATGAAAATTCATCAGCTAAAACAAAACCCAGACTCGCAAGTGCAAGAAAAGAAAAATAATTTTTTCTACGTCTGTTAAAAGAATGGTTATATAATCCTCTCATTTTTTTTTCTTTCTGCAAGTCATTGTACTGTTACCTCATTCGTGCCCAAGCAAGAATTATTCTCTTGTAGATTTTGTAACCCTTACGGGTTACTTTTTAACGCTAGCAAAAAAAATGCCAATATGGGTCTGTTGCATTGCTTAAGTAGGATTTGAAAACATGAAATTACAAAATGAGACAGCACAAGAAATTATAAATAAGTTTTTATTCATTTTATTGAAACAGAAATTTGTTTCTACGAGGCTTATATTCATATATGAGTATTTAAAACGAAACCATGAACCGAAACGTTAATATTGTTCATGAAATATAGATATGTTTTCGTTTTTAAGTACTCTCGATGTAACTTCCACGATTTAAGCTGAGTTTTACAATGTTTAAAGATTTTTGTAACACAAAATTATTGAGGGAGCTGTGTTCATTTGCTTCATGTGTATGTGGTTCGAAACACCTCGTTTTAATATCCTGGATTTGCATTCCCTATCCGTTTCACGGTCGAGTTCCCAGGATTAGATTTATTTATTCAAAGTCATTGCATTCCACTCAGGAATATGGGACACAATCTCTGAATTAGATTATTGTGCACCAATGCCATACCCTGCTTGTAGTCATGCACATTTTTTCTAACTTTCTTCAATTTCCACGCAGCTCGGGCGTAGGAATAGGACATTGATGTCGATGTTTTCAAAACATCGATGTTTTATAAAAACATTGATGTATTTACCATCGATTTATTGGAGCCGATGTTTGATTAAACATCGGTGTTTTAACGTTGTCGATGTTTTTTTTTAATGAAAAAAGTACCATAGTTAAAATTATTTAAAAAAGAAGTCGGCTTAAGCTGGAGAAAATTAACAAACTTCTTTTTTGACAAACTGTAAATAACAAATATTAGGGCATATAATAATTATAGGCCCCAATATTTTTTATTTATAGTAAAAAAAATAAGTTTGTTGTGTTTCCCTCCCCCATAAGTTGAAAAATAATTAATAATAACTAACAATAATTGTTGTTACGTACCTACCTAATTATACTTATAGTAAGAGTAGTACCTATGTCAAATTGTTGTTATTTTCTTTCATATTATTCAATTTGAAAATAAAATATTTGTTAATTGTTCTTATCCATTATGTTGACTTTGTTTTGACAGTTAAAAAAGTCTTAGTTTTAAATTAATAAACACGGCAAATTTTAAATTAAATCCTTCCCCCCCCCCGGCAAACATTAATGTTTGAGTTGCTAAACCAGTTTTAAGAAATGGGGGGAGGGGAAGGTAAATACACTTTTTTTTTTTAAATCATCGATGTTTTTAAGGTGATGATGTATTAACAACATTGATGTTTTAATTTGGAAATTCGATCTTTTCCTGTCGATGTCGCATCCCTACTTAGGCGTCTCACGTCCCAGGGTTCTTTTTTGTCTGTTTGTTTCGCGGCCGCGAAATCCTGACGATTTATGGCACTTACAGCATTGAGATTTGGCCCCCAGGTAGTCCAAATTTTTTGCAATTTTTGGGTCGCGGCGAAATTTAAAAATTCAACCTAGAAGATTTTAAAATGAATTTAATAGTTTTATTCTCTACCTGGTTCTCTTCAAACGCGTTTCGTCTGGACGAAAGAAGAAACCTCATAAAATTAACATTTTCTCCCCTACGTGACCTTTTTTTATATTTTCTCAAGAGATTGTGACGTCACGTGAACTTTCTCTTTCCCAAAAAACCAGATTGCATATTCTGCCTTTTGCGTTAAAAAAAAAGAAACAGATTACATTTCCTGTCACCTTTTCGGCGAATGAGAGCAAGAAATAAAAAACATATTGACTGGGATTGTTAAATTTTTTATTCGTAAAATCAGAATTGCTAAAGATAGATTGAAAATTTCAACGGATTTGAAATCTGCGGAAAATTTTACACCAGAATAATACCTTTCACCACGGGCACGGGCAACACCGGGCTAGCCACGCAGTGGCTATTTGTTATATTGTGCGACTTGCTTCAACTTATGACAAAAAAAAATAGATTTTTTTTTTCATTTTAATCTCTCATTCTAAGGAGGGGGGCTTAGCCCAACATTAAAATATCAGAAGGGAAACAAGCGATGCGCCAGGAGTTTATCCCTAGCGGAAAACATATATCACCATGTTTGAAATACCGCTTTTGAGGACAAGTTGTTTTGTCTTTTATGCGTCTTTCTAAATTGGTGACCCGGACATGATGTGAACACGCGCAATTTCAAAAACAAACCTGATTGCGCTTCTTTTATATACCAGATGGCGCTCTCAATAATCGACACGCTCTTCGATGGACGTTGATTAGCAGATGCGAACCTAATTACTTCCAAGAACTGTCTGAAGCTCTGGGACAACATATTACTATTTAATCAATAACTCAAACTATGCATTTGCATTCAACAAAATTACCATATCTCTACTTTCCAGCAAAAGGCAGTAAAGGCAAGTTGTGGCAGTTTTGGAGTATGAAGGAGTATGCATTTAGTCTTTCAAACATAAAACTAGAAATTGGTTAGTTTGAGTTATGACGGTATTGCAACCGGGTTGAGATATGTTAATCTCTTAGAAGTCAAGAGTCAGGAGAGGTCATGGCCACTAGATTACTAGCCACTTTTTTTTAGTGTTACAAATTAATTGATATCACAGATAGCAAAAAAGTATTTTTAATGGCGATAATTTTTACGTAGCCACTTGGTTACCCGTAATGCACCAAAGTAACTCCCAAGTGGTTCATAATTCCGTTCTTGTAAGCGATGTAATGAATAATATGCAATTGGCCAGACATTTAAAAGAAAACTTATGGAATCGTAGGATTAAGCTTTCAATAAACCGTGTCGCTTTGTTCAGTCTGAAATTTAAAAAGAAAAATTTTTTTTTTTTCCAGACGGAAGAAAACAATGAGGTCATAGGAAAATCCATCCAAAATATCAATACATCAAATCCGATAAACAATAAAATATGAGAGCTTACTTTAAAATAGCAAAAAAATCCTAAAATGACAAAAATACATGAAAAAATTCTATTTTGCATAAAAATCATGAATATACGCAGTCCAGTCACATTAATGTGACCACCTATCAAAAACAAGAATACCAACCTTTGGCAAAGCGGACCGCTGCGAGACGTCAGGAGGAGAGTCAATTAGGTTTCTGAAAGTGTTCACTGGGATGTTGAGCCATGCCAACTCAAGTGCAGTGGCCTGCTGCTCTAGATTACGTAGTTGAGGATCCATGGCAACTGTTGCAGGGTGTTTGCTTTCAGACTTTTCACGCCGTATACGCCAACGTCCATCTGTCCGATGGAGCATAAAACGTGATTCATCTGAAAAAGCCACCTGTCGCCACTCTGTGGACGTCCAGTTGCGGTACTGGCGTGTAAATTCCAGCCTTCGTCGCCGATGAACAGCAGTTAGCATAGGTGCATTAACCAGGCGTCTGCTGCGGAGGCTGAACCGTTGTTGAGGATACACTCTTGGTAGCCCCTTGGTTCATCTGGGCTGTCAGTTGCTCAACAGTTGCACGTCTATTCGCCCGAACGTATCTCCGTAGCCTTCGTTCGCCTCTGTCATCTATAGCCCGTAGTGCAACACATTTATCACGCCGCTGATTTTGGATAGTGCCATTTTGCCATGCGGTATACTTTTACCACGGCGGCACGCGAACATTTCACAAAATTAGCCGTTTCCGAAATGCTTTCACCCTTGGCCCGAAAGCCAATAATCATGCCCTTTTGGACGTCGGATAAATCCCTACGTTTCTGCATTACACCAACGATTGAAATGCTTTCCGATGCTCTTTGGACATCCTTTGTATACACTCCACTGCAATGTGCTGCCACCAGCCTTTTGTGATTGGTTATTTCACGTTGACGTCGAAAGTAGGTGGTGGTCACATTAATGTGACTGGACTGTGTATATTAAAATGCCATGACAAATGCACTCAAATCAACTTAGTTTTTTTATAAAAAGCTTTTCTATAGTGTGTCCTAAAAGTTCCCGTACTCCAACTTTAAAAAAAAGTTATTGCCCTTGTTTTTTTAATTAGTGAATTTTATCGTCTGCTTATAGTTTTATCGACTCTTTAATTTTTATCGTTTGATTTTCTTCGCACTCGTGTTGTGCAGTAATAAAATTCCACGTCATTTTGTTCTTCATTGCAAGATGAATTTATCACACATTCACAGATAATTGCGCTGTAAGAAGCTTATTTTGAATATAAATCATATGAAAGATGTAAAGAATTTTTGTGACATAAATATCCAAATGATGCATACCGAGTAAAGATACACTATATCAACTTATTCAACAATTTGTTGCGTTATTAGAAGTGAATGAACAAGACTCTTGTTTCCAACAAGACATTGGAACCTGTTATGAAACCATGCATCCTTTTCAAGATTTTTTAGCGATCGACTCATCTCAACAAACCTTTGGCCACCTAGTTACCTGATGTGCGCATCCCTGACTTTCTTTCTGTGTTGATATTTAAAGTTCTGTGGGGATAATTTTGAATTAAAATTCTCTATATTGATTTTGGGAGGTGAATTCTGTATCGTCAGATTATAATTGAAAACATCGAAAGATTTAGACACGAGTTTACAAATTTAATAATTTCATTATAACTTAATGTAAGTAAAAAGTATATTTGTTTCCACACATTGAAAATTGTGTTACTAAATGTCTTTATCATAAGTAATCGAAATTCAGTGAAGGTTACTAAGATGAAATTAGTGCAAGTAAATTGAAAAGAATAATGCATCCAAAATATTTCTACCATATTGTATATTTCATACTAATATAAAAAAAATTTCACAATCGTTATTATAGAAGTTGATGTGAAACTAATAAATTTATAAATAACATTATATTTCTGAATAATATAATCGAGTTGATGTACGTAAAGCAGTAACTGTAAATGAAAAATAAGTTTACAAATTTGTAAGTAATGAATAATAATTTGAAGCTCTTGATATTTAAAGAGATCAAACATCTTCAAATTAATTACATGTGATTACGTTCAAATATGAATAGCATTAAATTCATTACCCATTTCAGATATTGCTTTAAAAACTTCAAGTAAAATGTTTCGAAATTGGTTTTAAATTATAAGACATCGTTTTTGTTTCTTGCCCTCGTCAAATGTCATTCAAGCGTCTATATGATATGGCACGTTGGGTTCCTTGGTTGTAAATCACGCACGCTTCTCTTGTATTCGTGCTACATAGCTTCAAGGCCATCCACCCAGCATATTTTCAAAATTTTCTCTCTATAAAATTGAGGCTGAATGCACCTTTCATTCTCATGGTCGCTTAGGATAAACTTTTCTATCTAAGACATTTATTTTCTTATTTATTGTCCTCTCTTTCGATACAAACTATTGAGCTGGAAACGGAACACAGCGATTTAAAAGGGAAAGTGGGTCGTTTTGGTAATCGCGAAGTATGCGGTTTTATATGAGCCAATACTCAGTGACACATTGTTTCGAAAAATATCCATATCTCTACACCATCGTAATTGTTCTTCACAAATAGGAATAAAATAATTTTCTGGTTACTTCAGATTAAAATTATGTAGTAGGAAACCCAATGATAGTTCTATTTTAAAACTAAGAAATGGGATGCCATATTTTTATGTAGGTAGGTAGTTGAATTTAGGTCGCACTGGAAAAACAGAAAGTGCTTTTGTCGACGGTCCGGGATTGATCCTGAAGGAAAAGATTAGAGGACAACACCTCGTAATTTTAAGCCATAGTCGGATGACAAGGTCAATACCTTATCAGGCCCAACTCTGCCCAAACTTAAACATCTAGTAAACGTGAAGACGTTTGAAGCTACGTTTAATGATCTGTTGCTAATACACGACAATAACAACTGAGCTATCAGGTCACGCGATATTTTAAGTACTTTATTGGCTGTGCAATTGTTATTGAAAATCATAAAAATATAGTTTTATAAGAGACAATACTATTTATCTTAGGAGTGGCGAAAGAACGTTATAATGGCTAAAATCATCATGTATACCCGATTCATAATGGGGAAAAAGGGGAATTTTTAGATTTATAATCTTTTTAAATGGAAATGAAACGGACGGGTTAAAGTTGCAGTGGTGAAAGTCACTTTTAGAATAAAAAAAAAGATAAAACTTACACTGTTGAATTCCTGCCGTTGAATAAAGATATGACTGACTTTAAGTTTTCAGTTAACAGATTGACTTATCTTGATCTGTTTTCTGTGTATAACTAGTTATATTATATCTGGTTTTTGTGCCTAAATCTTTTTTTTTAAAGCGACTTACACCACTGTAACTTTAAGGTCCAAAAAATAAAAAATAGTTTTTCCAAAGGGACATATCCCAGACCGCCGCCAATAGCACGTTGTCTTGTTCCAAAGCGGCTTTAATTAATTATCATTACCCCCATTAGAAGGCCTGGTTCATCTATCATAATGAACGAATTATCAAAAGAACTTATTTATCATAATAAATATAAATCATTTTTACAAATTTCGTTAAAATTAATTGCATTATTTATTATATTGTGAATACACAGTATGCAAAAGTTTTTGTTTAAAAATAAACAACTATGAGAGGCATTTACTCTCAAACTAAGTAAAAAAGGGGAGTTGTTTCCTGTACGTATTCTGAAAGTGATGTCTGTTGCCTCGTTTTTCGAAATAAATTTCGAATTCATGTAGGATACTTGATTGGTCAATACTTTTTTGATTAAATGAAAAACGGTGACAAACTACATTTTAAGATAGCCCCGATCCCTGGTGTAGAATTATATTCAGTGTTCTGCAACACAACTCCAAGCAATTGTAATTGTTCTGCAGGCCTTTGGTCCGAATTTTGAAGACTGTTGTAAAATCAAAAACAGACGTAAAACACAATTATTGGTTAAATATCTGCGTATTACGTATTTCTAATAAAACATCAAAATTATTTAACTTACTTTATTTAAAACCAAGGCATACTTTCAGAATTTGCAATTCTGTCTATAACTTTTGAAGTTTCTCATTGCCATAGAAGATGTGTTGTTTATAAAGAGTTTGTGGTAATTTGGGCGGTGTAGGGAGGTTGTTCCTTAGCTAGAAAAGAAGAAAAGGTGTGGCAAGGAGCGCGCTTTGTACTGCAGGACATCGTAACTTATGATTGATAGAAAATTGGTCAAAATTTTGATAAAATTGAAGAAAAATAGTTCTGCAAAGACTTTGTTCTTTTAGTTTTAGGAATTTCAGACACTTTCTGCCCCGATATGGTAGCATACGATAACATTTGGACAAAATAATTCAAATTTTAGCAGGCGGGTTTATTCGTTTACTTAAAAGACGCTCTGAAAGGAAAGGAATATTCTTAGTTTTAATTTGAGATCGATAAATTTTCGCTTTTAGGTGACTGAAACTGTACTTCAATTTTCTGCGTTTTTCAATAACTGCAATTAACGAATAAATATTCCGTTCATTCAATTATAACTTTGGAAAATTCCAAGATTATCTGTGGTGCAAAAATAATTAAGAATTTTGCTAAAATATGATTAATGAATTGATGTTTTATGTTTAGACAATATTATAAACTCGTCAACCACATATTAAATTTCATACAAGATGTAGCATAATAATAATATTCAGAGCGTTGTCTGAAAAATAATTGTTCCACCCCCCTTCCACTATTTTAAAATACTTTTTGATTACTACTTCATATTAATATTATAGCTATGATTTGTACTGTGGTTCATGAACGATATTTTATTGCTTTTCTTGGAAAGTGAGTACTGTTTTCCTAAAGTATCCCGAATACTTGAATCAACTTGAAACAAATTAAATTTAGGATTCAAGCATTCATTATTACACTGATTTCTCTATTATTCAACAACCTAAAAATAACTTCCAATTCACCGAAAGGCCATTACATTCAGATAAAGAGAAGACAGCAATTGTGTGAAAGTCATCATTAGACATTTAAAAAGACATCATAAAAATAATACATTAAGTTTCCCAAAAAGGAAAAAAATACAAATTAAAATAATAAAAATTACAAATTTTACGCTAGAAATCTTTGGGACGGAGTTTGAGAAATAGAAAACCCTACACCACACTCAATTCAAATGGAATATTCCGGTATTCATGGGAGGAGCTAATTAATTGATGGCTAATCTTCGAACTGAATTCCCGAAGAAGGAAAAGAAAGGGAGAAACAACGGGCCAATATTCCCTATTTTTGCAATGCAAGTTCCCTACGCGAGAATGTGGTGATGTACGCGTAGTGAAGTTATGAGTCAGACAACAGTTGTTTGCAAGATCATTGTGTTGTGGGAATCTTGTGACAATCCAAAGGGTTCACGAGCACGGGACGGCCTGTGGGGGATTGAACGGGAAAAGTTCAGTAATTGGTATACAAGGAGAAAGTTGGGTGGATGTCCAGAAGCGCTGTTGAAAAGGTACCGGAATTTTTAATGCTACTCATTGAATTATTTTAGTTCTGGTTACAATTTATCTCGAATCAATTTAGTCACTGAATCAAATCATGTGGATAATAACATTTTTTTCTCTCGCCTAACAATTTTTTATTTACTTTAATTCTTCTCTCTGTCATTCGTTCGCTCTTAGTCGGGAAATCGTTTGCTCGCTGAAATGTTGCCAACGGAGTCTCATTAACTTGTTAATTTTTATTGTTGCTCTCAGTAAATTTTTTTGTTATAATCTGCAATAATTTGAAAATGGTTTAAACTCATGTAGGGAATGTAATATATTTCAACAGCGAATTGTTAACAACATAAATAGTTGCTTTGTAATTTTTTTAATCATTGCACACTATGAATGCTACCAACGGAGCATTTATTAACTTGCTGCTTTTTATATCTCATAGGTTTCAAAAATAATATTGGATGGTTTTTAATTTGTGTTTAATTTTTTATTACGATCGGTTTCTAAGCAATTCTTCCTTTTATATTAAAAATAAAATTGTGAAAGAATATAGAATAGTTAATGGTATATAAATTAACAAAAAAATATTAATTTAAATAATTTTTTAATGAATTGTTTCATATTGTGTATCACACTATTGTTTCAGAATACATATTATTTCGCAAAATGTGTAAATATTACTAAATTTAGAGTGTAGATTTATTTCTTTTCATGGATATAAATTTTTAGTTTTGCGTAAAAAAATTCTGAATAAATTATACATGAATGTACTATGTTATCACCATTTTCTTTTTAATAAAAGCACGTATAAGTCATTCTATGTCAAATTAACACACCCAAATATCGTTTTCAAACTGACCTTTTCAGATTTCAATGAAAAGGTCAGGTTTTTTATTTTTTGAATTACTGATCTTTGAAAATACGGCAAAATTTGGGTCACATTAGGTAACAAATTTTGTAAAATATTTAGTTCCCCTTCCGAAAGAAATCTGAACTTGGACTTTTTTAAAGTCCATGAAACAATGAGAAACAAAAATTTTAATAAGGTAGGATTTTGTTTTAATTTGAGGTTAAAAATCAAGTGGCTGGAAATTAAAAAAATATATACTTGTATTATGTTTGTAGCATATCGGTTAGATGGGAATTAGAATAAACTCAAGTTCAGCTTTCTAATGTAAATGAGACTCGAGATTTTACGAAATCTGTTACATAATGTGACTCATATTTCGTCATCCTCGTAAAAAAAAAAATCTGCTTTTCCAAGATTTCTATTAATATCTAAAAAAGCTTTTAGTGTTCCAACTTGAAACTTTAAGAGTATATTAGGCTAAAATTAACTCGTATAATTTAATTTTTCAGAATGTTTAAAATATAGATTTTTACAAATTATACTGTATTTTAGTTTTTAAGACAATTATATTCGGCCAAATTACATAAACTATTAAACTCAGTCGAACAAGATTTCAATTAACACCAAAAGTAGCAGTTTAACATAGATATATTGCAGACATTGCAGCACATATATTGCCGAAGTTTAACATAGATATATTATAAAGCAAAGTTGTTCCAAAATTTTAAAAAATCCACATATATTCTAATTTTAAAATACTAGTTTTGTTTGAACGAATTAAACGATTTTTTCAAAAACGAGTTTTGGTTGATCTTACGAATTTTGTTTTGAAATCGGAGACATCAAGGTTGAAAGCTGTGCTGAACTGACATGAAATACCCCACATGAGATATTGTATTATTTCTGGACAATGT
The DNA here is from genome assembly GCA_947359465.1 of Metellina segmentata. Taxonomy (NCBI): domain Eukaryota; kingdom Metazoa; phylum Arthropoda; class Arachnida; order Araneae; family Tetragnathidae; genus Metellina; species Metellina segmentata. Next base: position 98,004,142 of record OX375876.1, read on the forward strand.
CAAGATTTATACAAAAAAGTTAGTTTTATCAAAATTTATTCTAATTTGGCTTTAATCCTATTTTATAAAAGCAATACGCACAACAAATTCTTCAAGAGAAAAATCTAAAGCATACTTTCAGAAATAAAATTTTAATTCATACTGAATTTCATCACTATATTTTTCATTACATGATAGGCTCAAAATAATTAAGTTAAATTTATTCTCGTGTAGCACTGATTTTGAAAACTTATTTCCTCTTTCATTGTTAACCCCTTATATATTTTTAAATTATTACGTTTATATTCTAGGAATATATACATGCAGCTCATAATTTACAATTCGTACATAACATTTGATTTAAGAAGAAATAAATATCAGATTCAAAATGAATTCTTAACACATTTAAACGTAGTAATTGGAATACGAAATAAACAATAGCTGTTACGATTACTGTTTAGGATTCTGAACATTCACAGGAAAACATATTCGAGATTAATTGTTTGTTTCGTGATGTTATAACTGAGAATTCAAGACTCGATATTGTTATGGTGTTTATGATTGGAAAGTTGTATTTTTTAAACTATTCAACTGCTGGACGAAATAAAGCTTGGAAAAGTTAGCATTAAATGAGTAGATAGCATGGACAATTTAAAATTAAAATATGCAGCGCATATTACTTTTGCAGGATTTTAAATCAATATTATTTCAATCATTTTCCCAATATAAACTATCCTTTACATACTTAGAAGATCACACATACAAAGATAGACATTTTAATTTAGTAGAAGTAAATATGCAATCAAATAATTCTGGATTGTTATAAAGAATTATTTGTATTGATTAATAAATCAAATGCAAATAAGTATGATAATAATAAAATAATCATATAGATAATGAATAAATGTGCTAAGTAAAAAAGCTATTCTTATCATCTTTACGTATTAAAGCTACGTTGGTACTATTTATTTAATTTAAAAAAAAAAAACTTTTTACAGCAATTTGTCCATACATTCTAAAAACCATTGAATTGTATGGCTAGTATATGCATCACCGAAGTTATGTGTTTTTTACTGAAGATATATAAATGTTCTTTAATTCACACAATGCAAACATTATAATCATTATTGCTCAATCTGTATCTGATATACACTAGAAACGCGCATTGGATGTTACATGAAAATACAAGCTGTACGAAGATATGTTTACTTAAATTTCTTTTATCATGCGATTGTTGTTTACTATGGTATTGCTTAGTTTCTTGAAGTTTATTGCTTTTCATTACATTTTAATCCAATTAAACTTCTGTACATTTTTCATTTGATGACATAGTTTTATAATTTTTATATATGGAATATTTTTGAATTTCTCTTTATTCCATAGAATAATTTTAATCAGCTCAATATCAAAGAATTTGATGTTTTGGTCATTGAACAACATTTCTTTATTTACAACATATCACAGAAAATTATTACAAATTGTGAGGACTGTCTAACCGTCGCACAGCATAAAAATGACCTTACGTGACAAACCAAACCAGAGCTTATTTAATATGACTATTAAGAAATTCGTCCCCAATAATTTTTAAGTAATAGATATACAGTATATTATTTTCAATGTACTAACTTTATAGAGTACAATTGCTCCGAAATATTCGTTTCTACAATTTTCGGTTGCCAAATACAGAAACGAACCACGAAAACGCATTCTATCTCGGTCTCGTTACTGCATGTATGTTAGAATATTAAGCGAAATGTGGTTTAAAGATGTGCCCAGTGTGGGAAAATTTAAAATGGATAGTGTATGCCAACAACCTCAATAATGTAGTCATATACCTTATTTTTAAATTTCCCTTCAAGCACACTTTTAGAGGGAATATTTGTGATTGAACTATTGAAATCTTGCTCGAATGAAGTGATTCAATATACATATTAAAACTAATTTATATGACGAGAACCTTGTGATTTAGTTTTCACATTTGGAATTGATGAATATTCATATCCCGAGGCGGACTGTGAGAAACGGCACCAGTAGACAAAATAATTTGACTGATAAAAGAATACGCAGGAAACCGAAACGTAACTACGTTTTCATAGACATAACTAACTTGTATTCTGTTACACAGCGGGGAAATTTCTTTCATGAAGTGGTCGGAGTTTTGACATCAAGACAAGTGTAATTAATGCACAACGTTTTAAATCAATACAGGCGGAAATCATCAATTTTAACGACAATTATATTAAACTAATTCAAATATATTAGAGTTAATGAAATAAAAGTAGTACAGAGGCTGTTCACACATTTTTTAGACAATATATATTGTGTTCACAAAAATACATTACGTAAAATTCTTGTGTTTCTAATGTTCTATATGATAGCCTTTATTCTGAACTATCTTTCGACACCGTAATTTCCAGGATAATAATGCCTTTTGAAGTGTCAGAAGAGGTATTATATCCCATTCCTCCTGAACAGATTTCCAGAGTCCTGTAAGGGTTGTGGGACGAAGTTGGGATAATGCAGATTTTAAAAGTCCGAAAGCACAAAAATCCACAGGTGATACATCGGGAGATTTAGTAGGGATATCAGTGAAGGGTATGGCCTTGATACCGGTTTTTTGTTCCATTTATTTTAGGAAATTTACAGTGGATTTTGATGTGTTACTGCTAGCTTTGTCTTGATGAGGTTCCACAGATTGATGGCACTGTGGGTAAAGCGATGGTATTTCATTCAAGAAAATCGACGATAAAATATGTTCCTGATAGTATTTGGAGTCAATCTTGACATTTTTTTCCACTCTCTTTATTTTTAACTTGCCATTATATGAAAAACCAGCTACAATCATGAATCCCTTAGAAAAACTTTCTTTCGATTCTGTGAACCATGTACTTAAATTTTTTTCTCCCCTTTTATGACAATAAATGGCTCTTTTTTTGCTGCAATCATTTAAATACACCCATGATTCATCTATTGTGACAATTTTGTTCCATTTTTAATTTGGATAAGTGTTTCTCATATAGAAATCGGCAGCGTGTTCTGCGTTCAGCGATATGCTTTGGAGAAAGACGATGCACATTGCGTTTTTTCGCTTTCTTAAGATTTAAATCAACGTTTATCATTTTGTTTACAGTGGACACCGAGCATTTTAATGATTTTGCAACTGCCCTTTGACTAGGGGGATTTTCTTTTAACATTAAACAATTTTTTCTTTTAATATTTAACATTTAACACAAACGTATCGACGCTTTAGATATCACAAAACCATGACTCTCACATCGTTTTTCTATAAAGGAATATGAATATTTCTCTTCGGAAAGAGCATAAATATAGCCTTCGAACCACTGCTTCGTTAAAAACGCCATTTTGAATAAAAACAAACATCTCAAGCCGCAGACGATAATTTTGACTTTTAAAAACATAGTACAACTGCAATTATTTCTTTTGCAGCAAACGATTTTTTATTACCTCTAACCAAAATCGTCTAAAAAATGTGCGAACAGCTTCTGTATAATCATTGAATGAAAGAGAATGGGTAAGCTTTTGGAACAGGGAGAGTTCACACAACACTCTAATACCTCATCTACACGTTCGTGCAAATGACGAATAAAATCACGAGGCGTGGCATATGGTAGTCGGTTTACTCGTCATTCGCCTCGTTGCTCGTAATGCTCCCTTCGGAGACGAGTGAAAGGCTTGTACGTTTATCAACACGTGCAGGGTGGATGTCGCCACAACTCGGCGAGTTTGTAAATGATCACTCGTGTTGAGTGAACGAACGTGCGAATGTTGGTGAGTGACGAGCGCGAATTTGTAAATGCGCTATAAGAATTACATTAAGTGAATCTAAGTTTTTATTGAACTTCATGAGAGAAATTAAGATGTTTTCAAATTATAGGCAATACTTGATAACCGATCGCAATCTTATCAGCAATGAGCTCTGCTTGTTCAAGTATAAGTGAAATCAAAAGAAAAAACGCATTACATTATAAAATTGACCAAATTAATTTATTGGTAAAGTGACATTAAAGGTGATTTTTTTTATCATTTGTTTTAACCTTTTTTCATCAATGTGTGATTACTAATAGATTGTATTTGATAGACAATAATCCCACATTATCACTATACACTATTACAACACACTATTACTCACTGGTACATTTTATAAAAGTTTAACTGTTAGAATTCTTAGGTAATTGTTTTCAAAAGTTTATAAAATATATACGAAATGAATATACTGACTCTAGTATCTTTTTATTTATTGGCTGAGCCCGAGTTGAATGTGTTTAATTCTTGTGATAATCCGTGTAAATTAAACGATACTTTTTTTTATGTTAATATTTTTATTAATTCCAGTTTGGGATCAATAAAACATAAAAAGATGTTTTAGCCTGAGCATTCTATTCAATGAAGATTATTCATTTCTTTATATTCTGCTGCTAAAATGTTGATACGCTAGGAGTTTTAGTACGTGTAACCCAATTTGAAATTTATGTCTAGAGATAAAGAACAGGAAATAAAAGATATTTAAAAAAAAAAGTTTTGCTTGTATTTGGAATTATAAGATCTGCTGTTCTAGATCAAATTTTAAGAATCGGGCTGTTTATAAAATTGCTAAAAAATTCGTACTACATGTGTGCCAAATTTCATTAGTGTGAATGCCATAAATTCGTCAGGGCAACCATTTCACGAACATACACACACAAAAAAAAACTTTACTTTATAATAATAGAGATAATCAATTAATAAAATGTCAAAATTTTAATAGTTGCTATTTCATTTAAAGGACATTAAAAGTACCTATTCTACGCAGTTATAAAGTTTAATTTGTTAAGAAATATAAAAACATGAAACATCTTTTTTCGGGGGATTTGGCCTTTGGTCCATCCCTTCTGATTACGGCTCTGGTCAGTGCAATTGTTCAGACATGCTGCCTAAAGACTAATGTGACTGCTGGCTTAAAAAAGTGAATGTAAATAGAAAAAGGGTTCTTCTAAAACATCAAATCATACTTCCTCGTTTCTATTCTCCACACATAAGCTGTTTAATTTCCTCCATAACGTTACTGAGACAGCTCAAGAAGAGTGTATTTAGGTAGGAGCCATTCTGACTGAATCGTGATCCATATATTAATATACTTCCATTTTTACTGTTCCTGGTTTTCTTACAGCTTCAGTTATGTTTGTAGTAAAAGGTTGTTTGAACTTCATCTAAGTTGATGTAAATCAACTTACAACAACAGAAGCTTCAAGTAAGAAGCAAGTTATTATCTAATAATGCAAATGTTGAGATGTGAGCTATTGGTATTGATTTCATTTTACAAACACTCAAAAAATAAGTTTCAGCTTTGGAGCAGTTCTCTGAACAAAACATGTCAAAGGGAGACTTACAACCCTATATCATTGGTATATTATTGTGCTCGGGATTCATTTTAGCAAACCCAAATTGAATTCGAATAACGGAATTTTATATTCTCATATCTACCTTTTGAAGAGAAAATTAAATTTCATAGTCTCTTGTTGCTCATCAGATTAAAATTTGTGCAGAGTAAAAAGAATTTTATTTGGCTTAAAGTTTATTAGTGTGCTTAGTTGAAAAGGTTATAAAATGTTATCAATTGGAATTATTTTCGCGACCACACAGTGTTTGATCTTGATAATAGTCAGGAACTGACATAAGCGATCGATGAAATAAAACCCCAAATCAACTTTGATAATGTTAACCCTAAAAAAAAGACTTTAAATACACTCATTATGGAGTAATGTAGCTCACTAACGTACGCGGCACGAAAATCGGCGATATTTATATATTGGCGAAGGACAACAAGCAGATATAAACAAAACAAAATATAGCATTACGAGATTAATTCGTCGAATTTTACACCGCAAAGTTTAAAAATACTTCATTTAAGCTAGGAACTGCACAAAAAATTTCTTACCGATGTAATGAAATTCTTTAGCAGTCTGATTACAGAAATTTGAGAAAACAAGAATAAGAAAACTGGGAGACAGAAGTTAGCTCAGAAAAGAAAATCTGAGACCAATCCTAAATATCTCGCCTTTGTAGAAGTGAATGGGATGTAATTGAAGTTTACACGTTCAGAAACGAATTACAATATTATGACCACGGTGTAAATTTATTTTGCCATGCGCTTCACTCCGCAGATTTCAAATACGTTGAAGATATTATTCAATTTAAAAATTATTTATTTAAAAGAAAATCATATTTTTGGTAAACCAAAATTTTCCTCAGATTTCAAATCCGGTGAAATTTTTAATCCATCTTTAGCAATTCCGATTTTACGAAAAAAAACTTGACAATCCCAGAATGTAATCTGTTTCTTTTTTTAACACGAAGTACTCCTCCGCCGCGCAAAATCAAAGCGGAAACGAAATAAATAATTTTCTGAGCGTTCTACGGGGCGATGAAAAAAAAATTTGGCATGGTTCCAAGGTTGATTGCAAGGTCAATTGAGTAGAAAAGTCAAGATTGGGGTAATTCTTTCGTTCGGACGACACGCGTTTGAAGAACCAGGTAGATAATAAAACTATTAAATTCATTTTAAAATCTTCTAGTTTGAATTTTAAAATTCGCCGAGACCCGAAAATTGCAAACAATTTAAACTACCTGTGTGCCATATCTCATAGTTGTAAGTGCCATAGAATCGTCAGGATTTTGCGGCAAGAAACAGACAAACAAACACTTCTTTTCATAACAGTAGAGATAAGAATCAACACTAGTAAGAATATATTTGAAAATGTAAGCAAAATGTCGTATTATAACTAATTTATATTTCTTTCGGATTTCAAAAATGAGCATATCAAGGCCTATATCTACACTACTCAACAATAATGGGACGGACTCCAGCGGATTTGCATAAAATTCGACTGCAGGTCGGATTTTATGCACATTTATGCATATTTTGTATTGTTGGTGGTGGTTCTGTACTTGTCTGGGGGTGTTTTTCGTGGTCTGTCCTGGGACCCCTTTGCATGTTGTCCCTGGTCAATTGAACGCCGACGCCTACATGAACATTTTGGACAATCAGGTTCTTCCTATGCACTGACAATTTTATGGAATGGACGAATGTTACTTCCAGGACGACAACGCTCCATGTCATGTTGCAGTCTCTGTCAAGCAGTGGTATCGAGATATGGATGTAAAACGTCCTCCCTGGCCTGCTCAGAGTCCCGACCATTGACCCCATAGAGCATTTGTGGGACGAGTTAGAGTGACGCTTACGGACCAGGGAACCAAGTCCGAAATCTACAGATGAGCTGGCGACATTCTTGCAGCAGGAATGGACACAAATACGCCAAGCTGCTGTGTATCAAAACCTTGTTTAAAGTATGCCCAGAAAGGACCACGTGGAGGACCATACCCCTATTAAAGCAAGTATTATTTCCCTTATACCATTACATCTTGCTGTCCGTTCCATTATTGTAGGGTAGTGTATGTAGAATCAATAGATTATGAAAGGCATATAAATAAGGTCTGTGTGTATGTATGTATATTTTATTATTACAAAAAATACCGTTTGTCCAATCCAATACAAATTTGGAACACTCATTCCTTATAACACTGCGGAAAACATAGGCTAACTCTTAATACCTGTTATATTTGTCCTAGGGGGCTAAAAACTATTTGAAATTGCCATAGAAATAACATTGAGCATAAAACGATTGCTCTTTAAGCAGCTTAGGTTGTTTTTCCAGTGTTGCCTGAAAAACCGTTTTTTCCCAAACCAATTAAATTATGTTTGAACTGACTTTTACTTTCTTCCCTTGATATAAATAAATTAAATATACATTATGTTGATGAAGAAAGAATATTTTAAACAATTTAATTTTGCATAACTTACATTTTGTAATGGTACACGAAGAGTCCAAAAGCGTAATTTTGCTACTCGGTATCTGGCTGCAAGAGAATTAATGTTTATATTTTTAGTTGGATTTACAATTCTGTGTTTGCGTGTTTGGGTTAATAGTTAGATGTTGCGGTATTTTTTCAAGGATATGAAATTTGTTTCGGTTTGTGTTTATGTGTTTCGATAAATTACTTGCTGTAGATAATTATTTAGGAGTCATATTTTAAAGAATTATTTAAATATCTTGCAAAATATCATACATGGGTAATTTTTAGGTGGTATGTGTATATTTCGACGTTACAGCTTTAGTCTACGTTTATCACGGTGGCAATGGCCTTGGCGCTTTATTTTTTGTGCACTTCTAATGTCGACAAGGAAATAATTATTTCAAAAATCTCTTTCTTTTTACAACTGAGAGTAACAAGTTTCAGAAGCACATTTGCAAAACGTTTTAAAAAATATATTGCATACGTAAATAATAGAAATATACGTAAATTAAATCTATCAAAATATAAATGTAATACAACCTGAGACGACAGCACTGTACCGTGACCTAAATTAAAATTAAATTAAATTCCACAACTTGCAAAAAACCATTAAAAGAACCAATGAAATCAAATAAAAAAAATTTTAGGACCAATGAAATCAATGGATAGTTTAAAATTAAAAATACCAATGGAATTAATGAAAAATTTTCAAACGAACCAATGAAATCAAACAACGGTTTAACGAATTTTAAAAGAACTTTCTAGAATATTCAAGATGAAATTTAAATTTTCCACTTGCCAAGGTTGCCTTAAAAAACGAAATAACCGTAATACATATGGGTTGCCTAAACCCGTCATAACTCGCTACTAAAAGTGCGCCAAAAAAGCGCTAAGGCCGTTGAAGCTGTACCATTTTCTATACAGGGTGGTCCCGAATTCATGGTACAAACTTTAATGGTAGGTACAGGACATTGTAACAATGATTTATTGTATAGGAATGTATAGTCGCAAGTGACGCGGTGAGGCGTAAACAGGGGAAATAAAAGGAAAGAGAAATGGAGTGATCGGTTGGTATCATTGCCGGTAGAGGGCAGTAGATGTCTAGCCGCTGTTGAACATGTTGCATCGCAGTAGGGAAAAGCGCCATTCACAATTGTGCTGCCGTAGACGATGGGTGACTTTACGTATGCAGAAAAAGCAGACATGCATTACATGTACGGCCGTGCAAATGGTAACGGCAGAGCTGCGTTACGAATGTATCGCGCGGAGTATCCTGATCGACGAATGCCGGATCATAGAATTTTTCAACGGTTACATCGTCAACTTTGTGAAACAGGTGCGTTCGACGTCAACAGACATGGCGCTGGTCGAGTAAGAGCTGTACGCACTCCAAGGCTGGAAGAAAGCATCTTGAACATTGTGGCTGATAGACCCGAGTCAAGCACAAGAACTGTTGCGCGTGACGTAGGTGTGAGTCATCAGACTGTATGCAGAGTGTTAAACGAAAATCGCTTACACCCCTTCCATTTTCAGAAAGTACAAGCATTGAATCCGGCAGATTATCCTCGCCGCGTGAACTTCTGCCTGTGGGTGATGCAGCAATGTGCGTTGCAGCCGGATTTCGTAGATTATGTGCTATTTACAGATGAAGCGACATTTTCACGCGAGGGTGTCTTTAATGCGCACAATTCCCATGTGTGGGCAACCGATAATCCACATGCAACGCGTCACAAGCGGATGGACAGAGGAAGAATCCTAATGTTAAAACTTAGACGAATTTTCGGAGGTTGGCGCATGCGCATTAGCTATAATTTCGGATGGGGAAAAATATTTTAGGGAAGGATATTCGTACAAATGGGGAAAATCTGGGCATGGGTGAATTTAACATAAGGATTCTTCCTCTGTCAAATCTTGGTTCCATAATCCATTATTTTTTCGGCGTTACCTTCCATTTCTAGGAGTGATAAAAGCAACATATTTTCTAATCGTTTTACTTGGGTGTATGATACGTTTAAAATTGTCTTTTCTGCTGTTTCATTACGAATAGTTTAATTACATTAGGATTCCTGCTCTGGCTAATCTCTCGGCATTTAGTTTATTTTTCATCACCTTGATTCGAGTATTTTAGCAAGCTTTGGTTTCTAATTTTGCAACATTTAACAAGTCATTTCTTATGTATTTTGTTGTTTACTTGATTTTGTAACATTGCGGTTGCATTTCTTGATCTGCCATATATTCTATGGTTTGTAAACTAAAATCCTTAAATGTAATATTTATCTTACAAAATTTCGCTCATTGTGTTTGATTATTTAACTGTGTTCAAATTTATACTGTTGAGGCAATTCATAATTCGATCTAAATTCGTGAAACTTGTATAAATAAAAAATAGTTCAATTAATTTGTTGCTGATTTCACAATCTGATAATTAATTGGGTTGATTATATTGTATTTTACAACTAACCTTTCTTGTACTTCTATCAGATAAGTTTAAGGAGTTTTATTTTATTCATTTTGATTTGGGGGAAGCATTACTTGACATAAATTAAGGAGTATTGTTTGTTCATTTGGGGAGTATTGAGTGATTAGTTTTGATTTTGTGGGCAGTTATTCTTTTTGTTGATACATAAGCATGATTTAAATGAAGTTCCTGTGTTAAGCATGATAAAAAAGCATTCTTGACCATACCAATTTATACAATGTCATGAGAAAGTGTCATGTCAGATTTGTGGAACTCAGTTGTAGAATGTAAAATGTGTGTGTTCCCCAATTACATTTCAATCCAAAATTCTTTTGAGAACTCATCTGAAAATGATTTCACTCAGTAAACTGAGGAATTGTATTAGCAATAAAAAGTATTAATTGCTTGAAAAAATGACTGAAAAATAAATATTTTTCAGGTTTATATATAGCAGAGGAACAGCCTAAGTAAATAGGATCTAAACAATTTTTTAGCATTTTCATGGTTGATTTTCTATAGCAAGGGAAAGAGAAGTATTGAGTGGATAGGTTCTAACAAAGCAGTTCTATGTATCCTATGATGAAATTCACAAATTAATGGTGTTTGTACATGAAAATCAAAGTTGATCATAACTTGGGTAGAATGAAAATTAGTAAGTAGGTATTGCTTTGTAGCTATGCAAATGGATACCCATCCCAATTCTTGATGATATTAGTGCTCGTTTAGAACCCATTCATCTCTTTAACTTTTAGTGCCAAAACTGTATTGGTTTTCAACTGTCTCAATGTATTCACAAAAACAAAATAGTTATTTATCTTATGCTAGCCAAGAGATGAGCAAATTGAGATTTTATTAAATGTACCAAAAAGGTGTAGTTTTTTTTAGGAGTTATATCAGGTGCCAGTTCTGTATCCCAAAAAATAGGTACATATTTAATGATAAAAAATTATCATTTTTCACTGCTATGGTGTAATTTTTCTTATGAACAGAAGAAAAGTAATGTTTGTTTTGTAAAAAAAATGTTAATATTCATTTAAATACTAAGTATTCAATAATTTGATTTAATGAAATGTGGTATATCTTATGGTACTTTTAATTTACATCTCTCTCTCTCCCCCACTGGAGCAACATTATGGGCTATTTGTAACAGTCCAGGGTCAACCCCAAAGGGAAAAATGAAGACAACATAATTTTTAAATAACGAGGCAACACCCAAGCTGGCACTCCTAACTTACACACCACACTAATGTAAGAACACAACATATTTAACATGCACCAGCCCCCTTGCTACACGACGGTCTTTGGCTGGATTCGAACTCCCAACCCTCCAATTGCTCTTCCAACCGTGGCACCTGTTATAGTTTTTTAGTTCATCAGATGTCAGTTTCGTATGCCAAAAAATACATAACCAATGATTAAATATATAATTTTTCACTGCTATGAGGCAAGATATATGTAATTTTTCTTATTATGAACAGATGAAAAGTAATTTTTGTTTTATAATAAACTGACAATATTAATCTGAGTAATATTATTCGTTTGGCTACTAAGTGTACAATAATTTATTCACAAGACCTTTAACGAGTTATAAAATGCTACTGATTAGTCTAAAACCAGGATTTTGATGAAATGTGGTACGTCTAATGGTATTTTTAATTAACGTCCCACTGGAGCAACAGGCATTGGTGATGGCATTTTTCAATGAACGTTATACTGGAGCAACACAATGAGCTATTTGTAACGGTCCTGGATCAACACCAAAGGGAAAGAAAAGATACATAATTTTTGAATCATGGTCATATAACGAGGCAACACCCAAGTTGGCACTCCAAACTTCCACACAACAGATTTAACACACACCAACCCCCTTCTACATGACGGTCTTTGGCTGGATTCGAACTCCCAACCCTCTGGTTGCTCTTCCCACCACAGCCCCTGTTATATTAGCATGATGCTGGTTTAATTTATTTTTCAAAAGGGCTATTCAAAATTATTTTATCTAAAATTTTCATGTCCTGATCAGGACAGATGTTGAGTGAGTTACATGTATGGAGATAGCATGAGCACATTTTATACTATAAGTTTCACAGAAGTCTACTTTGAACAAGTTTAGCTGACTCATAGTTCCAGATAAGCTTTGAATGTAAATCTGACTAAAGCCAATAATGCTAAAGTTGCAAGAATCAGATTGTATAGCTACAGAAAATTTTACGACTTAAAGATATTTACCAACCTAACAATTGGTTTACAATTTCTTCAGTTATGCAGGATGTTTACATAGGACATCATTTTGTTTTGGAATAACTTTTAAATAAAACACTTCTAATATCATTGTGCACTCAATGAATGACATTATTAATTTAATTTGATATCGGTCAAATGACTGCCAGCACTGCAAATTTAGTCTTTTGACCACATGATTTTTTTCAGACCATTTTTTTCAAAAGCTTTTACTGGGTTTGATTGTCATTTGTTTAGGAAGCTGACCTAGGATAGCGAGTGTGAAGCTTCAGAACATTTTAGCAAAATATTTAATCAAAATGCATTATCTGTGATGGAGACTTCTAGAAAATTGTAAAATTACTTTGGGTTACATCATGTGCCTTCAAAATAAATATATGTAAAAAAAAATTTCAAAACACTGTTCTCCGCAAGATATGAAAAAGTCTGACTGACTTCTTACAGAAAGTTCCCATGAAAACATTGTTACTTTATGATATAGTGTTATTGAAAAACAAGGGATCTCTGTTGACATTACACACAAATAGGCTTTCTCCAAACACAATATGGAGAAAATTTGGATTTACATCGAAGCTCTAAATGTTTTTATGCATGCAGTCACTAGGTCTATATTATATTCCACAAATAAATATAATTATTTCAGTTCTAAAATTCAATTTAAATTACATTCCAAAACAGTTCAATCCAGAAAAAAAATTACTAAGTTACCAATTGTCAATTTTAAAAATACTTGCGTGTACCAGGCATCATTGGTAATCTTGAATAATTATGAAAATCAGAACTAAATATAAATCTTTTAGTGCAAATTGTAAGCAACATTTAATGTATTCAGAATGATTTATTGAGACTGATTCTGACATTGCAAGATATTTTTGTAAACAAACACATGAAGGTAAACAAAAAGAAGTGTTTCAGTTACAGTGAATATATGTACTTCAATTCATTATAAAAGGTATTTTTTAATTAATGTTGAACAAGAAAAACAAAGAAACAAATGGTACATAAAAACTTTTATTTTCAATTCAATACACAATGAACTTTAAATATCAATTTAGTCATACAGGACAAAAATTCATTTTTCTGTAAATACAATTAATTGTACAAGACTCGAAAAAAAAAACTTTTTGCATGACAACTTAACTTATGACCATTAAGTGTAAAATTGGTCAAATTAAAGTATTTCCAATCTTAATTTTTTTTTCTTCTTGAAACTTATTATTATATTTAATAGAGGAATTGGTTATTTTTGTAAAAAATTGGGTAATTTAAAAAATTACTTATCATTTTGGCAATAACTACTATCACAAAAACAACTGCTTCTAGAAATAAAAACAAAACCACATAGAAACACATTTTGATAGTGGTAATTACAAAATCATAAATACGAGTAAGAGGGCTAGTTAAAAATCTGAAGGACGAGGAACCTGAAAATATAAAGTGTGCACATCAGTACAATACAAATGAGATCACAAACTCGCCTTTTCGTGTCAACTTAATGTACACCTAATTCTGTTTGGACGAGCACGAGTATCATCTAGTGCGGATGTTTCACCAGTTTTACGAACGAATTCAGTTATTAATTGTTGTGTTTGTGTTTTGGTTATGCCATTATCTAATTATGTGTAAGAGGCTACCAAGAACTTCAGTTCACGTTGAAATTTCCCAGCGCATTTCTCATAAGGGTCAGGTTTGACAAAATTATTAACCAATTTTCAGGTCAGTTCCAGACATTCTTTTATTAAACCTGTATTTAGAACAAGATTCTGTGGGATTAGGAGTCTCAAAGACAACCCCTTCTAATATTTCATCTTTGCTTACGGCTTTGTCGACTGATTCATGGATATCTTCAAATAATAGATCACCGAATCTTTCTCCAGTTGTGTGCCATTGTAATGATGTTGGGAATACAGTCGTGTTAGTTACCAAATACAATAAGAACATTGTAGATACATAGATGTATACATTGGTAAATGAAAACATACGTTCCAAAACGCATACACTAGATGTTATGCAATCTATGTGGGGGCAATATAACTGACTGGCCACTGCATGGCCAGCATGGCACTGCCTGTGACAGTTCTTTTCGTGGGGTCAGGTGTGACCACTGCTTGCTAACCCCCTGTAATTGCTACGAATTCCCATTTAGTTTAACAGATGATACTACTATGCCACAACTATAAAAAAAAAAAAAAAATTCGGCAAATAAATTTAAAATGACTGGAGTAAATAGAGAATAAAAAATTTATTTTGAATTTGAGTATAAAAAAAGTTTGTGCAAAAACAGAATTAGGTGTGTATACACAAACAGGAAACTTTGGACACAAAAAATTAATACGCTCAGGGTAGTCACATGAATTGAACCTATGTCATTCATCTACAGCTTGCAAGCTACTAACAATGAGAAACCCACTGAACCACCAGCAAGTTACTTTCCCACTCCTTGCCCTCAGCAATACTATTCTCTCTACACCTCGCCTCCCTTTTACGGCTTATCTCCCCACAGGTATATCAATAGAATAGCACAAAATCATTAATACTACCCTAATTTTATTCAACAGAGGTTTGGGAAAACCAAATCGACATATCACATTGTTTATTTTAACATACCTATATGAGAACTTAGAATAAAATTTGAAATAAACAATCAGCAAAACAACTCTTACCGCTATTTAGAAACAAATATTGAGAAAATACAGTACTTAACCGTTAGCTGGGTACCAAAAAACCGCCAAGCTTAACAGTTAGTGCAGCTATCGTCAAGCCTAAATATTCACGCAAAGAGTTTTTCCAGGCATTTTTGGCAAATGAAAATTCTGTCAGATAAATTCAAGTCTATTTCACTGTACGAAACTTGGGCATGCCTCTAGTATGCAGTGTGTCCCTCATAAATGATGCAGCCAGTTCACACAGTGTCATTTGTCTACAAAATTAATAATGCAAAGATTTTGGCACAGGCATATGAAGGATTAAAAAATAATACAAAGATTTTGCAAATGAAACCACACAAAAAATAGCTAGAGATTAGGAAAAAGCGTGTCTCACTAATGAAGTCGCACTGGCCACGGCACGTTTTTAAGTATAATGCTTGATTCAAATTGCCCATTGGATTTATAGTCGCATGGAATGTTTAAAACAAAACCTATGCTGATGAACAGGCTTGTGAGTGACACAAGTTCAATGGCCCATTTACTATTGAACTAACTTGAATAAAATAGCATGTCTCTTCATAGTTATTTCATTTTCAATATTATTACACATAATACAGAAAGGAAATTGAAATTTTAAATTCTTATTTAAATCACTGATTTTTTTAAATAAAAAATCACTTCATTTTAAATTTGCATACATACCCTGTAACAATCTAAAAATCGAAAGAAATGGTCTGTTTTAATAGAATCAGATGTATTCAATTTGTGGACTTTCATATTATGCATCTCAAAAACTCGATTATATCTAATTATGCATCAAAAAATTAACTACTGATCGCAGAACGAAAAATCTCACTGCCTCTACTAAAATTACACTTCACAAATTTAATTAAACGCAACAGCGTAAAACAATTCAAAATCGAAGCTGGAGATTGGATGCGTAACTGAAAAGTAAATACAAGCTTTCTTGATCAAGAATACGCCTAAAGACAAATTAATTTTTCCTAATTAAAGTATTCCGCTTTCAATAGAAAGTCCGTTGCAATCCATCAGCTCCTCACCTCACACTCACAAGCAAAAACAAAACAGAATACATACATTCAACATCAAAACAGGGATTTTTCAAACCAGTTCAAAATTTTCCCTACCGCCGACAGAACTAAAAAAGTGTACGCCATCTAGCGGTAATTCGTCTAAGTTTTAACATTAGGATTCTTCCTCTGTCCATCCGCTTGTCAACGCGTCGACATGCGTTTCAACAACGTTTCAGTATTAATGTGTGGGCTGGTATTGTGAACGACTTTTTGATTGGCCCATACTTACTACCCACGCGGCTCACTGGCGGAAGCTATCTTATTTTTCTGAAAGAAGTGTTACCACAACTGCTGCATGATGTTCCGATCGCCATTCGTAACCGCATGTGGTTTCAGCACGATGGGGCGCCAGCACACTTCAGCATTGATGTACGGAATTACCTGAATGCCACGTTTGGTACTCGATGGATTGGGCGTGGTGGACCAGTCCCTTGGCCACCCCGATCTCCCGATTTATCGAGCCTCGATTACTTTTTATGGGGACATCTAAAGCATCTTGTTTATGAGACTCCAGTTGACTCAGATGAGGATCTCGTCGCTCGCTTATCTGTAGCTGTTGCAGGTGTGCGTGAAATACCAGGCATCTTTGAACGTGTACGCCAATCGCTCCACCGACGCTGTCAAGCATGTATCGATACTGGTGGACGCAATTTTGAACAATTACTGTAAACATGACACTTGTCAACAACGCTTTCAATAAAATCTTTGTTTTTCCTTTCGGCCGTTATTTCCCCTGTTTTCGCCTCACCGCGTCACTTGCGACTATACATTCCTATACAATAAATCATTGTTACAATGTCCTGAACCTACCATTAAAGTTTGTACCATGAATTCGGGACCACCCTGTATAGTAATCATTATACCCCGGTCTTGAACTCATGATGTTCGAGAAAATTCCAGCACCCACTCAAATATTAGATGGTTGTTTAAATGGAAGCTAACTCTTGGTTAGTTGTAAAAGTATTTCCTACAATCTATTTGACAGGTGATAATGTGCATTTTGGATTAAAGATCATTATTATCATTTCTATGATTAGTTTTATATTTCTATTATAAACGTTTGATTGATACATTTAATTTTTCATATCTTACATTTTGTAGTGAAACACAAAAAGTGTCTGATTATATAAAAGCATAAATTTGCTTTTTGAGACCTGGTAAACCAGAATTGATGTTTTATTTTATAAATTTGATTTAGAATCAACTAAAATTATTACATTTCATAAATCATTATCGTTTTTATCAATATTTTTCAAATGTCTTTTTTCGAATTGCTCAATTTCAGAATTCACTCAGAAAGTCGCAATTCGACACTTTGCATCTTTCGTTTTCAGAATTTTACATTTTTTTCACGAAATTTCGTTTCTGTTTGTACTTATATGTCTTATTATTTTACATATTGCAATGTATTATTCAGAAATTAAACGTAGTATATATTTGCGTCTGAAGTAAAATGTAGAAGCTATCAAAAAGTTAAAATGAAGTTAAAAAGTATTTTCCGTACAACTTAAATTATTGCATTTTTCAATTAAAGAAAAGTGATTATTATAATTCATTTTCATTTAACATTTAACCATAGCTATCTGAGCAACTCTGAGTAATTCAGCTTGTCCATTATTATAAAGAGCGTGAGTAACTAATAATAGGTATTAGCAATTTAGAACGGTAGCTATGAGCGGGTCTGGTCTATTAAAATGGTCAAGATATTTCAACGATCACGAGCTAATTTAGCTTATAGTTGCGTGTTTTGCACGAGTTCCAGGCCAGAGAAAAATAAATTCGGTGAAACTGAAATTCCAAACATGTGTTAATGGGAACACCTAGCTCTTCTCTCCGAAGCTATTAATCAATCTTCCATTTATGACTTGAACAATCCATTCAAATTCTATCCCGTGTTACATGAAACGATTGCAGATTTAAATTACAGGAACTTGCAATCACCACGATTTGAGGTCAGTTAAAATTTCTTTTAACACTGTCATCGCAGAGTGGCTTCAAAAAAGACTCAAAATATTATATTTGTGATCTCATTCCGAAATTGGATGACGTCAGCTTGGGTGAAGCAAGGGGCACGGGTCAATCTCATCCCTCTTCTCGTCCTCTCTATTCCATTTTAACATCATACTCACGCTTCTAGCACACACAGACGCGGCTAAATTTTTTTCCCCTCTTTCTTTTTTTTCTCCTCTTCTATCTCTGCCCGGGCGATCACTTTAGAAACGTTCTTTTTCCAACGGCCGCCAAATTGAATCCAATTCTGGCGTGAGTTTAAATCCATTGTATTCCATTCTTTCTTTTATTTTTACTTGTGGAACTTCCTGTTGTTCCGAGGGTTGCACTTTGTGGATGGATATTTTCTAGAAAATCAGGTGTAAATTGAAACATAATAACCCTTGTTTAGTTTCCGAGGGTGACAGCCTTGATTTGAGTCGAGACATTAGACGTGATTTTTCTGTGTTCTTGTTTAAAAAGTCCGAGTTACGAACGATTCATCGAATGTAACTAGTTTTTTTTTAATTCCTTTCATTGACTTTCCTTTAAATCGTTATTACGACAGCCTTTGCCATCCGCATTTTGGGTAAAATGACTTAGTGATAATGCTATTTCATAAACCAATCTAAATAGTTATTACCATTGTACTCGTAGTTTTAAAAACTAAAAATACAAAACTCATGTGAACAAAAAATATGAATCTTTCTGGAGTACAGCCATTTACTCTATGCGTATATTTTTATAACTTTCTCAGACTTACCATTTCCTATGACAAGTATGCGACCTAGACAACAAAACATCAATGTTTAAAATAAAAACATCGATGTTGATAATACATCGCCCAAAAATCATCGTTGTTTTTAAACATCAGTCAGTGCATACAAACTTTTTTTCTCTACATTTCTTAAAATTGGTTTAGTAACCTCAAACTTTAATGTTCGCAGAGGGCGGGAGGGTTGGGGGGGATATTTAATTTGTCATTTGCTGTGTTTATTAATTTATGACAAAGATTTTTTTAACTGTCAAAACAAAGTCAAAAAAATTAATAAGAACAATTACAAATATTTTATTTTTAAATTGAATAATATAAAATAAAATAATATTTATAACAATTTGACATAGGCCTAAACTATAAGTATAATTAGGTAGGTACTTACCAATAACTATTGTTAGTTAATATTAATTATTTATCAACTTATGGGGGTAAACGTAACAAACTTATTTCTTATTTAATGTAAATAAAAAATAAGGGGGCCTATAATTATTACATGCCCCAATATTTGTTATTTACAGTTTGTAAAAAAGAAGTTTATTGCTAATTTTCTGCACTATAAGCCGACTTCTTTTTCACTAGCTATTCCACCAGTTAGGGAAAAAACTCTGATGGGACGGATAAATCATCACTCATAAATACTTAGTTGCACTGTTGTTTTTCTTAATTTTTACAATACTGGTAATTTTTACTGGGCTGGTACTTTTTTCCTTCAAAAGTAAAACATCGACAACGTTAAAACAACGATGTTAAACATCGGCTCCAATAAATAGATGGTAAAGACATCGATCTCGCATTCCTAATGGCAAGTAGACTTTTGTTATGTGCAAATATCCTACTCATTATCTTACAATTATTTTCAGGAGTATTGAATACTTCAGGTAGCTTAAAAATGGCTAAATTGGCTTGTAATATTTTTTACTGTCTTGCAGAACTACCCAACATAGCTAGTGGTAAATAAATGCAATGTTGATTGAAAAGTAATCGGAATAATTTCTTCTTTCATAGAAAAATATAAAGACCCATTTGTGAGTTCAGAAGATAATTTTAATAAATCAATTTTCGATGTTTTTATAATTTCTTTGGGACGCAAGTACGAAAACAGAATTTTTTTATTTACAATTCTGAATTTCATATTCTAAGAGTCGCATGATAAAAAAATTAAACGATTATCATAAAGGGTAAGCTTTATTTTTAAATACAAATTTCACTGTGACACGTGGAGTAAAAAGGGGGGATCCCTTGAATTCGATACAGAACAAAATCAATTTACCTTTGTAGAGAAAAAACAATTTGGCCCTAATTATTTTACAAATATGTAAGCCGATAAAGTATTGTTTCGGTTTTTATAATAAACCGTAACTACAATAATGATTAATATAACGTTTTTGAAAAACGATGTTCAAATATTTTTGTAAGGTCAATATTATTTTCAGATACTGCATCAGTTTTTCATGTAAATCTTGTTTTAGTTTTGAAAAAGTTCTTTTTTTTTCTCTGTAAAACTAAATCCATACAAAGAGCTCTCTTGTTTATGTGATGGTCGTATGTACTACCCGTTTCATTCCGAAAGTAACGTAGCATGTTATTTCAGCCAAGCCATTTAAAATTAATCATGAAATTAGCATTTTTTTTTTATTAAAATGGGAGAATTTCTCAATGCAACATGTTTCAAATAGTTCCTGAAAGAAGTTGGGCTTTAATTGTTCCACACGGAATAATTTAATGATTGAGGAAACCAAAAAAAAGTGGGGTTTTTTACGATGAAAGCTAAAAATTATTCTTAGAAATATCTCAAATGCGTGTTCGAAAGTATGATGCAAGATTCATTCAAAGAAATCACTTGCATGCTTCGTTTCAAAAACAGTTTTGTGTGATATGAGAGGCTTTTTATGAGGTACGAGTTACGGTACGGTAGAGTTATGAGGAGTGGAACGTCATTCATGTATGTATTCCGTCTTATGATTTTTTTTTAATACGATTTCAGTACATAGTCAATAACAATTTCAAAATTCGATTTATATGTACTGCAGGGCACGACAACTCTCAGAAACCTTCTCGCTTAAAAAATTTGGTCTGGCGCCCACATTTTCTGTTTCTATAAAAAACGTTTATTTATCATGAAAAAAAATTTGATTTTTAGGCCATAAAAAGTCAAAAATTGAGCAAAATGTTTGTCGGAGCACGCGCTGATTGGTGGCAGTAGGTCATGTGACCCAGCCGAGAAGAGCGTCGCAACAGAACCTTTGTAGCTTCCATCGGAACAGCATGTATGAGACTTGGCTCTCTACTGGGACACATTTCCCATTTTAGCATATCTATTGTAAAAATGTATATAGTACTTGAATCGGTTGTTTGAGAAACCCCATAAGTCACTTTTTGTCGAAATCGAGTTTTCGGTAAAAATCTATTCTTTAGAGGTAGACGCATCTTTTAGAAGTGAAACCCCACGAGTCAGGTCATTCTACATAGAGTTGGCTCGCATGAAAGTTTTCGTTTATTCGAGAAAGTCCATAAGTGAGTGACGTATGGGCTTAGCCCATACGTCATGCGAGCCAACTCTATGTAGAATGACCAGACTCGTGGGGTTTCACTTCTAAAAGATGCGTCTACCTCTAAAGAATAGATTTTGACCGAAAACTCGATTTCGAGAGAAAAAAAATGGATTATAGGCTTAAAGTTCCAAAGAATCAGAAAGTCGCTTTTAAAATATCGCAGTTCATGCAGTTTTCACACTCTTTCAAACATTAGGATGTTGAAATCACCAAACCTTTTAATGATGGATTTTGCAGCCACACTTTTAGGTTTAACAACAATAAAAAGTTGCTTTTACAAGTATATACAAGTGGGAAAATCCCCAGCAACAAGAAACAAATTGAAAAAATAAATAAACTGATGAAATACATCCCAAATGAAAACATCCTACAAAGAGATAGTTCAACAGTTTTCTACAGGTACATCCGATTCTCAGTTGCCAGAGAACTACGCTACTGGTTAATAAATTTTATTTCACCATTCATACCACTCTTATTCATAGAACTAAATAATTTTATTCGTGTTTCATATTTATTTAATGTTTCCACTTGTTTTGCAATGCATATTTGAGGTGTACTAAGTGTACTTTTTATTTTATACAGTTTAGAATGCAATTACTTTTTGCCAAAAGTATATGTATTTGAGAAACCCCATTAGTCAACTGAGTTTAAAATCCATAATAATTTAATTATTTATCTTTTGAGACCTCCATTGAGCACAAAGATTGTATTTAGCTCCAAACAATGCATTTTATTAGAAATAATAATATAGAGGTTGTAGGTTAACGCAGAAACAGTTTTTTCTCGTATTCCCAAAAATTGTTCTCGCCTGACTTATGGGGTTTCTCAAACAACCGATTCACTTGTTCATACGTGTTTGAAATAAAACATACAATCTAATGTAGATAGTAAAAATGTTATTTTTTTTTGTTCTGTTACACTATAAATCATATTATTTCCAGCCCGTGTGTGCGATGACTTCTGCGATATACTCAACTTTTGAAAAAATATTAGTATGCTATGTATTGCAAGGGTTCTGACTCCTTAAAAAATGGGCTGGCTCCTAAATGTTTTCATTTTTGTCATCTTCTGATGTATTATAAATTTTTTAGACTAAATCTTCAATTGTTGGTGCAATCACCAAATTTCACTGTTGCCTTCTTATCAGCAATGATAACTATTGCCTTTTTCCATTGACTTAGCGAAAATAAAGTATCATAAGCAACGTCGCACCGTTAACTAGGAATTTACTTATATTTTCCCCCTTGTCGGGCTTCAGAAACATTTTTATTTTATTTTTGGAATATCATCGCCAGCAGTTAGAAAACACGAATGAAACCAGATTTGGACCACAGGCAACTCGAATATTTTCAATGAAGCATTCACTTAATACTGCTCGCTGTAGAATTGATTATGACGATGAAACAGGATATATGTACAATACGGAAATGTAGACGAGCGTAACGTATGCTTCGACCGCTGCAGAGAATCCCTTTTTCACAAATGCAATTGCTTATTTGGCTGGTGTCCAGCGGCTGGATGAAAATGAACAAACCTGCCGTTGCATTAATTTTGCATTGTCTGTTGGTTCATCTTCGACATAGTGAAGCATATATATTCAATTGGAAAACCGCAAAATGCATTCATTTTCTTTTCCTCAATTTGAGCTTTCGCATCAGACTTAAAACTGGCTTTACGCATAAATATGTTATACACAATGTGTTGTGAACTTTGGTGTAGTAAGAAGGTAATCAACAGGGACTGTAATCCACAAGAGAGTTTGGAAGAAGATTAAAAATTTTAAAGATCATAAATTTATTAAAAACCTAAGAGCTTCTAATTTTTAAACAAATTTTTTTCTTGGCAATAAAGATATTAAAAATGAGTATAAATAGACGATAAATCAAAATAAGATCACTGCGATGAGAAATAATTTCAATGCAGTATTTATAAATTAAAAAAAGTAAAGAATGAAATGTTTGTAGTTGTAAAAATTCAAACTTTACTCATGGACGAGTAGATTTCTGATCCAGTCATCCAAGTGAATAGAGAAATCGAACCATATCGCTCTAATATTGTGGCCCGATATAGATTCTCTGTAAATATTGTTCCCCAACCAAGCTCAATATCTACCCATTCTTAGAAAAGATATCACTTTTTAAACATTAACTTATGACTTCAAATACGTATACGTTCTTATTGTCTTCTAATGTTACCTAGTGTATTATTTATGCACAAATGGATTTATGGAGATGTGGCGTAACTTTATACAAATATATTCAAATTATTGTTGTCGTATTACTGTAATCTAAGAAGTTAAGCCATCACGCATATTAATAAATTTAGATTATTGTTGAGTTTTGGCATTTTATTTTATTAGAAGATACCTAGTTACTTTAGTTTCCATTTTTTCAAAAACGAAACCACTTGTTTGCGAACATTCTTCAAGATCTTAACCCAGAAATTTATGCAACAACTAAAAAACATAACCCATTACATATTGACTAAAGGCCACAATGAATGCTTTTCTTAAGTATAATACGAGTTGTAGACAATATCATATTTTAATATCCAAACTAATTTTAAGCATCGTGTGCATTTTGAAAATTCCTTTATTCACCCAGATAATACACACAAAGCAATTAGAGACAACTTCAATGCAGTTTTACCAAGGAATTGATTTCCTCCTTTCATATACCTAAGATGCCTACTTCAATCATTAACTGTTTATTTTAATATTTCAACCAAACAATTTTGTTTGTTCCAAACATTTGTGTGTTTAGCAAATATTTGGCAGCATAGTATGAGAGGTATTTTCAATGCAAATAAACAAACCAAACGGAAATAGAAGTTTTCACTTCAATCCAAATGCTCTCATAATAATATTGGAGTTACCTTAAAATGGAGCTTAGTGACGTTTTAGTGATGTTTGACGCTTAATGTTACTGGCGTTGACCGTTGTATTAAATCGCATTCGAAAGTCCGGCCAAGTGACTGCGCGTTCGGATTACTTACTGGTATCACGTTACGCCATCAACATTTAGCTTAACAGAAAATGCCACTGATCGTAAAAGCGATCGTATCGCTTTTAGTTTAGGTGATCAAAACTTTAAATAAAATTTCTTGCTGGATACTCCGCATGTCAAACGAATGAATATTTTAACCGAAGAAGTTAAAACATGCATTTGTGGTTCAAATACTGACCTAGACTGGCAGGATTTCTGATATCGAACTGGTTCAGTGGTATTTTTTGGTTTATTCAAATTGAAGATTGGAGAGATTCTTCAATTTAATTGTTTAAAGTTTAATTACTACTTTACACTGTTTACAGACATAGAAAAGGAATATATAGGGTCAGGTGGGGGAAAGTGGGGGTTAATCAAGCTTTTTTCATAAAAGCCCCTAAAACAAAACTATTAAATTTATTTTAATGAATCTTTTGATTCATTTTTTTTCATTGGATTCATACAGATTAAACATGAAGCATAACCATTCAATTTTGTTAGATTGTTTTCTCACAGTAATACATTTAAAAGAGCATGTTTTGATAGCCCCACTTTACCCCATGGTGGGGTAAAGTGGGGGTAGTTCTAAAATTAGCTTATACTATTGGCAAAATAGCCAGAAAGGAGTTGCTAGTGGTGTTGGTTTGCTTTTCAAACCAAATGGGAATTCGTAGCCTATTGGATAACAGCCATCACGGTATTGCACATGGTGTTGGTTTGCTTCGCAACACCACGTGCAATGCTCACTGTCAAATTCGAATTGACAAGAGATCCAACCTTTCCAAAACATTTTCATTGGTTAAAACCTCGCCACTCTTGCTCTGTACTCTTTTTCACTTTTTATTTGAACTCTCAATGACTAAAACAGTATTTACAGACTGAGTGGAAGAGAGTTTGCACTATTGCTTTCTTTAAATCTTTTAAAGGTGAGTCGACAGAAACTGCTTCAGAAAATACAATGCTCTTGGTTGTTTATCTTTCCTGTAATGAGAATACGGTGTTGGAAGGCCTTTTTGTTCAGAGGATAAAGTCCAGCTCCTTTAAATCCTTTTACTGCATTTTCCGGCTTCGTTCTTTCAAACAACTTTTTCAAGAGAAATTGAAATTGGAAATGATGCTTTCGAAACATTTTGTAATCTGATTTCTCTAAACCAATGTTTCAAAATCTCCTTACAAGCTTTTTTCATAAGAGAAAACACTCCAACATCTAATGGCTGTAGTACATTAGACATTTACTAAAGTTAAAACAGGTAAAAAATATCCCTATCATACAACAGTTCTAAGCCTAACCATAGCCCCAAATTACCCCACCTTAGAAAAGAACTCATAATAAATAGAATTATAAAATGTGTTCTTATCTTTCTATGTAGATCTGTTCCTTAGATGTTCCTCTACAAGTCTGAACTGAAATTAATAGTTCTTGCCAATACCCCCAAATTACCCCACCTCAGAAAACAAATCATAATAAATGGAATTATAAAATGTATTTTTATCTTTCTATGTAGATCTGTTCCTTAGATGTTCCTCTACAAGTCTGAACTAAAATTAATAGTTCCTGCCAGTTAATAAGGATTTTAGAAGAAAGTTCATCAGCAGATTAAACTAGCATACGATGTACAATAAGCATAAACAAGATAGTTTGTAAACATTAAACTTCTTGCCATTTTCTAAAACTAAAATAAAAATATTTTCCATAATTTCAATATATGTCTCTAAAAAAGAATTAGCAAAATATTTTAATTTAACACACTCAGTAATTATTGATTGAAGGTAATTCCTCCAAAGAGGAGACGGAATGAACGTTTGTGCTATTCTTATGTTTTACCCCATATTCAGAAAATTTTTATCAAGCAATCCTTTGTCCTTAAATAAGTTTTATACTCTGTTTATTCTTTGACATAGCAAGCAACATTGAAAAGAAGAGAGAAATAAAATGCAAAAAATATATATATATTCACAAACTTTTTATATAGTTAAGTGTAAACGGTCTCTTGAGCATGAGTAATGAACGTTACAATTAACTGCCTTACCTTTGATATGCACTAATTTCAACCAAAACCTCTTGTATAAAAAAGCTAATTAATTAAAATAATAAAAATTAGTTTTTAATTAATAAATAATGCCTTATTTTATATTTTCTTAAAAATAATTTAAGAAACGTGTGATGTTAGATTCGTTTGGAAACAAAGGTCTACTTTTCCTTAATTAACTACAGGAATACCAATATTTTATGAAAATTGTTAAAGTAAATAAACATAAAATGATGTATTATTACTTTTAAACGTTTCATAATTGTCACTCAAAAATTGGAATAATTACATTTAGTTTCGAATGAGATGTGTTAATGCTTAATGTTAAACCAGTTTCTTAGACTTTTATGAATATCTTCCTTAATAATATTCTGTACCATATAAAAACAACTCAAACACAATACACCTAGTATTATATTTTAAAAATAGTTTTTAGTATGCACTAATAATTACTAAATTAATATTTAAAAAAATTATGAGTTGGAACCTTATATTTTTATAGGAAGAACTTTAAGGCCCGATGAACACATCCGGTTTTTCAACGTGCGGTGCCACTGCGGCACCGAAGCCCAACTTTACAAACATAACCGTGAAATGACGCACGAACTCATTTCACGACATTTGCGATACATATTCCATCGAAGTAAACTTGTTTATTTCGCTTACTTGGTGTAAAAAAAAGTATATTTTGAAACAAAATAGACGTTACTGGATACAACCATTTATTAATTATTACTTATATTCCATTTGTTTATGAAAACAAGGTACTTTAGAACGGAGACGCATGTGCGGCGCCGTGGGGAACTGCGGTACAAATAGCACGCAAGTTGGACGTGAGTCGCACCAACGGCGCTGGAAGCATGTTTGCACTGCTTCATTGGATCTAATGTATCTTAGACCGCTCTTGCGTTGCGGCAACGGCGCCGCAAGTTGAAAAACCTGATGTGTGCACCGGGCCTTAGTATGACCATGCAAAATTTCAGTTCTTTCCAATAATTAGTTTTTGAGCGACATTAAATGTTCCTAATTATTGTGATTTTAGGGAGAAACCAAAAGTTTATCAAACGTCTAACAAACCTCGGATAATACTTCTCGGATCGTTTGCGCTTGCAAAGTAAATATAATAATGTAATTCTCAAATCGTTTGCAGTTACGCAATAAATGTAATAATTCTCGGATTACTCAAAAATACGTTTGAAATTGTGTTGAAATTAAAATTCGGGTAGCTGTAACTACAATTAATCTCGATATACGAATAGCGTCTTATTATGTGGAGATAATCCCTGAAATTGAAACGAACTTTTACATTGAACATCTCGGGATATTAACAGTAAAATCATGAAATTTTATATTTAGACTTATTTAACTATGTAGAATCTGATTATAGCATCAAAACACAGTGTTTCCATTAGAAATTTTGTTTGCGGAAAATTTTATATGAAAACGTTTCCTTATGTAACTTTTTTGATTTTGTAAAAGACGTTAGTCGCTATTTAATGACGCCTTTGAATTTGCTCTAGTGTTAATAGTTCTCGAAATAAAGGAGTTTTTTTTCCTTCTACTGTACACTTTTATACATTAACATAATAGTTCCTCTTCATCCCGCCAAACTTTTAATGATTTTTTCACTGCGCTGACTATTGACAAATTAGAACATATTTTACCTGCATTGTACGAAATTTCCATTTTTGTTGATATATCTATCTTCAGCATATCGCTTTTAAAATCCGAAATCATTTCGAGGGAAAGTTCTCCCGCCCATTCGACCACGAAAGTTGAGCACATTCGGAAGTCAAGTGCTAGGGAGGGTAACCATGAGTGCCCTCTTGACAGTGCGCCCAAATTTTAGCTCTGCTGAATAATTAAGCTAATTTAGCCCCTTCCACCAATATTTTCATTAAAATTTTCTCGTTCATTCAACTTTTTCTGATTCCCTCCCCCCTTTTTAGAACGAGATGAGCTAGTTTCTCACGTGTGCTCCGTAAGTGATGTGTCTATTCCAGTCAGAATTCGAGTCCTGCGGACTTCTCTACATATATCCCTTGACTAGTGCTTTTTTGAATAATATACAGATGCAAAACCAAATAAAATATGCAGATTAAAATGCTATTTTTATTACAATTCCAAAAGAATATATATGAGCCGTTATTTTTGAAAGTGGGGGAAAAGTCCACTTGAAAAAAAAAAAAAGAGTGTATTTTCTTTAACAATTTTAATAATTATTATTGCATTGTAAAATTTAACAGGTTCATAGTGTTAAAGACATCATCCGAATTGTGTAACGTTTGCCAATATTTTAAAATTAATTTAAACGCAAACCCTTAAATATATCGATGTATGAAAATATGGATTTATACCACTTTCAAAAATAACGGTTCATATAAAGACCGAATAAATATAAAATTAATGATACCGTTAAAATTTATTGCTTAATGTGAGCTTAAAGTTGGAAGCATGTTAAAACCCCTTTTTTTCACTTCTATTTCTTCGGATTACATGCAAGGTTGTCCAGCACACCACTTTGGAACGGTCCTGGTAAACAGACTCCTCGCCATCTTCACACTGGATCCCATTACTGTGTTAGACGACGCGCATCGGTACTAGTATTCTTCTAGAATCGAATGACGGGTCTTGGTACTTTCATTAGATGACAGTGTATGTTACTCATGAAATATGCACTCTAAGACAACAAATAAGTTGCATCTTGAGGGAATGTCAAAATGTAAGGAAATTTACAAGGTTGGTAAAGTGTGTGAAATTATTAAAATCAATTGAATGAGTAAATTATTAAAATTTGAGACTGAAATATACAAACTTTATTGAGAAAAATTCAAAACAGTGGTATCATTCAGTATGGCGTGTGACCGCCATTATTCCTAATGTAGCATGCCAAGTGCTTTGGTAATGAGTCATCAGGCCTTTATGAAGTCCTGCGACAGTCCATCCCCTGCTGCTTGAACCCTGTCACGTAGTTCCAGCAAATAACGTGGTGCGGGTGGAGTGGTGACATCTCGTCCAATGGCATCCCATACATTTTCGATCGGGGACAGGTCTGGTGAGTATGCCGGCCATGGTAATATATCATTGTGTCGAGCATTGTCTTGTTGAAAAAGCGGTTGAACCTGGGAATTCAGGAATGGGAGCGTAACTGGCTGTAAAATTTTTGTACTTAACGCTAGCCTGTCAAAGAGCCAGTAATGAATACCAAAGGTGATTTTGCATCTTCCGCAATTATACCCCACGCCATGACACCAGATCTTCTGAACGTATGACGCTGCACAACAAAGGATGAGGATGCTGAGATTAAATTTCTTCTTTTATAAACTATGCGTAAAAAGATGAATGTTTATTTTTTTCCAGCTGTACATCTAGTTAGACAAGGAAACCTGTCATACCTTGATGAGAATATTAGTACATCGTTTTGTTCGTAATTTTGAAGGATGGTAAAAGGGGTCTTTCAATTTCAAACAGACGTTATTCTTCGCAGAATCGTTGGGTTACTAAAACCATCATAGAAATCTAATAGTTTTATTCCTATATCAAAATACTTCTCATGATAAAATTATAGCACTAGTAAACAGGGTGTTGATTTAAATCAATGATTAAAATCATGATTTTAATAAAATGATTTTTTTTAAATCATTGATTTAAATCACAACCAATCTTGCATTTTTATAACTAAGTAAATACACCCTAGGAAATTCACAGAACTCGTCAAATGCTTTGAACTTTCTGCACTTATGGTGATTTCAGCACTAATGGCTACACCCAGTACTGATCAGCTTTTAAAAAAATGTTTGGTAATGGACATTTGCAAATAATCTGAGGTGTCTATGGACTAAGTTGTTTAGTTAAAATAAATATCGGTTTATATGTCATGTCAAAAACTCAATCTTTTATTTGACAAATTTAAAAAATTATTATAAAAACAATGTATAGGGCGAACATAATTTTTTATAAAATAAAAACTTATTTAAATTTTAAAAAATCAGATTACTTGATTTCCTTTTGATTTTGATTTTTTTTAACGCCCTGCCAGCAAAACATCCGTTAAATGTGACAAAAGGAGTATTACTATTGTCTGTATGTGTTTGTTGACAATGAACTATACAACAAACATGCATGCATTTTATCTGAAGCTCCAAGACTAGCAGAGCTGAACAAAGCAGCGCGATTTAGTCTGATAGATCATGATCAAGGAGCTGCGCATATTATCTGGACTGACGCTAGCTACAATGAAAGGTAAGGTAGAGTTACGGATGGTTTTAGGGATACCTATTGCGCATGACGAACACAACTAACCAATCAGATACAGCAATCACCCAATGCCAGGGCGACCGAGTCTCGCGTTCTGTGACAAACAGTTCGTATATATTCGTGACTATAGGCAATATATTCTTGACACTCTATCGCATATATTCTTGACACTCTATAAGTGAGGGAGAAAGTGCACATTTGATATCAAAATTTATGTCCGCCAAGATTCGAGTCAAGAATGAACATTGTAACATCCCGTTTTCATAATTCAGTCGATAAATTGTAATTTTTTTCCAGTGGATACCTGGCATTATTTACAGCATTCAGCGGCTAGGCCTCTGAAAACAAAGATTTTTTTTAACTTCATAAACCTCCATGTGGTTCCGACAAGATATCACGTCCATCAAAATCAGACCAATTTTTCTAATAACAGGATACCTTGTCATCAAGATACATACTGTCCATGTTCTGATAATGACTAGATCAAGATCAGGTCAGACAGGATGTCTTGTCCATAAAGATGTAGTCCCATTTTGATAAGGACGAAGTACCTCGTCGAAACAACTACCGGGGGATTTAAACATAGGAAACAGTGCACATTACAGAACAAAAACTTCTCTCATTTCCTGGGGCCCCTGGCATCGATGAACCCCTCCCCAAAATGTGGGATCCTGATGGTAAGCCTAAACAGAATAAGATTGTCACGAGTCGCAGAAGACAGATGCTAAAACCCGTGATGAGCCAAGTACATAAAGAATGAATGACTCTTACGGGGAAGTAGAAGCGGAAGGGAAAGAGCACTGGTTGGAAGAATGCAAGCCATTCCTCTCTGCATCGTCTAGCCATCCTATTTAGATGAACCGAAAGCTCGTCCGTGACCGGTCGTAAGTGGAAGAAAAAGACCGGGTGGTGGCTAATGGGATGATAACGCATCCAAAACGTGTATCCTTATTACGTAGGCTCATTTTCCAATCAGCCAGGAAACGGTTGGACCTTCAGTTCACAAGATCGGCGACAATGACGTCATTATCCAGCAGTTACGGTTAGATCGTCTTAATTGGCCGGCCAATAGCGCGCTTCTTCTAATTTGTACCAGAGACCATATCTCAATCCGTTGGCCCCTTTCAGGGCTGAATCGTTGGGAATAAAAATTTTATATAGTTAGTGTCACCGTCTCGAGTCTCGTTGTGCACGAATTTCTAGAATATCCGTGCGATTTGTTCGATACATTGTGCCATGGAAGGAGAAGTGTGAACGTGATTTTGGAGAGGATGCTTTCGTTGTTGCCAGGTGAGATTTTTTGAAATTCTTTTACGTATTCGCAAGATTTGACCACTTCGAAATTTTGCATTTGATGTTTTTTGGTCTTAGCTGTAGGTCAATTACTTTCGAATGATTAAATTTTCGATGGAATAGAATTTATTTAAAATTTTCTATAAATTAAATATTTTTCAAGCTTGTAGTAATAAATGAGAAAAATGCAGTGAGGTCCAAGTGAAAACCGGAGAGACCTTTGTGCAAGGAATATTTGCCTCAAATCATAAAATCCTGATTAGTATTCTTTATAAATAAATATTTGAATATAAAGCCCATTTCTATGAAACTTACTAAGATACGGACGGAGATAGTTATCCAATACTAAAAAGAGGAAAATCGTCTATATTATTAGAATTATTGATGTTTTCGTTGATTGGTCGACCAATATTTATAATCATTTATAGAATCGTATTATGTTATGCTATTTTGTTTGTTGAATGTTTTGAGGAATTTAAAATTCCTCTAATATTATAGGTCGCCATATCGGAATTTATATCCACGCGTTATTAAAAGTACTGTAGTTGACTCATTACACGTCCTAACGATAACAATGAATTGAGAAAGTTCTAAGTTTATCAAATGTAGCGAACAATTTCAGTCGAGTTCCGAGTTTTCACTTTCTTACTGCAAATTGTAGAAAAAACCTTATTTCAACCACCAACGAAATCTATATGTATGTTATGGTTAACATTTTTTGCTTTAAATACACGATATTTTTTATTCGTGGAATAACATTGGATATAGATATCCTCATTCTCCCCCCCCCCCCCCCATTCACTCTCTTTATATTTATAATTTAGTTTCAGCATGTCTAATCTTTTATCGTATGTATACACCAGTATATTGCATGATCCAGCATGTTATCAAATTTTGTAGAAAAATTATCTTTATTTCTAAGTATTTTCTTTCATCCAAAAACTGTCTTAATTAAATCACCATGAAGAATACTTCACTTACAGCATACTTTAACTATCAAAACTGTAATACTTCATATAGATTCCCGTTTTGATGATGTAAAAAATTCATTTTAAGAAACCAATTTAAAAAATAGAGAATATTATTGACACAACACATTGTAGAAACAAAACACAATCGAAGTTTTATAAAACTACGGAGCAAACCTGAATAATCAAGAGTGTAATTATATATTTCCGATGTATTCATTACTGGAGACAGTTCCATTTGCAACACCTGTCTCCAATTACCAAAAATGCTTGACTGTATGTGGAGAGCTTTAATTCCGAAAACTGTTAAAACAGTTGAAAAAGTGAAATTCTCCAAATCAAAATCTATAATGTCTAAAATCCCAAAAGCCGCAAATCCGAACGTTAAAGATTCTGATTGGTTCATACGCATACATCCGCTCTGCACCTGGTTATCTTCCCTGTAAAACTTCTAACTAGTTTTGACGTTCTGACCATTAAAGTGTTTCCTGTGATTATTTCATTGATGCGATTGGTCATAGTCGTTAATTGACAGCATGAATAAATTAATGTTTACTTCGCCTTATATTTACTACTAGGGGGCCCGCCCCCTGCTCGCTGACGCTCGCCAACCCCCAGAGGATTGCTTCGCAGTGCTCATTGGTTCGCTGCGCGAACCTATGCTCGCTTCGCTCGCATCAATGAAGACATGTGTCCTAGCAGAAGGAATTGTTTACAAAATATGATATTCCAAAAAAATATTTTTCAAATCTAAATTTTATGCTGTTTTTCAGAAAAGATATTTACAGTACCTCTGAAATCAGAATTCAAATGGAAACTTTGAGCAAATTTTGACTCGAAATGTGAGCGTTGATTTGGAAATTGAAAACCCAGCATGTTGGTTGTGTGTGCATTTACCCAGCACTCGAGCCACCCACGCTTTTTCATTGAGTTTGTTGTCGAAAGTTGTAATGCAAGCGTCTTGTTGAACTATAATAGTTTGCCCCGAAACGGACCTTTATTTTAAATGGCCCTGAAAATATCCTCCGCTTTCTTTGATTTCTATTATTTACTGCAACAGCTCGACTAAAATTCTTTTTTTTTTTTTCAATAAAATTTCATCCAATTACGCTATAAATTCAATTGAAGCGCGAGGCTTTGGGATAAACAAAGAATCGTACAATGTTGCCAAAACGCGAAAACAAATAACGTCTTTTTTGCGTGCCACGTAAGAGAATTATATATATATAGATACGAAAAATATGACCTTCTAAACAGACCGAAATTTCCGAGAACTATTTCCGTAAAACACATTTTATGAAAGGGATACTCAGTACTTGTCGCAGAGAAACCAAAGAAACTGTTCATCCTCGAAACGCTGCACCTACTTGAAGCCATGCAGAGAAGATGGCAGTTTACCATATGTGATGCTGCTGCATGTTCCTTGGAGAATGTATGCAAAATATACTTAAACAAGAATATAAATCGTATAGTTTACCATCATACTACGTTAAATCTTAAAACTAATTTGCATTGAAACTAAGTTATGCTTTTTTGTATGTTATGATTATCATGTTATGTCATTCCGTTAAGCTTCGATTCAAAATATATCAGTTTCCAAACGAATATTATATTAATATGCTCTTTAAATTAATTACCAAGTTAGATGACGGGCCCCTCATGACGTAGACAAATGTACCCCAAGTACTAAATACGTAAATTGTACACGTGTAAACAATTATTTTCTTGTTTAATTCTACTATTTTACACCTTTACTATGAAAAGATTTATACGCGATAGTTAAAATATGACCGCTACACATTTCCTTGTGTTAACTATATACACAAACCCTGTAGAACGTGTTTCCTAATCCATGTCCATTTATTGCAGAAAAACAAACTTTAGATTTTAAAATTGGGTCTTCGAGGGGCACTTTTAGGATTACCTGTGTGCCAATTATCACGGCTACAGAGTGGTCTTAAGACAGGAAAGAAATAAATAGCCTATGTTTTCCGCAGTGTTCTAAAGTATAAGTGTGCCAAATTTGGTGAGGATTGGTCAAACGGTGTAGGTTTGTATAGAGAATACATATACACACAAATTCTATTTTATAAACCTATATAGAAGATTAAACTTAAAAATTAGACTGCACATTTTAGTGTACAAGAAGCTTTTACTGTTTCTGGAATCCCCATAGACCCCGGCTCCAGTATATTCCAAAAAGACAGTTGGATCACGTGGTTTTGAATGAGTCTAGTAGTTGAATTAATGGTTTGGTGGGTAAACTCAAATCGATTCTTCAATTGGCGTCTTTGGGGGATAATTTTGTCATCGAGTTTTCGTTCGATTCCAAAGTTGGCTTGGGATGAACTATGAACTAGAGCTTGTTTTTTATGTATTTGACATCTAAATATATGTTATTATTTATTTGTATCGATGACAATTGAGTACAGGCTTTTGAAAAATATGACAGGAATTTTCAGTATAAACAAACCATCGGAAGACAAGGATTTTACTTCCTATTACCCAATATGGAATATGTACAAGAAGCACCGGTCTACTACTTTTGACATCTACATTTATCTTTACGGGAAAAGCATATAACAAGGTGTAAGTTTTAAATCTAAATCACTTACGGATACTTTTAGGCGCTAAAAGCATTATTGTCAACACAAAGAAATTACAGAGCACAAAAAATTAATTGTACTTTTTAAGGATGCCTCTGATTAGTTCGCATGAAAGTCAATATTTTTCATCGTTGCAATAGAATTGAAAAAAAAACTGATAACAGAAACTTTCCACTTTTTCGGTCTGAAAAATTGTTTTTAATGTAAAAAGATTATTTTGATTTTCTTTCATTACATTGTAACTCAAAAAGTACTACTATTTATTTAAATTGGAGGATTTTATTGTGCCTTCTATTATTTAATATACCAAACTCTCGTAGCGCTGACGGCTATGTTGGTATTCCACTTTTGATGTAACTAGTACCATTTGCGCTCTGTATTACGAGCCTCACCTTTTCACTTTTCGTTCTCAAGTGCACAAACAAGAAGTTCGTGCTCCTGTTCCATTAAGAACAAGAATGCAACTATTTTTTGCATATAAAGCTTTGTAAATTTATAGTTTAAAAAATAATAAAGCGAAGTGTTTGGTCTAAATGGAGTAATCTAGACCTGATTTACTTAGTGTGTAAATCTACTATTGTGAATGGATCGAACATAGGTCTATATAAGATGTTATATACATGTAAGATGACGACTCATCGACCTCGCACTTGCCCTACGTCATCACTGATGACGTGGAGAATTCAAATCTTCAAAGTTCACATTGCACCAATTGCTTCTCTGTCCCAGTGATGCTTAAACTTCTTAGATTTTTACCACACAATTCCAGATCGTTATCAAATGTGTTTACACTCTTATTTGCTTGAACGTACCATTGATACAATTTGGAAATATACTCTCCGTTGCTATTTTATGAGGTCACACTTAACATGGACTGTTTTCTTGTTTGCAACGACATAGTACTACTGCATATCATTTCTTGTTTGCGACGACATACTACTGCATATCATTTCTTGTTTGCAACGACATACTACTGCATATCATTTCATACATACCCTCAATATCGCTCTTGCGATGAAACTAATTTATAGCACTTAAGTTGCGGCCACTACTTTATACCCAACGTGTATTATATTCAGACGTAGCACTTATCCCACCTCACTCTTAACTTTTATTGCCCTTTTCTTCAAAATAATTGAATAAGGAATGCACACACTTGGCATCTGGAAAAGCCGGGTTATAATACAAAGTTCTTTTCAGCTCTCCAAAGAGGGGCCGAGGTAGCCCAGTTGGAAGAGTAACGGATTAGCAACAGGAGGATTGCGAGTTCGATACTAGGTCCAGTTAAAGACCACCGTGTATACGGGGGAGGGTGCATTCAAAATCTGTAACTAACAGCTTTGTTATGTTATTGACTATGATCTCGAAAAATGCCACATCTTGTTGCAAAAATCAAGGATTTGTCCATTGACGCTTTGGAACTTACTAAACCAAGAAAATAGCCTTAAAGAGCCTGCTTTAAAAGAGTTGAAAAAATTTCCCATGCTTAAGCTTCCAAGGGGACCCAAAAGTCCAAGTTGATCAGAGTCGCAAATTAGCAAGCGGATGGTTGCCAGTTCAGAAGTCGATCCAACCATAAACCGTCGTGGTGGACTGGTGCTCGTTAAATCTGTCGTGTCTTGTTAAAGTGTCCTCACGTTGGCGAGGTTAGGAATTTGAAGAGTGGGGTGCTAACCTCAGGTGTTCACCTCGTCATCTGACCGTGGTTCAAAATTATGAGGCGTTGCCTTCGGATGTTTCGGTTTGGGATTGATCCCGGACCCTCGAGAATAGCCCGTTGGGTAGCCCCAGTGAGACGTCAATTAACTACCTACCTACTTACCAAAGATAGTTTGGGTATGTTTTTCATTCAGTCCTTATAATTCCATACTTTAGTTTTGCATCGTAGAATAAGTTTGAAGCTGACACAATCAGTAGGTTGTGTTGCTCCAGTACGACGTTAATTAAAAATGACCAATCAGAAGGTTTTTATTTTACGGACATCACAGGCACAGACACGTTACATCAACAGAGACACAAAATACAAATGCATACTGAAACTAAAAACAACCAATAGGAACGGTTTAAGAAGTGAGAATTAAAACTAAGGTCGGTGCACACATCCGGTTTTTCAACGTGCTGCGCCACTGCGGCACCGAAGCCCAACTACGCACACATAACCGTGAAATGACGCACGAACTCATTTCGCGCCATTTGCGAGAAATATTCTGTCGAAGAAAACGTGTTTATTTCGCTTACTTGGTGTAAAAAAAGTATATTTTGAAACAAAATAGACGTTACTGGATACAACCATTTATTAATTATTATTCATATTCCATTTGTTTATGAAAACAAGATACTTCAGAACGGATACTCATGTGAGGAGCCGTGGGGAACTGCGGAACAAATTGCACGCAAGTTGGACGTGCGTCGCCCAAACGGCGCTGGAGGCATGTGTGCACTGCTCCATTGGATCTAATGTATCTCAGACCGTACTTGCGTTGCGGCAGCGGCGCACCACGTTGAAAAACCGGATGTATGCACCGGGCCTAAGTGGAGTGAGAACTCTGAAACTGTGATTCACGCTATTTCTCATAGGCAAGCCCGTTGAAAATGGTTGCTCAAGTTAATATATTCTCTTTCCCATTATTCCATCAGGGTAATAATGTGTTGTTGCGTTTATGAATTTTGAATAAGGCGTCTTTAATATTTTTATATTTTCTTTTTACGTTTAAGGGATCAGCCCATAGGAGTCCATGCGCCCGGCCAGCCCTTAGGAGTCCATGTTAAATTGAGCAACTCCGGTAACACTTTTCTCAGGAATTACTCAATCAAAAATTCTAAAATTAATTCACCTTATTATGAGTACATTTATAAACATTTTAACACTGTTTTTTTTTTTTTTTTTTTTTTTTTTACAAAAAAAATCAGAAAGAAATGATTTTTTTTTAATGTGTTCAAAAAATTTAAAAGTTTTTCAGTTAAAGAAATTTTTAGAAAAAGAAATTGCATGTAGATTTTGTTTCCTGTGTTAAGGTTTGTGAATGTACTCAAAATATATGTGTAAAAAATTTTAAAGGTTTATTTAGAGTAGATTGTTAGAAAAAGTGTTCCCAAAGTCAAAAATATGGGATTCTGGGAAAATAAGCGTTAGCGTTGACTATTTGAGTACCGCTAAAAGGAGTGGGTTACATTAAAATATTAATACTTCTAATACTCGGAATTCTTCATGTAATACACCATTTTATTCAGAATTGTTAAAATATTAATAAAATCTCAATATCGACATTCTAGTGAATTTCAATCGGCCGGGACCCCTTAAACATTGGCATGCTGTGGAATGAAGGACATTTTTTTTTGTATTATCACCATGTTATTTTGTTTCTTTAATCTGAACTGAAGTTCAAGCTCCTCCGTAAGGCGGACTATACAGCTGAAAGCCGCACAGGTGAAACAGTGTCCGCCTACGGCGTCCATTCCAATCCAATCGCTCAATCTTTCTTCTTGTTCAGGACGGTTCCTGGTTCGAATCCGGGCATGGATGTTTGTAAGCGTATGGTGTAGAGGCGGATGGTGCGCCTTAAATCTGTCGTGGCCGAAAGTCTTCACGTTGGGTTGGTGTGGAAGTATGGAGAGTGGGGTGCCAGATCAGGTGTTGCTTCGTCCTCTGACCGTGGTTCAAAATTACGAGGTGTTGTCCTCGGATCTTTCCCTTAAGGGACTGATCCCGGACTGTCATCAATAGCCCGTTGTATTGCTCTAGTACGACGAAAACTAAAATTACCACTACCATTACCATCTTCTTGTTGACGTTTCAAAAATCTCTTCTGGTGTTTATTTGCATACATTTGGACATTTTGAAATTTTTGCGATTTTCCACATTTTGACGTCCAATATCCAAACAAGTATTAAATATTTCGGTGTTTTTTTTATTATTATTTATAAAGCACAAAGAGAAGAAACAAATTAACCTTAAATGTTGTGCTCGCACAAAGGAGGCCGGAACTAGACAAAATTATAGTGAGTGGCAGTGGGCATTTTCGTGACTCAACTTCGCGCTGTGATTACATCAGCCGATGACGTCAGGGCAAGATCCGATTCGCATTTAAAACATTATTTTTTTAATGCTCTTTTGAACGAGATATCGTTCATTTATGACAATCGTTTATATTTTTCAAGTTTTTTACATTTTTGTGGATGCTGAAAAG
Source organism: Metellina segmentata (assembly GCA_947359465.1). NCBI lineage: Eukaryota > Metazoa > Arthropoda > Arachnida > Araneae > Tetragnathidae > Metellina > Metellina segmentata. The sequence goes on from OX375876.1 coordinate 98,044,057, forward strand.
TTAAGCGTTGTACCTCATTTTTGAAAGGTAAGACGAACTCTACGTCAAAAGTTAATCGTGAATGTAAATTAATGATAAATTATTAATTTTATGGGAAATAAGGGTTGAATACAATTTTAGCCATTCTGCCATCCTAAATAAATCTATTTTCTGTCTATTGATTTTGAAATTAATGTAATTTTATCACTGGGAAACAAACATATTCGACGTTTGTAAAGTTAAAACACTTATTGACTGGTGACTTTAAACGTTTATTGTACGTTTCGCTACAATTTATATGCCGTTTGAGGTGGATCGCATTTTTATCATAGAATTTGTTTGTGGTTGCATTATTATTATTACATTATTTTGGTTTCTTTGCACTGATACAAATTCTTTTAACTGAACTGTCTAGGATTTTCTGAAACTTTCCACCGTTCTTTCAAGAATACAAAAATATTTTACCTCTTAAAGAAAGTAAAATCTTTTATTTATCATTATTTCTATCAAATTGTAAACACTACAATTCACTTATCATTTTTTTTTTCAAGTCGTATCAATTTAATTACAATGCAGGTCATTTTTTATTTTCACTGTAAACCAAATTAAATTCATTCCGTCATTTATTTTTCTCAAGCTGCCACCATTTTAATTTCAAATCATAAATTCAAACCAATGGATATGCACGAGTATTCAATCAAAAATCACTGAAAAGATTTAAAGAGGTTCATTCTTTTCTCGAGCTTAAATGACGAATAAAACTAGATACTGTAATGCCAAACGTTCATAATGTCGCACATAGAAAGAATTGGAATTTGTAAAGTTTTTCTTATGTTTATAATTTTGAGGGACAACGCGCATTCGGTAACATGCATTGTCAGTTGCTGTTCTAATATTTTTTTTCTAAAATCGTGCACGTTTGAACAAAACAGATCGAAGCACACTATATCAGCCCAGTTAGTTCCCTTTGGAAAATAAATTATCTTCAATTGTGATAAACATCCTTACACAACTGAGCGGCATTGTAAAAAATCTGACTGTTGCGTATGAATAAAGATATAAGCGATGCATCTATGTTTTCCTTAGTGAATTTTAGTGTTTCGATAAAAAGAAATTATCAAAACGAAAACATTAAAATCGTTTCACTAAAGCAACATTCAACACGAGAAGTTTCTTTCTCTTTACAGAGAACATAAATGAGAATATTCACATTCCTGTTGACGCCGTTTAATATACAAAATTATAGCCCGAATGAAGTCTTTATTGGTGGTTCAAATCTGCTTTTCCTTCGACTGATCCCGCAGCATCTGAAATAGACCGGTGTGTTGCTCCAGGGTGACGTAAATTCAACAACCTACCTATCTACTAGTGGTATTTAATCCAATAAATCCTTAAATAGAATTGCAAAATGAAAGAAATTTGAAATAATTCGAATTCAATTATCTCCATCTCTGGAGCCCTCGGGGCCGCCACGCCGCTAAGTGGTTTGTGCACTGCGCTGGCAATTTACGAGTTATATGCGAAGTAGGTTCAATTTCTGAAACATACCCTATGTATATGTTCATATACTGCATGTTTTCGGTCTTTTGTTTGACGCAGCTTGGTTTAATATCGTCCTCGCGCCAGAAAACCCAACCAATTATCTCATGAAGCCCACGTGTAGCAGAAAATAACAGTAGAACGATAAACAGAGGAGGACTGGTACAATAATTAGGCCCCGGTACATTTAGAATCAGTGGTCCACAACATTTACACTTTAGGTCCCTCATGAAACACTAATATGTATTCTAAGTATAACTCAATGTTCAACTTGTCCCTCCCTGATTGTATGGCATTTTCTCTTTTCTTTTACACACTTGCTGTATAGCTTTGTCATAAATGTAATGAGCAGATTTTTAACTAAAAATCCTAGCATACTTAAAGTACAAAAAAATTTTCACTCTTCGGGTACTATAAGTTCCCGGTACCATGGCAAAGACACTTGGACAACATATCTCTTAGACAACATAAATTGAACTACTAAAACAAACTGCGAAATATGCTCAAATTTTTAATAGTCTTAAAACTAACATTGTATTGCACATATCTCTTAATGTACAGCATTCGAATAAATTCAAAACTCGATAAAACGTCGTAACTCATCACCGGCCCATTGGTCTCAATATTTCCGATGACAAGTTCTCCCTTGTGACAAAAGTAAACAATCGAGAGGATTATAATATTAACGAGTAACTGGAAGGAATAAAGTAAAATATGTGGATGTGTAAATCGAGGAATAGAAAACACAGCTTTAACTTATCTAATCCATTAATAAGTTTTGTTACTTTTTGACTGTGTGCGCGCCTAAGTAGGATGAGAAACATCTGTGTTTGACAGGACATAAAAAGCTGCTGTGTTGGTAATTCGAAAATGACCGATTGGTATTACTTCAACGGATTTTTATACACAAGGAGCATATTTATTCTTGTCTCATAATTACTGTTTCATCTGCTCACTATAATCATAAATATATCGAGCTGTTTGGGAGAGAGTCTACATAATCTAAATTATCCTTAACAATTTTCGCATTTGTACGATGATTTCTTCAACGTTCCAATTGGTAAATTTTTTGTGAGTAGTTCACATACATTAATCGACCAATTTTACCTATCAAGATAGTGGAAATTGAGGGTATTCAACCAGTTACCACCATCCAAGCCTAAGCTATTCGGTGTATCTACACGTAATTTTGAACCACGGTCAGATGACGAGACAATATCTGAGCTGGAACCCCACTCTCTTAACTTCCACACCAACCCAACGTGAGGACTTTGGGCCACGACAGATTTAAGGTGCACCAGCCTCTTCTACACTTTACACTTACAAACATCCATGCACTGACCTGGATTCGAACCAGGAACCTTCTTATCCAGAGGCTAGGAAATTGAGGGTATAGCATATATTAAGAACTCACGCAAAACAAATACAATAAAAGGAATGTAACATATTTTATCACATTACAAATTTTGAAAAGCGCAATTTTTCAGAGTTCATGAAAATTGAGAAAAGTTTACGCACATTATAATTAACAATGTAGCCATTCATTATAGTTAATATACATAGAATCGTATCTTGTTTAGCAATAAGTATATTCAAGTATACTTTAGAGAAGTATACTTTAGAGAAGTATACTTTAGAAATAATACTGTTTGTATACTTTAAGAAAAACAATTTGACTCTCCTTTCGTCACACTATTTTCTACTGCATCAGGGACATACAGAAGGGAGAGCTACCGTGGCTCATGATCCTTCTCTTTTTTCTTATTTGTGACTGTTTGCAAAAATGTCTTGAACGTGAAAATAGATTAAATAATTTATAAGATTTACAACATGTCTTGTATTTCTGATAAAAGTTTTAAAATTTCTTTGCCTTTTTCAAGGGAAAATATTTTGCAAGTTGAAATGTTTGACAATTGACATGCTTAATATGTGGCAGATCTGGAGATCTCTCTGACCAAATAAGGCCACGAAGGCACTCTTGGGATTCGTGTTTGAGCAGACGTTATCGGGTGGTAAATAATTGTCCTTGACACATGACATGAAAGGCAAAACAACAGGTTGTATGATCTGTTGGAATGTATCGCTGTGCTGTCAAAGTACCACCAATATCACTAATAGATAGGACTGGCTGTCATAAGAGATAGCTCTACACTCTATACATGGTAGTTACGGTAATGGGCCGCCGGACAGCAAACTGTGGTAGAGCTCAGCTACTTCAATAGCCGTCTGGCCTAAGGTAGAAACGGGATTCGTCCTTAATTATACGCTGTCATTCCATACCTGTCCACGATTCTTGGGTACACCACTCCAGATGCAGCCGATGATATTCGGTAGCCATGTTATATTGCCGAGGGGCTCGACGCTATAAGCCCTGGTGTAATGATGTGGTGAGTCATCACTACACTCGGTTACCACTGTTGGTGATACAAATTAGTTCGACAACACAGTGATACGTCATCCTAAAACTGGATATCTTGCCTTCCATGTCGCGAATCCAAGGGGTCTGTTATCAGCACTATAAGGCCCGGTGCACACATCCGGTTTTTCAACGTGCGGCGCCGCTGCCGTAACGCAAGTGCGGTCTGAGATACATTAAATCCAATGGAGCAGTGCACATATGCCTCCAGCGCCGCTGGGGCGATGCACGTCCAACTTGCGTTCAATTTGTACCGCAGTTCCCCACGGCGCCGCACATGAGTCTCCGTTCTGAAGTACCTTGTTTTCATAAACAAATGGAATATAAATAATAATTAATAAATGGTTGTATCCAGTAACGTCTATTTTGTTTCAAAATATACTTTTTTTTACACCAAGTAAGCGAAATAAACACGTTTTCTTCGACAGAATATTCATCGCAAATGGCGCGAAATGAGTTCGTGCGTCATTTCACGGTTATGTGTGCATAGTTGAGCTTCGGTGCCGCAGTGGCACCGCACGTTGAAAAACAGGATGTGTGCACAGGGCCTAACTCCCACCGCAACTTGAAGTGCCTCCCTGTATTGAAACCCTTCTTTGGCCAAAGAGAAATACTCAGATTTGTCTCCAATTGAGAATATCTGGGATATAATAGGTAGTCAGTTGCACCACAAGGACTCGTTTTTGACTCCATGCCAAGTCGTATATCGGCATGTATCACCACCCAAGTGCCATTGAAACTTCTTATTAATGATCTTTTTATGTAATTCTACCATATAACCTCGAGATACGAATATTGTGATAATTTATTTCTCTTTCGCCCATCACACATGTTTTATTCCGATTGAACAGTGACTTCGGGATGTTTCTACTTTTTTGGCAATGTATTTAAACGAAATTATTTCATAAAATTCTATTAGTTTTTAAATTTTGTACGAATGAATGGGAAATGTTCTCTTAATAATTAAAATAATCTATTCCTTTTTCTCTAAAACCTCTTTTGCCCCTTTTTCATTTCAGCCCCTGTGCCTAACTAGCTCTCATCACGGTGCAATATCAATCGAACCTATGGGCGTTAACTGGACTTGATGGCCGTTCTATTTATGTGGAATATTTACACTTTGAAGTCCTGCTGGCTCTGAGGACGTGCATTATCACTCCTTAATATGAAATCTAGACACACTACAAAAACACGCAGAAGTTTCTGGCAACAACAGTTATTTAGACAGAGATAAAGCAGTTCTGTAAGTCCTGTCAACCATTTATGCCATCTGGAACCATCGTCACCATGATATCCATTTGCACCCCCCCCCTCCCCCCTCAGTGTCCTGAAATTTCGAATACTTATTTATCAACACACTAGCTGAATAACCTGGCGTTGCTCGGGTTTCAAATGTTGACCGCGACATTTCCTACGTTAACTCAAGTACATAAACCCTGTAGAACGTGTTTCCTTGTCCATGTCCATTTATTGCAGAAAAACAAACTTTAGATTTTAAAATTGGGGCTTCGAATGGCATTTTTAGGACTACCTGTGTGCCAATTTTCACGGCTACAGATTCGTCTAAAGACAGGAAAGAAATGGCCTATGTTTTCCGCAGTGTTCTAAAGTATAAGTGAACCAAATTTGGTGTGGATTGCTCAAATGGTGTAGATTTGTATAGAACATTATCTTTACATACCCAAAAATAATTACATTCCATGAAATACCCAATCGATGTTATCCATTTTTGCAGGGAATGTGTGAAAGACAAGCCTAGTTAGAATTATCCAATCAAAAGTGTTCAAACGGTTTCTGATATGCAAATCAATGCGTTACTACGTCATCCGACGGTGAATCAAGCGCTTTGCGCAAAGTGAATATCTGAGTGAATTTCGGCTATACAGCGTTTGATTTCAGTGTGTAAGGACTCAAAACGGTTTGTTATGGCTCCGAAGTATCATTTGGAAGAATCTGTAAAGTTGCTCATTATCGGCTGTTTAGAAGCAGGGCAGACAGATGTGTGAATATTTCAAGACAGTCTCAGCGCTTTGGAAACAAATTTCAGAACTCTGTAACTGTTGTAAGGACATATGGACAAGGTCGTAAATATATAACAACTTCTCAAGATCGATATAAGGCAATAACTAACCGTCGTAACAGGAAATCTACTGCACGGCAGTTAAGTTCAGATCTTACAACCGCCACGGGAACTGTTGTATCACGACAAACTGTATACAAAAGGCTTAATGAAAAAGGGCTTTATGCCAGAAAGCCAAGGGTATGCGTTTCACTGTCTTCACGGCACAAGAAAGATCGCTTTAATTGGTGCAAAGAACATCAGAACTGGAGTCAACACCAATGGACCCATGTTCTCTTCACTGATGAGTCGATGTTCAATTTAACATCTTATTCTAAGCGTTTTTACATCTGGAGTGATTCACAAACGCGATATCTGCCTTCGAACATTATGGAATGTGACTGTTTTGGTAGTGCATGTGTGATGGTGTGTTGTGGAATAATGATCGATGGACGTATGTCCTTACACGTTTTCAACAGAGGATCTGTGACAGGCCAGAAATATCGGAATGAGGTCTTAGAACGTTATGTAAGACTTTTCAGAAGTGCGTATAGATCTTTTTTTTTTATTTATTGACGATAATGCTCGTCCTCATCGAGCAAACCTCGTTGACGATTAATTGAAAATGAAGCCATTGAGCGAATACCGTGGCCAGCAAAATCTGATCTGAACCCGATAGAGAACTTATGGGCCCACCTTGGAAAAGCAGTTTCACTGAGACATTCTCCTTCCAGAAATATAAATGTCCTTAAGACCGCATTGCTGGAGGAGTGGAACTTAATTCTCATTTTTATGGTTTCATGCTACAGTTTTATATCATATGCAGTGTTCTTAAATTTTTTCCTTTGTATTTATGTGTTATGATTTCATGTCTCATTCCAGACAAATTCATAAAATTATAGTTCACAGTTTCTGATAAATCCGTGATTCTATGCATTCAAAGATAGTTTTGGACACCCGTGTATATACATAGGTTCTTCACTGAATCAAAGTAGAGTTCGTATTCGAACAGATCCCAAGCTTTCGTTGCAGATTTTTCAAGAAATTCTGCTTTATGGGGTGACTGAAAACACTCCCTATTCCTTGCAGTGGATTTAATGTTTTGTAAGAATCCACGCTTCTCTGTATGGGATAAAATCGACCATCTATTCACTGTGAATTAAGTGATTTCAAAAGGTGGAGTGTTAGTTTTAGCAATCCGATTGTATTTCGTTCGATTTCTGCTTGTGGATCCTATCCTTTCACTTGGCAGTCCTCATTTTTCTCGATACATTTGACTTCTTAAAAACAAATTGTTTACAATTTGTACCGACAAGAATGCAATCAACCTTGAGTCAGTCGATATTCGAAAATGTGTGGAAGCTGGCTAGGAGTTGGCTGTCATACTTTAAAAAGCGAATGGCGTTCGCAGAGGATGGTTTTACCCAACTCGTTGTCCTTATCTCTTGCTGCACCGTACGATAAACTTAGAACCAGAATCCACGCTAAAGACACCAGTTGTAGAAGCGCTTAGTTTACGTTCCAAGTACTGACGAAATTAAAGAACACATTCGTTAAAACCACATGACCCGACTGCCAAATCGTAGGTCATAAATGACGGACTATCAGCCCATCCACTAGGGAGTCTTATTGAGTGTTTATGTTTCGTTTAACAATTAATTTAAACAAATATCTTAAGGGTTTTTTATTACAATGAAATTTAGTTGAACTTTTATTAATTTAAGTGCGCTAAAATCAAAATAACAATAAGGGAAAAGACATATCTCTGTCAGATCACCTTACTTAAAGCACAGTGGACAAGGTCGATTATTGAGCAGCTCGCAAATGAAAACCACATGTCGTTCGCCCTGTGGCACATACGTGCTTGTTGCATCTGTAGGTCAGAAAGTCAGCCCACTTATGGATAAGTGGCATGTTTTAAGGTTCGAGACCACAGGATATCCATTTTCGATCAATATTGCACATGAATTTCTACCCACATCTATTCAAACTGGTAAAACTTCAATATGGATTATATACAAATTTGTGTGTACTGGTATAGTGTTTGATTACACTTTATTTTCTAATTTGCTTTGTAGAGAATGACAAAACTTAATTTCTTCATACTTCATATTCTAAACTTAAATTTTTACATGAAAGATAGTTATTTTTCTGTAGATGACTCATTACATATAAAGTTCAAAGATAATTTCTCAAATCACCATACTAATACAACATTAATTGCAATCCGTCTCAAACACACTCAATTAAGAATATAGAACTTTAGATGTTTTTAACATTGCATATGAATAACACTGTATATGTTTTAACTATGCATAAAAATATATTAGATGTTTCAAACAGCTTATTAGATTTACCTTTGATATTTATATTAGTGCTCAATTGTGTGATAGATACAACATTGGTAAACTTGTTTCTTGGAAATTCTCAAAAGAGACATTATTAGTGGAACGTATAATTTGTTATTCACAAAACGAAAAAATAGGCAATTTTCTTTTTAAAATACATTATTTAATCCTAAATAACAAAACTTTAAAGTGGCATCAGCCATCAGTGCCGATTACGTGTTACCTTTGTTTCTTGAAAAAGTAACTTGCAGAAAATGAATATATTAGTTCTTTGATTCCCAAACATTTTCAGTTCACAACCCCGTAGTATATTATAATTTTCCCACAGCACCCAAAGAAGAACAACTTCTCAAATCTTGGAATAAAATTGGACACAGCCCCAAATTTAAGATTCTAGAACCATGTGGGATAAGTAATATTAGAATTAAGAAAATATCAGAATATTTCACTGTACCCCCTTGTAAGCCAACCATTACATTGAAGCGTATGGTTTTGCAACCATATTTGTGAGTACTCCACTAATTTAGGTTTCTTTAGATTTCTACCAAATAAAATCCGACTTGTTCACTCTTCGCCTGTAAAACAACTCTTTGTATACACTTTTTTTCTTAAATCAGTTTTAATGTAATTGTTTTCAAATCAGGAATCGGGATTGCAAATAGAATCATGTGGAGTTTTTAAAGTAATAATAGAAGTTTCCTAAATTTTCTTGTATGTACAAACTTGGGACAGTTCAGTTTTTATTAAAAAATAATTTAGTTCATTGAAATTAAAACTCATATAATTTCCAATGGTTTTACAAAAGAAATGTAAGTTGACAGATTAATTTATATAATTTAATTTCAGAGAAATATTCATCATTAGGGTCCTGATTGTGACATAAAAACATTAAATATGTTCTTAAAATAATAAATTCTCTTAAAGATAAAACTGTCCTCTAATTCGAAGAAACAAATTCTTATTACATTTTTTAAAATCATAAATTAAATAAAATTCAAACTTCGACATGTCATGAACCCCACCTTTTTGTCACCTCTATGAACAAAAGAATGTCACATTTTTTTCATAAAGTGCACTTATTTAATTTCAGAAAAGGGAAAGTAAGCAATTACCTGTTCATTCTAAGCAATTACCTGTATCCCTTAAAAGTAGATGCTAATTTTAGCAACATAAATAATATATAAGTTCACTGAATCTGTGAATGAAATTTTTTAACATTAAAGGTATTAGTACCTAAAACATGAAAATAAGTATATCTTTCTTAATTACGAAGGTACAATTTTTATAAAAAGAAATATTTATCAAGAGAAAAATAGTCACACACATTGGATTGTTTTAATGCTCACAAAGGATGATCATTTTGGTTTATAAAATTTGGGTTAGATTTCATACTTCTAACATCTATTTACAATACTAGGGGGCTCCGCCCCCTGCTCGCTTACGCTCACCAACCCCCGGGGATTGCTACGCAATCCTATTTGGTTTGCTTCGCAAACCAACATTCCTTTTACATATGGCATTTGGTTTGCTTCGCAAACCAACATTCCTTTCGCAGAGTGAAACTATCTGAATAATTTGTATTATCCTGATTTCCCTTTACGGTCCATCACTTCACAGCGTGGGCTTCTCCCCCTGCTCGCTTACGCTCGCCGACCCCCGTGGGTTGCTACGCAATCCCGTTTGGTTTGCTTCGCAAACCAATACCTCTTACGCAAGTGATTTCACTCTTTTTTGCTTTAACACTTAATGCACCCTAAACTAATAGCCGCATCAGTAAAAAATCTTCTGCATCTTGTTCCCTGTACAATTTTAAGTAAACCCTGTTAATCTCCAAACTTTACGATGTGTACTTTGTACTTTCTCGGTAAAACGTCTGAGAACAGAGGGAAAAAAGCGAGCCTTTTTCCTCGCCAAATAAAAAGAAATCGTTTTTATTGCAATTGTTGCTACGATAAATTTGATATCTGGCAAACCCGATAGTCAAAAATACAACCCTCCGCGAATTTGCTAAGCGAAATAAAAAATACGAAATTTGTGTCACCAACTTTTGATTGCATCGAATTTATTTATGAACCAATTTTAAAAATAATGGTACCGTAAGAAAGAGTACAGTCTGAGGTATACAGCGCTATTTTCAAAATAAAAAACTAATAGTAATACGATATAGATATGACAGTTTTAGTTAACGGTAGTAACAAAAAGTAGCGAAAATATCCGAAGATTCCGAATTTTGTATGACCAACTTTTGATCGCATCCAATTTAATTATTAACCGATATCAAAAATAATAGTACCGTAAGAAAGAGTACATTCTGAGGTATACTGCTATATTTTAAAAATTAAAAAATAATAGTAATAAAATATAGATACTTCAGTTTTAAAAAAAAGTAACAAAAATGTCCTGATTTTTCCCGAATTTCAAAAAAATATTATCAAGAACCAAATTGAAATTTAAAAAAAAACTCGACGAGCTGCAAAAATTTACGTTGAGAGGTACTCTTTAAAAAAAACTCACGGCTGAAGACTGAAAATTTGTATGTGTTTTGCTCACTCGCGGAAGAAATTTCGCTTCTTCAATTTTAACACTTAATAAACCCTAAACTAATAGCCGCATCGGAAAAAAATCTTAATAATTGTCCAGGGAATACGATGAAGAACAAACCATGTCAATTTTGTTTTTTTCCGATCAGTACTTTCTCGGGAAACCGTCTAAGAATCGAGCTAAATAGCACAGTTTTCAATTCTTCGGCGGCGGCGGCGGTGGTAACATTTTTTTAATATAGAGAGACTATTTTCCTGAATCTGACGAAAAAATTGCATACTTTTTATGTAATATTTATATGCACCTTTCTTTTTTCAATACTATTTTGACCTAATGAGGAATTTCTATTTTCAGAAATTTGTAACTGCTAGAAGCGGTGTCCCTGTCCTAAGTACTAGCGCCGCAGGAGTGTGGTTTAAATGTCACCCCTGCAGCCTTGGTGCTTAACACAGGACATTCTCAGAACTGCACCTTTGGATATGATGCCCTGGAAACATGAAAACTCCTCGATGACTCGAACAGCATTTGGCTGATGAAATAATCAGCTCTTCAATCTATATTGAAATGCATTTTGCACATGCATTATATATTTATAAAATTTCTAATTATAATTATTATTTTCATGCACAATTGAGGGCAAAATACAAATTCTATACACTGAAAATTTTTATATGCCATGCTGTACTGTCATACAATAGCTTGTGACTAAAAACTATGCTTTAAAGCACTCTCACTATATTTCAAATATTTCTATGAGTCAAAGTAATTATTAGTTTTTTGAAATGTTTGATGGCATCAATTTCAGACTCGTGTATCACAAATCCCATATTGCTGTTGACATGTAGTTTATTTTCTAATTTACTCATTTTGCACGTTTCATCAAATGATCAAAATAAAAAAGTGCAACAATACATTTCTATACATTGGAATGTCTTATTTCTTTTCAGGTCCACAATTTTTAATACAACACTAGAAAATTAGTTTTCAAATTATTTTGAAATTAGAGAGGGAAAGTTTTGACAAGCTGTGTTACCAATTGGAAGACGGAAAGGGCTTTTTTGGCCATCACGTTGTTTCCCACCCTGTAACCCCCTTGCCCATGGATTGAATAAGTCGATGATTCTTGACTTGTAATTATTTTGCTCATACCTTAATGTGTAATTAATCGATTTTGCCCAGCTGTCATAGAAGCGGAGATAATTTACTGTATGTTACCGCTAAAGTGCAGTAATCAGTTATTCCACAGATTATCTAGGTAATATGCAGATTAACTAGGGTTATCGTTGAAGTGCCGAAAATTGTTTCTTTACTCAAATTACTTAGGTAATCTGCAAACGACCTAGATAATCTGCACATTACCTACTAGGCAATCGTTAAAGTGAAAATAAGATTTGCTGGAACAACAGCAACGTTTCTGTACGCTTAAATTAACATAATATTATTTATCTATTTTTCGTTATCTAAAGAATCAAGTTAATACAATCAAACAATCAACAAATTAGTTGATAGAATCAATCATCAATAAATTAAAGAACTATAATAGAAAGAATCAAACGGTTTAAAAAATTATTACAATTAAGGAAATGAACATAATGTCATTTATTTATTTTTCGATATCTAAAGAATCAAGTTAATACAATCAAACAATGGGAGAGGGGGAAGGTGTAGGGAAAGGAAATGAGAGAAACAGGGGAAACAAACTCAAATTGGAGGGAAAGGAAATGAGCGAAACAAACTTTTGAACTTTAACGATACGGAAGCCGTTATGTGCACATTACCTAGGTTAAAAGCGGAAAACTCTTGATTACGCACGTCAACGGAGCAAATCAGTTAATCTGCAGATTAGCTATGTAATGTGCACATTAGCGGCTTTCGAGCTTTAGCGGTAACATATACATAGAAAGACGGGAGGGGGCCAAAATGGCCCTATTGCATTTCGCAGTGGTAGCTCAAAGTTTTCCCCGATTGATGGCTGATGTAATTACCTAGTAACAATATTGATAGTTTTATTGTGTCTTCCCCTCTACATCCTGTATTAAAAGCCCTTCCCAGATGTGAGCAAAGATTAGCAATACAATGAATGTGATTTTGTACTGATTGACAACACACTTTAGGAAAAGGGAGAAACATAACCACATATAACTATTTTACATCCTAAAAACTGAACTATTGAAATCAAAATGCATAAGTCTTGGTAAGTACAGTGAGGAAAACTGGAGAGGTGCCACCTACGGCAAAGTTTGGGAAAATAACCTCTTCATTTCAGGATATTGTTCGGAAAAGGCTCAGATCAACGCTTACCGCTTATCAAAGCCAAACAAAAATTTTCTGTTATTAAGTTCTCTTAACCTTTCTGTTACAATCGATAATAATGAGAAGACGCCATAAAAAACTACATTTTGATTATCAGACTAAGTACGGCGTTGACATTGTAAACCAAATGGTACGCCTGTCAGCCCCCCCCCCCCTCATGAATCCGTGTGCCCCGTTGTCAGCTAAAATGACGGGCCCTTCATCCATGTCCCTTTTACATTGTTTATGTTTGAACAGAGACATTGAATTTTTTTTCAAGCATTTTCCATAATTTAATCCTAAACCATACTAAATATCTCTACTATTATAAAAAGAAGTGTTATAATAATTACCTAGTAACTTTATAACAGTAGTTATAACAATTACCTAGTAGTTTGTCTGTGTGTCCCTATCCAGTGCCCTGACGAATCTATGGCGCTTACAATAATGAGATTTAGCACACAGGTAGTCCGATTATTTTAGATTTAAGGGTCCAGCCCGAATTCTAAAATTTATTCTAGAACATTTTTTTACTTAATTTATTGGAATTTAATTATTGTTTTCCTTTGAATGGCAACAGCATGAAGAGAACACTGATTCGAAAATTATTTTTTACGTTTCCGTTTGATTTTGGGGAGGAGCGATTTCAGCGGACGAAAAAAAAAGAAATAAAGTTTTAACTGGAGTTATGTAGTTCTTTTTTCTACGGATTTGAAATCTGCGGAAAATGTTACACCAGATAGATACCTTATACATTTGATTTTCTTATAATAAATAATTGTTCAATTAAATATTTATATTTTTGCAAGCGATTGTGACGTCAGAGTCTGTCTGTTGCGAAAATATCGTGAAAAATTATTTATTAAAAGAAAATCAAACGCATAAGGTATCTATCTGGGAATCGTAGTAATCACCGGGGGTTAGCGAGCAGTGGTCACACCTGACCCCACGAAAACAACTGTCACGAGCAACGCCGTGGTCGGCAAACAGGGGCTCTTTAGCCACTTGAGTGCGGGTCTGCCACGAATCGATTTCGACATGATTTTAGGTACCACCTATTTAACATGGCTACAAAGAAGAGGAAAAAGAAAGACCAGAAACAGTGAATTTAAAGTTTAATGGAACGAATCGTTCGTGTTTATACAAATCTCAAATGACCTTCCGATCTGTCTTATTTGTCAAAAAAAAAAAAGAATTGGGAGACACTTTGCAATTAAACACTCGTCATTTGGCAGTAAATATCCCGCCGGTGATGCGAGGAAGAAAGCAGATGAGGAACTTCAGAAGAGTCAAGAAAAATCAAGTTCTGTATTTATTTGACGTGTGAAACGGCATTTTCAACATCGTCGCCAGTTCTATAAATTTGTTTTAAATCGCAATTATTTTGCTCCTTTGCGGGCCCTCCTGACCCACGGGCCCCGTTGCCATGGAAACGGCAGCACTACCTATGTGGAGGCCCTGACGCCAATGCACTACAAAATCAGGACCTCGTCGTTGGCCTATGCAAGTAGCTTTGAATATATTAGACATATCTGCGGTAAATGCTTGGTTTTTTTACAAAGAAGTGACTTGAGAGCAGAAACTTAGCAGGAAAAGTTTCATCCTGCAGCTTTGGGAAGAGCTTCATACTCCATGTGAAGCATCTAAAATTCTTGCAGCAAATATTCGCAAGTAGTTATAAAAGAAATCACCAATAAAAGATTGAAATGCAGACTACGGAGGTTTTGCATGAGAAACCACATTAAAAGTTGTAAAAATTGTATGGAATTGCTCATCGAGAAATACTATGTGCTGATTGCTTCAACGAATGAGCAAAATAAAATTATAAAAAGTAGGGGTCAGAGTGATAAATTTCACTTTGAATGCTAGAATATATTCTATTACTTATTATCTATCATTTGGAACTTAAAATTAGCTGTATAATATAATCTAACGCTCAATAAGAGCCAAATTGGCCCCTTCGGTCTCTCTAGGTACATATAAGGTAACTTCCAGTCTTTTTTATGTTAATATCGTGTATCAAATGAAAAGGTCAGAGAACAAATAACAAACCAAAAAGTAACATACAGGAACCCTCCGTTATATTGTGCTTTTGGTGAGACAGCAGCACAATACAGCGAAGGCAGAGAAAACTCAATTGTGAAGAAGAGGCATAAATTATATACATTAAATAATACTTTCATTCAATGTAACACAAAATTGAGGGTAAAATAATTGTAACATAATTTTTTTTTCTCTTGAAAGAATAGGTAGACAGGTTTAAATTAACATAGTACTGGAGCAACAGAAAGTTATTGGCGACGGTCCTGGATCAAACCCATCCGAGGACACCACCTCATAATTTTAAACCAGTCAGAATGGAAAGAATAGGACGCATCACTTTTGGAGCACTTGCTGCAAAGCAGCTCATCCTCAAATTATAATTTACTTAAAGAGAAATTTACATCCGGCTGGAAAACTTTTAAATTCAAAATTTAGATCTAGAGGCTTGATAGACATAAAATCAGCTAATACAGAACTTAAATGCACCTGTTGAGTCACTGGGTAGTAGTGAGGTGGTCATCCTCCCAAATATTGACCACGACTAAGAGTGTTTAGGTTTTGATGAATTAGAGGTCAGGGATATAATCCCCTTTTCTTTTGTATGGCTTGCTTTAGGAGCATGAGTTAGTACAAATGGCTTAAAGTAAATGAAAATTTTAGATTATAGAGAAAACGGACTTCAAGGTCCGAAGGAAACACGGGGATGTTTAATCACTGTGGGAAGATGATAAACTTTCAATGGCAGAAGAGCACAAGGTCTCTTCTGCAAGAAATTCCACATCCTCACTTTTAAAGCACCCCAATCTTTTTTACCAAATCAGATTCAGATTACTTCTTGAAACAAGTGATTTTTAACTCCTACTTCCAGGGCCCGATTTAGAAAATTTGGTATAGTAGGCACAACACGCAGGAAGGGGCCCCTCCCTCATATTATTTGTTCATCACAAAAACTAATTTCATAACAATAATTGGTACCTACGTATTTGACTGTTGACCGTTTAACAGATGTCACCAAAAAGTTTGAGAAAATCGTGACATTACTTATAACTCTTGGCAAAACAAAATAAAGCAGATGGAAATTAAAAACATAATAGTTAGATAATTAATGTAATTACAAGAATGTGATAGTGGGGGAAACGGTCGACGTTCATTTACGTAAATACCCAATAATTTATGTAACTACTTATTAACTTTTTATAATTTTTAGATACTTTTGAAACTTAGGCACGGGCCTAATGGTAAATCAGGGCCTGCCTACTTCTACCCTGGAGCTCTCAAATCCAAAATTCACTTGGGGCAAAAAGAGCAATATAGCCAACATTCAAGAGAGGGTATGTATAAAGGGGGATCACTGTATTTTAGAATCTAGTCAGTGATTGTAACAGTATTGTTAGTTGGCAGTCTGATGTGAGTAATTATACCAACTGAGAAGAGTTCGTGAATACTTACCCAATTAAAAACATCCATCGGATTTTACAGTGAAAGGTCGTGAGCAGGATAACCTGCATCAATTAAACACATCTAATAGGGAACAAAAAGCAGTACACAACAATAGTTCCACATGGAAGGTACATAGAATTAAATTAAACAGAAAAGCAAGAAGGTGCTAGCTACACAAAAGAGCAGATTTACATAAATTATATAACTGTAATCTGTCGAGCTTGGCAAAAATAAGATTTATTACTGAGAAAAGAATCAACGGTTACAATTCTTTTTGTAATGGCACTTTTGAAAAAATTCCCATAAAAAATGGATTGTTTTTAAACAGCTCAGAAATCTGTTTTTCTTCGTGACCGATCCAAGAGAGAAGAAAATACTTATTCTACTTCTAGATGTAAGTAAAATAGTTGGCAACTATATATATTGTGGACGGAAAACTGAAAAACATTCAAAGTTACGGATTGTAAAATTATTTTATATAAACAATTTTACTTTTCATTTAGCTTGAAAGCAATAGTTTTAGTCAACTAGTTTTCTCACTGGGTTTACATTCTATATTAAATTTTCATGTAGCACAAAAAAAAATACACTCGTGTTCAAAATTAAGAGAATTTTCACATTGTGTTTACTTTCAGAAAAAGAACAAAACCAAAGGTACTAATTATGCCGCCGAATAATGCAAATATTCAGTGTCGAATACGTAAGCGTACACGTGCATGTGGGCGGAGTTGTGACTGCGGAGGGGATGATAAGTGCACGAGGCGTTTTCCGTGATTCGTGTGCTCGTAGTCCTCGGCGACAGTCGCTGTGTTTCTCGCAAGAATTGGGTTAAGCTACCAGGTAAAATGAGTTGCCATAAACGGAATGAGATGGAGAATCGTCGGTAGATTGGAGCACAAGTGCAGGCGGCTACAGAGATCCATGTAACATCTGCAATGTGTGGAACCGTCTACAATGTGTGGAAACAGTTTCAGGAAACTGGATCCGTATCGAGAAGATCGGGACAAGATCGTCGAAGAGCCACAATGACTAATGAGGATCGTTATTTGGCACTTTCAGCGCGGCGCCACAGCTTTCACGTGACCTGCATGCTGCCACTGGAACCCGAGTTTCATGGATTACTGTTGCCCGAAGGCTTCATGAGAGAGGGCTTTATCCCAGAAGACCCGCTGTTTGCCTCCCGCTCACTGCAACACACAAGAGAGCGCGATTAGCATGGTGTAAAGACAAAATCACATAAGGGTATTCTAATCAATGAAAAAGCTGATCAGGCAGCAAAGAAGGCTGAACTTTTCAACATTGCAGAAGGTGTGTTTCACCTGAAGACATCATAAAACATTATAAATCAGACAACCTTAATAAAATATGTGTGTAACCTATGGAAAAGCTACCATAGAAACTATAACTATCCACATATCAATCCTACAAAACTGTGGTACGAAAACATATCTCTAAACAGAAATGATGAAACCCTCATTCAGAACTTTCGAGCAAATACCCTGATGACAAATTCCATTAAAAACAAAATCAACCTTACAGACACTCCTAATTGCCTCAGATGTCACACCTACGAAGATTTGGAACATATTCTCTTCCACTGTCCAACTTTCCAAAAAGGTCGAAATAACCTAATTCAAATTCTCTCCGCTTTGAAAATCCCACACTCCTTAAATGATATCTTTTCAAATTTCTCTCTGACTATTTGTAATGCCATATGCTTATTTTTAAACTCTAATCCTCGTTTCTAAATATTTTTCATTCTTGAAGTATCATTATTTCTTCTAGAGGCACAAGGCAAAGCAGCCAAGCCTCAAAAACCTGCTTTTTCTCCAAAGAAAGAGCATCATCATCATCAAGACAAAATCAATCTTGGACCAGACTTCAGTGAAACTTCGCCAAAGCCGGTCCCAAGCCCGGTTGAGAAAAGAGGAGGGTGCCTAAATCGTCCTTGGCATAATCTGTCGAGATCCTGATAATCTGTGTGCAGTCTTGTCCAGGGCTGTAGTGGAGGGTATACGCCGTATACCTTCTGGTTTTTTCAGCAAATTCCGTATACCCTCTGCTTTTTCTTAAAAACTACATGCAAGCTTTGCTTTTCCTAGAAAACTTCACGTGACACGGCACGAGCTGAGTCTGGGAGGGCAGGAGACGCACTTGCAATAAAAAACACTGGCAAGCTGGCGGTCATAAGCCAGCTAAAAAAATATTGGAATCTAAGAAAGAAAAACTGGTGGAAAATTGAATTGAAAAAATAAATTCAGTAGTTAAAAAAACGATAGTGAAAGTTTTCATAACAGCCTATTATTTAGCCAAGTAGAATCGGTCGTTTTCATATCATGAGGATCTAATCAACATGCAAGAGCTAAACGGTATAAACCTTGGTTTTATGCTACATTCGTGATATTCAGCTACTAGTATAATTAATCATACAGCTAATAACACGAGAAAGAAAAACTAATTTCCCAAATTATTTTTTAAACTCCAAATTTAGTGCGCTTATTGATGAATCCACCATTTTAAGTACCAAAACGACTCTGGTGGTGTATTTAAAAGCATATATAGATTACGAAAATGCAGAATATAATTATTTTCCTCGATTTAAGCAAATTTGAATCGCAAGATTGAACACAGTGAAAACGCGCGTTTAAATATTTTTTCAAATTCACAGATTTAATGAGGAACATTTGAAACAAAATTGGATTGCTATTGCTACTGATGGTGCAAGTATGATGACAGGAAAGCATTCTGGAATAATAACTCGACAAAGGCAAAAATATCCGAAGCTCTTTACGTGGCACTTCTTTAATCACAGGTTAGAATTGTCTATAAATCATGCCAAAAAAGATGTTCATGGATTAAATCATTCTAAATAGTTCATGGATTGATAAACTGTATTATGTATATAGTTGATCACGAAAAAATAGTTGAACTTTGGAGAACGTTTCCCGTGAATTGGGCTTACAGTTCATCAAAATAGGCCGAGTTCTAAGTATAGTACGTTGAATTGCAAGCAGTTTTAAACCGATAAAAGCTGTTTGGAGGTCAAGAGCGCTTTATTGCCATTTTGAAAACACGGCTGAAATAGAGAGTGAAGATTTCAATTTAAAAACAACATTTACTGGGTTGAAAAAAAACCCTGGAAGTCCAGAATTCGTCTTGGATTTGGGCCTCGTGTTTGATATTCTGCAAGTATTATCTATGCTTTCTACTGAATTCCAGTCTAGGAAAGCAACCCTTTCACAGGCTGAACAACTAACAAAGTATTGTCGATAGAATTAAATCCAGACTTTGTTCTGATGTTAATGAAGAAAATTGTCAACTTTTGAATGATATCTACATGCTTGATCCAGAAAATATAAATACAAGGGATATTCACCATGGAGAAAAGGAGGTAAAAAGTATCTGTCAACGTTTTGGTATAGATGAGGTGTGCACTATCCAGGGTTTGAGGGACTTCAATGAAAACGCCCAAGTTATAACAGAAAAATTAAAGCCTCTTTTAAGAACAATTGAAATATTACCATGTTCCACTGCCGAGTGAAAGCGCGGGTTTAGTATAATGAACAACATAGTAACATAGTTGAGATCATCTTTAGTGATTTCAAACGACTCTAATCTAATGTTTATTAATGCAAATGAACCACCTATAGATCACTTTCAACCGAAAAAATTTGTAAATGCTTGGTACAATCGCTCTTCAGTTGACAATAGATCAAGAGTATGCGCTGCAAAAAGAGACAGACGGATTTCTCTCGTCAAGCAGTTTGGAAAATATTTCAATGAAAATGATAGAGGTAGGCCTTAAAATTTGTTAAATTAAAACAAAATTACATTCTACTGTATACAATCATCCTATCCTACATATCCCATCAATGCATTCTACTTATACGTTTAAATATTTTTCTCTTAACATTTCTGTAATTATTTTATATCATAGTGAAATATTAGTATACGGATATTTTCAAATTTGAGTATCAATCGATGCTAGTGTGCATATTTTGCTTTGTATACATTAAACTCCCAATAAATCTTAACCTTGTGAATACGAGTGTCTGCTTAAGTCTAAGTTTCTTCAAAGTTCCACAGTTCTTTTTCTGTAATATAAAATTAATAGGCTTTTTTCTCGATAATTAGAACTTCAATTAATTCGAACATTTTCTCCGGTCCTTCGAGTATACCCCATGTGCACAGGAGGAGGGGGTTGTGGCCCTCCCCCCCCCAAAAAAAAAAATTATGGATTCCCTATACATGTATGAACATGTGTGTGTACATGTCTTTAGCCCCCCCCCCCCCGAAAAGTGTAACTAGTAAGCACATGTTTCGCCTCTACCTGGAAAAAATTGGGCGCCCATGGTATACCTTCTGCTTTTTTTACGACTACAGCACTGGTCTTGTCTTTGCAAGACCACACGGATAAGATGGAGAATGCAGATGAAAGGCAACCTAAGTCCAACGTGCGGATACTGCTGATGAGAATGTGGAAATCACATGGCAACCGGGTTTAAAGGTTGTCACGAACGGTTCACCTCGTGAAGTGGCGACACATGTTATAATCAACCTTAAGCCTACATAGAGGGTCCATACAGGCGGTGACCTTTTACTTACCCTCAGTAAAACAATGCTTTATGGATAATGAAGAAAAAACCATGGCTGGTCAAACCGCCCCAAAAAACGCCCTAAACAGTCAAAACTTGACCAAAGTGACTTATCCCTCTGAGATCTACCATTAAGGTACGTAGGTAGACTGGGCTAGATATCAACAACTGATCAATCGTGGCCCCTCGGGGCCTGCGACTAGTACAAAACTCTCTGACGTATGTGGAACTTCAAAACCCGCGTCAACCAATGCCCCATACGGAAGACAAGAATTAGACAAGTCCTCTGGGTTTGACCTCTTGCCTGAACTGAATGCACAGAAATATAAGGTCAGGAGGCGACAGCCTCAAGATCCACCGTCTTCTTCCAGAACAGTTAGTGACTCTACCGGGTCACTATTCAGACAAATCGATGGTCTTGCTCTATCCGATTCAGACAAATCGGCTGTGTCTATCTCTCGAACCAGGAAGAACTCAGCTTTAATCGAGAAGTAAACTTCTCACTAGGGGTTTTGCTATCCATAACTTAGGCCTTGTTGCTATCCATAACTTAGCAACTCTTGTTAGGTTATGTCTGAGCCCCCTTAGGAAGATAAACAATCTCATAAGGGTTGCACAAATCAATCTTCACCATAGCCAGTCTCCTACAGCAGTGATTCTCAACCTGTGGGGCGCGCCCCCTGGGGGGGGGCGGCGAGAATATCCAAGAGAAAAGGTTATTTAAAAAATTGATTAACTGACTTAAAGGAAAGCACACATACACATAGAAAACAAAATACATTTCGACATATTTAATAATTAACTTATTAAAGTAAAACAACTTCTAAATCAAAACATACCAAATAAAAAACAAATTTAATAATTATTAGTGACTTCCTTGGGCCTGTCTTGTCGAGCAAAGTTTTTCGAAGGAAGGCTTAATATTAGAAATAGCCACTCTCAGTTCTGTTTCTATATTTAGCAGAAATCTGTATTTTGTCTTCAAAGAAGCCACAACAAAAAATCCAGTTTCACAAAGGTAGGATGTTGAAAATGGTAATAGAATGCGAAATGCCTCTGTTTTTAGTGCAGAAAAAAATAATATATATATATATATATATATAATCCTCTACTCCTGACCAAAATTCAAATAGTGATTTATTACTAATTTGTCTTTTGGTTTCGCCACTTGTGGTGAAGTCTAAGAATTTTTTTTCTTCGTCAATTGAGAGACCTTCGGGAGTCTTATGAAATGGATCCCTAACCCACTCGTAACTTGCTATCAGTTTGTCGTCGGCAAGAAAATACTTCTTAAAATTCTTTGCCAGCTTTGTTGGCTAAATGATTTTCAATGGTTACAAAAACAACTTTTACGTGTTCTTCTTCAGCCTTGTAAATTTTAGTACAATCATTCACATTTGCAAACATTGTTAGATTTTTTTGCTTCAAATTTCTGCTCCACAATTCCAATTTTCTACAAAAAGCATTAACTTTATCACTCGTATCCAACATATGTATATTTGCTCCTTGGAGTTGAAGATTCAAGTTATTTAATTTCTCTAATATGTCGACCAAGTAGCTCAATTTCATCACAAATAAACCATCGCGAAAATTCTTGGCTTCCGGTCTGTTTTCTTCTTCCAGGAAAATGGCGATTTCTTCTCTTAATTCATAAACATGTTGCAAGAATTTCCCACGTGATAACCATCTTGCCTCGCAATAAAATAGTAAAGCTGAATGCATTACACCCATGTCTTTACAAAGTGCGGAAAAGATTCTTGAATTCAGGGGTCTCATTTTGATATAATTTACTACGGTTACAACTGTAGTTAACACAATATTCAGACCAGGACGCATTTCTTTGGAAGCCAAAGCTGCTCTGTGGATCATGCAATGTGTCCAGACGCACTGAAACGATTTTTGTTTTACAAGTGCTTGTATACTTTGGAATCTTCCGGACATTGAACGAGCACCATCGGTGCATATTCCAACGCAATTTTTCCATTCTATATTTGCCTTGTTCATAAAATAATTTAAAATAGCAAATAATGCGAGCTCTGTTGCTTTGAATTCTATCGGTTTGCAGAAAAGTAGTTCTACTACTGACATATTATCACAAAATCGAACATAGGTAATGAAATTAGCATCTTTATTACTATCTGTTGCTTCATCAAGATGTATTGAAAACAATTTGTCTCGCAACTTCGAGAAAAGCTGACACTGTACATCTTCAGCTATATCACCAATTCGACGAGCAACACTATCATTTGGAGGAGGTATGGACTGCAATTGTTTTGAAAAATTATCTCCAAACATAGTTTCTACAATCTCAATTGCTGCTGGCAAAATAAGCTCTTCACCAACGGTGTGAGGTTTTTACATCTGGCTATTGTATATGAAACTTTGTAGGATGCAATCAAAGCATTTTTATTCACTGACAATGTTTCTTTAAAAAATGATTTTTGCTTTTCATACGATTTTAATTTTAATTCGAAGAATTCTCTGGGTTTGTTGACGTACTCACTATGAAGCATTTCCAAATGTCGTTTAAGTTTATTAGGTTTCATGCTGTCTGCGGCCAACATTTTTGAGCAAATCATCCACAGGGCCTTTCTTCTTCATTTACTTCAGTACTGATAAACCCCAAATTTAAGTATTCTTGAGAATATTTTCTTGATTTTATTTTCGGAACCACGCTTGTCTGTGTACTTGTTGATGCTTGACTATCGTCTAATGCTCGTTTACGCCCGCTTAAAAAATTATCCATGGGTCTGCATAAATCTGCTGTCGTGAATATTTAATATGGTGATTGCAATTAACACGAAAACATACACAGTCCAGTCACATTCATGTGAACACTATCTACTTTCGACGTCAACGTAAAATAACCAATCACAAAAGTCAGGTGGCAGCACATTGCAGTGGAGTGTATATAAAGGATGTCCTGGGGCATCGGAAAGCATTTCAATCGTTAGCGTAATGCAGAAACGTAGCGATTTATCCGACGTCCAAAAGGGCATGATTATTGGCTTTCGGGCCAAAGGGGGAAGCATTTCGGAAACGGCTAATTTTGTGAACTGTTCGCATGCCGCCGTGGTAAAAGTATACCGTGCATGGCAAAATGGCACTATCCAAAATCAGCGACGTGGCACATGTGGTGCACCACGGGCTATAGATGACAGAGGCGAACGAAGGCTACGGAGATGCGTTCGGGCGAATAGACGTGCAACTGTTGAGCAACTGACCGCCTAGATGAACCAAGGGGTTACCAAGAGTGTATCTTCAACAACGGTTCAGCGAACGTTGCTGCGCATGGGCCTCCGCAGTGCACCTATGCTGACTGCTGTTCATCGGAGACGGAGGCTGGAATTTGATCGCCAGTACTGCAACGGGACGTCAACAGAGTGGCGACAGGTGGCTTTTTCCGATGAATCACGTTTTATGCTCCATCGGACAGATGGGCGTTGGCGTATACGGCGTGAAACGTCTGAAAGCAAACACCCTGCAACAATTGCCAGAAGGATCCAGACACTAGAGGAGGGAGCATTATGGTTTGGGGAATGTTTTCCTAGCATTCACTGGGTGCACTCATCATTGTGGAAGGCACGACGGATCAGCACAAGTACGCATCTGTCCTTGCGGACCATGTCCACTCCTACATGCGAATTATTTTTCCTCAGAATGGTGGCATCTACCAGCAGGACAATACGAGGTGTCATACAGTTCGCAGTGTATGTGCGTGGTTCGAAGATCGTTAGGATGAGTTTACCGTACTCCCCTGGCCAGCAAACTCACCGGATTTGAACCCAATCGAGAATCTGTGGGACCACCTCGATCGGGTTGTTCGCGCCATGTATCCTCAACCGCGTAATCTAGCGCAGCTGGCCACGGCACTGGAGTCGGCATGGCTCAACATCCCAGTGAACACCTTCAGAAACCTAATTGACTCTCTTCATGCACGTCTCGCAGCGGTCCGCTCTGCCAAAGGTGGTTATTCTGGCTTTTGACAGGTGGTCACATTAATGTTGACTGGACTATGTATATAACATACGATAGATTTGATAGCGATCGACTCGAATGAGAATTGAAACTTGCGTTATCGAACATTTTCCTTCTTCGTATTAGAAAACATTTGCTCTGAGCATGTTCGAGACGGCTTCCACAAACCATATTACTTATTTTTTCTCTTTTCTTTAGTCATGCTTCTGTTTTATTTCTTTTATTATTCCAAAAAAAAGTCCCCAGTTTCTAAATTTGGCTCACCCCGTCCAGGTTAACTTTCATTAACGAATTTTTGTACTTTCCTATTCTTTTAACGTTATCTCCCTGTTTGTCTTTCATTTCAAATATAATATTTAAATTTCCCCGCTTCCATTCGCTTCATCTGCTGACCGCCCGCTTGGCAAAATGCCAGATGTGGTTTCACGTCAACGTTGGCTCGCTTTTACTCTTGTTTTGGCAGTTAGTTAAAAATAATTTAAAAACAGAAATCAAAATACTTAATATATATTATTGTTGTATACATTTTATTGTATGCGGGTGGGAGAAGGGGGGGGGGATGAAAATTATGATTGAAAACTGGGCCGCGAATAATGAAAGGTTGAGAAACGCTGTCCTACATAGCTTTACTTAGCAAGAGACTGCGGTAGAAGAAAGGATAGACATTGTGCCCTAACACATGAACCCTGGGTCAATCATGGAAGAAACTGCAACTGTGGGAATCTATTCTTAGATCGCTCATGCAGCAAACCAAGAGCATGAATCATCGCAAATAAAAATATCAAATGCTCTCCTTATGACTGGCTTCCTTGATGGAGACAATATTGCTATCAAGATGATCAGTGAGAATGGAGATACCATGTATCACGTCAGCCTATCTTCCATATGAAGAAGAAATTCCTCTAGCTATTTTAGACAAGATTTGTGGAGCACTGCTCGCGTACTAGGGAGGAGTTTATCGTGGGATGGGACACAAATGCACACCACGCCATCTGGGGCAGCTCCAACTGCAACAAAAGAGGTAAGGAACTAATAGAATTTTTCTTATATAATGACCTTTTTATCCTCAATACAGGTAACAAACCGACGTTTGTCAACAGCAACAGAAGTGAAGTCATTCACATCATCTTCTGTAATGCTAAAGCAGTTAACTGCATAAAGGACTGGCATGTGTCTGACTATACCACACTGTCAGACCATAGACAGATCCAAATGTCTATAACATGTCCTGCTATGAATATCCAGCAGGATCAAGGAAATCTCAGGCACACAAAATGGATTCCTATCGGGAGGTCCTTCACCTCCTCCTAGAGGTTAAGAGTCACAACTTTCCCTAACTGGTGGAATTGGAAGTTGGAACTGGCTGTTGATTCTGTGCAACAATCCATCCTCCAGTCCTCTCAGTCAAATTGCAAGGCAGTCACCACAAGCTTACCAAGGCGAGTTCCTTGGTGGAATAAGTTTTTTTGGTCTTAAAAAAGGCTCTAACAGAGCTAAAAAACAGGCGAGTGGTCGATACACAGAGGCACTCACCGACTATAATAAGGAAACTTAAACAGGAGTCATGGAAAAACTGTGGCCAAGTGGACAGTATGTCTAGTACAGCTAAGCTGACTAAAGTACTAACCAAAAACAATCAGTGCCAGTTGGGTTCCATTAGAAAGGACGGTAATCGCCCCCCCCCCCTTCTTCTGAATGACGCTCAAATGGCGTACCTGCCGTGGAGGAAACTAGTCTGGACAAGTTTCAACGAAAGACGAAATTACACAATATATACTAGGTTGACATTTGACTTTTTTTAGAGAAATATGAATTTTTTAAATTGAGCACGAAAAATTGTTCTTCAAATAGAATTTAAGAACTTAAAACCATTGAAAAAATTATAAGATGTCAATAAAGTGACAAAAGAACAAAAAAGTGATGCGTTAGAAGCCCTGCATTATACCTGCTCTACTCCAACATGGCAAAGACATCATTACACCACACCTATGCAGGATTTATAGGTATTGCGTGGTATATGGGTACATGCCACATGCATGGAGAACCTGTAAGGTAATTTTTATACCTAAACCAGGCAAGACATGCTACAGTGAAGCCAAAGCCTTCAGACCTATTAGTCTGACATCATTTCTTCTTAAGACTAGAGAAATCGATTGACAGATATATTAGGGACGAGGTTCTAAAAGCTCAATCAATATTAAGATTTCAACACGCCTACCAGCCTGTGAAATCTAGACTGCTCAATACGATCTTGTTAAGGTCCTTGATAGAGCGGTCAATGGAAAGGAAATTGCCTTGGCAGCCTTTTTAGATATTGAGTGGGCCTTTGATAACGTTCCAATAAACGTAATCATTGATGCCCTCATCAGACGAAATGTTAATCCATTGGTTTGCGCCTGGATTAAAAACATGCTCGAGATAAATATGGCTCAGGCCTCCTTACTGGGAGACACGCTCACTGTGGGGAACTATAAAGGCTGCCGTGTTGTCACCCTTACTGTGGAGCCTGGTGGTTGACGAGCTGCTAAACAGGACTCACTTCTTGGGCCTAGTATTGTATAGGTTATGTTGATGACATAACGGTGGTCATAAGAGGGAAGTTCGAAAACACGGTAACAGACCTAATGAACACTGTCCAACAAGATTGAAAATTGGTGCAGAAAAGTGAACTTGTTGGTTAACCCCAACAAAACTAGCCTAGTCCTCTTCACCCGGAAAAGGTTACGAGATATGCACTTGATAAAATTCTTTGAAACACCACTTGAATACTCAGACGTGGTTAAGTATCTATAGGAGTTATATTTGATAAGACCTTGACATGAAGCTCCCATCTTCTCCAGTACTGCATAAGCATTGCCAAGGGTCTTTTGGGCTTGTAGACATGCCATAGGTAATAACTGGGGGGGGGGGGGGCTAATGCCAAAAATGGCACATTGGATATACACCGGAATCATTGTTTTGATGATATCTTATGGGGCCATAGCTTGGAGGAATAGAACCAGTAATGAGACAGTGAAGAACTCACTAGTCTACAGAGAATGGCGACCACTGCAATTACTAGTGGAATGCAAACCACTCCCTCAGATTCTGGAACTGCTTCTGGGACTCCTACCACTGCATAAACAAGTGGAACTAGAGGTAATTTTATGATCACAACGCCTCAAACTCATGGGACTATGGAAATCGCCCTATGAAATGCCCAACCAGAGAGGAATATAGAATAGTCTCCGAGCTGATCGGGGAGATGAGGAAATTTTGTTCAAAAACATCTCATGGCACTGGTTTAGGTGCCTTCTGTCCTAACGGCAGCCCACCCCTCCATGTGTTTCACAGAGGGTCCCTGACTGCTATGAGGTATAGAGAGATCTTAGAGCCCTATGTTCGAATTTTCAGGGGCACAGTTGGCCCTCAGTTCCTGTTCATAGACGACAACGCTCGTCCACATTGGTCTCACCTGGTCGACGTTTATCTGGAAAGTGAGAATATTCGGCGTATGGATTAGTCAGACCTGAGCTAAACCCTGTAGAACATGTCTGGGACTCTTGGGAGGGCAATTGCATCTTGCCATCCCGCTACGAGAACCATTCTGGAGCTGAAAACTGCGTTGCTGCAGGAGTAGGACCGACTGTAACAGGGACTCCTCAACTGCCTCGTGTCGTATACCGTACTGCTATGCGACCTGTCTGACTGTGAGTGGGGACCATACCCCATATTACTCATTTTTGGTTGGATCTCGCATTGCCGATTTTGGACATTCCTGCACTGATGAACTTGAGCTTTATTGACAATCATGTGTTTATACCATGACTTTTGTGTGGTAATTGCTTTCCCTGCTATAACTGTATATTCATATAAAATTTCATTAAAAACTGTCCATTAGGTTTTTAGAAATTCGACATAACGTACAAATTCTCTTAATTTTCAACATGAGCGTGTGTGTGTACTTACTATGTTCAATTTTTTTGTAAACCATTTTAAAATGTGGTACTTTAGCTCTTATTTCAAGATTTTCTTAACTTTACAAATTCTCAATAGTGAATGGACACAGTAAATATGGACTACAACATTTTCAGTGGTCCCAAAGATGTGGAACTAGCTATTATATATTCAAGTTAAAATTATCTGGAAGAAAATACAAAATATTATATATAGGGTTTAATTTATCACTCTACAGTTAAACTTAATTTTAAATTAACTTGGAATCATTTAATGCATGCCTATTTGTGTCAGTACTCCTAGAGTTGCACTTATTTTATTATGAAATAAAAGCTTGAGACTATTTTTTGTTGCAATTGCTAAAAGAATGTTTCAAATTTCTGTCAAAATTAATTTTTTAGGGTTGTTTTACTTCAGAACAATGGTAATTTATAATTTGGTGGTCTAAAAAATAGTTTTCATGTATGTTTAAACTAGAGTGGAACAAATGTGTTGTAAAAACTAAAATTTTAATAAATTTAAACAGAATACAAATAGTTTGAGAAAATTATTTAACAGGTATCAAGAAATTATTTACAAATCAGCAGTTTGATACAAATTTCTTTGCGTAAAAAAATAGTGATTTTTAGCTGTAACTTTTTTTTTGTTAGCATCAGGATTTATGAATTTCAACAGGCTTTGAGATTTTTTGTCAGGTGAGTCTTCATCTTCTATTTCCTCCCTGTAAATCAGAAAAGAACTAGTTTCATACAATTTTACTACAAAAATTAATAATAAGTCAAAATAATTAGTCATTAAAAACAATGTCTTAATTTTTTAAATCGCAAAAAAAATATTACATATGTTAATACAACCTATTTCACCTCAGATTTATTAATAAGTTATGAGAAACACCAGGTATTAATGAAATGTTCAAGAGATTAATGAATATAAAACTGGTTAAGCAGCTTGTGCTAACTATATTAAAACAAATGTAACCTTACAAGTGAATAATTAATTTACGAACCATTCCATTTCAGCAGCATTATCACTTAGAATTTTTTCAGCTGTCGACCAACTAAATCTGACCATTTGAGGAAAACCAAAAACTGGATCAATATTATTTGCTAAAAATTTTTTGGTTGCAGGATCTGAAAAAAAAAATTAATAATAATCTTTCAAAATTTTTAATATCAGTAAAAAAAATTTCTTATTTTATCATAACATAATAAACGTTTTGTATGCATGTCAAGAGAAAATTCAGCTGTGTTAACATCATTCCTATAATGGAAGAATTTTATCAATTTCTTGGGGACTAAATTACTTCGAAATAAATTTATTATATCCAAACCTTTCTTGATCAGTTCATACAGAAACTAAAGTAAGGTGAAAAGTAACAATATAGTTTTAATGAGAAGGCAAGCTTATTAAATTGTTTCAATGATGTATAACTTCAAGGTTGTCATAGATGCTTTACTAATTATTCAAAATTAGGTCCAAGACCTTCATCTTATCATGACTTTATAATTTCATTATAATTATTTTATTTTTGTTAACCCATTGCTTGTTTCCATAAACAAATTGGCATATTATAAATCATAAAAAAGAAGACAATCGTAAAGTCTCGTGTCATTAGAATAATATCGCAAAACCTCCTTGAAGTTAAAAAACTACTTATAAATCTGACTTATTTACCAATCTTTGGCAAGAGTAGTTGTTACAATTTAAGCACTAAACATGGCTGAATGCCATTTGTGACATTGAACTTTTATCCGAAGCAAATATGAAACATATTGATCAGATTAATTTTTGTGATGAAATATTTATCATTTGTTTAGTGAAAAAACAAAGCTTTTTTTATAGCAGTGTGACTTAAGGTGAATTCATTATTTTGGTGAATCATAGTTGAAGCTATTATGGCTCCCTCATCAACATTCCGAACTTTTCTGGAAACAAATTAATTCAATGATTTCCCTTCCAAAATGTTAAATTCGGTTTAACTTTGTTACACTTGATGGATAAATCCAAAGAAATTAATGTATAATTTTTAAGTTTTGTAATAGGTTGAAATTTTCCAGTTCCTTTTTGATTATTGGACCTTTGTTGTATACTATTACAAACAGGAGATACATGGTACCCATACTTTGTCCCCCAAAAAATCAACGACTTTTCAAAAAAAAAAATCAAGAACCTGAAATTTTTTTAAACGACCAAAAACGTGTGTGCAAAAGTTGTAAATTTGTTTTTTTAATGTGAAGAAGGGGGGGGGAAGATTTTTTTTTACTCCATTTCTTTTACCCATGTCTTTAAATGTGGTTAGTCTGTTGTTGTTTCTTATCCTCCAAAATGGTCTGACGAAGTCAGACTAGGTTCAAGAATCTGTTGACAGAGAAAGTCAATCACAAGAAGAGGAGACGAGTATATATCCTCCCTAGAGAGGGTCCATGCAATCCAGGATGTGCGCAGCAGAAGCCTGGTGTGCGTGGCACTTTGAGCATGTAGCGTAGAGTTTCTTGCCCTCAAAAAATGAAAGACATTTCAAGTGGCTGCTGGCAAGACACGAGAGGCTGGTCTGGGACTGTTTATCGCACGAAAGGGCTAGAAACAACCCCAGCTTACCGCCCATATACCAATGGTGGGTGGGAGGTACCAACCATTCCTCTTCCTTTTGGGATTTTTTCCGAGAAAAAAGTCCCAAGTGGGTGACATCCACATCCAGTGGATTCCATATCACGTGGATCTTTTCAGAAATGAAGTAGCTGACAATCTTGCACTCTAAACCTAACGGTGAGTGGGTTCAGGGAGGGTCTACAAGTAGGTGAGTTCAGAAGAGCAGGGGGTTGGATGACTGCAGCCCTCCTTTGCAAGATTGTTAGCTACTTCATTGCTGAAAAGATCCATGTGAGATGGAATCCACTGGATGTGGATGTCATGAAGCAGTGATATGAGCCCCAACTTTTGCAAGATAGAGATGCTTACTTTGTCCCCTATGAAGGTCCAATTACTAAGATGTTGAATCGAGCTGCGGCTGTCACTCAAGATCCAGAGAGCGCCAAAGTTTTCACTTAGGATAGCCTGAAGCCCTATATCGATTGCAATTAATTCGCTTCTGAAAACTGAACAGAAGTCCAGGTTTTGTTGACAAAGAATTATTTTCTGCTGGGGATCGCAATTAAAAGCATTAAAAAAAACTAGATTTTAAAAACAAATTGAAACACATTGGGTTGCCACCTCAGATAGCAGTATTAATTCAAATAAATTATCTTTAAATTGTCTTTGATTCACCTACAAACTTAAAAATACACTTCCCCATACTTATAATACATTTTTAAAACATTGCACTCACAGGTAACTGATAAAACAAAATTGATTAAGATTTGATGATTGTATTCTTGTTTCCTCTATCCGGACAACTATTTTGTGCATTGCAAGAACCACTCACAAGTCGAAAACAGACCGATTTTTATGGGTTTTCAAGTTTTTAAAGTGTATTATGTGCTTATCAAGAGTCGATCGACGATTTCTATATCGGCTATCAAGGGTTGCCATTCAAGCAAGCCGGTTCCCGAATCATCACCAAGACCGTACTTGTAAGCAGAACTATCGCCGATCAGCCGCTAAAAAGAGGTCGGAAATATTGTGTAAAAATATCATTTAAAATATATTGTCATTTGAAAACTGAATTTTCTTTTCAAAGGAAAATAAGCACTTTCTAAGGACTATTGATGCAAAATAAGCATTTAGAATGGAAGGTCAAAATAAGCACTTTGTAAGCACCCGTGGGAACCCTGTGATATATCATGTGGTGTCAAAACGCGTAACACTGGCCTTTTTCAGAATGATGCTCAAATGGCGCACCTGCCGTGAAGGAAACTAGTCTGGATAAGTTCTAACACAAGACGAAATTACACAATTTTGTACTAGTCAAAAAAAATCAAGTACTTTCAAGGACTTTTTACCAAGCTCCTTAATTTTCAAGGGCAAATAGTTCAGAAAAATAAATTCAAGGACTGTGGGAACCCTGGAGAAAGACAAGTACTACAATAATGTTCAGGTTTTAAAACGCAATCATCTATTTTTCAATAGTTTACAAAGTTAGGGTGGTATTAATAATTTACATTAATCAAACCAATTTAAAACTATTTATTTTTTTACAAATCTATCACTGGTTAAAAGGGTCTTGCAAATAACAGTGTCCTGTTATGGTTGATTTTAGCATTCTGATGTTTTTCATTTCTAAAAAAATATCTATCTCTCTCTTGTTTGTGTTGACTTAACATTTTACTTTTATTTCTTCAAGAACATCCATTAAATTCTGCACACATTAAACATGAAGTCAAATTTTTCTTAATTTTTATTAGAAAACAATTCATGAATTTTTATACTATGAGTTTCGAACACATAAATCTTTTTAGATCACTTACCATTAGGATAACCTGAACCATAATTCATTCCTTGAAACTCTTCTCCTTCAGAAAAATTCCAAGATTTTAATGCATTATCTCTTGCTACCTAGAATAATAGTTTATGAAATATTTAACCATATATATATAAATTAAGGACACAATCTATCACATTATGGATTATGTAGCTGAATTAAAAAAAAAATAATTCCATCTAAACAGAGAAAATACTTTTATACCTACTTTTTATCTAATTAAATTAACTATTAATTAATGAAATGTAAACACTATTTTACATGAAAATAAATTCGGTTTTAGGAAAAATTGAGTACTAAGTAGTAATTTTAATATCAGACCTTTTCTGGTAAGAAAGACCAGTAAAAATGGATAAAACTGCATGAGTTCTCTGCTGGTAAAACAATTGGTCGTTAAGACTAGAAACATTTCACCTTTTTAAAAGGAAGGTCATGTAAAGGTACATATTAATAACTATAGTTGATGTGGATCTCACAATTATAACATGCATATTGAATATTAAGTATTATAATCAAGCACATGTTTTAAAACTAAAAGCTAGAAAATGGCAATAGTTTCAGAGCAATTTTAGACATGTTATTAAACACACCATAATAAAAAAAGTTTGTCAGCCAGCATTTAACCTGAAACATGTTTTTATATATTATTAAATAATACCCTTTTAGCACATAAAAAAACATGAAAATAAAACCAGAAATAATTAAAATATTTTCAATACTTTAAACAAAGAATGACTCAGAAAATTTTTAATTATTTGTTTTGAAAATCCTACCTTAGCACATATACTTGCAGCACTAACAATAGGATAAATTGAATCAGCTTTCTTTGCTACAGTAACCTTTATATCAGGAAATAAAGCAGACAGTTTAGCTTGATACTTATCAGGTGGTCCAACAGTGTCAACGTATACCTGTAAGAAAATATGTACTAATAAGTCAGATATTAATTAAAAGTTTTGGCAAAATGCGCATGTGTTAAGGAAATTCTGATACTGCATCTGAGTGTGTGGGAAAAGAGCATATACTTGTTTAAAAAATAATCAACAGGAAATGAAAAAAGATAGAGATGAGTATGACTTTGGACCAAATGTAAGTTCCAAAGGATGTATTTTACAAGCTTAAAACATGTTGGTACTTAGAAAATCAGCAATTAATTTCATTTTCAAGCATAATACAAATTGGAGTGAGCCCATTGTGAACATCTTCTTAGATTGTAGCCAGGATTGGGTTCTTTCGTAGCATATACTTCTTAATAACACATACTATTTTTGGATGAATTACACCTTTATTTAAACGACGACACACACACACAAAAAAAATCTATGTACAACAAGTGATAGGAACAATTATTTACACATACTACGTTTCTACCGAATAGACGACACTTTCGTTCTTTTGTATCGACCATCGTTCTTCGTATCTATTATGCGTCTCAGGGAAGCGTTGCGCGCCAGTTCGGCTTAAAGTGCGCATGCGCGGATCATGACACCTTCCCCCTAAAAGATTTGATTGCGCCTTTCATAGACCTGTCAAATCCACATTTCAACACTTCTAAACTTAAAAACATCTAACAATCACAAAATATTCTAGCAAAAAAAAAATCTCCTAAATTGAAAATGGTCTTCAAAGTAAAAATATTTCAACATAAATTCAAATTAAGATTGGTTAGCTAGAGAAACATAGACATCATAACACATTTACTTTAGAACAATAATGATAAAGACAGCTCTTACTCATCTCTTCCAACCTACATACTAAATATTTTACGAAAAGTAGCTTTTATCTTTTCCTCTAGAAATAAACAAATCTAACAATATAAATTTCAGCAAAAGGAAGTAAAAGAATATATAGATACGTACATTCACTAAGCAAAAAAAAAATCAAGGTAACGTTCAAGATTATTAGCAAGTAAACCTCATATAAATCAACTTTTAAAACATTAATCAAAAGTAATTATTTCTGCATGCATGAAAAAAAATTCACACAAATCGTTTAAGTTAAAAAGTACCATGTAAGGAATTAAACATAATATGCATTTCAAAAATGTAGATACATGTTGATCATATATCGTCATATAAAATCTTGAAGTTCAGAATTACAGCATTTAAAGAAAATTCAAACTAAACAGTCATAATGTTCGTGATAGTTCAAAAGTTATGGTTCTTGGTCATGTGTCCAATGGGAGGCAGTTAACCTGGACAGTGAGTCTGCATTAATATGGTCTTTTCCTTTACGATACTTGATTACCGCGTGGAAACGCTGTAACGCTAGAGACCAACGTTGTAAACGTGAACTTTGGGACGAACATTCGGTTAGAAATTTAAGGGGGTTGTGGTCACTAACGATGATGATTTCCGAACCGAAAATGTAAGTCTCGAATTTCTTTAAAGCAAAGATGACGGCATAAGCTTCTTTCTCGAAG
Source organism: Metellina segmentata (assembly GCA_947359465.1). Taxonomy (NCBI): domain Eukaryota; kingdom Metazoa; phylum Arthropoda; class Arachnida; order Araneae; family Tetragnathidae; genus Metellina; species Metellina segmentata. The sequence goes on from OX375876.1 coordinate 98,080,062, forward strand.
ACCGCGTATTTCTCCTGCGCATCAGTCAGTTTCTTGCTAGCGAAGGCTATCGGGTGTTCTTTGCCTTTTCCATCTCTCTGGGATAAACAAGCTCCCACAGCGTATGAAGATGCGTCGGCATAAATGATGAACGGCAGATTGAAATTTGGCGAGTAGCATTTTGGGGCACTGCAAATCGCACGTTTCAGCTGAGCAAAGGCTTCATCTTGTGTTTTTAGCCAGGTGATTTCATTCGGGGCTCTTCTTTTCGTTAACGTCGTTAAAGGTTTTGCTATTTCAGAAAAATTGGGAACATAAGATCGGTAGTAAGACAGCAGTAACAAAATACTTCGGACGTCCTTCTTGGTACGGGGAACCATCAAATTCTGTATGGCTTGTACTTTGTAACTATAAGCAGTATGCTTTTTGATGATCGTTGCGGGTCCAGTCCATCTGGCCTAGACTTTGTTTTCACTATCTGGTATCAGGACTATAACTCTGTCACCTTCCTTAAATTCTTTGTGACGAGTCTTCCGGTTATGGTAGAATGCATAAGCTCGTTGCTTGCCAACAGCTGTGAGTCCTGCGTATTCAGTAGCTTTTTCCAACTTTATCTTCAAGTCATTCAGATAGTCTGTTACTGAGCGTAGTTGTCCTAAAGGGATAGGGGTTTCATCAGTCCATGTCGTTTTCAATATGGACAAAGGGCCATTAGGACGTCGACCATAGAGCATCTGGAACGGGCTGACACCAGTCGTAGCATTGGGAACTTCTCGGTACGCCCATAGTAGATAGGGTAGATGCTTCTCCCAGTCTTGAGAAAACTCTCTGATGGTATGGTGTATCATTCCCTTTAAAACAGCGTTAAATCTTTCCACAAGGCCATTCGAGCTTGGATGGTAAGGGGTAGAAAATCTTGGTGAAGATCCAATCCTCTTCATAACTTCTCTGGTCAAAGATGCTGTAAAATTAGTCCCTTGGTCTGATGCAATGATTTGAGGAATTCCCGTACGAGTAAAGATCTGCAACAACGCTTCACATGTTGATTTGGCACTCAGAGTCTTTAATGGTACTGCTTCAGGCCACCTCGTGCATTGATCAACGGCACAGAGTACGTACTTGTGACCTCGGCAGCTTGGTTCCACGGGTCCAATTAAGTCAACATTGATTATCTGGAATGGTTCGTCTGGACGAGTTACTGGCGTAATAGGAACTTCATCAAAGGGACGCTTCTTAGCTTGAAGTTGACAGGAAGTGCAAGTGTTGCAATAATCATTAACATATTTCTTGATCCCAGGCCAATAAAAGGAGTTTATAACCGTTCAGCCGTCTTCTTGGTTCGAAGGTGAGCTCCCCATAAGCTTGAATGAGCTAACTCCAAAAGTTGTTTTCTTCTTTCGTTGGGAACAACTAGTTGGTGAACACCTTCTCCTAGAATTTTATCTTTATGATATAAAAATTTGTCGATAACAAGGAATCTATTACTTCCGTTCTCAGCATCTTGCCAACATTATCGTAAAGATGGATCGTTTAATTGTTGATTTCGGAACATTTCTGAATCCGAAACAGAGTTATTTCGTTTGATATCATCTATAGAATTATCCTTAGACAATAATGCACAACATTCAATTGTTTTCTTAACCGTTTCCTCGCATTTCTCCTTAACACTACTTTCATTATCATGGTCAAATATTTCGCAATAATCTTCAATTTCATAAAAAGGCATTTCATTAAAACTATCATTAATAGCATTTAAATTATTGCATTCAAAATTTAAACCTTGCTTATCATCTCCATTTAACTCTTTATAAGCACTCAATGACAAAAGGACATCATTGCATAATTTATCAACCATGGCACATGTAATGTTAATAGGGGACTTAAATTTACCATCTTCAGAATACTTCGATAAAGGTAAATTGATGAGAGGGGCTTTTAAACTTTGTCCAAAAGCTGACGTGAGAATTACTGATCCTTGAGGCGTTCTATAAATTTTGGGCACGATATCAGTCTTAACAACAGTTAATTGTGCACCCGTATCTGCGACAGCATTAATTAAATTACCCTCACAAGTAAGCTTAACAATCGGCAAACCATCGCATAATTTGTTTCGGGTTTTCTTTTCTTTGAATACGTTCGAAAAACATTTGGTAGAAATCTTTGCGGTTAAGGCGTTAGATTCATTTTGATTTTCGACTTTATTAAACCTCTTCGTGTCTTCATGCAAAAGGTCATTGTGAAATTTTGAATTACATTTGGTGCAGCGTAATCTTGAAGTACAGTTTCTGGTAAAGCAATTCTTTTCAAAACAAAGAAAGCAGCGATTCGTATCTTTTAAACTATTTTTTTCTTCTTCGGGAGTCATCAAACATTTTCCTTAGCATGAGTTTTGCTTCCACAAAATAAACAAAAACATTTGACGGTTGCAATTTTGTTGATTTTATGCGTTCGTTCCGTTTGGCACCGACCTTGAAAGGACTGTGAGAAAGGAAATGGTTTATTTTTTCATCGTGAGTATTGAAATGCTTGTTCGGCGAATTATAAGAGTTGTTGTGGTAGTTCTTATCATACGAAAAATTTTGTACCATTTCTCTGCTTTGCAGTTCTAATTTCAGAAAACACATTAATTCGTCAACATTAAAATCTTCGCTGTTTGCTTTTTGTCGTGCTAAATCACGGGGGATATTTTTTAGTAATAGCGGGTGAAATAAATTTCCGTATGATTCTGTTTAATTCCTAATGAATTCAGTGACCTGATTTGTACATTACAAGTATCATATAATTTTCTCAATGAATAAATGTCACTCGAACTTCGGACGGGTTGTAAATTTAACAGTTTATGCATATACGAGCTAATGAGAATGTCTAATCGACCAAATCGTTCTTTGAGAATTTGAATTGCTTCGTCGCAATTCTCGGGGGATAATGAAAATCCTTCAACGGTTTTTAAAGCTGCGCCGCTCAATAGACATAGCAAATAATTAAACTTATCAATTTAGGATAGTTCGTTATTTTGATTTATGGCAGTATCGAAAGAATTAAAGAATGTTTGCCATTCTTGAGGATTCTTGTAAAATTTATCAATCGTAATTTTTGGTAGCTTAACGTTAAAATCAGATCTTTGGTTAACAACTTCAGAACCAATAGACATACTACTAGCATCATTAGAAGAACCATCAGAAACAGTATTGTTTGCATTTCGACTTTCTTTTAATAATTTGAAACCTCTGTAATTCCATTTTGCAATTTTTTCTTCATAATCGAGCGTACTTTCGATTTCAGTTTCAATGTCTTTAACATCAGTTAAATCTTTAACTTTTATATCTAAAGCTTTCAATGCAGCTGATTTTACTTTAAGAATTTCTAATTGTTCTTCTAGATTTCCAATATTACTAGAACCAATTAACGATTCAATTGAGCTAGTGACTTTCGTTATGGCTGAACGTACAACTTTTCTTTCTTTCTTTAGTTTCGTTAGTTCTGTTTCAGCCATTTCTGTTAAGAGTCTTAACTTCTTCTTAGACAGAATAAAATGTGTAAAATTCCTCCTACCTTTTCTGTTGAATCGTCGGACGTAACGTGTAATCCAATAAAATAGCCTGCTTTTCTGACACCACTGTGAACATCTTCTTACATCGTAGCCAGGATTGGGTTCTTTCGTAGCGTATACTTCTTAATAACACATACTATTTTTGGATGAATTACACCTTTATTTAAACGACGACACACACACAAAAAAAATCTATGTACAACAAGTGATAGGAACAATTATTTACACATACGTTTCTACCGAATAGACGACACTTTCATTCTTTTGTATCGACCATCGTTCTTCGTATCTATTATGCGTCTCAGGGAAGCGTTGCACGCCAGTTCGGCTTAAAGTGCGCATGCGCGGATCATGACACCCATTATCTTAATTTTAAAACTTATTTATTATTTTTAATAGAGAATATTTAAATATAAACCTTAAATATTCTAAGAAATTAGAAGCAAAAAAAGCTAAAAACAGTTCCTTTAAAAATGCAGCTATTTCTGAATTTCAAGCATAAAAATATTGATTTTTCTTTCAAATTTCATGTCTGTCATTAAACTACATTATAGCATAGTATTCTGATAATCCTGGTAATGATAACTAGGAAGATATAACAGAGATTTTAATGGTCAGTAAGCTCTCTCCAAGAAAAGCGAAAACATTTTATGAAATATTGCTTAAAACTAATACCAGCAGTAGCAGCAGCTTACCTCAGTAACATTAACACGATGTTCCAATGCTTTTCTTATCAAAAGGATTGCTGAATCATGTGATAAGGCATTCAGGTTATATTTTGACCTGTGTAGAAAATATCGGTACTTATATTTAGTAATAATAGACAGTCAGGCACATTTTCTGTATCATTTTAACATAAAACATTCATTTTTATATAGATGTTTCGCTCTAAAGGGAAATAAAGAGTTAAGTTTGATCAGGACCGGGCTTGGCGTTGCCAATCTTGCAGCTGCTGTTGAGAGTTTGGTTACGTTTTCTTATTCTTTTCATACTAGTTCCCCCATACTACCATGCCAATCGAGCTAAACAACTCAGTTTTCAATCCTGCGATAGCACAGAAAAGTTACTTTCGTTTTCAATCAGCCAAATACGATGAGAATCCGAAATTTTGAATTTTCAAACGACTTTTTCTGGTTGTCTAGCACTCTGGTTTACGCTTTTGCAATCTTTTCCTCCAAGGATTTTCCAATCAATCAGGTTTTTTTATTTTTACAGAACTGATAATCGATTGCTTCAACTTTTAAGAGCAGAATCACCCTTGAGAATCTTGAAAATTTTTCTTCATTCAAGTTTACTGAGATAAATTTTATAAAGAGTTAGAAGTATTAAAAAAGCTAGATTTAAAAAAAAAAAATTACAACACATCCACTCAGGTAGCAGTATTAAATAAAATAAATTATCTTTATATTGTTTTTGAATCACCAACCAACTTAAAAATTCCCTTCTCAATAAAAATAATAACTTTTTCAAATATTACACTCAAGGGTAACTGAATAAAACAAAATTAATTAACATTTGATGATCGTATTCTAGTTCGTCTAGCAGAGCAGCTATTTTGTGTGTTGCAAAAGCCACACACATCACAAGTCGAAAACAGACCGATTTTCAGGAGATTTCAAGACTAGTTTTCAAATGTATTTACATGCTTATCAAGAGTCGATCGACGATTTGTATATCGCGTATGAAGGGTTGTCATTCAAGCAGGCCAATTCCTGAATCATCACAAATGACGAAACTGTAAGCAGTTTTATCGCCGATCGGCCGCTAAAAAGAGGTCAGAAATATTGTGAACAAATATCTTCATTTGAAAACTGAATTTTGTTTTCAAAGGAAAATAAGCACTTTCTAAGGACTATTGACAAAAAATAAGTACTTCTTAGGGCTCTTAGAAATGGAAGGTCAAAAGAAGGACTTTCTAAGCACCCTTGGGAACCCTGTTAAATAAGCATTTTTAGTTTACATTTACTCCAGTTCATATTATTTTTTTTAGTTTTTAATTGATCTTATAATTATTTATTTCTGCCCATAGTAAAATGAGTGGTGCAAGCAAGAAAAATAGTTGTCAGTATTCGGAGGAATATTTAAAAATTGGTTTCATACCCGCTGTCCACAATAAACAGTTACCTTTTTGTCTTTAATGGCAACAATGCTTGACCAACGAATCAATGAAACGAGGTCGTCTTGAGGCACATTTGAAGGCGAAACATATATATATCTCATATTAATTTAGATTTGAATTACTTTCAAACTTTAAAGAAAATTTTTGAAAAAAGTAACGTTAAAGTCTCTATTTACTGCTCATAATGCAACTATCAATCATACTCTTGAGGTTACTTATCAAATTTCATTACTCAACGCTAAATCTGGGAAAAGTCATACTATAGGGAAGAATTTAATCAAACCATCAATATCACCATTTCTTAAAATGGTTTTGGAAAAAGATGACAAAAATGTTAAAGCTATGGCACTAAGTAACAATACTGTTAGCATAAGAATAGACGAAATGAGTGAGGATATTGAAATGCAACTTGTTGAAAAGCTGAAGACATGAAAATTCTTGGTGCAAATGGATGAATCAACTTTGAGAGACAGTGAGGCTGTACTTATAACTTATGTAATATATATTGATAAAGGTGTTTTTGCTGAAGAAATGTTGTTCTGTATATCAATAGAAAGCACCACTACCTCCAGAGATATAAAAATAAACTAACAAATTACTTTGATGTCAATAATATACCAATGAAAAATATAACATCTTGTGCTGCTGCAAAAGGTGCTCCTAATATGATAGAGAAGAAAATGGTAACTTAAAATTGATTAAAGATGAGATATTCAAAACTGCTTCTTGTGCATTGTGTTATTCACAGGGAAAAGCTGGTAGCTAAAAACATTTCGCCTGTTCTAAATGAAGCACTAAATTTAGTTATAAAGTGTATCAATGCTATTAAAGCTAGTGCCAAATGTGAACATCTCTTCATTTTGTTCTTCACAAAATAATTTGAAGACCATGTGAGACTTATATTTCACACTGAAGTGAGATGGCTCTCGAAAGGGAACTGCTTGAAAACTATTTGATACTTTTAACGATTTTTTAAGCGGCAAACCTGACATGAAGAATCTGTTAACGGTCAATGGTAAGGCATTTGTGAGTTATTTAGTCGATATCTTTGAAAAACTAAATATATTAAATAAGCAACTTCAAGGAACAAATAAAACTCTTGGCGATGCAAAAACGAGGATAGTTGGTTTCATTACCTTTATGGAATTATATGTTAGACATATATTTACAACAAAAAGTTTGAAAAGTTTCCATTGGTTCTAGAAATGTGAAGTGACTGATACCGCTATACATGTTGTTGTCGATCATCTGAAAATTTGATCGGCTGATTTAAAAGAAAGATTTTCTGATTTGAAAAAACACATTGATTTCGAAACTTGGATGATGCAACCAATGGCTTTTGTTTGATATTTCAAATATGCAGTATCAAGAACTCGCAGAAATGCAAAATGACCAGTCAATTAAAACTTTATTTAATACTAGCAAAATACCCGACCTTACTCGGTTTGAATTGGTTTACTCTAGATTGAAGAGATAATCAAAATATATAATGACACGTTTTTTGTAGAGTAAAAATTTATTTTAACACCTTTCGCCATCTTTATATTTTCTACAACTTACTTTGGACACAAATCCTACACATGCATATCCATTCATGTAATATATTTCACATACATCGCACAATTGCTGTATGACAAAGCTACAAAATGACGAAAGGTGATACTAAGGTTACTACTATAAAAGACGATTTTGAGGGAGATTTGGAATTCCCTTTCTTAAGTTCTTTTCATGTTCAACTCAATTAATTAAAATTACGATTTACGACGAGTGCTCTCGCACTCATAGTCAACAAAACAATATTTTTTTTTACTTGTGGCACTCTTGCCTCCGGTATGCGACATTGTGAAATTTTGCAATCTTCTCCTGTCATTATTACAACGAATTTTTTAATGTTGGAAAAAGTTCCAGTTTGGATTAATAAACATTATTATTCTTTCAATAACGGCATTATTCTTTAAATAACGGCATTATTCTTTCAATAATGGCATAACTACACTTAAAATTTACTGAACATTTATACTGACTTACCTAACATTTTTAAGTCTAATACTTTGTGGTGCTGTTGCGTGTGATGAGAAGGAAAACACATTTATTAAAATAATAAATATTTAAAATAGGAAACAGCGAAGTAAAACAAAATAAAAGATATCGAAAAAAATTGTTCTAAAGATATTAATTTGTGATTCAATTTTATCTCTTGATCTCGCACAGTTGCCACAACTTACAACTAAAAGTGTACAAAATTTTAGAAATGTGAAATTAATTCAGAGCAAAAGAACCAGAAAAAAATATCACTGTTCGCGTGATCTTGTTCATTCTCGTTTCATTGAAAAATATCGTCTGTCCCAAATATTCGGAAATCGTTTTCATTGCGCAAAGAATAAAAATAAGACTCGAAATAAATGAAGTATCAGAGATGAAATTCCATTAAAAAAAATAATTTTTTGAAGAATAATTACTTTTTTAGCAGTACTGGTAAAGCAATCGTACTGGTACAAAATATCTTAAACCGCGTGGACGTGTATAGGGCACAACATAGACAGACACCAAACGAAAAAAAGGCGGATTCGGCATCAGAAGGGTACAAAAAGGATAGAAAACTTGAAATGGGTCGAAAATATTGAATGTACAAACAAACACTCCATTCTTATTTATATAGATAAAAGGAGTGATGGCATGGCTTTGTGAGGAAACTGAAATCAAATATCTAAATGCAATCGAATGTGCAAGAGAACTATTGTTACCTATTCCATCTTCATATTTAGATGAATGCAGATTTAGTGCCATAAATGATTTGCTGCTAATAAAGAAATTGTCTGGACACAACAAAACAGGGAGATTTGAGACTGAAGTTAACTAAATTGGAACCTGACATAAAATCTCTTTACAGTTACACAAGAATCACATTAAATTTAAATAACAAATAATCACTAATAATTAAAATATAGAAAACATTTTTATTAAAATTATTTTGAACTTTTATCATTCAAGCTTCTTTAGTGAACATTTCGATTTTTGAATATTAAAAGCTATGTATAGGTTGGAGGGGCATAAGAATTTTAGAAAGGCTTAGGTGGGGCAAAGCACAAAAAAGTTTGGGAAACACTGCTCTAGTATCTTCACAGTAAGGAAGCTAGTTATTCTCAGTTTATAAAAGGTAATTCTTCAGGTCTTACTGAATGGAAGTAAATTTCAAACTTTATGAATAAAATAACATGTATTATGTACCAGGTTCTTATTTTTAATGTTATTAATTAATGAAAAAAAAATTTGTTTTGATACAAATCGTTGATTTATTAATAAAAATCACTTAATTTAAATCATATTGTTTAAAAACGGCATTTCCAGATAGATTAATGCAACAGTTGAACTGTATTATACCTAATGATCCTAGGAAGTCAATAACATGTAAAAAATCAAAGTGCCTCTAATAATTTAACCAGGGACTGCAGGATCCTAAACTATATTTTTCTAGGTTTTAAGAAACACTTTACTATTTCCAAGGTTTTAAATGCCAGAACATTCTCATAAAATTATACTTCATACTTTTTGATATAAAAATAGTAAAGATAATATAATATAGATTCCAATAAATTGTCTTTTCTTTAGAATTTTCTATTTGTATCTTTTTAAATATCTTTATACAGTTGAAAAAGATAGAAAATATATTAGAATTTCTATGTTTTTACAAAGCAGAACATTTGCAAAACGTTTGAAAAATAAAAAAGATTTGAGAATTTTAAACACATCATGTGCATGTAGTATTTGGCAACATATGAAATGACATTTAATCAAACAGCATTTGGAATGATTTTTATGTAATGGAAAAATAAAACATAAAAAGGAACATTACCGTTTCAGCATACTATTGCTAATGACATTTGGTGAAATAATTTCTAGAATCCATCCCATCATATCACTTGATTCATTGATAAGACTAAATAAACTTTCTCTCTTCTCTTCTGTGAGCGTTTTGGAATCTAAAAATTTTTTAATTAATCAAACAAAACGTCAAGTGGATTTAATTTTAAATTTTATGCAAATACTTTTTTAATTTATTTTTGTAGAAAATTACTGTTTTAAAGTTCTAAAACCATTAAATCCATGAACTGTGGAGCAATTAAGAAAGATTGACTAACATTTATGATCAAAATTATTTCAATCTTTTACTTAAAAACATTTTAATTTTCAGTGCTTAATACTTATACCGGGGGATTTTACAGTCATGGTCACAAACTTGGAAGGGTGGTACAGCTTTCTAAAACAGAAAAATTTTGTATAGGAATGTATGGTCGGAAGTGACGCATGGAGGCACAAACACAAAAAATGACGCATGAACAGAAAAACATAGTTTAGTTACAGCATCCTGGCAAAAGTACTTCTTTGCAGCAATGTATGCTCAAAATTGCAACCACAAACAGTGATACATGCTTGGTAGCGTCAAAGGAGTGCTTGGCGAACAGTTCCAACGATGCCAGGCATTCCGCGCATGCTTGCAGTTGCAATGGATAGTTGAGCAACAAGGTCCTCAATTGAATCAACTGCAGTCCCATAAACAATGGTATTCAGATGCCCTAATAAAAAGTAATCGATGCTTGATAAATCTGACGATGGGGTGGCCATCGAACTGGTCCAACCACGACCCCCAAAACTGGCATTAAGGTAATTGTGGACAACCATGTTGAAATGGGCTGGAGCAATATCATGCTGAAACAACATGTGATTACAATCGACAGTCAGAACATCTTGGAGCAATTCTGGTAAAACCTCATCCAGAAAAATACAATAATGTGAGACATTGATTCACGTTGGTAGGAGATATCAGTCTATGAGGAAATCGTACACAGCACCCACCCAAACATTCCTGGAGAAGCTCCTGGGAACAAAAAAAAAGGATCTTACATGCATGTTTCAAACACAAAAAAGTTTTAGAATTTATCTAATATTTTTTGCCAATTAAATTACATGGTTCCCACGCCTTTATCCAAAAAAAAAATTCAAGGACTTTTAAGGAGTTTTCAAAATCAAAAAACTATTTTCACTGCAAAAAGCCAACCAGGGAATGTGAATACCAGATTTTTTCAGCTTCAAATGATTTTGGTTAATAATGTGAGTCAAAAGCAATGAGTAACTTTGGCATACACCTTCCCCATGCTTCTGATTGAGGCTAACACAAGTCGAGATAATACGTGCAGTCTTTCATTTTTTGCTCATGTATCTGCCTTTGTAAGACTGCCACCAAGCTCCAAGACAACACTTGAATCATATCCATACCGAGTTGCTAAGATAGAGTGCAATTTCAACGTTTGGACTCCTTTTTAAACTTTGGGATAAAAATTACTTGTACTGTATTGTCTTTGTGAAAAGGAAACAATGGTGAATGTAGTTGACTTGTAATGTTGCCTAAAGCTAAGCATAAGATTTGTTTTGTTTTCCATCGAATTTCGGCATCCCCAGCTGTCACGGTTACGCTATGCTACAGTAGCTAACAGGATATGCCAATATAAATCAAGGGATTTGTATTAAAAAAAATCACTGATTTAACTAAAATTCTAAATTTCACTATCCTTCCTATATTATGTTTAATAATAGTGAAAATAAAATAACTATGAACTAGATGCCTGTTGTTATATTCCAATAAGTAAAAAAATGTGCTTGTTTGCAAAGCAAACCAAATTGGAATTCGCAGGGAATTCATTCTAATAGGCTACAAATTTCTATTTGGTTTGCGAAGCAAATCAACACCATGATGGCGGTTATCCAATAGGCTACGAATTCCCATTAGGTTTGTAAAGCAAACGTAATGAGAATTCGTAGCAATGACCGGGGGTTAGCAAGCAGTGGTCACACTTGACCCCACGAAAAGAACTGTCAAGGGCAATGCCGTTCTAACCATGCAGTGGTTAGTATTTTCTATGATAGTACACTTGTTTTATGCTATTTAGAGAAAAGCTTAATTTCCTTGCATGTTATACATAAACCCTGTTTGTGTGCTTGGAATGTACTGTGGTGTTGTAGCCCAAAAACTTTAGTTTGAAAACAGTACAAATCTTACACAATGACAAGTCAACCAACAGCTATTCCAAGAACATTATCGGCGGTATTCAGGTGGCTTCTTTAACCGCCCGGTCATGGCCAAACGGGTGGTAACCAGCGGATCGCTATTCAGAAGTCCCTAACCAACGGTTAAAGGCTGAATTTCGGTGTCAAATCTAACCGCTCAAAATCGGCCGGTTAAATATTGAGCCGCCCGTTAACGCATGCGCAGAACGCAATATTTGGCAGACCTTAGAGCGAACGATTCGTAAACAAACTGGAAGCCATGGATGATATCGAAACGCTGGGAGAGATAGAGTTTGTTGAAAGGCGTTCCAGATTAATGAACGTTGACAGAGTTTGTGATCTGGACGTCTTAGACGATACAGATTTCAGGAAACGGTATCGTTTTAATAAAGAAACTGTTGAAAGCCTTGCGAGGATACTGTCTCCATGTCTTGAACCCGTCGCTGAAAGGGTAGGAGCCCTGAACAGCTCAGAAAAGGTCTGCTCTGCAGTGAGGTTTTTTGCTGAGGGTTGTTTCCAAATGACCCTCGGTGATATTAATGCTTTCAGCCAGTCATCTTCCTGTCGGGCTATCAATAGCGTGGCCAAGTCTCTGGCGGAATTGCGACCCCTATATATAAACATTCCATCAAGTGAAATGGAAAGACGAGAGGTAAGTCAATTTTTAACAAACGTTTACATTGTCTCTTAAATATTTCGCTATTCGTGTGAAACCCTTGAAATTACGCCAACAAAGTTTCAGTGCTTTGTTTAGTTTAAAACAATAGAAAATGATACTCTTGTTTAACATTCTAATGTTTACAAATACTCTTGTTCAATTAAATGGCAAGTACAATGAGAGAATTATGATTTGATTGGTAAAAGTGATTACTTTATTTTTTATTTCATAGATAATCATATCTGAATTATCTATGAAATAAATAATTGATTTAATTTTTTATTTAATTTCAATAGAAAATGTTTCTTTTGTTTATAACACATTCTAATATTTACAAATACTCTTGTTCAATAAACTGGCTAGTATGAGTAAATTAAGATTTCATTAGCAAAAGTAACTACTTTAATAATCTGAATCATCTTTGAAATAAATAATTGATTAATTTTTTATTTAATTGTATTTTTTAGATTAGCCAAAAATTCTACCAGTCAAGTGGCTTTCCTGGAGTATTTGGCACATTGGACTGTACTCATGTGCCTATTTTAAGTCCAGGAGGCTTAAACAGCGAACTGTTCCGATGTCGGAAAGGGTTTTTCTCACTCAATGTGCAAACATTGAGTGACGATAAATTGAAAATCCGGAATATTGTTGCACGTTGGCCGGGAGGAACCCATGACAGCACGATATTAGACAACTCATATCTAAGAGCTGTCCTAGAATCTGGCGAGGTCCCTAGTACATACCATGTTCTAGGTGACAGTGGGTATCCTCTGCGCCAATATTTACTGACACCGTTTCTGGCACCAAGGACTGTAAATGAAAGAAGGTAAGTTTTATAGTGTAAAGTGTCCTTATTAACACTCTGTTTGTTGCACTGATTCCATACGACCAATGGAGTATTAACCTGTGGCTTTGTTACCTATTCAGAATAATTTTAAATTGTCAAGCAATATATATCTGTGCTCAGATGGCAAAATGTTCGTCACTTTTCTCCAAAAATTGAGTAAGTCCCATTCTGGAGACTGGTTTGTTAATGTTTAGAAGGTTGCAAAATGTCGTAAGTCTTTTTTTCAAGATTTCTTATCGACATAAACTTTATTTGCAACTGGATTAGTAGTTAGCCCTGTCTCACCAGCATTAAACATTCTATGAGGTTGATCCCACAGTTTATGCTAAATGAGGATGCTTTCATCCTTTTATAAAAACTCCTCAATAATTTCTTTTGTGAGACTCTTAGCCGTGACTTAGATAATATTTCAGGCTTGACGTGTGTTATTTTGTTCTAAAATATTTATTTTTCAGAATTTTGCCACAATGTCAGTCATGAATAAGAGTTTCATAAAATAATATGCATAATATTCAGAAACTTACCTCTCTTATATACTTTAAATCCAAATTTTTTTTCACTTTCACTATCAAACAACCAGATCAACAAACATCAAAATGGCCACCAAGAATAAAATTTCAGCAGAAAATATTTAATTCTGCATTAGAAATGATGACTGACACCTATAATATATAAATCTACCAAAAAAAAACTTTTTGTACTTAATATATATTTATTTTTGAAAGCTCTACTTATTTTACCCCTCCTGACCCTAAGTCAAAAACCATATGTTGAATCTTAAAATTTGTGTCACGAAGAATGTAAAAAAAAAAAATGAGTTATAACATTTTGCCATCTGAGCTGTATCTGTATTAACTCTGATTACCAATTAAAAGCATATAGGTTGCTTGGAAAGCCTGTCGGTACAAAAAACTAGAATTGTACAAGAGAAGCGTTTGACGTTTGTTCATAACAGGTGTTCAAACACTGAAATTCAGTAATTATTTCTCAAAGAAACATAACTATAAAGTTTACGACAAATAAAAAATTTGTATTGTTCTAGTCTTCTAAGGTGAGCAATATGTTGTTGTCCTCTATTTTATTAAATGTTTATTTATGTTTCAGGTACAATTCTGCACACATACATGCCAGGAATTCGGTAGAAAGGCAGTATGGGGTTTGGAAAAGGAGGTTTGCTTGCCTTTCTCAAAAATCCAGAGCACACATTACAAACACTCAAACAATTATAATTGCCACTGCAGTACTGCACAATATTGCTGTAGACTGTGGTGATGATTACGAACTAGGAAGCAACCTTGAAGTTCCTGACCCCACTAACCTACCAGGCAGTGTAGCAGGCATTGCAAAACGTAACAGCATTGTGCAAAGCTTTTTTAGTATGTATATTTGTACCTATAGTATGTATATATGTCGTATTAGTATGTATATTTCTAATTTCTACCTCACAAAATTTCTTCTATAACCTCATGCACTTTTAACAATAATAAAACAATTCATGTAGGTACTGTTTTTTATTATAAGTTTAATTTAATAATTTATTCCATATGTGCTTTACTTTCCAAATTACAGCGAAGAGCATTGTAATATGAAAGTTTCGCCTGAAGAACTTTCATTTTTAATTCGTGCTGTTCTTTGGATTGCCTCGATTCTTGCTTTATATAGGTTTTGCTGCACTAACAAATCCTGAGCCTCTATGGCCTTCTTTTTGGCTATTGATTGCTCCACCAATGCTTCCGCCGCCTTCACTGATGCTGGAGGTTGACGTTTTCTTTTCGATAGGTATCCAGATAATAATCTGGGTGTCACTGCTTCTCTTGGAGTTTCTTGTGAAATCTGAAAACAAGTGCAAGAACAATTTTTATTACTTTGTATGGGTCACTGATTAATTTCCATCCAACTAAAAGGTTCTTTTAAGGGTTCTCAAAATTCTTTCAAAGTTTCGATTTTTTTTTAAATAAATTTAAATAAATGTTTATACACAATTCTGTTTAAAATGATTTATTATTCATGGAGATACGTCAAATAGAAGTATTTTTTAAAAACCTGTACGTATCTGAAGTAAGAGTAATTTTATGTTTTAGACTTCAGATATCTCAAAATATGTACTTTTTTTTCCATAAAAGGAACATTTTTTCCAAGTCTATTTAAGCGAACATAAAAAAAATTGGTACACAAGTGTAACAAGTACTTTTTTCTATCTGCTCAGAAAAGTCCATTTTGACTGTTGAAAAGGATAAAAATTAGTTGAAAAGAATATACGAGTTGATAGGGAAAAAATCTCAAAACCTGAATAAAAATATTTAAATCACAACACACACATAAAAGATACTGAGAAAATGTTCCTTAAAATTTGACCATTTCAACATTATGGAGATAGGACTGTGCACCCTTAAATGTCTAAAGTATTATTTAATAACATGAAATTGTAAAAAAACATAATATGATATTCTCTTACAGGTAACACCTCTCAATGACCTTACCTGACCCTTCAAGAGAACCATTTTGATGTATGTCCAAGCAGTCCCTTCCCTGTTACGCATCCGCCAATTATTAATGTATTATACTCTTTACATATTATGTATGTACTCTGTAAATAATGTATTATGTTCTTAAGTATTCTAATTAAATCTAAGTTTAAATTACTCAGTGTTTTTCTTGTTTCAACATTTATCTTTTCCTTGAATTTACCACTGTTCTCCATATCCACTACAGGAAGGTACAACATAGGAAAAGTTTCATGGTTGTGCCTGTTGAAGTTTAGTATAAATTCACAACTTTTCACTGGAATAATTTTTAAGTCTACTGTTTATAATTATGTGGTTATAGAGGAAAGAAATCAGGTAATGGTAATTTTTGTTAACGTCATACCAGTGCAACACAACGGGCTATTGACGATAGTCCGGGATCAGTCCCTTAAGGGAAAGATCTTAGGACAAAACCTCGTAATTTTGAACCACCGTCAGATGACGAAGCAACACCTGAGCTGGCACAAAACTCTCCACACCAACCTAACAACTTTTGGCCATGACAGATTTAAGGTACGCCAGCCACCTCTACACCATATGCTTGCAAACATCCATGCCCATACCCAGATTCGAACCAGGAACCTTCCGATCTAGAGGCCAACACCTTAACCACTATACCAGTTGGTCGGCAAAAGAAATGAGGATAGCTATTGGCCCTTCTAACTGGCCACTGTACCCTGAATAGACACCTCAATATTATGATGACTCATTATGTAGAGGTTGTCGGGTGGTAGAGGAGAGCCCTATACATGTTCTATGTGAATGTGACTATTACTCTGCACAACAATTTGAATATCTGGGATACCACTGTATCTAACCCTGGGAACTGTCAAACATTCCAATCGAGTATTTGCTGAAATTTATTTAGGCAGTTAGTTTGAAGTGGATCATCAGGAGTCTCAGTACACTAAACTATCAGTCGCGGTGCTGGCGCTCTTCGAAATCACCCCTTTAACAAGTCATACTTAAAAGGAGATACGAGTACCGACATTTTCAGAAAATCACACTGCAGAAACGCGATATTATAAATAGAAACACGTTACTGTTCCTGTTTAACATATACTTAAATATTATGTGATCTTGAATGAATTTTAATTTCATAAAGCTTATATCATTTCAGGAATTACTGTGACATGCAAATTTTTAACTTAAGAAAATAGGGTTTCAAACTAATTCAAATAGTCGTGTCCACTTGAAAGTATTCAAAATATTTCCCTTTTAATATGACCACATTTAAAATTAAAGGTTTTTATAGCATATAATTTTGTCTTCTCAAAGCACTTATTTTCAACTGTAGGAAATAACACAAGGATCATCATAACTTCCTGATTCAGAAATCAATAGCATGTTTTAATACCAGTGTAATTTTCAACTAGTATTTACTTTAAGAAAAGTATTATTGCATGCCAAGCATATTAAATTTTTACTTAAAATCAGAACTGGAAAACAATTTTGATTGGAGGTATATACTGCATCAAATATATTAACATGATTTTTGATAAACTAAGCTAAAATTACTGTGAAAATGTGTAATAAAAAATATAAACAGACAGTCCATAAAAATATTAAAAATGACATAGTATCTTTTCAGTTTAGGGTTACAGAACAAAGGTAATATTTAATTTCAATGTGACTTAAGTATTTTGAATCTACTGTATATGCTATTGAGAATCTACTCACTGAATCAGATGTCAATGTAGTGCAATCAGGTAAAACTGGTACACCTGAAAAAATAGGTATGATTTTAAGTCTGAATGAAAAACAACACATTTGATAAAAATATTTAAAAATAGATTTGTGATTTTAAATATTGATGAAACTTACCTCCATTTTCTGTCACCTCTAAAACGAAGTCACTGTCGTAGGGACAAGGCAATGGCTCCCTAACAACACCCATGTTCAGAAGTTTTTCGTCTACGTCAATAAGTGTGGTGGATTTTTTTCCTCCACCTGTTTTGAATATCTCTAACCTTTCGTTTGCTACCCGCTTCGTAGCTCTTCTTTTTACATTCCGATATAGATTCTGCAGTTGAATTACGCTGCACTTATTGACTCCCGGAACACTGTTGAATTCCAGCATCAATTTGTCCCACGAGTCTGCCTTGTCTTTGTTGCTCAC
This sequence comes from Metellina segmentata, assembly GCA_947359465.1. NCBI lineage: Eukaryota > Metazoa > Arthropoda > Arachnida > Araneae > Tetragnathidae > Metellina > Metellina segmentata. The sequence goes on from OX375876.1 coordinate 98,097,922, forward strand.
AGCATTTGTAATTTTATTTTCTAAAACTTGCTTGTACTTCTCCATGCAAGCCAACAGAGTCTCAGTTTCAAAGAGAGTAAAATTTCTTCGCTTTGAAGCTTCCATATTTTAAAACTCGCACAAAGAAGTACAAAGCAATGGCGTTGAAGAAAACTGTTCCACGTGCTGCAAGTTGACGTAAAAGCGTTAAATCAAAACAAAATCATGTGATCTGACATAGCCAATGACAGTGAATCTTTGATGACTTGCCATGTTTGGCCTTACTTGCTGATGCATGAATGGCTGGAATAGCACTATTGCGCCAATTCCAAACCACGCCCTCTAGATAACCGGCCGGTCACGTAATTCGGGCTTCCAGAATAGCAAACCGATGTTTAACCAGCCGGTCAGAGTTAGCTGACACACGGATGACCGGGCGGTTAAACAATTCACCTGAATACCGCCGTAAGAAAAATATATAGTATTTGCATCATTACATTAACATCATTTCACTAATACAAAGTATGTATCACCACGGTCCAGCGGGGGTGATCAAGTCACCCTATCCTGTGGCTCTCTAACATTGTCTCCCCGCAGTCCAAAAAGGATGTTCTATTTCACCTGTTCTTCTCAAATCGTAAAGAGTGTGACGAAAGAACAGAAGCTGACGCCAATCACTAACCAATCAGAATATATTTTCAGCATTCCGATGACACAATGGACAATCATCAGCCCTGCAAGTGACTAATACTAAAGGTCCAGCACAATGGAGTTTCTCACTAAATCTCAGTATCTATGAGACAATTGTCAATGCTCAAAGAAAATTTGGAAAATTTAAAATTTTTGTCATTGATACCTTGTTGTATTTTTACTATTTACATAAATAACAATTTTTTCATGAAACTTGATTCCCTTTTTTTATTTTTATAATGGTCACATGACTTTTTCCCAAAAACAAGTCTTTAAATAATTATTTTAAATAAAAATAACTAAAGAAATTCTAAGCCTTTTTCATACACTAGGGGTTTCTGCCACCTGTTCTTTAAGCTCGCCAACCCCGGTGATTACTATGTAATCCCATTTGGTTTGCTCCGCAAAAAAACACTCCTTTCGCAAGTGTCTTTCCGGGCCATGACGTCACAGTGAGTTTCACCCCAATACCAGCTAGAAGGATCTGATGTTTCATCTCCACAATGAACAATTTGTACACTATAGCGACATTACACTTTTCATTGCATCAAATTAATTTATAAACCAATTTTTTTGTTTTTAATTTCTTGACCAAAATTATTATTTTTTAAATTGAATCTTCCCCCCCCCCCAATATGAGCGTCGCGAAGAATGACCTTTGTTTGTTTGCAGATTACTAATTCATTTGGATTTTCTGAGAAACTGATTTCCAGGGAAACTATTTTTCAGTGGACGAAAAAAAAAAGTAAAGTTTTAACTGGAGTGGTGTAGTTCTTTTTTCTATCTAATAGATAGTTAAAGATAGAGTAAAAATTTCAACGGATTTGAAATCTGCAGAAAATTTCCCAATAGAACGATATCTAAAAATATGATCTTCTTTAAATAAATGATTTTTAAATTGTAACCTTTATATTTTTGTGCAATACAAATTTCGCCACCGGGAAGAATGACTTTCGTTTGATTTGAGATTCATTCATTTTGATTTCCTAAGCAACGAAATCGAGTGAAGCAAAAGAAATATTAAAGGTATGACTGGTGTTCTTCAGTGCTTTTTTTTCAATCTCAGCGATCATTAAAGATGGAATGAAAAATTTAACGGATTTGAAATCTGTGGAAAATTTTACACCAGATGGATACCTTATACGTTTGTGATTTTCTTTTAAAAAATAATTTTTCAATTAAATATTTACATTTTTGCAAGAGATTGTGATATCACGCCGATTGGATCTCTTCAAAATTCGAATTTGCAGCATTTGACAATGACGAGGCCATTACGGCGTTGTCGGTTTACGGGGACAATGCCGTGATGACAGTTATCCAGTAGGATACGAATTCTCATTTAGTTTGCGAAGCAAACCAAATGTGAATCTGTTGCAATCACCGGGTGTTAGCGAGCAGTGGTCACACCTGACAACACAAAAAGAACTGTCACGGGCAACGCCGTGCTGGCCACGCAGTGGCTGGTTATACATTAAAGAAAGAGCACATTCTATTCTAAGATTTCACAAGGTATTTTCAAATTTTAAAACTAATAGTATTAAGCTACAGATATGACAGTTTTAGTTTTGTATCGGAAATTACGATCTAAAATTTCTGAAATTCGCATTACCACTTTTAATCGCATGGAATTTATTTATAAAGCGATTTCAAAAATAATTTACCATAAGAAAGAGTACATTCTAAGGTTTATTGTGATGTTTAGAAATTAAAAAACTAATAGTAACAAGCTATAGATGTGACAGTTTTAACAAAAAAGTAACGAAAATGTCTCAATTTTTTCCAAATATCAAAAATATATTACCAGGAACCGAATATTAATTTTTAAAAAAAACTTGCCGATGTGCAAAAATTCACATTTAGAGCTACTCTAAAAGAAAACACTCACGGCAGAAGACTGAAAATTTATACGTGTTTTGCTCACTCGTGTTAAAAATTTCGCTTTTTTCGACTTTGACACACTCTAAACTAATAGCTACATTGGAAAAAAATATTCTCCATATGTTCCCTGTACAATTTTGAACAAACCATGTAAATTTCGTAATTTTTTTATGCATATTTTCTCATGAAACTGTCTAAGAATTGAGCGAAAAAAGTGAATTTTCAATCCTGTGGCTGCAGCGGCAACTTTTTATAATAGAGATAACAAACAAATAATGCAAAAAAACATCCTGAAATTTGAATAATTTTATACAATATCATACAAATTATATTGTGGGGTCCTGCCAACACCATATTGTAATTTTCAATATGGTGCCGGTAGGACCCCATAACTGAATTTATCTACGTCCAATATTTTCCGGTCGCCAGTAATGGGTTAGTAATCTAATATTCCCAAGAACCAGGTGGAAAACACTTATGCTTGGCATTTGGTGCATTCACTATTTACTCTATCATGTGAAATGATCATTAATTTTGATAATTATCATGTCATGTTTCAATCTTTCATAAATTACCCTGCTATATTTCCTAATACAATAATGGTATACATTATAGATTAATGTTTAAAATAGATCAAAACTATCTAGAAACTACACTGATTTGGCTCATGGCCAACAAAATAATATTTTTGAATCAAATAATCCTATTTTTTTTTCTTTTTTTTTTAAATAAGGATTTTTTTTCATACCTTAGTAGCTATCAAAAACAGTACAACATTTTCAATCAGAACTAAATGTTTTGGTACATACCAGCAACACCTTTGTCTTTAAGAGCATTTAATTGTGAAATTGGACAATAAGCAGCTCCATAAACCATGGGACCTACAAAACATAACGGAAATTTGAATATCAATAGGTCATTCTGAATTCATATCAGACTATAAGCCAAAAAACAAAAGTAACAAATCAAGAATTGGTATAAAAAATTAAGTCAAACTAAATAAATTTATAAATTTAAATTATTATTTATAAAAAATTATTATTTATTTATATTTTTTAAAATTTATAACTATATAAATTTATGACATGTTCAGAGTAAATACCACGAAACAATTTGAAGATTTGCAAGTAAAATTTGTTGCACGTTGAATAAACCCTAAACGGCTTTATTCAATTTGTTCAAAATATCAGGAAGGAATTTGGGTTACCTGACAATATTCAGAAAATTACTGGGCTGTTAAATCCTTTGGAGTTGGTACAGACTGAGATAAATTTGAATTTTGGGGATACTTTGTACAAGAAAGATACCTCTCAAGGTGTATTAAGGTGTTAACACCATTGAAACAATTTACATGAAGTACCCAAACCCATATTCTGAGTGGTTGCATGTCTATACAGATGGCTCCCTTTGTGATGATTACATGACTGCAGGGTCAGGAGTTTTTTACATTATAGATTAATGTTAGCCTATTCTCCTTTTATACTTCTGCAGGAAAATACAGAATAGCCTTTGACGGAGAGGTGGAAGCCATTCCAGTTGCTCTAAAGCAGTTGTTGGTCTTAATAGATAAGTTTAATAGAATTCTTCTGATTTCCAATTCTCACAAGCAGCAATTCAGGCATTGGTTCAACTAGTCCTCCTTTATCGGACGAAATCCTTCAATGCCGGGCCTATTTGCGAAAGCTGGTTTTAGAAAAGAAGCATGTGGCGCTTTAGTGAATACCTGGTCGCTGTGGAGTAAATGGGAACGAACGGGCTGATTTCCTCGCAAAGAAGGGCTCGAAATTGCTCCAGTCAAGATGTTCAATAGTATCTTACAATTCCAGATATGAAAGTAATTATTAAAGAAATCTTGCTTTGAATAGCAAAAGTAATGTAGAGGATGTAACATTTGTAACACAATATGCAGACTCAGTTTTAGTGGATGGAAAGTCTAAAAAACAAAAAGCTTAAATCAAGTTTTTTTAAATAAATCGTGAAAAAACTAAAACTAGAAAGTTTTGATTGACTGTTTAAGCTCAGTTAGAAATAAAAAGAATAAATTTAGAAAGGGCAAAATTTGAAAGTTCTCATGGCAAGACTGAGCGAGTTATGTAAATCCTGAGATAATGAGTTAACTTTTAATAGAAAATTCCATTCATAGTGTGAAGACTTTCACACCTCTTCTCACATCTGTCAGATAGTAACAAAAAGTATCCCAAAACAGAAAGAGAGAACTGTCGTAGCAAAGGTTCTTTCGGAACACTTCAAACCGCACATTGACCTTCAACCTTTGAAAATCTGCAGAAAATTTTACACCAGATTAATAACTTACATCACGGGCATGGGCTAGCCACACAGTGGCTAGTTTCTATTAATCCATAGATTAATCAATCACAAAGACAAAATTCTTGATGAACTAGTGGCACAATTAGTTTTACCTCACAAAAGGCGAGATAAATTTTCAAGATTAGCTCAAGTCAGTTTTAGGGGCCATATGGGGGAGAAGAAACGATAAGATATCATTTTTATCTCAGCTCAAATCCTTCTGAGCTGGTGAGATACACAGACCAACAAACATCTCTCAGTAAACAGTCGAATATAAGACAGAAACATCAAAAAGATTTTGTGCAGCATCAAAAGCATTCCAATTCTCTACATAAATCTTAAAATAGGCAATTTTAATATTTTCATTTTGTCTTGTATTTTGGTGGTTAATTTTCAGTTAAATTTTATACATTAATCCCCTGGAATTGATTACACACCAAGCATAACTATTTTGTATTTATGGAATTGAAATTTGAAAAGTTAAAGTTAATTCACTCATCTGATAAATGAGCGAGTATGTTGTGAAAATAGATTATGGATTGCAGAAGAAAGTTATTTGAATTTTTATGATAGTTGCAATGATGAATTTTTTATTGCAAGCTCAGAATTCCACTGAATTCATCTCTTCTGAAAGGGATGCTAAATATACTTGTTTTTTAGCTGTTCATGGAGAAAAGCTTCATTTTTTCTATGTCATGTAAATCCCTTTTTGTTTAGTAAAATTTGACTGCTCTAGAACCCAATCAACTTCAATGGTACCTCTTTCGAAAGCCTCCACAATATGATTTCATTAACACTTATTGAACAGGAAGCCTGATTATTATGAGATACCAGATTTAATTACTAAACGCTGTTTACCGGGCTGAAATTTCCTCTTATCTATGGATTGCGGTTTTATATTCATGACATTTTAAAAGTGGTTGAAATATGCATGTTCTCTAGTCCTACAATACATCTGATTGGTAATTTTGTTTCAATCAGTGTTAGTATATAAACACCCTTCATAGTTGATTTCTTTGTTTCCAATAACAAATTAGAGCTAAATTGTCCCAGATGTAGTTTCAAAGTTGATACAAGTCGCAGTAATACTCGTCATGAGAAAAAAAATGATATATGATAAAGAAATAAAGGATTCAATTTTTTCCAAAACACTCTGATCTTTAGAACCACTTCAAAATGAAACAAATAACTTTGCATTAAATTTCCTCACATTGTGAAACGTTAGTATATAAATTGTGTACAATAAAATATAAAAACAAGCATACCAAGTACAGGGCCTCTACCAGCTTCATCGATACCTAGCATACAAGGTTCGGATTTTGTAGAAGAGGGAACATCAGAAATTAAAACAATATTTTCTGATTGATCTTGGGTAAATTTTGACAAATCCATAGAAAAACAAAGATGGAAAAATGACAGCAAGATCGATAAATTCAAAATAAATTCCGCGGGTTTTGGAAACAAATCATTACGGTTGTAGTTAAGGATGATATAAAACTATAAATATCTCTTGTATAGATTGTCCCGTTGGGTTGGCGTGGAAGTTTGGAGAGTGGGGTGCCAGCTCATGTGTTGCTTCGACACCTAACCATGGTTCAAAATTACGAGGTGTTGTCCTCGGATCTTTCCCTTAACGAACTTATCCCGTACCGTCGTCAATAGCCTGTTGTGTTGCTCTAGTACGACGTTAGCTAAAATTACCATTACTTGTATAGATTGTAATTGGTAATTATTAGTTAACGTCATACTGGAATCGTTTTAATTATTCATTTAAAGCTTTTAGTTCCAATTCCTAAGTATACGCTTCAAATATTCGACATTTTGCGCTCTTTTTATTATTATTACCTAGAAAAGTATCAAAGCCTTGGTAGCCCGGTTGGAAGAGTAGCAAATTAGCAACGTGAGGTTTGTGATTTAGAAACTCATTCTATTCAATAGCCCATTGTATTGCCTCAGTGCAACGTTAATTATAATACCTACCTACCATCTCTGGTGTATGTGTGACTTATTCCACCCGGTCGAGCCCATAGAGGAGGTCGAGCCAACGCCTCTTTGGACAGATGATTTGCCGTAATTTATCGTAACTCGCTACTAGAAGTGCGCCAAAAAAATGGCCAAGCCGTTACCATCACTCATAAACGTAGAGTGTAGCTGTATCAAGAACGGTAACGGGCAAGGAAAACTTTACATTATATCGTCTTTTATATTGTCGAGAGATTGTGACGTCACGCCTGTTGGATATTTTCGCAATTAAATAAAATGATTAGCAATCACCGGGCTGGCGAGCGTCAGCAAGCAGTTGTCACACCTGACACCACGAAAACAATAGTTACGGGTAAGGAAAATTTTACATTAGATCGATACCTTATACCATTTGATTTCCTTTTAATTAATAATTCCATTTGTATTTATATTTTCGCAAGAGATTGTGACGTCTCGCCGATTGGATCTTTTCGCAATTCGAATTTGGCCGCCTTTGACAATGACCACTCCATCACGGAATTGCTCGTGGTGTTGGTCTTGATTAAAATGTGACTGACGCTGGTGTTCAAGGTACTACTGTGTGTTTGACTGTTTTCCATGCAAATCAGTTTATAATATTCTGCATTTTACTAATTAGAAACGTTTTCTATATTAAAGGGGTGCGGGAGTCCGGCACACATAATTTTTTTTTTTTGTTAATTTAGAATTTTGTATTTTTTGTATTGATTACCCATCTAACTAATAAACAAAATCACAACACAAAAGTTTTCCAAAAGTTTTTTAAAAATTTAAAAAAAAAAAAAAAAGAGTGGTCATTTTAAATTGCTAAAATTTAAAACATTCTTGGTCAATTTTCAAAATTCTTGCAGTAAATTATTCACAAATTTATGAACTTTAATTTTGATACAGCAATTTAAAAAATATTTAGTCATTAAAAAATATTTGAAAAAAAATTTCTAAAAATTTTAAAGTATTTAAAAAAAATTATATTTAAAAAACAATTCAAGTTTTAAATTTGCTGAATCAAAATTAAAGTATAATGTTTGAAAAAGATGTCTGTCAGCAGGGTCAAGTAATCAATCGCCATGTGGTCAGAGAGAGGAGATTATTTTCCCTACATTTGTCGAAAACAGGGGCTTCGCCGCGTGCGCTCGGAAAACACGTTTCTACCAGCCGTCGTCCCTTCTCTTTTTCCTTTCGCAGGGGTTTCCACTGAAACTGTGTGACTCTTCATTTCAAGCTATTTCACTTATGTTCTGTTCTTTTACGCTTCTACGTGCTCATAGATCTGCTTGAAAATACTTTTTTTTATTCGATTGATCATAAATTCATAATGACAAAGCGTAGTAGAGGGCTCACCCCAGCTGAAAGAGAAAAGCTTATTGGATGATGAAACTTACGACGACAATGACTCAGATTGCGAAACTGATGAAGATAAAGAAGTTGAAAATAATGATGATGTTGACGGGGAAGATGTTTATGAACTTGCTGGTGAGAAAGATTATGAAAATTTGAAGTGGACAACAGCTTTATCTTCTCAAAACCCCGTCATTTAAAAATTTTCGGGGTCGCGTCGAATTTTAGACTCAACTTTACAAGCTAAAAGTGAGATAGATTTTTTTTTTCATACGTGTTTCCAGTTTCTTTGATGGAAGAAGTTGCATTGGAAACAAACATATATGCATCTCAACTGCTGCAACTACATAACACCTCGGGTGGAAAACCAAGTCATTCTGCAGTATGGGTAGAGACCGATGCAGCAGAAATACGAAGGCTTTTAGGTTTGACTTTGCTGATGGGCCATATCGACAAAGATACGTTGAAAGACTATTTGACGACAGAGGAGATGTTAGAAACTCCATATTTTGGTCGAACAATGTACCGAGACAGATATCTTCTTTTAAAATTTCTTCATTTCTCTGACAACGAAAATCTACCCGACAAAACAAACTATGATCGTTTGTGGAAGGTCAGAGATATTTTTGACACCCAGAATCAAATTTTTATGGACGTTTATGAGCCATCGGAGGAAATTGCTGTGGATGAGGTGATTATTTATTTAAGGGAAGAGAGATTTTTAGGCAATACATCCCTAAAAAGCACAAAAGATTTGGCATTAAAGTTTATAAACTAGCTGACAATTCCGGTTATACTTATAACATTACAGTTTATTTACTGTATTTACTGTACCGAAACTGTATTTGGAGTTGTTTGAAATTTCTGAAATAAATAGTTGTGGTACTGTTAGAGCCAACCGTAAAGGGTATCCCCGAGATTCGAAGACCCATCGCATAAAATGAGGGGATGTTAATGTTCAATTTGCAGCTGGTATGATGGCATTGTGTTGAAAAGACAAGAGAGAGGTGTATATGCTTTCCAACATGCGGGCCCGCCGTAAGCGGGCGGCAAATCTAGCGATCGGTCACGTAATATTCAAAGTCATTGTCATGATACCCACCCCAAATATAGCACAAGAAATGTCATCACATGGAGGAAAAAATCCGACTGGCGCACAATTCCTATTTTCTGTTATAGTACAAGGGGGCTTCGCCACCTGCTCGCTTACGCTTGCCAAACCCCGCAAAAATACACTGCTGAAGACTAAAAATTTGTACGTTTTGCTCACTCGTATTAGAAATTTCGCTCTTTCAACTTTGACACTTAATAAATCTTAAACTAACAGTTGTATCAGAAAAATTTGTTCCCTGTACAATTTTGAACAAACTATGTCAATTTTTTAATTTTATGATCCGTACTTTCTCGGGAAACCGTCTAAGAACTAAGCTAAACAACACAGTTTTCAATCCTGCGGCGGCGGCAACTTTTTTTTTATATAGACTATGGGGCTCAGCAGCTTGCTCGCCAACCCCCGGGGATTGTACACAATCCCATTTAGTTTGCTTCACAGACCAAAACTCCTTTCGCAGAAACAATCTCCTGCAACGGCGAAACCTCCGAGCCCTGCTCGCCTACGCACGTAATCCCATTTGGTTTGCTTCTCAAACCAACACTCCTTTCGCTGTTACAATTTGGTTTGCTTCGCAAACCAAAACTACTTTTGTAGAGTGAATCTCCTGCGACGGCGAAACTATCTTAATAATTCGTATAATCCTGATTTTACTCGAGCGGAGGTGAGCAGGGGGCGAAACCCCCTTGTTGTATTAAAAATTAAAAAAATACTTACTGTTTACGAAAAATTTCAGGAGTCGGAGAAAAGGAAAAAAACTTTCAAGAGCGCAATGGAAAACACAATGGATTGCAAAAAAAAATCTTTGGAAATCAGTTATCGCGTATTTTACGCTCTATGCTGGTCTCGGTCTCAATTTGGTAGTCAATGATGTATTTGGTAGTCAGCAAATATTACGTACGAAACTAAATTTTTCTTTAATATAATTCAAGAAATTTACGTCTTCTTTTCATCGTCTACAAAAAGGTGGTCGATAATTTGCAAACATTTACCAGATTTCAAATTAAAAGCTTTAAGTGCCACGCGATATTCTAGCAGAATCGATGCAGTCCAACCATTGTGATATCACCTCGAAAAAATATTTGAAGCTTTGCTGGAAATATCTGATAATTCGTCGGAATGGGTCGGAACATTTCACAAAGCTCATTCGATTGCTTTGAACATTCAAAATTATAGATTTATTTGTTCGGTTGTAATTTGGTTCGATGTTTTAAACAAACTTATTGCTCTGAGTAAAATGATGCAAAACCCCACAATAAGTACTCAAATCTGCATAAATTTGCTAAATAAGTTGTTGATAAGTTCACAGAATATCGTACAGGTGAACACTTTGAAAGGGTGTTAGAAGAAGCTACCAATGTGGCTCACGAACTCAATGTAGAAACAGATTTCCCACCATATACTCAATTCGTCCTAGAAGAAAATCAACACAATATGAACATAGTCATGAAGTTATACTAGACCCCAAAATCAAATACAAAGTAGTTTTTTTTCAAGTAGTGAAACAGACATGATCCACAAACCCTATTACGATATAATTTTACTAATGACTTAATTTCAACATTTCCGAACACAGCAATATCGCTTAGAATATTACTTATGCTGCCGGTTTCAGTGGCATCTGGTAAAAAGTCCTTTTCAAAGTTAAAAATTATAAAAAAAATATTTAAGATCAACAATGCACCAGCAAGGACTAAGTAATTTAGCTATAGTTTCAAATTGAACATGAAATCTTCTACATCTTGGATGCTAGAAAATTGATAGCAGATTTCGCAAAGGCAAGAGTTCAATTTCTGTAGATAAATATTTATATGGTTTTACACTTAAGTAAACAAAACTAAGCAATAAAAATAATAATTTTTCTTTGTAAAGTATGTTTTCTTTTTTCACACCCTTATGAGACAACACTAAAGAGCCTTTCTGGTAAGCTCAGCGTAGGTAGTCGTAGTTAAACAGGGTGCGGCATAATGGGTGTTGCACACGGGCGTTCAAACAAATAGCGGCGGGCCTGCCAACATGCATAGTCCACATAATATATTTGCCAAAGATGATAATAAGCCCCTGATGATTGCGAGTTACAACGCCCACATGGGATTTGAGCGATCGCATGGCCAACTCTTACACTTTTGGTAGAAAAACGCTGAAATGGACGTACAAAAATTTTCTTCCATTTGTTAGATTTAGCCGTTTTAAATGCTTTCTTATGCCAATATCTGTCATAAAAACTTCAGATTAAATTTAATACAGCAAATGATAGCATTTCCAAATAAGCCGCAGCTCCCTTTATCCAGAAATCCACTTCTACAGCTCACTTCAAGTCCCAAATTAAGTAAACGATTTGCTATTGCAACTGACGCCCAAAACAACAATCATTGGCCAGTTTGGGAGTAAGTTCAAAGGCTATGCGTTGCTTGTCGAAGAAATGGGTTACGCAAAAGAACGTCGGTTCTCATGCAAAGAATGCAATGGCGGTCTTTGCATCAATTGCTTTGAAGCTTATCACAAAAGCTAATTTTTAGTCATCGTTAAGTTTGAGTCATCCAAGTCATGATTTTTCTGTCATAAGATTTTCTAACAAATGGCTAACAAAGACCCCCCCCCCAAAAAAAAAAAAAAAAAAAAAAAACGGCTTTTTTCAAAGCCAAAAAAAAAAAAAAAAATCCGGCTTTTTTCGAAGACAACACTTATTTGAAACTAATACTAAGAGCTTTTTCAAAGCCAACCATTTTATCTGGAGGGTCAGTTTCTCGAGGGTTGTCGAGAGCACTGAGGGGGGGGGGAGGTAATTTTGATTGCCGTCGTACTAGAGCGACACTTCGAGCTATTGACGACGGCCTGGGATCATTCCCTCAAGAAATATCCGAGGACAATTGTTACCATGTAATTTTGAACCACGGTCAAATTCCGAGGACACACCTCAGCTGGCATCCCATTCTCCACACCACGCCAACGTGAGGACATTTGAAACACGGCGGATATAACATGCACCGACCCCCCTCTACACGACGAATCTTCGGTTGACAGGTGCCGGAGTCGCAACCTCAAAGGCCGGAAGCATACTTCCACAGCCAAGGATTTAACTCATGCATACATTCACTCAGTGCACTTGACAAACCTTCCAGTTGCCAAGCCGACACTCTACGAACCAGGCCACCTCGGCCTGTAGAAAACCGAGGGAAAGAATGAGTTCGATCCTCGCCTGTTGTAGGTCTGTGAGATTGCGACTTCAAAGGTAGGTCTGTGAGATTGCGAAGTTCAAAACAGTTCTGATAACAGTTCTCAACTCTTTTTTTTGTGGGTATGATCTTGGTGTGTATTTCTAGTATGTTGTTTATTGAAATTATTTCATTCCCGTCTTGTAAAGGAGACCGGTGTGCGTTAAATCAGTCGTGACTAAATTGTGCTCACGTTGATGGAGTGTGGAAGTTTAGAGAGTGTTGGGAGTCAGCTCATGTGTGACCCAGTCAACAAACCATGATTCAATATGACATTATATTTATTATAAAAAGGTGCATTCAGGAGAGGGACCGAACCGAGACAGTCGTCATTAGCCTTATGTGTAGCTCTAGCATGACATTAATTGGAATTATATCGTTTGGTTCTTAGTATTTCACTTCAATTTCCTCAGATTATTTTATTTCAAAATTTTATTTTTCATCAATATAGTTCATTATTGGTATTAGTTTTCAAGAATACGTCGTCTTTGTGTTAACCTATAAATATTTTACAAAATTTGCTAAATCTGTATAGTAGGAAGATATAATGACACGTAGGTCGTTTACGTAGAGGGGATGAAAAATTAACAAAAATGTAGCACCTATGATGGTAGCTTTGTCAGTTCTGCCAGGGTCGCAGGATCACCTCGATTTTCCCAGCAATCATAATGAACTAAATTTGCTGACTAGTAAATTTTTTAAGTAACGATATAAGATGCTTATATACGTTGTAACGCATCTGAGAAATACGATGTCGGTTGAAAAGGAGAAGGCAAGAAAATTGCATTTTTCTAATCTAATTAACATTCTTACCGATATTATAAGTATAGGAAACAATCTTTTAGGTAACCTTTGTACCATAGTACTACATTTTATATAAAATTTATAAAAATTAGAAATATACTTTTTTACCAATTCAATGTTTTATTTTTTTCTTCACTATTACATCCACTACTTTATTATTTACTTGAAACACATGCAAGTTAGTGTGTAGCACATAGATAATATTAATGTTTATGGGTAGAATGTTGAGATCAAATCGTGTTTACATACATCATGATTAAAGAGATATTTTGGATAGTACATTGTAAAATGTGCGATTCCAGGTGGATAAAGGGACTTTCACTTCATTTATCTGCGTCGGGGCCATCGAAAAAAACTAGTTATGCCACTGGTGTTGTTCCCACGGAACATTTTATCTCCATTAGCAAAAAAACAGTTATTTCTAAATAATTTGTGGACTAATTTTTAAAACTATTCATTAACCTCAGCTGTAAAGCAGTTTCTTGGTCCATTAGGTTTCGCGATCACTTTCCAAAATTCTAAGTATTAATTCTCCAAATTCTAATTGACAGGATGTGCCCTCCCTAGGACAATAAAATCAGCGACTTTGGAGATGCTTGTACAAAACCGATAGCGTGTTGGAGCGCTCTTGAAAAAGATTACATTGGCAGTATGAAAAGGGAAACTTCTCAGGACTGGTGATTTTTTTTCGAAAATTTGACGATTTTTGTGTCTCGGACCACCTATAAATGAATACATCTCAAAGGTAAGTTGCTATATAACGAATATAAATGCTTCATGAAAATTAATTACAATCAGTTGTTGATTTTTGTGAATAATTAATGCAGAATAATAAAGTACAGTATCGATTCAGCCAAAAATCTTTGAAAGGGCATTTAAAGAATTTTCCCCTCATTTATAAAATTTTTATTCTCCAGAATAATAGCTTGATACTGACGTTTATATACTAGTAGAGTGCCTATATAATAAGAGTGGCGACAAGGGACCAAATTTGGCCCAATGCGCATGCGCGGCAGCCATTTTTCTACCAGAATCGTCTCAAAGAAGATTGCTGGGCGAATTAATATATCATTTCAAGGAGAACAAAAAGCATATGATTGTTATAATATGGATACATTCGGTATTAATGAATCATATAAACGCTCAATTACATGTGGAATTGATGAGATGGATTGCACAACGCGCTAACTTACATTGCGGGAAACACCATGTTGTTCGAAAAAAGCTATTTACTTAAAAAGTCTTCAAATTTATACTGACAGAACACTAAAATAATAATAAATAAACATTCTAGAACACGAAATGGAACATGAATAAGCTATATTTTCTTTTTAATTCAATATATACATGTTTTTCTCGAACACACAAAAAGTTCCCATGTTAAGTCTACGGAGCTAGGAAAAGGCCGCCTCGGGCGGTAGAAAAGTTCTCTAAGCCAATCAGAAAGTGTTTCCCGTATGTCGCCACTCTTATTATATAGGCACTCTAGATACTAGTACTACGGTTGCATTGATAAAAATTTGTGGAACTATAATTAAATCCGTACATCACATTACAATCTGATTGCTGGCGTACAAGTATGGGTTTTATAGCACAAGAACTAGAAAAGGATTGTGGAAGTTTGGAGAGTGGGATGCCAGCTAAGGTGTTGCCTCGTCATCTGAGCATGGTTCAAAATTCGTCTTGTCCTCGAATCTTTCCCTTAGGGGATTGATTGCGGACTGTCGTCAATAGCCCTTTGCATTGGTCTAGATTGACGTTAATTAAAAAATTATTTCCCCAAAAGCAACTTTCTTGCGGGAGGTCTAAGCAAAACAACTAATCTCGGGGATAATTTTGCAAGGGAGGTTCTTTACTCTTATTGGTCCATATAAACGTTAAAACTTCAAATTCGATTTGAAGAAGAAAGCTCAGCAAAAACTAAATAGCAGCGTTCCCGCGAAAATTCCGAAAGTACAGATGTAACTTTTCGTCTGGATTGTTGTCATTGTATACCGTGAATCACTTAAAGTAATTTATTTATGTTTTTGTCGACTTTTACTGTAAATATTGATATGAAATTATTACTAGTTTAGTCTGAAGTGTTCGTTACAAGTAACTGTTCTGGTGTTAAGAATATGATTTCCATTAACGTTAAACATTGGAATTGCGAATTGAAGATTCTTTAATTGTTCGCTAAAGAGACAAACCGTAAAAGATTTTTTTTATCTCAACAAACCGGGTGTTTAAACATTTCGAAAACATTTAATGTTTTAAAATAGCTTTCTTCTATATCAATATTTTACCTTTTGTCATTTCATTTTGGGGCAGATTTGAAAAATGTCAAGTTTTTCGCCAATGAATCAAGCACAAGAATCCCCGGAGATTCAGATGACTGGAGTCAGAATGAATTTGAAAAGCTCGTTTGATAGTCTGATTGAAAACAAATTGGATACTGTGAAAGTTTATTGCCGCATTAGACCGATGCTACAAAACGAAGAAGATGCTGGATATACAGTAAGTTTCCCAAGTTTTATATAGTTGGAGATTTGTTAGAAAAATCATCTATAGTGAATGATCTATTCATTAAATTAAAAAATTTAAGCATATGATGTATTTTAATTACAGTGATTTCTCGTAAAAGTCTTTAATCCATTCCAGACCCGGACTTATATACCAAACAAATTTTTCAAATAAGAAATAAACAGAGTGATTAAATTTCCCTTGGCTATCTTTAAGAACTTCCCTGTTTTATAAGGATAGGCATGCAACAGTTTTGCCTTTTCAGAAATCACTGCCTCCGATACGCTATTGCCAGCAGACCAGTTTTTCTGTTATCCAGATCGAAATCAATTTCTTAACATGCTCTAATGACCCTGATCTTTGTTTAATAATGGATTTCACCCCTTCGCAATGTTAGCAGATGTAATGCCTGTTTTCTACAATTGTAATTACTGTGTTGGGATGTTATAAAAATATGTTTTAATTAAAAAGTTCTTTTGTAAATACATATATGAAAAAATAAATGTTTGTTCTCGGAAGCGGATTTCAAGTTTTTTTCTATGTTTACTTACATGAACACAAGGTTTCTTCTGTACAGCCATGTTTACATCCAAAAGATTTTTCCAGATCGCAAACATTCAGGTTCCTTTTTGAAAACATTCAGATACTATTCCAACAAACAGATTCCAGATCGGGTTGTGTGTTCATATCACGTCCGGGTCACCACTTTTGTAGATGGCTGGATCTCTGATATTAAATATAATATAATTATCTGCTATAATTCCTGGCAAGTGTAATTATCATAATAACATCAACAACTTGAAATCCGCTTCTTAGAATAAACATTTATTTTTTCATATTTGTATTTACCAAAGAACTTTTTAATTAAATTAATATTTTTATGTTGCCATTTATAGAAAACTAACAAATGTGGAAACGATCAAGAACATAAAAATCATCGTTATTAAAAAAGGGAAAATATGAGAGTACAGAAAATATCTTAATATAACATCCCAGGGTGGTAACAGAACCTGGAAATCAGGAAATTCTCAGGGAACTTTTTATTTCTGGGAAAATCAGGGAAAATGTCTAAATTTTACAAAAATCAGGGAAATTTTGACAATTTAAGCGGGCTACCATTATTGTTTGTCCTATTTAGCGATGCGCGATTACGAGTGCTTTTGAGAATAGAATAAATCGTATTCGTCGAAATTGTAATTGGAATAAAGAATCATAGCGTCATAATTTTTTAACACCACGAAAACCGCCATTTATTTCGCGTCTTGGTCGTCGTGAGGCTAGCGATTTAACTTGTGGGATACAATTTGAAATTTGTGTAACAAATGATGTTTTCTGTGTATTAAATTAATTATTTTTGTCTACAATTACATTTTTGTAGAATTTTTTCTGTATATTTGTATTTGGTTTCAATAAAGAGTATGGCAATGTAGGGTCAGGTGTAAAAAGTTCATACAGTGATCTCTCACTTATGCGCGGACGTTGGGGACAGTGAAAAAAACGCGTATAAGTGAAAAACGCGCATAAGTGAAAAACCACAAAAGGGAGCTAAAAAGTGAAAAATCAATACAGTGTACACAGTGTATTGTTGATTAATACTATGCATATAGTACTAAAGAAAAATGGAAATAAGGTTACGTAGTTTCAAAATGCCAATACAAGTTACGTGTATAACTTCCATTGTTCTACGGTTCCTTCATTGACACTCGCACTTTCCCCAGAAAGGACACGAGTTGCCAAGCCAAGCCTATTTTTGAATTTTTCAATCCATCCATGTGATGCAGAAAAGTTTTCCATTTCAAAACTCTTTGACAATTGTACGGCCTTCTCCCTTAGAAGCTCAACGTCAACAGGAATGTTCGAGGCACGAGCTTCTTTAAACCATAGCAACAAAACCTTCTCAAATTCTTCGAACTTTCCACCTTGTATTCTGCTTATTTTCTTCGACTGAATTCCACATTCTCGATGAGCGACTATAATCACCTCCCGATTTTTTAAAATCCCTCTCAATGTCGATTCTGGAACATTAAAATGCTCCGCTAAAGCTTTTTTCGAGTTGCAAGGATTTTCTTCGAATTTTTTTATAATATCCATTGTTCTACGGTTCCTTCATTGACACTCGCACTCGAAAGCGACAATTTTGTTTGTTTTGCCATTTAAAAACGCAACCATCTCACCCAATCTCCAAAGAAGGTTCTTTCGTTAGCGATCAATTCCACGTGGTACGTACCGTACTAACCAAACCACTCGAATTGGCTGCTGTATAGCTACTTTTACTGGCGTCAGTCACAAGACCCCTCCGGTACACCCTTGTATATGGTAGATGAATATGTTCTGGGAATCCAAACGACAGGGGAAGGGTGAGGGAATGCTTTTCTAGAAGCAGAACAAAAAAAGAAAAGTTCTTGCGATAAGCAACACCTAACTTGAGGAACCTACTTTTTGAACTGAAATTTTTTTTGCGACGCGCATAAGTGAGAGCTGTTTTTTTTTTGTGGCGTATAAATGAATAAGAGTTATCATTGTTTTCCTATATTCATGGCCGGTACCGCGAAAAAAACGCGTATCACTGAAAAACGCGCATAAAAGAGAGCGTGTATAAGTGAGAGATTTCACTGTAATTAAAAATATTTTGCATTTTTTCTCCAGTTTATTCAATTCTAAGTATAAGAGTTCCATTAAGGGTTCCAACCCTTACAATAGCAATTAAAATATCTGTAGAGAAAAAATACAAAATATTTGTGGAGAATGATCCTTTTACACCCTCATGTTAACAAAATGGCCTTTACATCACGGCATTGCCCGTGGATTCTATACTGATTTGTATCTCATGTCTGATATTTAAACAAAAAGGAAAAAATTTATTAGAAATATAAAAATCTAATTTAAATTATAAAATCGGATTTTATTTATTTTTTAATAATTATTTTTTATGTCCTGACAAATCAATAATGTGATTTGCTTGTCTCGTATCTATCAAGTTTAAGACACTGCAGATAAGTTTCTTGATTTATTCTTTGAAAAATCATTGTATTTCATAATATGAAATTTCCTTTTGAATGGGGAAACAATTTGTATCAGACAATTAGAATTAGTTCACAATACGATAGGGACATATTGCCCCAGGAGATTTCTAGGAAAC
Organism: Metellina segmentata; assembly: GCA_947359465.1. Taxonomy (NCBI): domain Eukaryota; kingdom Metazoa; phylum Arthropoda; class Arachnida; order Araneae; family Tetragnathidae; genus Metellina; species Metellina segmentata. Next base: position 98,116,886 of record OX375876.1, read on the forward strand.
GGATAAAGATAAAAAGTTTAAACTCATAGTAGATTTCTTTTAGCATGTCAACATTAAATTAAACTACTTTTCATAGTAAAATTTTAATCATGCAAAAGTCGGGGTGAAGGATTAAGTAAACAATCAGAATTTGTGACATGGTAAATCAATATTTATTTTACTAAAAATTGTAGTTTGTTACATGGTAATACATTTAAAAAATGAATTTTCAAAATAAAAGCAAAAGGTAAAACATTTGTTTAGCTTTAAAACACAAATTGTCATCCTACATAGTTTTTCTTGAGTAAATTACATCATCATGTTAACAAAGTGTAAGTGACAGACCTAAATTATAGTTTAAACTTTCATACTGCATAATATAATTAAAAACGTTTTTTGCTGTATAACATTAATGTACTATATTTTCCCATACTTCCCACACTTGAATGAATGCCTTACTGTTCATAACATATTATAAAATTGTGCATGAATATTGTTAAAACTTAGATGTCAACTTGTCCCCCCCCACACACACTGCTTGGCAGAATCCCTGACTTAACACTCAACAGATTACTTAGTCCATAGATACCTAATATAATTTTCAAGTGTCCTGTCGCTAAAAATTTTTCAAAGGCTGATCAGTACTAGGTGTAGCCATTAGTGTTGAAATCGCCATGAGTGCAGAAAGCTTAAAGCATTTGACAAGTTCTGTAATTTTCCTAGGGTGTATTTACTTAGTTATAAAAATGTAAGATTGGTTATGATTAAAAATAATAATTTGATTAAAATCATGATTTTAATCTTGACATCCTGACATAAAATATATTAAAATTTCCTCCCTTTATATATTTAAATGATTATTTTTTAAATTGAAAATTTGAAGAATAATGGATTTAGTATCACAAAATGCAATTCAAATGAAAGAATAAAAGTAACAAGATCCAATGGTAACTTTTAACCCTCTGACTGCTCAATTTGTGAACCAAAATCGCTATTTTTTTTCTTTCTTTTTTCACATTAAAAATCTATATATATTGGAGAATTGAACTATGCATTTTTTTCTTTCTAGAAAAGACTTTATATAGATTTTTATCATGAGAAACTAAACTGTCAGAAGTTATTGTTAGCTATATGCAGAGTAATTCCCGGATTTCCACGAAAAGGAACTGGAGGAGGAATATTCTTCATATCAATTTTGCACCACTGCCAACGCTTTGCAAGTTTATTGAATCATGATGAGATTCATCGCTATCTGAGGAGCAGTCCGAAAAATCTATATCACTATCAAAACTAAAATCACTTTCATAATCTGATAAATAATCAGGAATATATACTCTGTCAATCGCTGAACATTTTCTAGCAGCCATTTCTGATTAGAAAAAGGTGCAAAGTTAGAGTGGTAAATACAAAGTACCTTCGAATGCCGCAATTTAGTGGACGACTAGCGACAACTGTTGACCAAAATCTAAATTTAACGTCTAACACTGTATGTAATTTATTTCATTGGTTAAATGGTGAAAAAGCGGGATGCGCTCCTCAATAAAGATAGAAAAACACCTGCCCGCGGGATGAGCAAATTTTGTTACATTTGAGTTGCTTGTGGAAATCGCGGGATAATCAGCCAGTGGGTTAATGCTTTCCAAAATTTATCCTGCTTAATTTTTAAAATCTTTATATACATTAATGTTTACCATCAATTAATATTATCTATGATCTATACTGTGATTTGCATGTCATATCTAACAAGTTAAAACATGTAAGGCCAAAAATGAATAAGAATCATTGAAATCCAATTTTTATTTTATAAAATCACTTTTTTTCATACTCTACTTAGAAATTGTAGATTGGATTATTATGGAAATTCAAAAGGTTGGTTTCCTTAAAGTTATATTTTAATGTGTAGTGAGTGATGCTCATATTTTTAATTTCAGGAGTGTATTGCTGCTATTGATGATCAAGTTGTGAGAGCTGTTGTTCCCACTAGCTCAGTGAAGTACAAGAATAGTTCTCATAATGGGCAGGAGATAATTCAGGACTTTAAGTACACCCTTGCATTTGGTCCTGAAGTTGGACAATTTTCTTTTTTCCATGAAACTATTTTGGATATTATGCAGGCATTCATTGAAGGTCAAAATGGCCTTATTTTCAGTTATGGAATAACCAATTCTGGTAAAACATACACACTTCAAGGTTAGTAGAAGTTAATGTGAATTTACTAGGTTAAAACTGACTTACAATTTTAAAATTGCTGTAAGTTATGTTAAAAATAAAATTTATTGTTGAATTAACCATATATTTTTTATTAATGAGAAATTAGAAATATCAGTTTCATGTAGTGTCCAAATTTATGAGGGCTTTTTGATTTTGGTGCCATTGAAAAAGTTAAAGCCTTTAATGTTATTTCATGCTTATGTATGCAAGGCATAAATGCAAATTTCAAATTTAAAAAATTGTACTGCTTAGTTTTTGAAATTCTGTGAATTTAATTTTTTTTTATAGTGGTTCTCAAAATATTTCAATAAGTACATTTATCTCAGGTGATGAAGCAAATCCAGGAATAATTCCATTGGCTCTGCATCTTTTCTTTGCTTCCACTGAACATCAACTATTGCATGAAGTTTCTGTGAAACCAGACAAATATTCTGATATTGTAGTGCTGAATCATAACGAAAGATCAAGTGAACAGCAATTAAAACAGCAATTAATTCAGCTGTCTGAACACGAGGTAACAAAATTGTCCTGTGATTATTTCTTTGTTCTGATATATTTCAATATTTTATATGTATTTTAATGTGGTTAAGATTTGAAATTAGTGGTCAAGGCAGGTTTAGCATCTACAATTGGTAGTTGATGTTTTTTGAAATTGTTGCTTGACAATCAGCATCTTGATCTCGTTTGTTAAGTTATGGCTTCATCCTTGTGACACAGATTATAGTTTTGCTGTTTATCTTTGCATCTTGAAATTTCTTAGAAATAATCCCCAAATAATACGTATAAAATAAGTTTAGTAAATTAAAATTTCGGTAGTTATGAACTAGAATTTCTGTATAAAATGAACTAAAACCCTTCAAATTAAAATAATTTCTCCATCCCTTCTAATTGGATTGCAATAAACAGTGTTCTAGAGCAGTGGTGGGAAAACTGCGGGTCGCGTGAAAATTTTTGAGGGTAGCCAAATTTAAAGAAACTTATTTGACAATAAAAAATATGAGGCTTTTCTTCAAGTATCGGGTACTAGTGAAGTGAGAATAGTATTTATAAAAATAGAACTGTACTTTTTTTTATGAAAACATTTGTCTATTAGTATATATAATACCTATACATCAGCAACCCGCAGGCGAACAGATGTAGTGATAAAAGATAATTGTTAATTTGAGATGCCCTTTACCTGCTCTCTGGTAGGATTCATATGTAACTTGGGTCGGTCTGACGTTTAGCAGTGACTATCTTAGCAACAGCTTTATAAATCTAAGTGTGGCCCCCCTTGCTATTTAGTCTTTATATTGTGATCACAGCTAGGACCGTGCAGTTCTTCAGCGGATTGCAATTTCCAATACAGATCTGAATATAGAAATATAGAAGGGCCAACCAACCGGTCTGGTGGTTAAGGTGTGAGCCTCTGGGGTTCCTGGTTCAAATCCGGGTCAGTGCATGGATATTTGTAAGGAGGCAGCTGGTGGACCTTAAATCTGTCATGTCCGAAAGTCCTCAATTTGGGTTGGTGTGGATGTTTGGAGAGGAGGGCGCCAGCTCAGGTGTTGCCTCGTCATCTGTTCAAAATTACATGGTGATGAGCTAGGATCTTTCCCTTAGACAATTGATTCCGGACAGTCAATAGCATGTTGTGCTGCCCTATAACGATGTTAATTAGAAGTACCTTACAGAATATAGAAGCAATCATGAGTTCTTTGCAAGCTTATACCTCACATTGAATTCTTATGATGTAAAGTTTTTTAGCTTACTTTTCTTTAAAAAAATATTTATACCCATTGCTTCATAAAATTATGTTTTATTCAGACCTCTAATTAGGCAAAAGACGTAAGCGCAAATCCCCAAAAGAATTAAACTTTAACTACGTTGGCGGTTAAAAAAAGGTCTATTGTCTATCCAGGGGTCGCGACAAAATCGAACCCAAATGGGGGTCCGAAAAGGAAAATAGTTTGCGCACGACTGTTCTAGAGAGAATAGAATCCCCAGATTGACCTACTTGGTTTTTATTTTAGTCATCTATTGTAGTTTTGAGTGCTGCTGTTTTGAAAGCATCCAAATTAAAACTTTCACATTTTATTAAAAATGAAATTACACACTTGAGCAGAAATATTCCACTAAGCAATGTCAATAGAACATTGTTTATGGTCCTTTTGACACCAACTTTCTGCTCCTAATTTATAACTATTGTGCAGGAAACTTCTCTAAACCAGAATTGCCCATTGACAGAATAGTTTTTATTTACTTTTTTCATTGACTTCAATCTTGAGTTTTCTGAAAGAATTTATAACTATGAAAACCACACTGTTGAGTTGATTTTCTGAAACATTGCTTTGATTCATTTAAGTCCAATTTCCTCCCATTTTATTTTATACTTGTTTTTAAATTTTATTATTTTTTTCTTTTGGAAACTCTATTTTTTTTAAGTACAATCATAAGTAGCAACTTAAATGTGGATTTGTAGGTAAATGGACAGTCTCCAAATGTTGATTCATCAGTGGGAAATTGTTGAAAAACTAGAAACCATTTTTTGGGAAAATGTTTTAAATTTTGTATTGTACTATGTGCCAAAATCACCATTCTTTCCTCTGATAAACTTGTAAGGCTAGTTTTAATGAGTAATATACAAAATTATTCATACTGTTAGCTTCATGTCCCCTGGGTGTTTGCTGGTACTATTGGAAATGTTTGCCTGAGGAGTTGTCTTGGCAATTGTCACCTGTATCATTCTCATTTCTTTTCTTGAATAGTATTTACATTAGTTAGTCTAAAATGCACATTGTGCGCTGCTTGTGTAGTGGTTGCCTATTAAGTGCATGTATTCACACTAATATGATTAAAGTGTTTATATTTAACAATTTAAATTCCTGGTCTTGAATTTGAAATTTTTTCTTTCAGTCGGGAAATAAATCTACCGATTCTACTAAATCTTTTGGTATGACTTTGTGTGATGCATTTTATGATAAATTTAAATTTGAAGATCGGCAAACAACACTCCCTCCTGAAGGTAAGTCGTAACTATTTCCTTATTGAGATGGGCTTAAATTTAGGTCAAATGTTAGTAGTTAATTGGTTAGATTTTCATTTATTGTGTACTTCATTGGTTTAAAAAAATGTAACATTTAAGTGAAATGAAATGGATCTTATAATTTTTCAAAACAATGCAGATTCCACGAACATGTATCTAAACTAGGAATGGTGGCTTGTGTTTCATAAAAATCTTGGTTTCTTAAAATTAAAAAAAATTGTTCTCTCTGATTGCTTATTAACAAATTTATTAATAAGTATGATTTATTTTTCAGAAATGATAGCTGCTCAATCTGCTTTGTATATGAAAGATATAGGTAAAAAAAGTGCTGATGAACAGGCAGGTCTTTGCAGTGTGTGGGTTTCTTTTATAGAGATATACAATGAGTATATTTATGATCTTCTCCAACCAAATATTCTTCAACGTCAAAAGTTAAACTTAGCAGAAGATCAAAATGGAGATGTATATGTAAAAGGTAAATGACATTTTTCTGAATTTCAAGGTTTTTATTTTTCAAACTATTCCATCCACTTTTTCTGGGTTGGGCAATTGAATTTTCACATCTACAAATAAAAATATGAATGCTTTTTTTAATCTAGTGTGATCTAGGAAAATAAGACTACTTTTCTGTAATTGTTAAATTAATCCAATATCGATTTATACTCTCCTGCACTTTTAGTTATTAGCATATTAGTTGGTTGTGATGATTTGAAGTAAATGTTTGAAATCTGTATATCAAACATTTACTTTGAATCATCAACCAACTAATATGCCTATTTTATATAATGGTTCTTTACTGAAAGAATCTGAGGATTCAAAGTATCTTGGAGTGTGTTTTGATAAAAAGCTGACCTGGAAAAAACAAGTGGAGGAAATATCTGTAAGAGTGAGGGAAAGAGCTGCGATTCTAAAGAGACTTGCTGGTGTACGATGGGGATGTGATAGACACCCTCAACTTGACTTATAGTAAAGATATAAAACCTATTTTGACATTGCTCTGAACCCCTGATTACATGTTGCATAGAAATTGTGAATACGATTGAGGTTTTGCAGAATAATGTTTTAAGACTGATAACTGGTGCAGTTAAAGCAACTCCCATACATGCAATGCTTCTGACCGATAACGTTCCATTGGAAAATATTTTTCTACAAAAGGCTTTATGTTTTTGTGAAAAATTAATTAGATTACCTACAACCAACTATTGGAGGAATTGTAATAGATTCCAAGGAAGAAGATTAAAGACTAATGAAGGGATACTTCAGAAAATCTTTAAATTAAAGAGATGGATTTGTCAAATAAACCAGAAATCCTTGAAAGTTCTTGAATTACGGAACTTGGTGTGAAAGAGTGAATTATTAACTGGTGTGAGATATTTGTCAGACCAACAAGGTAAAATTGTTTGCGAACACTTAAAGACATTTTATATAGGATCTGGAACAACAGATATTTTACGTGACAAGATTTTGCAAGCTCAGAGTGAGTTATCCCTTCCACAATCTCAACTGCTTAGACATAGGCTCAGATGGGCCTATGTCAACAAGTCGGTTTTTAAAAACATTAATGACTTATTACTTTCTACCCGAAAAAAGAGCCAATTAGCATTGGGACATGTAATATTCACACAATACATAATGCTTTTCTAAAAGGTCTAAAAGAGTTAGGGGAAGATGAACTAGTTTTTAATATTCACAGATTTTTTTAATGAGTGGCCTAAGCGGTGGTCAACATACAAACAAGTTCAAGAAGACTTGAAATTTCCCACTCGCCATTTCATCAAGCATTTTTCAAGCAGGTGGCAAGTCTCTGATGATGCTGGTCAGCAAAGACAGACTTTAAAAAATGCACTTTGTTCTCTTGAGAAGAAAAAAAAACTAAATTTATTTCAGACTTTTTCAACAACTAAAATCGGACATAATCTTTTAAAGAAAAGGAAGAAATTCTTCAAGCTATGTCAAAAATGAACACCATATTTAAAAATCATGTTTACAAATTATTTTTGTTAATATTGTATCAAAATAATATGTTTTTTAAATGAAAAAAAAATAAGGATAAGGGTGGCTGGGGAGGATCTTTTCTTTTCTGTCTTTATACTTGAATATATTTGGCATTATTGTTATTTGTCACTTTTTTGTTCGATTAGTCACTTATTGTCACTTTTTGTATGATTTGTCACTCTTTTACACCTTAAAACCTGTTATAACCCCTGCATTTTATTAAAATTTAAATTTGCAAGAATCCTTTCACAAGTTCTCGATTTGTTTGTGGGTTGATCATACTCCAAAAATTTCTAGTAGCTCACAGCTGCATTTAATTAAAAAATTTTTGACTTGCACTTATTTCATAGCATTATTTTCAAGTTTTCTGACTAATCTGTCAATCTTAAAATGTACTTTTCATCTCATTTTCACAATTTGAAATGATTTGATTCCTTTATTCTTGTTTTGCATATTCTAGGTGCCAGAGAAATATGTGTCTCAAGTAGTGAGGAAGCCATAAAGCTTCTTAATTTAGGAAGAAGGAATTTGAGAATTGCATCCACGAAGTTGAATTATCAATCGAGTAGAAGGTAAAAATTCTTGACTAATTCAATTGGTACTGAAGTTCTCCTATAGGGAAGCAATTCTTTACTATAAATTACCACTTTACAACAGTTAAATGTTGATTTTAATTAGCTACATATTTGAGAAACTTGCAAATTAATTTAATGCATACCTAGATGTAATTTTACTAGTTTATACAGAGGTGAAAATCTTCCGTGTTTACGCGGATTTCGCTTTTTTTTTCTTCTTCTGAGAAGTTTTGCTTTTTCTACAATTTTTTTCTTTAAAATTAAATAATATGGAATTACAGCCAAAGAATAAATGTAAAAAAATAATAAGGAAAGTATGAATATATCCTAACTACGGGGATGAGATTCTTCCTACTTTTTTGTAGATATTTCTGATTTCTTAAATTTTGGAGAAAATGACCGATTTTTATCAATTTTTAAGAAAATTTTTCGACTTCTGCCCTTTTTGTCTTTTATAAACAAAAAATGCGCCAAATGAGACATATATCGGCGACGTTGCACTTTTAAATTTTGCAAGCTGTTAAGTCTTGAAAATTCCTTTGAAAAGAATCCTTTGTGAGAAGCTTATTAGTTCAATGGCAAACCTGGAGAAATTGGGTTTTGAACTAGTTAGCGTACGTTGTTGCTGTAAATTTCGTAGGTAAAGCTACGGTTTCCTAAAAAGCGGACTGTTATCTAGCGGCCGTGAAACGTCATGATGCGGCGGAATAGGTATGATCAAGAATTGGAATTGGACTGTATGTTGATGAAATATGGGTTTATTGTAAGCATTCAATCTAAGTGAGTTGACATTGTATATACTGCTCCCACGAGTGCGTATTTTTAGAGACAAAGATGAGTGTCTTCCTCGCACAGTTGGGAAGAGAACACTGATTTAGTTTTTCCTCTTGGCATGCTTACAAGTAGCCAAGATGTCGCCAAGGCGAACCATCTCGGTATGGAACAAGGTATAAATGAAATATTTTAAGTTGATCATCTTTTAATTTGATTTTTCTTTCAACTAGAAAATAAGATGCTAGGTTATTTAACCGATTAAGTTATTTCGTCTTTTATAGCAACCTCGGCAAGCGGAAAGTTTAAATTTTCATTTTTGAATATTCTAGAAAGAACTTTTAAAATCCGTTAAAACTACTTTCTTTGGCGACTTTAGAAGTGCGCCAAGGCTGTGGCCACTGTTTTAAACATAGACTTCAGCTATTTTTTGAATAGGAAATTTTCAAAATGATATTCCTTTAAGGGCAATATTTATGATTTTTTTTAAAAAGTTAAATTATTTCTTGGATAGTACGAGTTTTTAATTTTAATGTTTTATTTGATTTAAAGTTGATTTAGACCCGGTGCACACATCCGGTTTTTCTACTTGCTGCGGCAATGCAAATGTGAACTGAGATACATAAGATCCAATGGAGTAGTGCACACATCTCAGGCACCGCTTCGGCGGCGCACGTCCAACTTGCGTGCAATTTGTACCGCAGTTCCCCACAGCTCGCTGCGCAAGCATCTCCGGTCTGAAGTTCCTTGTTTTCATAATAAATGGAGTATAAATAATTAATAAATGGTTGTTTCCAGTAACGTCTATTTTGTTTCGAAATATACTTTTTTTTACACCAAGCAAAATAAACAAGTTTTATTTGATGGAACATTTATCGCAAATGGCGCGAAAGGAATACTTGTGTCATTTTACGGTTATGTGTGCATAGTTGGGCTTCGGTGCCACAGCGGCGCAGCACGTTGAAAAACCGGCTTTGTGTACCAGGTCCTAATTTAGATAATAAGAATAGTTACGGAAAAATATAAGCTGGTGGAAATTGATTAGAAATTTTGAAAAGAGTATTTTATATTCGAAAATAGGTTTTAAATTTAAACTGAATTAAGTTGTATTTTATTTACCACAGAAATACAGCTTCAGTCTACGTTTATAGCAGTGGCAATGGCTTTGGTGCACTTAAGTTTCCAAGGAAAGAATTATTTCAAATAAACCACTGAACTCAAACAACAATTTTCTGAAATTTGAAAAACTTTCTAGATTATTCAATAATAAAATTTTTAAATTTTCCACTTGCCGAGGTTGTATTAAAATCCGCAATTTCCGTAATGCAGATGGATTACCTTAACCTGTCCTTACTCGCTACTAGAAGTGCGCAAAAAATGTGCCAAGTCCGTTGCCACTGCTATAAACGTAGACTGAAGCTGTATCATTTTTATTTTTAGTGTCTACTTATTTTTTTCGGGTAACATTTATGTTATTTAATAAAATTAGTATTTAGTAGATGTATTCTTTTGCAACATAGCATTTTTATTTCATTTTTGTATCAAGGTTTTGGAAAAATTGCAACTGTTGAAAAAAATCTCACCAGGTGAGACGTTCAAAAAATATTCATAAAAATAACATTTTCAATTTCATGCAACTTATTTTATACGGTTTACAGAGTTGCCAAGATATTTTTTCTTTGCAAAATTTGAGTTTATGCATAAGGTCCCCCCCCCCTTTTCTAAAGAGAAATTTCATTGTTTATAGTGGATTTTGTAGAGCTTATAAAGCTGAATAATAGGCAAAAATACATGTTTATCATAAACACATATTCTGTACTAGTGGTGTAGCCATGGGAGGTTATGGGTTAACCTCCCTACTTCACAAGGCAAATTTTATTATTTTATTGAACTTTATAGGGTTTCATCAGACTAAAAATTTGCTTACCCCCCTTCAAAAATTTTTTTCTGCCTGCACCACTGTTCTATACACACATTAGTACACAGATATACTATTTTTATTCAGCTATTTTTGTAGTTCAGAATAATGCTGCATATATTTTCCTCTTTTTACATTTTGACTGTTTTCACCCTTGTTTATATTAAAGCGGTTTCTCAAAAAAAAAAAAAAAAAAATATATATATATATATATATATATATATATATATATATATATACTATATTAGTAGTTCACACTATGTGATATACTAATAATACTACATCTTGATCGTCCATTTTCCACAGTATTCTGTACGTCTAAGTTGACACCTCTTGTCTCCGTTAAGACGGCCGCCTTGTTATGCCTGCCGCATCATGACGTATCTTTGGCCGCTAGGTAACTGCACCGCTTTCTTAGGAAACCTTAACTTTTGTAGTCAGGACGTCATTGGTAACCTGGCACGCATCCAAAGAAATGAAGACAAATTCTCATTGCAAAAATATAAAAGTTGCAATTAAAAAATAAATTTTTAAAGATATTCTTCTGTTGTAAAATTTTCTGCAGTTTTCATATCCTTTGAAATGTTTACTCTATCTTTAACGATCGCAAAGATGGAAACTTAGACTGGAGAATAAAAAAGCCCTAATACTAGTCAAAACTTTTGTTTTGTTTCTCAAACAAAATAAACCATGACAGCCGTCTGTTGTAGGCAGTGGACGACAGCAAAATAGAGATTGTGTCGTGTAGATTGAACCGTGTGCAAGCTCCTCTATTCTTCTTCGTGCCACCAAAAGAATTTATTGTACGATATTTTATCGCATGATCTAAACCGATGTGTGTGCAAGTAACCTGGTAGTTAGCATTGAGACGAGAAGTCCACTATGCAACAACAACAAAAAAACCACTGGTTCTGTGAGGAAAAAAAATCCAAATTATAACAAAAATTGATGATAACCTTCCTTTTTTTGAGTGTCAGTAGTTGTTTAAAAAAAAATTGTCTTTTTTTTTATAATTTTCACATTTTTCTTTTTAATTGACAATTGTTGTGTATGCCTTGTTTTAGGTCGTTATAAAAAATTTTAGGTCCTTGAAAAATATTTTTTTAGTTTTGAAAAGTCCTTAAAAGTCCTTGAATTTTTTTTGGATAAAGGTGTGGGAACCATGAACACAACAAATTAAGAATTTTACTAGAATTATTTTGTTTATAAAGTTAATTAATGGTAATATGTAATAATTTTCAACAGTGAAAAAATAACACTTTTGTTTTATTTTAGCCATTGCATATATACTCTGAAAGTTATCAGGCTGTATGATGAAGAAAACTCCTCCTGTGGCCGTGTCAACAGGTATTTTCTTAATGTTACATAACTTTTCTAGTCTAGTCTAGTTTTAAATTGTCTACTTTCAGACATTTTAAAAATGGATCACCACCTTGTATTTCTCTGAAAAGGGACTTTACTAACCCTTAATCAAGCTTAAATTTCACCTTTTAGTATATTTAATTTCAAATTGTGAGTTTTCCCACCTTCTCTTTGGAAGACCTGTTTCAGAGTATTAAATTTAAGTCTCTGTAAGTAAAAATGAACTAAGTGTTAGAAAATTAGACTTTCATTTCCCCTTGTTTTCTGGAGTGAATGGATCTCTTTTTGATGTAATCAAATTAAGGATGAATGTTTGTTAAAATTTAAAGATATTGCTTTTGAAAACAATGAAATATTTATCAAAAATAAAGTTTAAATCAAGAGATTGGTTCTGAGAATAAAATTTGAACTTATAAAACAACTGAAAGAAGATCTTAACTGGGTAGGATTGAGTGGGTTTATAAGAAAAATTTCCTAAGCTTGCTTCTTCCAAGAAATGGTGATAGTGTTCAAACTTCAAAAATTTCTGCCAGTGTTCATTTATCAAAAAACATTGCACACTTAAAGTATACCATAGCTATGTGTACCACTGTATAAGCACTTTTGACAGATGAATGGTTTGACTAGGAACTACCTATCTGGATGTTAAAACTGTGTAATTCATGTCTTTGCTGATTATCATTTCTGAAAGTCTGTAATCCTGTCGTTGATTTTTTTTTACTGCTCCAATTTGATATTGCACCTTTTGTCACTCCCACAATTGTACTTTATCTTGAAGACTTCTGTTTGATGTGCAGTTTTTTTATGGTGAAAAGTTGTTTTTTTTAATCCTTGAGTAACTTAATTTTCATGTTTAAAAAGAAAAAATGAATCCTATTACTGTTTTTGAATAAAGACTATTTCTTTGCAGGATATCATTTTGCGATTTAGCTGGATCTGAACGAGCAGCCAAATCCCAGACATCTGGGCTAAGATTGAAAGAAGCTGGTTACATAAACTCGTCACTGCTTGTCTTGGGAAGGTGTTTGGAACAGTTGCGCTTAAATCAAACTGCACGGTACATTATTTTTCTTGTTCAATAAATGTTTGCAATGAATATAACTTTTTCTCTTTCTGAATTGGGAATTTGCATTTCAGGGAAAAGAAGATGATTCCATATCGGGAAAGTAAGCTGACACGTCTGTTTTATAGCCATTTTCTAGGTAAAGGAAAAGCTACCATGATTGCCAATGCAAGCCCTTGTGAGCTAACTTTTGATGAAACTTTAAATGTTCTCCGTTTTTCAGCTCTTACTACAGAGGTAAATCCAGATAATATTTTATATGACGTTAAAACTGCAGCTTGCCTAATCTAGTTAAATTTCAAAAATAATTTGTTTATAGAATTCACAATTTTTTTTACAAATTTTAGAAATAATGGTACTTAAAGTTTAGTTTTCCTTGGTAGTTTTGACCTCTCATTGTCTTCCCCCTGTTTTTGGCTGAAAATTTATGTATTAATTATAATTATAAATTTCTTTTTGCAGCTTACTCTAAATGATTCGTATATTTCCATGGCATCTAATTCTATTCAAAATCTAACTACGCAATGGGGACAAACTAGAGTTCGTTCCATTGCAGAAGCATCCCATGACCAGAGTTCTGATTTCGATACTTCCCTGTCATGTGAAATACAAGAGAAGGATGAAATAATTGAAGTATATCATTTTCTTATTCTTGGCATTTTTTTTTACAGTGATTATGCAGTTTCTGAGTGTTATTTCTTTTTGTTCTTAGAAACTTCTTGATCTTGCTCATAATTTAAGAGATAACTTAAATAAAGAAAAGAAGGAGAAGACTGAATTGGAAATTGTAATAAGACAAGACGTTTGCACTGAATATTCTGCATTCAGTGATAAGCTGATTGAAAATCAAAGGTATTTAAATAGTTTTGAGAATTTACCTAGTTAAGGTTTTTGATACATAATAAGCATTTCTTTTAGTTACATTTTTTTTGAGGGCTTTTATAGAAATTCTTTTTCCAAAATTGGTTAATTTTATGCAGATTTTCATTTAAATCATAAATAGGACTTCTGTGGTTAAAAATTTTTTGTGTTTGATGTTTTGTTGATGGCTTGAATTAATCACCTTATAATGAAAATCAAAATCTGAGGACTCTTACAATGAGCAGTAATTGCAGTTTTTAACCTAAATCATGGAATTGAATGGGACAGTCTAATCAATATATGGGCTATCAAATGAAATTGAAGATAATTGAATTACATTTCTAAACACTACTTTTGTTATAAAATTAGTGGAAAATAAATGGTTCATATTTTTCCATCCTTCCCAAAGCCAAAAACCATTGACTTCTAGTAGTAGCTTATTTTACGCATCTATGATTGGCCTTGCTTGATCTTTTACCTCATCAAAGGGTATCATTTTGTAGACTGGGCTTAGTTGAATACTGGTCCAAAACATTTTTAAAGAATGAGGGCTGTTCATGTATGTTACGTGTAAATTCACCAGAGGGCGATACCTTTGAATTTACTTCCTCTTGGCACTTCATGCACATTATGATTCCTGCTCATGTATCGTCAACAAGCAGGAAGCAATCGCGTCTACATCTTTTGTCAAAATTAATTCTTTTGTTAAATATTGTTATTTGTTGTACACACGAATCACAAACATTGCCCGAGTTCATGTTGCAACGACAGAAACAAGTGTCAAATATGGTTCTGATTAAAAAGTTTGATTTACTGAAGTTAACTTGAATATTACATGTTTGGTGGCATTTTAAATAAAAAATTGCCAAATTACTTAACGCCAAGGTACTTAACATTTTATTTTTGTCATCCTTTGGTCAGTTAGAGGTGTCTTTCTATGTACTATTAAAGGTTTTTTAATTATTCTTTGTTGTAATATTCTGCGACAAATCCTCATTTTATTTAAATCAAATTTATTACTTAACACCGCCAAAATTGCTGGAATGTCTAATTGATTAAGTTATTTTATGCCTTTACATTAGCAATAAGTACTGTGGTATAACTTAGTTGTGCATTGACTGGCTAAAATCTACTGGTTTTGAAATGTTTTTCCAGCAATCTTAGCATTAAATAATTTTGTTATGATTCAAATTTCAGAAATTAAGAAAAAAAAAATGCTCAATTAAAAGTTTACACAATTTACAAATATTTAGGATTGGTAACAGAATTTCTTATTACCACTTTTTAGTGTTTAATTAAACCAGGTCTAGAACTCATGCTTATTTTGTAAAAAAATTATATATATGTTTTATAAACTTCTATTCTGGATCTTTTGCATAGAAAAATTAGTGAGCAACGCATTGAAGGCGTAAAAAGAAATTTTCAGAAGAGATTTGATAATATGGAGAAAATGTATCAAGATAAAATAAAAGAACTGACTGCTCAACTGGAAGAATATGAAGAATGCTCTGAAGAAAGCATTAATGAATCAGGGGATAAAGGGAATGAAACATCAATGTCTAAGGTAAACTGAAAGTTGTCTTTGTATAAAAATTTCTTTTTAACTGACAGAGTTTTATTCAAGATAAATACAACTTTTAACAATTTTGTACTGAATTTAGAACTGCTAAAATTTAGATGTTTTTTTTATAATGATTTATCAAAGTGAATTGTTTTGATTCCGTCTTGTACTTGACTATTTTCAGAAATTTGTAAAACTTTCTCATTTTGATTTTGATTTCTTTGTATCTGATTGTAGTTCTTTACCAGTTCTGTAAAAATCTTATTTGTTCTTGGCTTTACAGATTGCTCAAGATACAAAATCTATTCCAAGTCCTCAAATAAATCTGTTTGATGAGAAAATACATGGTAATAGTTTATTTAGTACTTTTAAGCTCTCTACTAGATCAATTTATAACATTTGATGTCTGTGTTTTGTTTATAAAATACTGTTGACATGTTTAAATTTTCTAATAAGTAAATATTAAACTATTTGGAAATTTGAAAAAGTTTAGTAAACAACAGTTTTATAAAATACAGTAGATCCTCATATCGGACTAATAAGGACTGAAGGGTGTCTGGTTTATGACAATTATAGGGGTGTAATGTAACAGGGTGTACATCAATGTACTAAAGTACAGTAGTTGACTATAAATAATGTTTATTATATATCAAATTTAAAAAAAAAACAGCCTTCAACATAGGTTCACGTGGTTCAAAATTACGAGGTGTTGTCCTCGATCTTTCCTTTAAGGCAGTGCTCCCCAACCTTTTTATCGCCGCGGACCGGATCAACGTTTGATAATTTGAACTCGGCCAGTTGAGGGGGGGGGGGAGGGACGTTGATTGTTTATATATGAGATTGTTTTGATTTAATAATTTTAATTTAACTGTAGTTAAACATGCCTTCAAAATAAAATATAGTTACACCAAAAAATGAATATAAAGTGATTTAACATTTTAACTCACTAAAACGCTAAATCAATGAGAACTCTGAGCTTGTTTCTGTGCTACGAGACGGTTTCATCTGGGGGTAATAGGAGACAATGACACCCGAAGTGTGTTGCTTATGTCCAGTTTATTCCGTTGTTTTGTTTTGGTTGCTGTCACTGCAGAAAACCCCGCTTCACACAGATAGGTTGTAGGAAATGGCAATAGGGATTTAAGTGCTGTGGTGGCAATCTCGGGTATTCCGCCATGACTTTAATCCAGAACACCGGCAAAGTTGTTGTCTCGAACGTAGTTTTAAGGCCGCCTTCATTTCCAATCTCCAGCAGTTGATCTTATTCTTGCACAGACATGCTAGATTCACCTGATTTGTTGACAAATGGGTCGCGGATCCATTCTAACTAGTTCGTGGGTCTTTTGTGGTTGGGAAGTAGCACTCGAACTCTTTTAAAAGCAAAGACAGGTGATCGTGCACCAACTGGGAGAATGAATGTTTAGGCTCAGTCTCGCCTAAAATCCCCGCTAATGTCTGAAACATGTCCAAAATGCCTCTGTACAAGCGTTGTCCCCATAACTTCAATTTGGCTTTAAATGCAGCTACTTTGTCTACCAACTTGAAAACATTTGTCAAAATTGGAAAATAGAGACATACAGAATTCAGAAATCATAATTGAAGCTATAATTACCGAACAAATTTCAAGTTCTGATAGATAAGAACCGCACAAACCCGAGAGAAATACACCACAGTAAATAAAATGGAAATAATTTAATGTTCCTATGGCGGCCCGGTACCATTTGATACACGGACCGGTACCGGCCCGGGGGTTGGGGACCACTGCTTTAAGGGACTGATCACGGATCGTCGTCAATAGCCCATTGTGTTGCAATAGTACGACATTAAAAATTACCTATTACCATCAACATAGGTTCAATTGAAATAGATGTGTACGTATACACTGCAATTAATCTTTGGAACAAGAAGGTTGTCTATTGCTTACATTCATTGGTTTGAAAAAATAATTTTCTGCTGGGTTTGTTTGCTTTTTATTTCTTCAGTTAACTGACACAGATGCCGTAAGGTGTTCATAGTATGCAATCACATTGTCATTTGCAACATATTAAATAACAAAATTTAAATGGTCTCTCACTTCGCTCACTGTCCTTTATAATGAGGTTCTACTGTACCATTAAAAGTTTTCACTTTGCTAGCCCAGGAAAGTTATTTTTTATTACAGATCTAGTTACTAAACTTAGTAACTAGTTACTTTGATATTCATATTAGAGCTTTTGTGTCAGAAAAATTTATTATTTTTTTCTCAAAGAATAACTTGTTTGCTGTATTTGGGTTTGGACAAAAACAACAAAATACGAAAAATAAAATGTGTTTTCAAGTAAACAACTTTTAAAATTTCTTCCCATTCTCATCTTTTTTTAAAACATGAAATTTTAGATGACGACAGCCAAGATGTCATCGAGTTTGAAAAATTGGAGTGCACCTTTGCCGAACATGAAAAGTTGATTTCCGAGAATAAGAGCTTGAAATTAGATTTGAGTTCTCTTAAGAATGAACTGGAAAGCACCACTGAACAGTTACAGAAGTATACTGTTATGATAGTTGATCTACAAAATGGTAAATTTCATACTCTTATGTTTTTACTTTCGTAGAGAAGTATGCATTTATTGGTATACTATGATAAATGGCTCGTCATATGACGGTTGCATAACAAAATTTACTTTGGCCAAGCTTCATTTATATATTTGAAACCTGACTGATCACTGGCTATGTATTTACCTTCTCACACCACTATCTGTCAACGTGCTTTGCTTTCGTATGGTTTTGTTTGAGCAATACTGGTAAAACAATATTATTGGAAAACTTAATTTTTGATCAACTGGTAAAACAGTATGAGCTGCTTATAGCAATCGTTTTATGCTCAACAAGCCGGCATCTTGTGAGAGTTCACAAAACAGCTGGATTTTAGCATAAAAACCAGCTATTAAATTTTGTATTATCATTTGAAGATATTAAGTCAAAATTAATGTATAATTAACTCAAATGATATAATTTCTGTAATCTGAATCTATGTACACATCAGTATTTATGGTACCGATTTCATCTTTGAATAAGGTATGTGGGGGTACATAGAAAAGAGTATAAAATTTTTATGATGTTCTGATTCTAGAATTTCTGTATAAACACAATTCTATATTTCAGAAGCTGGAAACACAACAGCTACTGAGTCAAAAAGAACTTACTCTAGATCAGTGATGGCGAACCTTTTGAGCTTGGTGTGTCAAAAATCTTGGGAAAACCCAGCTTACCTCAGGGTCACATCTAGAAATATCCATAATTTTGTGATGTTTGCAGCCCTACTTCAAAAAATTTTAAATTTTTGATAGATTTATTTATTAAAAAAGTAAAAACAAATAATTCTTTATGTTAGTGACTTTTTTTTGTTGAACTGCATTTGCTAAATCTTCAATGAAAGGTTGGTATTTCTTGTACTTCAAGCCCAAGCAAGCGCTACTATCTTCTGTTTGTCGTTTCTTGTATTGGTTTTAATATTTTTTTAACGCTGAGAATAAGGTCTCAACGAAGGTAGAGGGAAATTTCAAGTAAAGCCATTGCTAGATTTTTTCCGGTGTGCTTTAAAGTGTGGCAATTGGTTCCAATCACTCAGAATTTTCTGTTCGTAGTAGCACTCTTCAATCTAAACAATTTCTCCAGATTCTCAAGTTTAGATCTCAAGTCGACGTGCATTCAACGCCAGAAATTATCTTGAAATGCTTCAAGTTACCAGCTCCAAATCATCAAGTTACATCCATTGGAAACCATTTAATTCCAAAGTACTGTAGACTACTACATCCAGATATTTAATTATTTTTTAGTGTCCGCACACAATTAGCAAAGTTGACTGTTCTTGGGCAATACCATCCGTAAACGATGTGCGTTACCTAAAATGTTTTGCCCTGTCACCTCTGACACGTGTCATAGGTTTGCGATCACTGCTCTAGATAGACCAACATATAATTGACCATGCCTAAAAAATGACTTTGATAAAGCTAAACTTATTTTTCCAAAAATTTGTCTCTGAGTTCAGTGAAAATTGATTCATTAAAAAACTGAAACAGGAAACTGTTTACGTTTATACTTAAAAGGGATTACCATTGGAGAAATGAAGATTATTTCATTAACATTGTCATCAATTCTTTTTGCTTCAATATATTTCGTTGCAAGTTAGAAATTATGTCTTGTGCCATTGCACAAACCTTTAGAACGACTAAATTTCTAAGCAACATTATGGCTCTTTGCTTGGGTTTTAGTTTATGTGGTGGCATACCTATTGGTATTTAACAATTTAGGAGAATTCCTCGGGTATGCAAGTTGATCTTGAGTATCATGAGTTATGATATTTATCTACGCTTTCATAAATGTCTTTACACTTTAAAACTTGATGATTGATTTCAATAGACAATTCAGTAGTAACTGAGAACGGTTTGCCCTTTAAGCTGTTGAGGTGTGACTTTTGTTAAATCTAAATCATTATATAACTGTCAAACAGGGTCTTGGATAAGAGGATAGCATATTGATGGCAATTTAACTTTGTCTCGATGTTTGCATTCTCCAATTTCAAGGAGCCAACTTGCAAACTCTCTTTGGTAATGTAAAATGTTTTCATAATGAAGCTAACTTCTCTTTAAAAGTGTAACAGAAACCAATCTAGGCTAGGAACTAAGCTAGGAAATTATAGTTCCTAGATATTAATTGAGAATTAAAAAAAAATTAGAGTTTCAAAAGAAATTTGGTGCATGAAATTCATTCCAAAATATATTCCTGGATGCATGGGAAGATCTTAACATGGTTTTCAATTAATTCTTTATGGACAATATTGAAATCAATATCAATTTCTTATGTTTATTTGTTCATATTGTTCTTTACTTGTTATGGAAATACTTCTTAGACTTGATATAATATTAATCTCGGCTACTGCAGAATGTCCAGAACGTGTAGTACAATTTAAATAAATTATCTTGGAACCATGTTCGATAATAGCTGACTGTGTAGTTACGACCAGCTGCTAAGCTTTTCTTTAAGCTACAAGGAAGAAAGTTATGACCCATGACTTATTTTTGGGGGAGACTCAGAAGAGTGCCAGCACCGTGACTAATAGTCTGTTGTACAGGAGGAAAGTTACTTTATAGGATATGGAGCATAAGTAAAAATTATCCTATTTGAGTTATCTAAATGACATTCCACAACTAGAGAAAGAAAAAATATTTGGGCAGTGGAATGGAAGGAAACACTTTCTGTGAAATATTGATGACCATAAGTTAATTAACTGTATAGGGTGATCATGATCTAACTGTTGTAGGTGATCATGATCTAAACTCAAGTTTGAAAGTTTTTTGTAGCATATTCTCTCTCTCAGAGAATATTCACAAATTTTCTTCTCTATGACATAAGAAATTAAAAAAATTAACAATCTAATCTTAATCAATGCATAAAAACATAATGAAACAAAAGTTTTAAAACAATACTTCTGAGATTAATATTAGAAATACAGAAAAGGAAGTAAACATTTAATTTATTTTATAATATGCTCCTCAACAACTCTGCTCAATTGTTTTGTGAATTATTTACTTCGACAATGTATGTTTTTATATTAAATGAGGAAACAAAATATCTCCAATAAATTTAATGTGTGCAACAAGCATATGCAGAGAGAGTGAGGCTGCTTTTATCATACCTTTAGACTTAACCATAGCAGCGTTATCAGTAATGTGAAAAGTATGCCATGGTTTTTCAATAAAAATAAATTCTAAGTACTTTTTGTAAAACAGTGCTTGTTTATTGTGAGTGATACATAAAATAAACTTAGAATTCGTATCTTCAATCATTTTATGAAAAGTGAATTTTAATTGAATAGAAAATTAAAAAACTGCCAAATTTTAATGTTTGAGGAATATTTTCTGCTAACTCTAGTTTGTCCTATTCTAGATGCATTATTCCATTAAACATGCTTTAAAATATGAGTGCTTGGTATTATGGTTAATGATTTGATTTTGTTTTTAGAAATCAAACAGTATGAAGAAAATTCGATGGATGTGAAGGACATAAAGGTGGAACAGATAGAAGCTGAAACTTCTGATGAAGTCAAATCTCTTACTGAAGAATTGCAAATAGCTAAAGAACAACTAAAGCAAAGCTCTGTTTTGTTAGAACAATCTCAAACTAGTATGTATAATTAGACATAACACGACAATTTTAATAGCATGTGTTTGATTATTTATTAAACAATTTCATTAAAATGGTAAATCATGCAAGATATTTTTGATGTGATGGATAAACGTAGTATATTTTTAAGAACAGTGATTGTTTATAAAACTGATTGTGTAAATTAAAAAAAAAACAGTTGCAGCTCATTACTTTATTTGGTCACATGTTAAAAATCAGCCTTTTTTGCTTTAAAATATGGAATTTTTATAGAATTCAGTAGTTTTTAAATCGAGCTTGAGTGAGAAATGATGTGTTGAGCAAGAAGTTGACACATAAATAGTAGAAACAAAGGAATGAATTTTGTTTGTTCCAATGTCTGGCCAGTAGAACATTATTCATTATGCTACAAGGGGAATTTTTGAACCACTTTATTTCCCTGGTAGACCTTAGGGGATTCATGTCTGATACCACACATTCTATGCACGACCCATTTATAGAGGTCACATTCAATCCATCTATGCCTTACCCCATATTCTAATTGCAGGTTTCCCACAAGTCTGAAAAAACCTGGAATTGCCAGGAAATTTAATTTTGACGAAAAAAATCGGTGAATGTTAGTAATATTCTATATAATTCCTATATATTTTTCAAACCCTTTAAAAACGTCCTATATTTCAATAACTGCCCTATATTTCTTCATGAATGCAGTTATTTTCCCCATACATATCAGGGATGAGATTCTTCCGACATTTTTTAAATTTTGGAGAAAATGACTGATTTTTATCATTTTTAAAGAAAAAAAATTCAGATTTGTGCCCTTTTTAGTCGTCTACAAAAATACATAAAATGCGCCAAACGTGACATTGCCAACATTGCACTCCTATATTTTGCCAAGCTGATTAGTCTTCCAAATTCCTCTTTGAAAATAATCCTTTGTGAGAAGCTTATTAGTTTAATTACAAACCTGGAGAACTTGGATTTTGAAGTAGTTAGCGAACGTTGTTGCTGCAAATTTCGTAGGTAAAGCTACGGTTTCCTAAGAAAGCGGAGCTGTTATTTAGCGTCCGTAATGCTGCAGAAAAGTATAAATGCAAATTTTAAGTTGATCTGCTTTTAATGTGATTTTTCTTTCAACTAGAAAAAAAAAGATGCTCGTTTATTTAACCGACAAGGTTATTTCGTCTTTTATGGCAACCCCTGCAAGCGAAAAGTTTTAATTTACATTTTGAATATTCTGGAAAGTATTTTATCATATGGTCACTTCTATCCCTGCATTTTTGACCAAAACCTCAAATGATTGATCATGGCTTCTCGGCTGCTTTGGAGAAAAGTAGGCAATGAGATTCGTTAGCAGTTTCGTATCACTTTATTTTATTAATAGAAATTTTCAACCGATTTTAAAAGAAAGTAGATAATTTGCTTCGTCCACTGGCTTAAATTGAATTTCATGCTTATGATACATTAAATCACATTGATTTTAAGTCAAATATGTTGGATTATTTGAATTTTATTTTTATTCAAAATTACTTGTGCTTTGTTAATTTTTAGTTTATAATTCTGAGAAATTCGGTTTTATTATTGGCTATTAAATGCTAAATTGTTTCTTTGTTTTTCACTTTAAAAAATGTGAATTGTTAAGTATGACTTGGAATTTTGTAAAAATTTTCCTGGATATGTATTTCAGTCGGGAAATTTTATTTCTGAAATAGAGTGGGAACCCTGTTATTGGGAACCTTTCGATCCAGAAGCCCTGACCACTGGTTTGTCTGTTGCCAAAGAAGGAATTATTGAAATAAATTTTGTTCCTGTAGTAAATTCTAGAAATAATATTTCATTAGGCACAATATAGGTTCATAAGTATGCAATGAGGAGTTTTGTACAATATTTAAAAATTTAAAAACCTACCTTTGTAGGCATTTCTTTTATTTAAAAATGCATCGATCTAGTTACTCTTTTTAAAAGATTTAAATCCTTGTATTCTTTAAAGAATCCTTAATAGCAAAAACGTACAGTCTTATAGTATTTTGTCTTGTGGTATAATGGAATAACATCAGTAGGTTTCTGAATCATGCATTATGATTTTATTAGTTTTAATTAATAACATTTTCATTCTATGTTTAATCGAATTAATTTAATTTTAGAAGAAACTATTGCTTTAGAAAGCTGTGATGATTTGAAGCGCAGACTAGTAAAAGTAACCAACGTTTCAGAAGAGTACAAAAAGAAGTTTGATGAAATCAAACTTAATTCAATTGACATAGAAAGGGAACAGTTGGCACTGCTGAAAGAAAAGCAGGATTTGGAAGAAAATATATCCTCTCTCTCTGAGAAGCTTGGTAAGTTTTCTAATTGCATTAGAATAAAATGTTCGTTTTCCTAAATTTTGGTTTGTTTTAATGCTGTAAAAATGCGTAATTAATATCCAATTAAAAACAGGGTGGTAACAGAACCGGGAAATCAGAGAATTCTCAGGAAACTTTTTAATTCTGGAAATATCAGTGAATTCTCGGTAAAAATTTCCAAATTTCACAAAAAAATCAGGGAATTTTTAAAATTTGTATGAAAACTGTAACTATTGTCGTTTGTGACCTATTTAGAGATGCGCGATTACAAGTACTTATCGCCGCTGTGGTTTTTGTTACCGGAGCGCCTCGTCGCCGTGAGGCCAGCGATACAACTTGTGGTATATAATTTTAAATTTGTGTAACTAATAATGTTTTTTTGTGCATTAAATTGATATTTTTTGCTTGCAATTACATCTTTGTAGAATTTTTTGGTAAAGCTTCAGTCTACGTTTATAGCGGTGTAACGGCCTTGGCGCTTTTTTGTCACACTTCTAAATTTGCCATAGAAGGAATTATTTCATATAAACCAATGAAATCAACCGAAAGTTCAACGAATTTTGAAAGAACTTAAAAGAATACTAGCCACTGCGTGGCCAGCACGGCGTTGCCCGTGACAGTTCTTTTCGTGGGGTCAGGTGCTTACTAACTAGGTGCTGCTCTCTAACCCCCGGTGATTGCTATGAATACGGTTTGAGAAACAAACCAAATGATGAGAATTCGTAGCCTATTGGATAACAGCCATCATGACTTTGCCCGTGGTGTTGGTTTGCTTCACAAACCAAATGGAAATTCGTAGCCTATTGGAATGAATTCCCTGCGAATTTCCATTTGGTTTTGCGAAGCAAACCAAATTACGAATATAGTGAACTATGTATTGCTTCGCAAATTGGATAACAGCCATAACGAAGTTGTCCATGGTGTTTGTGGCAAATGGAATTTGGCGTGACTTCACAATCTCTTGTGAAAATATAAATATTTCGTTAAAAAATGATTTATTAAAAGAAAGTCAAACGTATAAGGTATCTATCTGGAAAATTTCAAATCCGTTGAAATTTTCAATCTGTCTTTAACGATCCCGATTTCACAAAGAAGAACTAAACAATGTCAGCCAAAATGTTTTTTCTTTTCCTCATTCGCTGAAAATCTCTCTAAACGTCACTATCTCTTGTGAAAATTTTGAAGATATTCAATTTAAAAATGTTATTTATTAAAAAAAACAACATATTTTTAGGTATTGATCTAATGTGAAATTTTCCGCAGATTTCAAATCCGTTGAAATTTTTACTCTATCTTAAACGGTCTAGTAGATAGAAAAAAGAACTAAATAACTCCAGATAAAAGTTTGTTTTTCATCGTCTGCTGGAAAATAATTCCTCCACGCAAAATGATAACGGAAACGAAAAAAATAAATTTAGAATCTGTGATCTTCTATGCTGTTGCATTCAATAATAATTACATTTCATTCAATTAATTTTAAAATGTTCTAGATTGAATTTTAAAATTCGCTGCGACCCAAAAATTGCAAAACATTTAGACTACTTGTGCTGTAAGTGCCATAGATTCGTCAGGACTTTGCGTGCAGGAAACAAACAGACTGACAAACACTTCCGTTTATAATATTAGAGATTCAAAATGAAAATTTAACCTTTTGACTACGACTATTGATATAACAAGCGCGATTCTTATAACTTTCAATGCACTACTACTATAACGGCCGTAGTCTAAATTATATCTTGGCACGATTCTTATAACTTTTAAGGTATAACTAATGTACTGGCCGTTGTCTAAATTCTTCTTTTGCGCGATCATGGTACAACTGCTGTACCTGCGTAGTCTAAGGCCCGGTGCACACATTACATTTTTCAACGTGCAGTACCGAAGCCCAACTGTGCACACATAGCCGTGAAATGACGCAAGTACTCAGACATTTGGTGCCATTTGTGATAAATATTCTATCGAAGAAAACGTGTTTACTTCGCTAACTTAGTGTTAAAAAAAGTATATTTTGAAACAAAATAGACGTTACTGGATCAACAATTTATTAATTACTTCAGACCAGAGAAGCGTGTGCTGCAAGCTGCTGCACCGTGGAGAACTGCGGTAAAAATTGCACGCAAGGTGGACGTACATCGCTGCAGTGGTGCCGGATCCATTGGATCTAATGTATCTCAGACCGCTCTTGCATTACGGCAGTGGTGCCGTACGTTGAAAAACCGGATGTGTGCATCGGGCCTGAAGGTTTAACTTTTCGCTTGCCGAGGTTGCCATGGAAACCATAATAATCGTAATGCAGATGGGTTGCCTTAACCTGCCCTAACATGCTACTAGAAGTGCGTTAAAAAAAAGCGCCAAGATCGTTGCCACCGCTCTAAGCGTAGACTGAAGCTGTACCAATTTTTGTTGTATATTTGGCAGGGTGTCAAGATTTAAATCACTTGATTTAAATCAACAAATAAAATCATGATTTTAATCAAATGATTAAAAAAAAAAATCATTGATTTAAATCACAACCAATCTTACATTTTTATAACTAAGTAAATACACTCTAGAAAAATCACAGAATTTGTCAAATGCTTTGAACTTTCTGCACACATGGTGATTTCAGCACTAATGACTACACCTCATACTGATGAGCTTTTAAAAAAAATGTTTGGCGCTGGACACTTGCAAATAATCCGAGGTGTCTATGGACTAAGTAATCTGTTGAGTCAGGGATTCTGCCAAACAGTAAAGTAAAAAATAAGTTGACATCTATTTGAAAGTTTTTACAATGTTCATGCATAATTTTATGTTACAAACAATAAAGCAGTAGGCCTACATCTATGTAAATGTCAAGACAGCCAAAGAAAATCCCCACAAAGTAGGCCTAAACTACTTGTTACCCCTTTAATTGATTGACCAATGGCTTAGCTATAGTGATTTTTCAACTACTTTTTTTTAATTGAGACATAAATACAAAATAACACAGTTAATGTGATTAATAATTTATTAAATAAAAAATTCAACTGAGCTTTCTATTTTGAAAGGATGAAAGTTTAAACACAATGAACATCTTTTATTTTGCAAAATGCACCCTGAAACAGTCACCTTTCACTTTAAGAGTAGTGACCCATAACAAATATTTATTTAATCAGACTATTTAAGGTCTCACTTACACTTACTGATACATTTGTTAACATGATTATGTTAATTAGTCAAGAAAAACTATGGAGGATGTCAACTTGTGTTTTAAAGTTAAACAAATGTCTTATTTTTTGCTCTTGTTTTGAAAATTCATTTTTTAAATGTATTGTCATGTAACACACAATGATATTTAGTAAAATAAATATTAATTTACCATATCACAAATTCCGATTGTTTACTGAATTAAATATTAGTTTACATGTCATGTCAGAAACTTAATTTTTTATTTAACAAATTTATAGGCCCTACAGAAATTTAAATAAAAAAATCCGATTTTTGATTTAAATCAAATAAATCCGATTAATTGATTTTTTTGAAAAAATCATGATTTTTTTTACACCCTGATATTTGGAAAACGTAGGGACAGATGTAAAAAGTTAATAATCAAATTTTTTTCCACAGTCTTTTCAATTGCTATTGTTAGAGTTCCATTAAGGGTTCCAACCCTTACAATAACAATTAAAATATCTGATGAGAAAAAATGGAAAATATTTGTGTAGAATGATTCTTTTACCTCATCTGACCGTGTGGGAACTGTAGTTCGATACCAATTACGGATCCCGACATTTCTTAAGGATTTGTAAATTCAATGAAATTTTTGTCATACTATCATGGAAATCAGGGAAATATCAGGGAACTTTTTTTCAAGGATTTTGTTGCCACTCTGAAAAATTAAATTAAATTTTTTAATTAGTGTATGTTTTAGCTTTTACAGTCTTGGAAGAAAACTTCCCTTTAATAGTTAATTGTTGTGCCACCCTAATTTAATTAAATACGACTAATTGTTTATTAAATACACTAAAGAATTGTACTCTATATTCTATATAATTTAGATATTTTATTCCAGCTCTTGCAATTTCCGATGCTGAACAGCTAAAACAAACTAAACTTCAGGCTGAAGAAAAATATTCACAACAATCTATTGAAATTCTGCAAAGTAAGATTTTATTATTAAATTAAGCATTTTTCAAATTTTGTATTTTAAAATTACGTGTTCACATATTTGAATGATGGCGTTTTGAGGGGTTTAATGGCATATTTTACCAAGCTACACCTCAGAATGAAGTTATGACAAAACTACATATTAGATGTAGGTAATTGCAATTAAATCAATCGCTTCAAAATTAAAAGCAGATTGAATAGAACTTGCATTGGAAGACATTTTGGTTTGGTTTTAGGAATTGTCATAATGTTTGGATTTTATTGATCTAAAAATAATAAAAAACAAGCATTTATAACCTTAAATCAGTTTAAAAAAAATCTTTTTTAGTGTGCTATGTGTCACTTTTTTCTTATCGTATTTAGTGAGTGCATTATAATGTGATAAATTTCTTTTATTATACAGAAAAAATTATTTTGAATGTATTTTTCATTATAGGATAATTATTTTATTTAAAATTTAACTATCAAACTACTTATTAACCGCTCACTTGCTGCAATTATTAATTTTGGTAAAAGCAATTTGTCATTAACTGAGGCTTCAGTAACTAGTGTACTCATTCCCCTTTTTGGTCAGCCCTTACTTCACTGATCAAAGCTGTTAGGGTCAGGTGGGGTAATTGTAAACAAGGGGTAATTTTAAACAAACTATACTAGCGCTCACATGAAATTCCGAGAACCTAAAAAGTTGTGAAATACGAAAGCTGACAACCCTGAGGATGTAATATGGTGATCCCGTATTTCTTTGAACCACAGCTGATAGCAATCTGTTTAGTTGAAAAGTTTGAGTTTTAAGGTTTTGTGTGTTGCATTTTCTACTGCCCTACATAATATATTGAAAAATATGTTGTTCCAATTCTTTACTACGGTCAGTTATGTTTCTATTGAACAGAAAATGATTGACTTTTCCTTCTAGGAACTTTAATGCATCTACAGTTGATTGTTTACAATTACACCATATTTTTCAAGGGCTGTGTAATTGTAAACATAAATTTGCCAATAATTTCGTTCAATTTGGATGGAAAACCAATTTGTTTTTCCGTGCAATTTTGTATTTAGTACGTTTGATTGCGTTTAATTTTATTTTTCGGGTTCTCTTGGGAAGCAGGAAGACTGATTTACTAAAATGTCACACATATTGTGAGGTTCTTATAACTTACCAAGCACTGTCAGGTTTGAAGGAGGCAGAAGAGAAAAAGAACAAAAGTAAGTCGAGTGAGAAGAAAGTGAAAGAGCCAGGAGTAAGCAAGAAACCAAGAAAGGAGCAAATGGAAAGGAAAGCAGAACTGGAGGACAATGAGGATGAGGAACTGTTGAAAGAATTGACTAAAATCGACAGTGAAAGTTTGAAGTTGTACAAACATGCAAGCAAAATATAGAAGACTAGCTTGTAGGGGTAGTTAAATAATTTGTAGCCATTCATGGAAGACATTGAAACGACTACGTTTCTGCTTGTAGGTGTTGAGGGGGGAAAGAGAAAGAAAACCCATTTTTCGTATGTATGAAGGGTGTATGTTGTTTCAGAAGAGGAGTTTGAGATCACCTGACTCAAATGCATCAAGTAAACTCGCTGTGGTTGAAAAAGACTAATTCGGTGTAACCAAAGACCATATCAAAGCAATTTTACCTACTCCAAACTGTAACAAAAAAGGCCGTAAAGAAATTTTCCAATTTGAGGGCACTGTTAATGTGTAAGAAATGTAATGTTTGCTTGTTTTTTGTACCTAAATTTGTATTTTTAAATTTGTAGTTAAAATTTTTTTTTTTTTAATTTTCTGTTTTTTACACTAAATACTTTTTTTGTTCAGTAAATGATTGAATTATTTATTCTTATGTATTCCTAGAAGTTGACCTCATGATCAATGCAACCTTCAAGTGTCACTATATTTTGTTGGGGTAAGAACTGGGAGTATTTGGTAAATGTAAAGATGGAAACTGGGTTGTTATAAGCATGGTATTAGAAGGGCAAAAATACCATTGTAGTTCCTTCTACTGCCAGGAGTACTGCTCATGCTGTCACTTGTTCAATATTCAATATCACAAGTAAAATCGTTGTTTGCAATTACCCCTACTTTCAGGGGTAATTGTAAATAGCCGAGTACGGTGTTAAATTTTTTTTCTGGAATCTTCATTCTAATTAAATATCAAAGTAGAATAGTGACAAGTTAGTTTAGTAGGGTGAACAATGTTTAATTACTTTATCAAGAGTTTGAAAATAGGGATTGAAAGTGAACATACAAATTCTGTTTACAATTACCCCGCCGCGTCCTCGAGGATCAAAGCTGTTTAGGTTTGCACATGCACTCACTTTGATTTTTCATTTTTGCCCTTCTCTACCCTTTTACTTTTCGTTCCTGGTTGTGAGGTATCCCCTTGAGAAGCTTTTCGCCACTGTTGCTTTCAGCTTCTCTTGGGGGATTATATCACCCACATGTTTGCCATGTGTGGAGACCTCTATTCCTGGAAAAAGGATCCTTGTAGTTGAGGGGCAATATACTAACCCAATATATACTGCTATGGAGTCATCTTCAGGTAAACAAGATGTGTGCATTGGTCCTGTGTACATCAATCAACTTGTCGATTGGATTTCGTCGTCTGGCAAGGATCAAACGAGCGTTGTCTACTGAGTAACACATTGTGGTGTCTGCCACTGAGGTGATTTGTGGGCATATAAGCCCTGTTAGCACCAGTGCAGTCTACATCCCCTTGTTGAACTTGGTAGTGGTTGGTGCTACAGGGCTAGAATTGTTCTCTATATTTCAATATGAATAATGAAACATAAACTTCTCCCTCTAGAAGGAAGCAACAAATTACATCTTTCCCAAATGCATGTTTTTTGTAATAAAATTAATTAATAATGATGTCAACTCCTAACCTACCATCTCATTTATGGAAGAAAATGGGCATTGTGTGTGAAGCTGTTGAAATAGTAAATTCAATTCCATGTGTAAATTCTCCTTTTAAATCTTTTGAAAATTATTTAACCCTTAAGGCTTCATTTTCACATTTTAGAAAAATGCGATCCATTTTGCAAACTGCATTTTTTGTACCATAATTACATTCTTAATTTCACCTATAACTTTATTTTGTGAAGAGTGGTATATTTGAAAGAAAAGCGTTTACTAGATGTTATTTTTATTAAAAAATCATTTGGAATAGAACCTTGAATTATCTGTGCAATTTTCTACTATTGTCTCAACATTTTAAAACATTGCAATATATTTTCAGTTAAGACAGAGTATGAATTAAAATGTGAACAACTTTCTCTAAAATGGGAAGAGACAAAAAAAGCATTGGAAGAAAGAAAATCTAAAATTTTGGATCTAGAATCAGAGTGTAATAACTACAAGAATGACAATATTAAATTGGTGGAAGACAACAAAACTTTAGAAGAACAATTTGCATTAATATCAGAGCAAATGGGTAAGTTTTAGTTTATA
Organism: Metellina segmentata; assembly: GCA_947359465.1. Classification (NCBI taxonomy): domain Eukaryota; kingdom Metazoa; phylum Arthropoda; class Arachnida; order Araneae; family Tetragnathidae; genus Metellina; species Metellina segmentata. The sequence goes on from OX375876.1 coordinate 98,148,258, forward strand.
TTTATTCGTAATTATAGAACATGTTTTTTGCTTAATTGTTTAGTTTACGACTTATTATCTAATCAAAGCTATAAAAAAACGGGGTCTGATTTTTTTTAGTCTTGATAATGAACTAGAAATCCCTGAACAATTAGTTTTATAATGTTGGATTACCTTCCATAATGTTACCATTCATTAAGCGAACATATTCCATGATCTTGATATATGTTCAGTCGTAGAACAAATTAACATCCCTTTTCATTCATTTTTCATAGAGCAAATTGCTCAAATAATTTCCAATATCGGCACCTAATTCTGTCAAATTTCAAATTCCTATAAAAATCCAGCCTTTCAGTTGCTTCTGGACAACAAGGTGGTAAGTTTTGAACAACTAATGAAAAATTAATATCCCTAACTCATGATTGTCGGAAAGTTCCCAAATAACTTATCACGCTGATATTTTATGTTGCTATTAAAGAACTCAACCCAAATACACTGTTCAATATTTCCCAAAATATTAATATGTGTACTTTATAATATATTATCTTGTATTTATACTCTTCAACATTGAGCACTTTATTGTTTAGGTAAAGCTATTCCAGAAGAGCAATACAATGAACTCTGTTCCAAGAACAATGAATTAACTCTAGCATTTGAAGAACAGCAGTTAAAATTGGAAACAGCTACTGAAGCTTTGAAAGAGCAAGAATTGAAGTTAAGCAAATTGGAATCTAAATGTGCCACTTCTAAAGTGAATTATGACAAACTATTAGAAGAGCATTTGAGTGTGGTAGAAAGTTTTGATAATTTGAAAGAGGAAATGGGTAAGTTTGTATATTATAATTGCTTGATTTATTTTAACTATAAAAATGTTATTAAATTGCTGTCAATATTAAAAATTTGCATCACACATTTTGCACAATGTTAAATTGTATCAGTGTTTTGTTGCTTGCAAATATGTTAGCAGTTTTTTATTTTTTCCACCCTGTTCTCTAAAATTCAAACCGTCTCTTTTAGAAAACACAGTACCCACTGGTAAGTACGAGGAACTTGTTTGTAACGTTGCTGAATTATCTCGAGCCTTGAAAGAGCAAGAATTGGGTTTGGAAATTGCCACTGAAGCTCTTAAAGAGCAGAAATCAAAATTCAAGAAATTGGAAGAGGAATACATTGTTTCTAAAAATGAAAATGCTAAACTGCTTGAAGATTATAACTGCATGAAGGAAAAATTGAACCTTTCAATTAAGGAATTAGGTAACTATTTTAACCCCATATTGTAGATAAATAAGTTGATAGCATTTCAACTACATGCCTTGGAAAGTGCAGCCTTACAGGCTATGTTGCTGATTTTCAGATGCGAACAAAGCATTGAGTTTAAACTAAAACAGTATCGCAGTTTTTAAAAAGATTAAATGATTTTTCTCGACTGCAAGTAAATTGAATTCAAAATATTGTATTCAGCATTTCCATTGTGTGATAATCACTTAAGACTTGCCAAATACTTGGGATAAAAGTCTCATGGCACCAAATAATTTAACAAAATATCACTTGTTAAAAATTTCTGTACTGTAGTCCTTTAATATGGTAGTTCCAATAGTGAATTGGTGTGTTTTGGTAAGACTTGGCAACTGACATCCAATTCCACAGTACAAAAGACCTTGGTTGTATTCTTGTTGGAGCTCTAAGCAGGTTAAGACATGTTCTCCTCGCCCAAGCCGTGAAACCACTATTGAACTGACCTTGTAGGACATGGTGCATTATCTGGTTTAGAACTTTTTAGTATGATTGCATTCATACTACCAGGGAAACAGCAGTTCGAATCCATTTCACTATACACAGCATAAAGAATTTTTTTATTGTGTTACCACCTAACTTCACAGAAAAGAATACACTTAAATAGAAAACATTCACTGGGCATTTACAATACCCATTGGATCAGCAAGAAACTTTATTATCTGCTCTATAATGTCTGTTTTCATTGATCCAGTAACTGATTAAAATGACCTTCGCACCAGACTAGACGTAGCATGTTTTTCGAGTTGTTAGTGGTTTATATGCAATTTGGTATGAAAACTCGATACAGCTTCGTACAAATAGTAAAACAAACACTACTGCCTGCTTTCTTGGGCTAATTCACTGTCTTGACTCGTGAAATCATCTTGTTTCCATTTGGCAATCACAATGCAGAGTTGACCTACGATCCGGGTTGGCAAAAACCCAGCCCGCCCAGGGTTTTGTGGGTTTTTCCCGAGTATTTGGTTTTTTGTTAATACTTGTATAATATTGTTCAAATTTCTTGTCTTGTGTAGGAATTATAAAAAATATAAATTAACTTCATTTAAAAAATGTTAAACAAAAATAGTTTAGTTTGATTTAATAGTTTTATGCCTTAAGCATAGCCAGAACATTTTTTGGAGGGGGAGAACACATTAGGATTATGTATTGGGGCTTTAGGGTTCGAGGTTTTGCTTTTTTTCTTTGCCTAGAACCCCCTTCCTCCCTGCTACTGGAAAGCTTGTTAAACATAATGCACATAAATAAAAAGGGCAGGTTCATCCAATAATTTTTGCGGTCGGATCTGTCAGTGTGCTGGAATAAGAGCTTGATGTAGTCTTTCATTTTCTAGTATATCATACATTGTATATTTCTTTGACTTCATGAAGTACATCTCTTTACAAGCTATGGTTTAAATTGTATTCATATTTTTGGTTATGCCTCTTTATGTAAAAGATATATTAGAGCAAAAACATCTAAAGCAAGTTTTAAATAGATAGAAATGCTTATAAGGTACACAACAAGCAACACAAAAATTTAGCATTTTAGAAACAGTGCTATAATCCTGCAATTTATATAAATGATTATAATTTAATAAATTTTTAAATGTATCATAAGTTTTGTACAAACTTTTTAGCAAAAGTCCAGCATTTTTTTCCTGGGCTAGGCCCAATCTGCCTACGATGTGCAGTTTGGTGCAGTCACATGTATAAATAAGTTACTCAAATGGTATGAGCATCGATCATGTGACTGTTTTTTCTTTGCCAGTAGATTATCTGTACCCTTTTTATAACATGCAAGTCGTGAACATATAAGGAAAACAGTATGCTACCTTTACTAATCCTGTACATTGATATGGATGTATATATATATCAGGCTTTTGAAGATAGTTAATTTTTAATAAAATTGTAGGATTTTATTTGTTTATCTCTTTATTCAAGTTGTGTTGCTATTCTATAAGATTTTCTTTTCTGAGTTTTAAAGATGTAAGTTAAATCGATTAATTTTATTTCACCTTTTATGAAATTTTCATGTTTTCTGTAGAAAAAACTGACGTTAAACAACTGAACACTGAACTTAAGACCAAGTTGGAAGATGCCACTCAATCTATAGTTTCTCGAGATTTGAAAATTGATGAACTTGAAGCTGAATGCAGTGAACTTAACTCACAATTGAAAAAGTCCAGTGAAACTTTGAATGAACAGAAGGCTGCATTTGATGCACTCACTGCAAAGTGTGCTTCACATGAGAGCAAAATTATTTCTCTATCAGAAAATTATTCGATTTTAGAGGAAGACTTCAATAAGACAAAGACTGAATTGGGTATGTTTGACCTCTTTAATACTTATTCTGTTTGGTTTTGTGTACAGAAATGTAATACTTTGTGTAATTGTTAGGGCAACTTTTTTGTTGCAGTAAAAATGGTAAAAGTTGCATTTATCATTCCTAAAGTTGCATTTATGGAAATAAAGTTGCATTTATTTTTGACACACTAAATTCTAAAATAAATTATTCGTAAAAAAGGAAAAAAATATATTGACAATTTTAGTTGTGTACAACAGTATTATAATACATACTGAAATACAGAAGAACTTTTAATGGCCAATCCTTGGCCAGTAATTTCTTTAACATTGAAAACCTGTGCAAGCTGCAGTCATATAATGTGCTGTATCGGATAGCAGAAGTGCAAAATCCTTCCGCTCAACATTCAGAGATTTTAAATCGTCATCTAACAAGGCGAACAACATATTGATGATCGACACTCGCCTCGCAAACTCTGCAGTCGATTACGCAAGTTTCCTCTGGATTATCAAGAGTGCCAACCAATGTGTTAAAAGTCATTTATTTCACTTTCGTCTGTTAGGACGAACACCTTCTTTCCATGCACTTGTTTGATCCGCAGTACTTCGTTGTTCGCAAGATCAGACACACGCGATCAAAGGGTTGACTCAGAGGGCAAAAAATGAAATAGTAATTTCATATTAATTAATTTTAAGCTACATTTTAAAAAGTTGCAGGTGGTTGAATTTATGCAGAAAGTTGCATTTATGTTGCGGTTATAACTCACTTACAATACACCCCATGCAGGAGGAATTTTTCTTTTAGTACTTTACATACAGCGTAGAACGTGTGAAAAAAAGTTGCATTTGTTGCAAAAAGTTGCCCTAGTAATTGTATTGCTCCAATGTGACTGAATATTGGATTTTCTTCAACAATTTGATCTTTCCAGATGCAGCTAACATTGAACTGCAAACCAGGTTGGAAGAATCAACTCAGATAGTTGAGAGGCAGGAAATGAAAATTGATGAATTGGAGAATAAGTGCAATGACCTCTGCACCAAAGTGGAAATAACCACTGATTCACTGAGAGATCAAAAATCCAAGTTTAAAGAATTGTCAATTGAAGCTACTGCTTGTCAAGAGGACAAGATTAAGTTGATGGAGAAATATACTGCCTTGGAAATAGAATTCAGAACAGCAAAGGATGAGTTGGGTAATAATTTTATCTCTTAATTATTCAAGATTCTCTTATGTAAGGGCCTACACAAGAAAATCTGAAATAATCAAACATTGCACTATAAATTACAAACACTTGTAGTTTTACTTAAAATCGTGTATATGTTCCTTCCAACTTCTACTGAATCTTGCTTGTTTTTACAGAATTTGTCTAATCGTGGAAATAAATTATGTTATGGGTTGTAAAAATATTTTTTAAGTGCCATAAGCTGAATATTTTTCTTATTTTTGTTTTCACTTTTGTCTTATTGACTGTTTTCCTTATTTTTAAATACTGTTTTACATATTGCCTTATGTGGGTGAAATAATTTTATAAAATATTTGCTGCATCTTTGTGTATTGCACACACACGCACATCAAAATTCCCAAAGTGTGTTCCCTCGCAAGATTTCAGGGGATCTGTGGAAAACATGCAATATTTCAATTGTCAAAATAGAGAACTTAAAAGAAATACATTCTAAGTTTACTAATCTTAAGCAAATAAGAGATTTCAGCATTTATTGATTTGAACGCTTTGAGTCATTGAGAATGACTTTATAATGAAATTAAGTATAGTAGAACTCCAATTATCCGAATCAATTGGGACCAGACCCCAACCAGATAATTCACGACGAAAAGTTATTTCTTAGTTAAAAGTCAAATTCACCATTGCATCTTTTACTTAAATTTCACTTGTTAGTAATTTTGTCCAAATATCATTTCATATGCTTATTTCCGGGTTCCAAATTATGATTTCTTTTAGAAAGAGAAGTTGAAGAGAAAGACGTCAAACATCAGTCCAACTTGGAAAAATCTGCTGAAGAACATAAAATGACTGACTTGATATCACAATTAGAAAAATCTACTCAATTAATAGAAAAGGAAAAATGTAAAGTTTTGGAGTTGCAGCTTGCATGTACCAAGTACAAAAATGACCATGAGGAACTCTTGAAATTCCATGAAAATTTCTGTGAAGAGGTTGCTGCAACAAAACAAGAATTACGTGAGTATTCTTTATTTATATTCTGAAGACATTGTTTATTTTTTCGGGGAAAAAAATTAAAGGAATAGTAATTAAGTGGTAATTAATGAAAATAGTAATTAAGTAGGGTGATTTTTATTAAAAAATCACTGATTCAAATCATTCATAAATTTCATTTTCCTTTCTGTATGAAGTTTTGGAAATTGAAAATAAAACAATTGAACAAGATGTATGTTATTTTATTCAAAGTTAACAATATAAAATAAGTTGAGTATTCTGTTTATGAAAAACTGAAGATAGTCACAACGAAATTTTTTTTTAGTATTGCAAAGCATTCCAATTTTACCTATAAATCTTCATGACTGGGAATTTTAATACTTTAATTTTGTTGTGCAAGATGTTGATAATTTATATTCAAATTTAATTGTGAAATTTTATGTATTGATCTCTAGGCACTCTTTACTCTACTAGCATAACTATTCTGTATTTATGAAATTGGAATGCAAGAGTTAAAATTCGCCTATCTAACGATTGAGTATATTGACAAAATAGGTTATGGTTTGAAGATGGAAGCTATTATAGTGATTATGATTTTTTATTGCAAGCTCAAAATTCCACTTAATTGACATGTTTTTAATGAATGTTATTACTTATTCTATGTAATTCATAGAAAAAGCTTCATTTTACATGTTATGTATAATACAAACCTTTTTTGTGTTTAGAATTTTGCTTTGAAATACTTATCAGTGCTTGGAGAAAATAAAAAAAATTGATTTCAATTCATGTCTTGTCTCAGTTTTTACTATTACTCACAAATAAGTACTTTTTGCATACTAAATATTAACGAGAAGTTGAATGTTTTCATGAATTTTGTTACTTTATATAAAAATAAGTAAAGAAATTAAGCTCTTAAAGTATAAATAAAGTCGTAAAGCATTAAATTTAATTTCTTAGTTTGTATTAAATGTTTTTTATTCTTTCAGAAAATAAGTATTATTTTATAAACAAGGTCTGAAACTTTTTGTGGAAGTTCTTTTAAAGTACTTGATAATTTGTTTTCTATTTCGGTGGAAAAATGTGTAAAAAAAAAAGTAAATTGTGTGCTTTTCTTTTTAAATATTCTTTGAAAAAGCAACTGGTTTTATTTTTAGATGCTATGAAAATTCAAAATGAAAACCTCACAAAAGGAAAAAGTGCAGTTGAAAATGCCCTTCAAGAGTCCTTGGCTAAAATTGAAGGTGTGTTGTATTTTTTAACTGCAGAATTTTAAAGAAGTATTACAAATTTTAAAAACATAAATCCGATTGTGCAAAGTAGGGCTTTTTCCAATTATTAATTTTATTTTTAATATGGAATAGATGGTCTAGATAGAATTTGCAAAGGCTTGAAAAGAAACTTGAATGTTTCTAATGAAATAAATCACTAATATGATGTGTTAAATGGGGGAAGACACGTGTATACTTCTTTACACCAAGAGTTAATCACTCCAATATCTACATTAAGAAGAAATGTTTAGATAAAATAAAATACAAAAATTCTATTAAATGGTAATAATTATAAAATTTTCTATGCACGTTAAATTGAATAAATATTCTAGGAAGTCTTGGATTCTGATAGATTCTTTTATTAATGTAATTTTGTGTAGGGTAAAAACGCTCATTCTGATACTAGTTGCTTTTAAGTATGGTAAATGTTTTAGTATCGCAACATTTTGTGTTACTAAAAGCAAAAAATTGTATAAATATTTTTAATCGTTTTGTACTACACTTGTTTTGCGCTCTTCTGTGATTAAATAGTTATGTAAAGGATGTTTAATATTTCAGAAAATATTGCTGGTGATGTAACTGATGAACTAAAGACCAGGTTGCAAGAATCAACTCAAATTGTAGAGAGTCAGAAATTAAAAATTAATGAACTTGATAACAAGTGTAAGGACTTCCGCAGCAAATTGGAAATTGCCACCCATTCTTTAGAAGATGAAAAATCTAAATTTGAAGAATTGGCACTTAAAACTAGTATGTACGAAGAAGATATGAATGAACTGAAGACCAGGTTGCAAGAATCAACTGACACTGTGGAGAGTCAGAAAAAAAAAATTAATGAACTTGATAACAAGTGTAAGGACTTCTGCAGCAAATTGGAAATTGACACCCATTCTTTAGCAGATGAAAAATCTAAATTCGAAGAATTGGTACTTAAAACTAGTATGTACGAAGAAGATATGAATGAACTGAAGACCAAGTTGCAAGAATCAACTGACACTGTGGAGAGTCAGAAAATAAAAATTAATGAACTTGATAACAAGTGTAAGGACTTCTGCAACAAATTAGAAATTGCCACCCATGCTTTAGCAGATGAAAAATCTAAATTTGAAGAATTGACACTTAAAACTAGTACATACGAAGAAGACAATTCTAAACTAATGCAGGAATATTCTATCTTGGAGAAAGAGTTCAACAAAGTAAAGACTGAGTCTGGTTAGTATCTGTTTTTTCAGTATAATATCTAAAAGAAATCTGAAACTGCCTGCTGGTATGGAGCATTTTTTACATTAATTGCAGACAATGCCAACCATTAGGGATTCCAGCTTTCAGCAAGAAATTTGAAAAGTTAAAAGTATTACTCCACTTTTAAAAATTGAAATTAGTAAATGTTATTGAATACTGATTTGTTATCTAAAACCATTATCATAAATTATATTTTTTTGATTTCATCACCTATTCTTAACAAATCCATCATTCGCTACAGAAATTGGTTAATATTTTTCAAGCTCAATAAAAATTTAACTAAGGTACTTGCCAAATTTGCAATTAATAAATTTTTTTTTGCTTGCCATTATCAGTTGAGTCTTTAATTAGTGAACCATATTAATCTGTTTGGGTCTTGGGATACAAAAATTTAGAAAAACATTTTGATTCTGCAAATGAAGCTAGATAATATATTTTTCTATGGGCAGTTGCTTAGATTTTCAGTGTGATTGGTTTTAATTAAATTAATTTTTTTAAACTTAGATGCACTGAATGCAGAATATGAACAACTGAAAAAAGATCATATCAGTTTGGAAAACTCTCATGCCACATCTATATCAGAATTGCAAACAAGTAAGTGCATTTGTTTGAAAACCTATTGTTTACTTTGAACGTTCATTGGTTGTTAATTACGTATTTTTAAAGCATTTCAAGTTATTTTTGTGTATTACTAAAACAAACGTGGCATGAAAATATCTTGCTTAATTTTTTTACTCGAGTATTCTTTTTCTTACAGTTATTGAATGTGCTAAAATGGAAGTCAAAGAATTAGAAGAAACTCTACAAGCATGCAAAGATGATAATATTGAGCTCCAGAAAGATTTGAAGAACATTGAAAATAAACTTGAATCACAAGCTGAAAAAGAGGGTATTTATTCATCTTTTCAAAAAAAAAAAAAAAAAAAATCTATGTATTACTTTAAATGTTTTTCAACTATTCTTCCTCACTAATTCGCCCCTTAGTTTAAATGTTTGATTTGAGCTGTAGAGATGCTTAATATTTCTAGACACGGAGAGAAAAGCTCTTGTTATGAAACTCTTCAGCAGTCTGTTTAGAGAAGGCATTGGTAAATCTTGAATATTGAGTAGATAAGAAAACATGATCAAACCCCAAAATCTGTTTAAATATCTAAAGTTATTATATCACCTTTTATAAATAAGTGAATAAGGTACAATTGTGTAGTGAATGTTCAGAAGGTAATTGTGGTAACACAACTGAGGTATGAACTTCATTAAAATGGAATTAACACACCAGTAAGAGTACATTTGAAGGATATGAATAAAGTGTCATTTAAAATTTATATATACATATCGATGCTTATATTCATTATAAATGGATTTAAATTAGGTATGAAATTTGAGTAATAACACTGTTCTACATAGATATTTGGAAATGGGAAACTTAAGTAACTTTATGGACTTAACTTTATGAAACTTAAGTATCTTTCCTGTACTTCTGTAACTTCCTTTCACGTAAAATAGGTCATTTATTGAATGTTCTTGGAAAATGTGAATTAACCGCAACCAATAAAATGGAATTTCTACGTTCTTCTTCCATGAAAAATCTAGAAGAAAATTTGGATTTGAAGAGACAAGTGAAAGAAAAGGAAACCAGTATTGAACAATTGGAGAAAGGTTTGTACTGACAAATTCCCTGAAAGTTATTTTGTCTATTTGTGTTTTAAATTTTTCTATTAACTCACTTTTACTTTCTTTCCCACAAACAGCAGTACGGGATTCTCAAGAGGTCAAAAAGGAAAATGAAGATAAATTAGAAAAACAGGTAAAAAAATATCACATATCATATTGTATTTACTATACATATTGCTTATTATATATACTAGTATTTTTTTGGTTGTAAAATATGTGCTTTGAATTAAAATGTATGCTGATTATTACATATAAAAAAACAATAAAAAATTTCAAGTTACTGTAATTCATCCAATTTCCTAAAAGATATTTAAAAATAATAGAGTACTTGCAATGCAAAACCCATGTATCATTGTACTGCAAAATTTGTGTTGAATAATCAACTTAGCAGTGTGTTTATTGCTGCAGATTTTGATCGTGTTTAATTCAATCTGATGTAGCTATTTTGATTGCTGAGTAGCTGATGTAGTAATCTTGATAAAAATTGCAGAGGTCAATGATTACCTTTTATGATGATGAATAGTAAAAATGTTGCATGATGAAACTGTCGCAGGGTTTGATCAGGGTAGGCTATGTTTCCTCTCAAAGGTCGCCTAGTATCGATCAGGAAAATTCAGATTCTATTTTAACTGCATTACAATTTGACAGTAACTTAACATAAAATTGAGATCAAACCTGGGACTGACCAGGATTTTAGAACCACTGACTAGGATTTGAACCAAAATTAAAGTTTAAAGAGGATAAGGGAAACCTTCCTACAAATGGAGATTGAGTAAAAATAATGAAGTGCTCAATGACTAGAATTGACTTCACTGTTGAGATGGAAAATGTATACTAAAAGTGCTACAATTTTAATCTGAAAAATTTTAATTTGAGATCTTTGTGCATCCTGTATTCAAATCTTTTTCTAGTTGCTGTCTTTCGTATTTGAGAATCTTCCGCAGATTTCCGTTTTTTGTGTTTTTCCCGCTTTTTATTAATTTTCCACATTTTTCCAACTATATTTTGGCCGTTTTTAAGAATATGACGTCATTAGTGCTTCTAGCCAATGAAAGTATATTTCAAGCTTTGAAGAACTGGATGTTCTAGTGACATTTTTATGTACTAGGGTGTAGGCCTGGGTGATGTATCAATACATTGTGAAAAACCGGTGAGTACAACAACCACATCGGTTTCACAATGGCGATGCATAGTGACATCGCGATTTTTTCCGATCTCACACAGCCATCCCTTAGCTAGCGCAGGTCTCACTGTAATCGTGACATCGCAATTTTTCGCGATCTTACACAGCCATCCCTTAGCTAGTGCAGAACCAGCGGTCATCGTGACATCGCAATTTTTCCCGATCTTACTCGGCCGTCCTGTAACTAGCTTGGACATCACGATTTTCCGGTGTCAAAATGTTGACACTCAGCGCCAACGATTTTGATGTTTTCTTATCATATGCACAATACCCGAGTTGACATATCAGAATTTCCAGCAGAAATTTTGTGTGTTTTTAGCATCATTGGGGGAAATTAATTTGGGTTTGGGTTTAAACCAACACAGCGATTCCGATGTTTATTTATGTGTATGTGCGATTTTCCACCATGGACGGAACTTAGCTTTTCGATGCCGTGATGAAAGGCCTCCTAATAAAAATCTTTTGTGATAGTTACTTTTGCGTTTTTTCTGTGGTGATTTTTTTTCGGGATTAAAGTGACAGGTCACACATATAACGATTGAAAATTAAAGTTTCAGACTGCAAGGGAGCAAATAATTCTACTCTACTTGTTGAATTGATCTAGGTCTTCATATAACATTTTTAATCAGTCGATGTTTTTTTCCTTACAATTACTTAAGAATAAAATAATTTTGCAAAATCTGGGAATTTACGGTCTGTTTTCATTTTTTTTTAATTAATAAGGAATTTCTCAAAGCCATTTGTGTCCTGTAGATGACTTTAGATTCCAAATTATTTATTTTTAGCGAAATTAAAATTCAGTATAATTTAAAATTTTTTAAACAAAAATGATTTTGCACATTTAAGTTGAATTCCAAAAACCTGTTTCTTGATGTTACAATCCATCCGTTTGCATCCTTTTTTGTTGCGAACTTCTGTGGCAATCTAGTTCATATATGCTGTCATCATTACTTAGAAATAAAGGGGCATTTGATTCCTCTATTTATGCAAAGTTTTTCTCCTTCTAAAAAGTTAATTTTTGAATCTATTTGAGCATACAAGGTGTGTGGGGGACACATGCCCACACGCACACAGATATATTTGCAAAATCTTGTTTTAAATCATGCATGTTTCTTAAATGTACAACGCAGATCTTTACTTGTTATTTTTTTCCTACCACGATTTTTTATACCCAAGAGAAAAAATAACTTAAAAATAATGATCTCTCTCTCTCTATATATATATACACTGAAGAGCCAAAACATTATGACCACATACTCAATAACGCCTTGCGCCTCCTTTGGCCTGCAAAACAGCTGCAACTCGTCTGGGCATAGATGCCACAAGTTCTTGGTACATGACTGGAGACGGGTTGTACCAAATGTCTAAGCAGCGGTCACGCAAAGTCGAGATATTCGGACGTGGTGAAGTTTGAGCTCTGAGCTGCCACTCCATGACACCCCAAATGTGCTCTATCGGATTAAGATCCGGCGAGTTAGGTGGCCAGGACATTAAGTGGAATTCATCAGTATGGCTCTTCGAACCACTCCAACACAATCCGAGCCTTGTGACATGGGGCGTTGTTCTGCTGGAAGATTCCATTTCCAGTTGGGAAGACAGAAGCCATGTAAGGGTGCAACTGATCCGCAATGATGCTCACGTAGTTTGCAGCGTTCATGGTCTGTTCTACCATAACTACGGGTCCCAGAGTCGCGCATGAGAATGTCCCCCAAAGCATAATACCGCCATCCCCAGCCTGTGTATAACCTGCTGTACAAGAGGGTAGCAACTGTTCGCCTGGCAGACAGTGTAACCTGACAGGACCATCAACGTGTTGAATGAGAAATCGGTATTCATCAGACCATGCAACTCTCTTCCAGTCATCCATCGTCTAGTCTCGATGTTCCAGGGCCCACTGTAGGCGTAGTTGACGATGACACTTGGTCAACAGAGGCACACGAGTGGGACGTCTGCTCCACAGTCCCATATCCAACAGTGTCAGCTGAATTGTGTGTGTTCTAAAACACTCGCGTTTGGACCTGCATTGTATTGGGCTGTCAGCTGAGCCACTGTCTCGTGCCGATTTTGCTTTACCTTGCGGGACAGTCTCCTACGTCCTTTTTCTTTGACACGTGGACGACCAACAACTTGGCGTCTACTGCTGGTGTCACCGTCATTTATCCACTTTGCATGAATATTACCAGTCGTGCAGTTTCGGTGATACTCGTTCTGAGTCTTCGGGCTATTACTATCTGCACTCTATCAAATTCGGTTAGATCAGCAGCCTTTCCCATCACTTGCAAAAGTAAGTGCAAGAATGATTACTTACCTTTGCCAGCAGCAGTTAAATACCATTCTCACTTAATTACATGCCCTCCACGTTATCCAAACAAGTTCATTAAAAATTTTTTTTTTTTATTTTTTTTTAAATTACGGCGGGCACTTGATTGTTAATCATAGGCCACTGCAAGTCCGGGAAGCGATGGTCATTTGTGAAAGGGCACCCAATGGGCGACCATCACTACCCCTAACTAAGGACAGCACAATTACATCCATGTCCTGACCCCAGATTCGAACCAGGAACCTTCCGATCCAGAGGCCAACACCTTAACCACTAGACCGGTTAGTCGGCTATTTAAAAATGTGGGGATGGTTATAATGTTTCGGTTCGTCAGTGTATATGGTGATGTAAAAACAAGGTTTTGCTTTTACTATGTATGAAATGTATGGTTAACAGCACGATATCGTGATGTTTGAATGCCAATGTATCATGATGTGAAAATTTGAATATCGCCCAGGTTTACTAGGGGGGGGGGGGTTTGCCTCCTGCTCACCAAATCCATAGTGTACAAATTGTTCCTCGCGCAGACGACTTTAATTGCATTTTCTACTTTTACACTTAATGCAATCTATACTAAGAGCCACATAGGAAAAAAAATCTTTTTCATCTTGTTCCCTGTTCAATTTTGAACAAACCATGTTAGTTTCGTAATTTTCTTATCTGTACTTTCTCGGGAAACCATCTAAGAATCAAGCGAAAAAACGAGTTTTCAATCCTATAAGGCTGGAACTTTTTTTTTAAATATAGAGAGACATCTACCTTGATATGTTATTTCGGATGGCTGATATTTAGCATGTGCTCGTAATTCACAGCTTTTACCGATTTATGGTCTGCCATTAATTATATATAAATTCATAAATAAATTATTATAGCTCCGGGCTAATGTTAATTTTTGCTATTGCGATATCCTCTGCACACAAACCTGACTCGTGTGTATTTAATTTCGCATTTTGGTTTTCCTCTTTTTTGAAATTTTGCATTATTACGCCTGGAGTAGCATAATTTTGCCTTATTATTAATTATTTTCTGAATAAAACGTTTGAATGTCAAAGATGCCAACTGTTAAAGTATAAACTGATGAAACTCCTTTATTCAAACGGCATCACACTACGTAACTGCCGACTACTACTGAATGTTAATAGTTTAGATGTTTAGCAATAGTTAACTTTGAAATTAGACAATGTTGCTAAAACCACTGGGATAGTGGTATTGAAACTTTTTTTTCGAAAACTGATCAGGATTTGAAAAAATATTCTTGCAATCTTTTATGTTTGATTCAGTTTTTATTGAATGTTCAATTGGAATGCTAGCATTATTTTAAACTTTTTTGTTTTTAATTGCCAATAATGGTATTCAAGTACTTTAATTCATCTAATTACAATGAACTCTTTTCAGATCACAGCTTTAAAACATCAGCATTCTATTGAAATTGAAGAAATCATGCACCTGAAAAGGATCAGTGAGCAGGAAATTATAAAACTGAAATCTGTTCTTGCACAGGTATTAATTTATCATATATGTATATATTGATCTTAACTACATAATGGTAGAGGGAGCTGAGGTACGATTCCTAAATTGTAATGGGGAAATGTGAAACATTACAAAGAAATTTTGTCTTTAAATAAACTAAGAGGTGTGATTTTTATGCATCTCTATGGACACAATTACTTATATGCGAAACAACAGGGTGGTAACAGAACTGGGAAATCAGGGAATTCTCAGGAAATTTTTTATTTCTGGAAAAATCAGGGAAATCTCAGGGAAAATTTCCAAATTTTACAAAAAATCAGGGAATTTTTGACAATTTAAACGGCTATCATTGTTGTTTGTCCTATTTAGAGATGTGCGATTACAAGTACTTTTGAGAATAGAATAAATTGTATTCGCCTAAATTGTAATTCGAATAAAGAACTTTAACGTCGTAATTTTTTAACTCAGCGAAAACCGCCACCGTCATTTTTTTCGCGGCTGCAGCATCTTGGTTGCCTTGAGGCTAGCGATACAACTTGTGGGATACAATTTGTGATTTGTGTAACATATGATGTTTTTTGTGTATTAAATTATTTTTGTTTGCATTTACATTTTTGTAGAATTTTTGTATGTTTGCATTTGTTTTCGATGAATAGTGTGACAATGTAGGGTCAGGTGTAAAAAGTTCACAATCATAGTATTTTGCATTTTTTCTTCAGTTTTTTCAATTGCAATTTTAGAGTTCCACTAAGGTTTCCAACCCTTACAATAACAATTAAAATATCAGTAGAGAAAAAATACAAAATATTTGTGGAGATAATGATCCTTTTACACCCTCTGACCCTAAATATTTAAAATAGTGTTGTGTGGATTCTGTATATTGATACCAATCACGGATCACAACATTTCTTAAGGAATTGGAAAATCAGGGAAATTTTTGTGAGACTATCAGGGAAATCATGGAAATATCAGGGAACTTTTTTTCAATGATTTTGTTGCCACCCTGAACAAACAGTTAAAAATTTTGTGTGTACTGTCTCTTCTTATGACATGTTCTTTGGGTGTTTTCCACTTACTGTCAAAAATGGAGCCGATGCCAGAGCTGTCTCCATCTCATTCTTTTGCTATCTTTCACACCAGCCTGCATTTACTGTTCTGGTAACTAGTTTTTTTTTTAGGCTGTGACGAAAGAAAAATGTTCACTGTTAAGTGTGTTATCTCTGGCTATTGTACCTAATAGTGAGGCGAAACGAAGAACTATCGTGTGCATCCTTTTTTTTTATTGAGATATTAAGAAGGGTAGTTGAAATGTATGCTGTTTGGATTGGACCCTTTCGGAGTTTTCAAATTCTTCAATTGATTTTGTACGAGTAACAAATGCATTTCATTTTCTGTTAAAAATATTAGAAAATAGCATTCAGCACCAGAATACAATATATTCCTCTGAAGGAAAAGGTTGTAATATGTGAAAATGACCTTATGTTTACAGCTAGTTGGAGATTTTGCTTTGCTTGTCAAAAAAATTCTATACACGAGTCTTGGTAACTAAAAGTTCTTTATGGGATAATAATTAATGAAATTTTTATTACTCTTTGTATCTACAAGTTTATATTTGATTTATTTTTCACCCCCTCATTTAAATTTCAGGTTGAAAACCAGAAGGAAGAAACCCTTGATCAGGTAAGATTTAAAGTTGCATATTTTTCTGTTCATGCAAAGATGTCTTCTGTTGAGTGTTTTCCAGAATGGGTCAATCTTCCTCTTCCAAAATGGCAAATAGTGAAATATTGCTGAAAATCTCACTAGATAGATTTTTGCATCCTCATAAAGAAATTGTCATTTCTTGCTTCTACCTTATACCATTGCCCATGTTTCCATACTCTTGTACGTTCACCGCATGTCCTAGAGCGGGACGGCTTAAACCAGTCAGACGCTCTTGTAGGTATGACTTCATTTTTGAGGTCAAACGGACTAGGAAAATTTTCACTTTGCTTACATCATTTAAAATATGTATACCCTACTTTCTCTAAAGAAGGTCTAGCTATTTGTAGTTGCAAATGCAAATATATATTGGCAGTGTTCATATCCAAGTAGAAATGATACTGATGTTTCTCTCTCCCCCCCCCCAAGTAGTGCAATATTATTTAAATTTTATAAAAGGTTTAATTGTGTTATGAGAATGGTTCTTTGAAGAAGAATTAATGGTCAAGAACGCAACAAAACTAAGAATAACTATGTATGTGCAAATATATCCTTAATATTGATTTAAGCATTTTCTCAATGTAAGTTAAAAAAGTTGTTGTTGTCGTGCAGGCCATATATGGCCCAATTGGGGGTGCCATTGCCCTGGAGGGTTGGACTTCTTCATACGTGACACATCCGTTTTACAGGAAGGTCCCTTTCACACATCCATTCACTCACACATATCGTAATTTAGATCCCAATCGGAGGCCGATAACCCCCTGATCAGGTACCTTCAGAGGTATTGATTTGGTATGGAAAAATGGGGGACTTTGTGACCATGACCTATTTAACGTGCCCCAGCCACCATTAGCTAACACGACGGTATTTAGCCAGGTCCAAGCTCCGATCTCGCAACCATCAGAATTGCAGGCTCCTCTGAGGACAGAACCCGCAACCCTTCCGATGCGAGCCCGACGCTCTACTGACTGAGCTACCGCAGCTCAGTTAAAAAAGTAAAATGAGTATATTGAAAATGTTCTAGAAATGCAATTGTAATTCCTGAAACGTTTAAATGAGAAATGTGCATCTGGTTTATGGATATGTTACTCGTTTTCATCTTTCGTTAAGAGTCCCTTTCTAGATCAACTATACTTAAATCTCATAACTAGTTGTCATTTTAATTGCTAGTTCTTTTAAATATCATAACCTTCAGGGGCACATCTTCAATGTGTACGGTATCGCAACCCACCTGAGTGATCTGTCCTCCCTTTTGCATTTTGTTTTTCCCTCGTTGCCTAGTGTTTTTCACAGCTTGGCTATGTATGTATGGCCATTGCACCATAGAACCCAAAACCAATCTATTTTATCAATTCAGCGCAAATCGTAAACCTACTCACCTGAGTGATCTGTCCTCCCTTTTGCATTTTGTTTTTCCCTCGTTGCCTAGTGTTTTTCACAGCTTGGCTATGTATGTATGGCCATTGCACCATAGAACCCAAAACCAATCTATTTTATCAATTCAGCGCAAATCGTAAACCTACTCTTCTGCATCTGGCTCAGAAACTATCTCATTTTTAACTTAGTACTGCTTTCTATTGTCTAATTTTACAATCCTGCTTTTGGCATAGTTGGTCCATGCCAGGGCTTGTTATAATAAAATCCAATCAAATCCTGAATTATGCAATAAGAGTTTGTATGTATGATTTAGTACAACTGCAATACCCTTGTACCAGGGCTCTTTTAAGCTCTTAATCCCCCCCCCCAAATTCCACATTCATGTCTTTTGCCATACTGAAGATTTTTGCTTTTCCTGTTATTCTCTATTAACAATCTGAGGTCTTCCCTGCATTACTTCTAATTTTTTGGTCTTGGCTAAAATTTTTCCTGTAATTCATTCAACCAACAAATATGTTTATTTAGTCAAAATGTGTTATGAGGTAAAAGCAATACTACAGTGCTCGTAAATATCATGATGCTCTGAGGGTTAAATGTTAAAAACGGGATTAAATCTTAGTCAGGGTGGTTTTTCTGGATTTTTCAGATTGTTTAGTATTTCTTGATAATTTTATGTAACAACTTTTATGATTTGCAATTATTTTAATCATTGAAACCGGATAAGCCATGTTCTTTCCTTGTGTGGGTGGGTGTGCATGTTCAAATTTACTGAATTCCTCGAGGAATAGAAATTAAATTGAAAAAATGTAGTGATAGTGACATTTGTTTGTATTAGTAAAACTAAGTTAGCAAATCAAATTCATTGTTAAATTTTGTTTTACCATGGAAAAATGTGCTAATTTTCTTTGGAAATCTGAATTTTTTAATGAACTGTATAGTAATAAAATGCTTATTTTGTGCTATTTATGTATATCATTTCCCAACTTTTAACTGATTTACAATTAGTGATTGAATAAGATAGTAGTCTAAACAATTAAAATTTTGTTGGCAACTTTTATAGACAATTAAACATTATTCAGAAAATATATTTTTCAAATTATGATAGAAATAATTTTTAACCATAAGGTTAAATACTTAATATATTTTTCCATAGGAAGAAAATAAAGAGAACTCTTTGAAGTCCAAAACAAATAAGGTTTGCTTTTTCGATTACATTTTTATAAAAATAAATAATATCTGACTGCATTTATTTCAGAACTAATAGTTTTATTTTTTGACCTCTTTTACCATGTTTTATTATTTTATGTTCATTAATCCTACTTTTGTCCTAAATTAGTCTTTTTATACTGTTTCCAACCTTTTTTTTTTCATTAAAATCTGATACAATTTTTTCTTTACATGTACTAAACTACTAATGTTTCAGTTATATTTGAAGACCTCGGGTGTAAAAAAAATGATAACCCACATTAGATTTCATTCTGCTCAAGTAGTACGAGTTTCTGTTGAGAGAGGGTGGCGTAATACTGTACACTTTCATAATAAGCCATACATCATCAGTATTTTATGAAAATATAAACCTGTTTATCTCTAAACTACAACAATGTGGGTTATCACTTTTTACCTCCGAGGGTCTTCATTTATAGAAATATCAAATTAATTTCTTAGATCTCAAGTTTTAGTTAAACCAAATAGTAGTGCAATATTTTCATAACAAATTCCTTTGAATCATTTTCTGCTAACTTATTGCATGTAATTTAAAATCATTGCAAGATTGAAACAGAATGTTTAAACTCATACTTTAAAATACCCTGAATATTAACCCATTTTCCCCAATGTACTGTAAAGATATTTAAATTTGTTATCAGCTCTGACATTTTCATTTAGTGATAAAATTAACAGAATTCTTTTATTTCCCATAGTTTTAGTTGGATATGAGATTTTAAATATTCAGAAAAATTCTGTTTACTTTGCAATTGTAGGTATTAAATATACTCATGTAAGCATTGAGTGAACGAATGCATACGTAAAATAATGTAACACCCTAAAAATTCGTAATTTGCGTCTATTTTCAGGGTAACAAAAAAGAAAGCTCATCTAAGGTACAAGTGCTATTTATTTGTAAATTGTTATGTGTTGTGAACTTAAATGTACTTAATCCACTAACAAACCATGTGGCGAAAATCGAACATCTTGTAAAATAAGGCTAGTTATTTACAGTTTTCCTTACATTACTTTAAAAGTCTCATTTTCATTTACTCAGTTTTGTAATCTTATAATCTAATCGGGAAATAGTTTTAATTCAGTATTCAAGACAAATTTACAGCAATATCCTTAAAAGAAAACATCAGATTAGGCAACATTACCTACTAACCTTTCCTCTTGTTAACAAATATAATTTGTACATGTTTGCATAGCATGGATGGTTTATGCATAAGAATAAATGACTTGACAAACTAAATTAAAGTAAAATTCAGTGAACTAGAATGTTACTATCTAATTTAGTCTGCCTTTTGTCAATAAGTATGAACTATTCATTAAGTAAATATGAACTAACATTCAATAAGTATGAACTAATCCTTGTATGAACTATTCATTTCTCATAAATTTTTTGTCTCTTTATTAGGAAGAAAATGAAATCTCAGAGGAAAATGAAGTTCCCAAGGTAGCTATTTTAATATATCTTGGAATTATCGTAAAAATAAGTTTCTTTGACTGAGGAAAACCAAAAAATAGTGGGATGAGAAAGTCACAAATTTTTAGAAAAATGTCTAGTAATTATTGAAGTCTTCCCCCTGTAATTTCTAAAATGGAAAGTTAGGAGGGGTTCATGAACAAGAATATCTTCTAATCTATAGATAATTTAATTAGACTCCTGCATGCTGCCCAATTTTTTGTGATAGTAAATATGGAAGGATGGTTAGGAATTGGATTTATCAATGCCTTTTCTAGTTTCTTATGGAATTATAAAATAGATGTACGAAGATGGGAAAAGGTTACCGTGGATTTTTCAAATTAGATGATCCAGTAGAACCTCATTATTACATACGTTGCTTATAGCAGAAAGTTTAAAAAAAAAACTGACAGGAATAATAAAGAATGATATCAACATGAACCAAAACCTTTTTGTTCTAAAAATACAAGGTCATACAAGGACTTGTGGAAAGCATGCCCCGGAAGGTTGAAGCTGCAATTGCCTCTCTTGGAGACTACCAACTATTGAATAGGAATAATAAGACACATTTTAATCGGGATTTAAGGAAAAACTACTACTTTAATAGGGTAATAGACAGTTGGAACGCGTTGCCAGAAAATATAGTTAATTCAAAGGGAGTGTACGAATTTAAGACACAATTGGATAGTCAGTGGGATTTGGAGAATTCATAAACAAAGGACCAGCCTTGTTGGGCTTGAGCCTGTAGCTGGTCGTCAATATTTGTATTTGTATATTTGTAAATTTTGTTTTTCTTTTGTATCACATGTGTCCAAATATTTATTGGTAGATAGTGTATAATAAACATTTTTTATACCTACTATACTTTCATTGATGTACACCCTGTTTGTTACATTACACCCCTATAAGAATTGTTGTAAACTGGACTTTCATTTAAACGTACAACCTTTAGTCCGTTAGAAATAGTTTTCTACATTACACTTACAGTAAAACTTCATTATATGTTATATTTCCTTGGTTTAAAAATATAGCATTGAAAATATCCACTAGAGGCTTATTTCCAGGATATCATGAAAGTATGTTTTGTAATACTAGAGATGTACACAAAGAAATATTCATTAATCTATTATATATACTGTATTCAGTTTTAAGTTTGCATGAATATCCTATTGTGTTTGTCAACTTGTGTTTATAATTTATTCATATTGGATATCTAATGGGTGCAATCATCTATGTAGCAAAGAAGAACATGCCGAAGAAAAGAGGATAAGACTTCCGAAGATTCTTCAATTGTTCCCAAGGTTTGCATGTGCTCATTATTTTTTAGAATATTCTTGTCTCATTTTATTTTTAACACTTTTCTTTCGTTCCTTGAATTCTGTAATACAGTTATTAGTGACTCCTGGATATATCACTTTTATTTCTCCTGGATGACTTTTTAGTTTGCAGAAGCAGAAAAATTTGCAGACTGTAATGAGTCATTTACTACTTTGGACTTCCTATTTGTATATGTTTTACTTGTGTATGTGGCACAGAAGATGACAGCATTGTATACTAGCAAATAGCAACAAACAAATCTAAGTAATATGTAATCAAGCATAGATTTATTCACTAATTTTGTCTTTGCTTAAATGCTTGATTTTTGAGCTAAATGGAGTTAAATAATATTTAAAAAATACATGAAAGGAGCTTACCACTAATGAAATTTCTCTCATTGCTCATTGAAAAATTTGGAAGATAGATTGGATAACAAAATGAGTAAAAATCGGTTTTGCATCCAACTATGCAGAGTCGCCTTATAACAAGGGAGTGTAGTGAAATTGAAGGGCTGGTCTGAAGCCATTTCTCAAAATAGACTTTTTAGAAATAGAAAATAGACTTTTAGAGATAGAAAATTTTTGGCCTTGCTGATAATTTAAAAAAAAAGTTTATTCATATTTATCATTTTTGTTACATTTTGCATTTATTCCTTGATTTATATAGCGAAGAAGACCTCTCCGTTCTAAGCAAGCTAAAATTTCTGAAGACATTGAAGAGGAGAAAAATGAAGAGAACTCTGTTAGTATATTTCTAATTAATTCAGTTTAATTATGTAAATATTGTCTTTACTAGAAAGAAATATTTGAAGGATCCAAATTGCTCTTCAAATGTATAGAACTTATATAAATTTTTACTAATTTAAATCTCATTCCCACCTGCCAACTATTAGAATGACTAATTTATGATTTTCCATAACTAACATGATGCAGCTGAAATTACCGATAGCTATATTATACCAATAACTCCAGTTTCTACACTTTTACAATTCCCTTGAAATTTGTTTACCAGAATGAACAACGGGTCAGTTCTCGATAATTGACGGGAAATGATTGAGTAATGATTCAGTTGAATTGAAATTGTCCAAAATCTAACGAGTATCGTACAATAATGGCATTATAGTACTGTCTTTATTATGAAACCAGAGTATGATGTTTAATATGTACTTTTCTGTCATGCATGTTGGTTGCAATGGCTTCCAAACCTGTACATTGGCGGTACTGAAGATTTTCTTGCATTCAAAATGTTTTTCCAGCATTTAAGTAGTGCTAACACAATAGTGTTTTGCCTGTATTTTTAAGATTTTTCTCTTTCTTGTATTCTATGCAGGTTGAGGTTATTTAATAAAAATGTGTGTTTTGCTTAATCTAATATTAAAACTCACCCAATCAATAATAGTTATTTTCTTCTGTGTAATTTGTGTGGCATTGTTTCAAAGCTGCCTTTTCATGTCTTCTTAAAGAGTAGCACATCTGTAACTGCAGCATCATATACTGCTTTATCAGAAGATCTGTGTTGCCTTGATGTACAATCTTGCCATTAGTTGTCTCATTAGGCTGTTCAATAATAGTAACTCTTGGATTCCCCTTTTCCAATGCCTTTATTGAGCTTTAGAATCTACTTTAACTTTTAATCTGACTATAGAACTAATGAAGAAATTAATTAGAGCAATCAAAAGTTTTTACTCTTGATAATTTTGTACTTTATTTTTCAAGTGTTTAGATTTAATTGTACGTTTTTAATACATGTAAGAAATATTTGCAGGCAATTAAAAAGCTTTAAAATAATTGTTGAAGGAAAATTCTTCTAACACTATAAACATTTTAAAATCGTTGCATGATTTATGTAATGATTTTAATCTTGTATGTATTGTCTTTAAGCTTTCATGTTGCATTTCAGTAAATGTACTTTTATCTATAGTTGAAACTTATTTGTACTACTTTTTCAGGACGATGACCAAAAAAGTACAAAAGGAGCAAACAAAAGGGTATGTTCTATTTAAATTAAATAAAAATAATGGGATTAATGAGTGATCTTTTTAAATACAAGGTCTTTCAATTTGACCTTAAATTTTGAGGGTGAAAAGCTTTTCTCTCAAGACTATTGTCCCCGTCTGTCCGTAAAACTATTGCTTAAACCTACCTATTAAGATTATTATTATAAAACTATTAGATTTGATATACTTTTGGAAAAGCAGAGCTTGGGGGTTATGTGATGTATTATGAGAAAGATAAAACATTAATATACAAATAAGCCCTATTTCCACTATTAGATAATCGGGTCAAAAGATACCAGTGGTTACTGATATTGTTTACGTGATTCTATTTGCTTCGAATGATTTGCTCTGAACCCATGTGTAGCCCAACTTGAGACTTTCCTGTAAAAAAAAATTATTTTTTGGGAAATAACAATTTTCTTAAAATTCAAATTCTAGTGGTTTTCATTTCGGGACTATGATATGTTCTAAAGGACAAATTAGATTTCATTACTGCATATTTTCTAGCTTTTGTGAATGAATGAAACTATTAATGTTTGCTACCTTAGCATGGTGGACACATTCCACCCTTCTGTTAACCCAGTCAATAAACAGCTATGTAGCAAAATAAAATTGTAGAGTAAGGGTAGTTCTCAAAAGGTGGGAACAAGACACATTTCATAACTTTAAGCTTTGACAGCAAGTAAGTGTAATTCTTAAAATTAGTTTTTTTTCCTCTCAAATATTCAAATCTACTCTAATTTTAAAGCATTGACTGAAATTAACTGATGACTGATGTCATATTTTTATATATTTTTTTCTAAATCAAGAAGAAATTTAAAAAATAAAAACCAAAAGGTATTTATTGAAAATATTGGCAGCTTTCAGTGCACTTGCATGGTTAGTTATAACTTTTGTTTTCTGGTTGAATACCCCTGCTTTTTATTTTGCTCTATTATTCAACTATTAATCCGAAATCTTGCATGGCCGAGGTCCGGAGGTTTCAGAATTTTGGACTTAGTACTGTAAACATATAAAGGGGAAAAAAAATTACATGTATAAATTTCGCTATTTTATAGCAATTTGTCATATTCTTAAGTCTCTTTACATAAATGATTCAAAAATCAATAACACAATGTCCGAAATGCCAAAGTTGTGAAACATACAAGCCAGCAATGTCAAAAATCTGTAACCTACGGATCTTGAAATTAAATCTTTTACTTAATAATTTTGCAGAACAGTTCCTGTCTTTGAATGATTGTATATTGTATTCTAGGCCTATAAACAATACATTAAAAAAGTATTGATGTTAAATTTCAAAATTTTATAAATTACTCATAGTTAACATTTAGTGTTCACACATTTTGAGAATCTCCCGTAACTAACCAACTAGTCCTATTACTAGTACTATTTTTCCTGCATAATTCCTAACTAACTTTAGTCTTGGCCAATCAAACTGTTTCTAAGATATTTTCAGTCAATAGACATGGATAAAGCCATTAATTGTATGCTAGGGTATAACAGCAGTACTCTTCTCGGAAATTTTGTACTGATCCTGGGCTTTTCTGTTGGAATTTTTCAAAGAGTGGTTAGCTATCGTGAATTATTACCAGTGTTGGAAAATGTAGGATACCTGTCTAGTTGTGCGTAGCACCACCTTTCACCTTGATGACAGTTGCGATTCGTTTTGGCATGGACTTGATAAGACACTGGAAGCGATGGGAAGCCATTCGTATCCACGAATCATGAACAACCTCCAACATATGCTCGATTGGATTGAGGTCATGCGACCTTGATGGCCAGGGAGACGACGTCATACGTGCCAGGGATCCCATTTAAGTCCACGTGAACAGTTCCCAGACGAGAATTCCACCTATACCAGCCTGAAGAGCTCCTGCTAGCAGGAAGGATCCATCGCTTCATGCGGTTTACGCCATACACGTACTCTGCCATCGTCATGTACCAAAGTTAATCTCGACTCATCACTCCAGGCAACATTTTCCCACGTCTTGACGGTCCATTGACGATGTTCCCATGCCCATGCTAATCGTTCTGCCCTGCGTTGTGCAGTCAACAGAGGGACTTTTGTAGAACAGTGGCTTCTGTACCCCATAGAGAGGGGATGGTTTTGGGTGATGTGGCAGCTTACGCGTTGTTGTGCACCAGCGTTTAATTATCGGGTGATCTGTTGCGCTGCGGCTCGTCTATCCGCTGTTACAATGCGGGCAGTCTGTGCAATGTCTGGGGCAGTTGACCCTGTCATGGATGGTTTTACTGGAATCGATGTTCTCACGGTACAAACTTGACACTGTTGTGCAAGAAAATCTGAGTGTCCGCACTAATTCCGAGATGGAGTGACCTATTCATCGGGTTTTGACTATTTCTGATGCCGTGAGCAGCACTCCTTATCTTGTCAAACAGCAGCTTCCTTCCAGGCCTGCACACAGCTCCAAATTTGCATAATGGCAGCTATCCCTAATTCAATTGCTCTTCAGTGTATAATTTGTAAATTATGTAGGTAAATGCACTGTTAGTCTCAATGGATTGATATGAAAATAGATGTAGGTTGCAAATGTAACACAAAATATATGTCTTCCTCTTTTAAACATTTATTTTAGTCTTAATGAACTAAAAACTCTGTTGCATCTAGTTTCAATTGAACCCTATAACATCTGTCGGATAGCATAACAGAGCCTTATGTTTATATATCTGTAATGCTTCCTAGTTTAATATAAGACTCAAGTAAATTGGGTGTATTTTATTCGTGTTTATGATTACTTATATATATATACTTGTATTTTTCATTTTTGCAGAAAAGTGCTGAACAGGAATGGAAACCTCCCACAAAGAAG
Source organism: Metellina segmentata (assembly GCA_947359465.1). NCBI lineage: Eukaryota > Metazoa > Arthropoda > Arachnida > Araneae > Tetragnathidae > Metellina > Metellina segmentata. The sequence continues at coordinate 98,175,033 of OX375876.1, forward strand.
AGAACAACAAGGAAAAAGGCAAGTAGTTATAATTGTCTTTTTCATTCTTACAAATTAAACAGAATAAAAAATTCTTGATAGAATGAATGTAGAATTCAAAATAGCCTTGTAGAAGATATTTGTTACTGATAATTGTTTTTGAATATTTAAGTCATTCAATTTTGGCTTCATGACTAACAGAAAATGAAAAAGACTTAGATTTTTTTTGTAAAAGTTGTCAAATAAAGTAATAAATTAAACATTGGTTGCTTTGCAGAATTTTTAAATTCCCAGGTACATGAATAATTTACAATTCTTCTTGAATTTGTAACTAGATTTCCAATGTTTTCAGCAGTTTGCTTTTAGCTTTCAAATGCTTTCTTTGACTATAAATACAAAATCAACAGCAAAATTGCTCATGAAATTAAATTATCTTTCAGCTTGTAGAAAGCTCGGAGAACATGTCACCTGTGCAAAAAGCCATATCATATGTGGGTGCTAAATTCAGATCTGTTGGTAAGTATTCAGTAGAGTTTGTTTTGTGTATTTCTATCTTTGTTTACAAAAGTTATCTAGAAAATCCAAATGTGTCGAAGCTGCTTCAAATCAGCCAACTTTATGCTTGGAACTGAAAGTTTTGTCTGAAATGACAGCTCTATAACTTGTCAGAGATAACTTTAAATGATCAAAGTAACTATTCTGAACCATACATTAGCAATTAACCTAATTGACCCATAGTTGATAAATAACCGCACTTCTTAAACTATTGTTTTTACTTTTAACACTAATTATAATTAGCTGTAATTTATAATGCAGTTGCAAAGGCATCCTGCTTAAAATGTTGTTTGTCCCACACTGAACTAAATATTTTAACCAGTGCAGTAGTTGAGTAGATGTTCATTTTCAATTTTAATATCATTGTTAATGATCTCAACATAGACTTGTTTTTCTCTGTACCCATTTTCATTTATTTTTTAAGCTCAATCAGTCAGCACTGTACCGAGTCCAAGAGTGACTCGTGGGCGTAAGAAACTGTTCAATGTTGACGCAGCAGCATCTTCTTCTGGTGTACCTAAATGGAGTAAGTGTATTATTCTTTTTAAAATTCTAGTTCAATGTTCGAAAGAAATTTATCAATTCTTACGGCCATATTCACAAGTCTCGAGGATCAGTTGATCGTCAAGAACCGTATTACAGGGCTTTTAACACGTCACTTTTTTGTTCTTTTGTCACATTTCTTACTTTTTGTTACTATTTCAGGTGTTAAAATTCTCAAATTCTACTTAACCAAGAACAATTTTTAGTGCAAGATTAAAAAAATTAATTTTTTCCTCAAAAAAGTCAAACGTTAATTAAATTTGAAAAACTAGAAAAAAAATTTTTGCTCGTGTATTTAAAAAAAAAATTGCAGCAATTTTTTTTGGTATTTTTATTTGAAAGTTTTACCTGAAAGTCCTTGAAAATTACAGAACTTGGTGTGAAAAAGTGACTTATTAACTGGTGTGAGATATTGGTAAGATCGACAAGGTAAAATCGTTTGAAATTATCGTAAATCTAAAACAAAGATATATTTTATATAGGATCTGGAACTGCAGATATTTTACCATTCCAATAAAGAAACCAAACATGATACAAAAATCAGGCTACATTAAAATTATTCATTTACTTGGAAGAGAAACTATGAAGGCTGAGGTGATGTTTGCATTATCAAGTACAAGTATATTTAATCGTGTGACCGAATTTATGCAGTAAAAGAAACCCTTAATACATAATCAGGGGTGAAAATCTTCCGCGTTTACGCGGATTTCCGCTTTTTTTTTTCTTTCGATAATTTCCGCTTTTTTTTTTCTTTTGAGAATTTTTGCTTTTTTTTCTTCCGAAAATTTCCGCTTTTTCTACGTTTTCTTCTTTGAATTAAATTATATCATAGAATTACAGCAAAGAATAAATGTTAAAAAAAAAAAATTAGGAAAGTGTGTCCTTATTTCAGGTATTAGATTCTTCCGAATTTTCGTAAATTTTGAAAAAATGACAGATTTTTATAATTTTTTACGAAAAAATTCCGATTTTTGCCCTTTTTTGTCTTTCACAAACGTAAAAAAAGCTGACGAGTCTTGCAAATTCCTTTTTAAAAAGAATCCTTTGTGATAAGCTTATTAGTTTTATGGCAAACCTAGAGAACTTGGATTTTGAAATAGTTAGCGCAGGGCTCGAAATACCCGGAAATTGGAACTTGGAACCCCGAAATACTCGAAAAATTTTGCACCTAATTTTTTCCCACTAGGCGCACCTGTGCACCTAATTTAAAAACTTAGGTGCACCTTGTGCACCTGTATTAAAAAATATATTTCGAGGCCTGAGTTAGCGTACGTTGTTGTATATTTCGTAGGTAAAGCTACGGTTTCCTAAAAAATCGGAGCTGTTATCTAGCGGCCGTGAAACGTCATGATGCGGCGGTAAAGGTACAAATGAAATATTTTAAGTTGATCAGCTTTTAATGTGATTTTTCTTTCAACTAGAAAATAAGATGCTCTGTTATTTCGTCTTTCATGGCAACCTCGGCAAGCGGAAAGTTTAAATTTTCATTTTGAATATTCTAGAAAGTACTTTTAAAATCCGTTTAAACTTCTTTCTTTGGCGACTTTTGAAGTACGCCAAGGCGGTGGCCATCGTTTTAAACATAGACGGCAGCTATTTTTTGCAACGGAAATTTTCAAAATGATGCTTCTTTCAAGGGCAATATTTATGATTGTTTTAATAAGTTAAATTGTTTCTTGGATAATACGAGTTATTAATTTTAAGTTTATTTGATTCAAATAGAAAATAAGAATATTTACGGGAAAATATAGAGATTTTGAAAAATAAAGTTATTTTATATTCGAAATAGGTTGTAAATTTAAATTGAATTAAGAAATATTTTTTCTACCACAGGGGTATAGCTTCAGTCTACGTTTATATCTGTGCCAACGACCTGCCCTTGGCGCACTTAGGCCCGGTGCACACACACATCCGGTTTTTCAACGTATCCGCTTTCACACACATCCGGTTATCCGCCGCAATGCAAGTGCGGTCTGAGATACATTAGATCCAATGCAGCAGTGCGTACATGCCTCCAGCGCCGCTGGGGCGACGCACGTCCAACTTGCGTGCAATTTGTACCGCAGTTCCCCACGGCGCCGTTCGGAAGTACCTTGTTTTCATAAACAAATAGAATATAAATAATAATTAATAAATGGTTGTATCCAGTAACGTCTATTTTGTTTCAAAATATACTTTTTTTACGCCAAGTTAGCGAAATAAACACGTTTTCTTCGATAGAATATTTATCGCAAATGGCGCTAAATGAGTTCGTGCGTCATTTCACGGTTATGTGTGCATAGTTGGGCTTCGGTGCCGCAGTGGCGCCGCACGTTGAAAACCCGGATGTGTGCACCGGGCCTTAAGTTGCCAAGGAAAGAATTATTTCAAATGATCCAATGAAATCAAACGACAGTTTAACGGGATTTGAAAGAACTTTCTGGAATATTCGAAATGAAATTTTAAGAACTTTCCACTTGACCAGGTTGTATTAAAATCCGCAATAACCGTTACAGATGGGTTACCTTAACCTGTCATTACTCGCTACTAGAAGTGCGCCAAAAAAAGGGAAATCCGTTGACATTGCTATAAACGAAGACTGAAGCTGTACCATTTTTATATTTGGTGTCTAATTATTTTTTTATATAAAATTTATGCTATTTAATAAAAATAGTATATATTTGATTTATTCTTTTGCAACAGCATTTTGATTTCCTGTTAATTTCATTTTTATATCAAGGTTTTTGAAAAATTGCAACTCTTAAAAAAAATCTCACCATTCGTGAGGTGTTCAAAAATATTCATAAAAATAACATTTTCAACTTCATGCAACTTATTTATACTGTTTATAGTTGCCTAGATATTTTTTCTCTTTTACAAAATTTGAGTTTGCACGTAAGGTGCCCACTCTCACTTTTCCAAAGACAAATTTCATTGTTTATACTGGACTTTGTAGAGCTTTTAACCTAAATAATAGGCAAAAATATATGCTTATCATAAACACATATTCTGTACTAATGGCGCAGCCATGTGGGAGGTTATGGGTTAACCTCCTTTCTTCCAAAGACAAATTTTATTGTTTTTAGTGGACTTTATAGGGTTTTATCAGACTAAAAATTTGCCTACCCCCCCACAGAAAAAAAATTTCTGGCTGCACCACTGTTCTGTACACATATTAGTACACAAATATAGTAATCTTATTCAGCTATTTTTGTACTTCAAAATAACGCTGCATATATTTTCCTCTTTTTTACATTTTGACTGTTTTCACCCCTGCATAATACTGTCACAAGAATACTGTAGCACAGAATGAAGTGTGCCGTTCATTTTCTTTTGTTTACAGTATAGCTTGCCTCCTTTGCAAAAAGATAGTACTCCGCATGTGTAACTCTCAACCTAGAGTTCATTCGCAATTTTGTAGGATTGAAAAGTAACGCCAAAACGGTGGTTTTAACCATGGATGAGTCATTGTGAACACTGTTTTTTCGATAACCCGTGCATTATTGTTGATTCGCAGGTTAACTCAGACTTGTGAATACTGCCATTAATATTTCCGTTTGGTATTTGAGTTTCTAAGTATTGATAGCTAAGAATGTAAATAAAAATGACTGAAACATTTCCCCCCCTTTTTTAAATGTTTTTAACAGGATTAAATTTTCTAAATTTAGCAATTGTATTCATTGTGATGTTTTTTTTTTCTTTCCCAGAATTGTAATGGTTGCTACAGGAAGAAAGGATTCATCAAATATTAGACTTTTCATTTTATCAGATTGCATCATCTTGTATTATTAGATAGTAGAATTTTTATACTTAAATGATATTGGATTTGTATTCAGAATCAACTTTTAACTAAGCATTTTTTAAATAAAACTAAAGAAAAAATATTGTATTTTCTATTTTATCATATTTACACCACCTTTGCTAACCCTGACTTCAACATCCTCCTCATTTGGTTTATTTCTTCCATTGCCCAGTGCAATCCATCACAATACATGATTCATGTGTGACTAATACAAGCCCTGTGTTTTTTGCCAATAAATTTAATGGGTCTTTTAATTTTAAATTCATTCCATGAAATCCATAACCCTCGAATGGATTAATTTTTAACTGTTTATTCTTTCACATGCCCATTACAAGAAAGATAGCAGAGCCATTTCTCCCTCCATGTATTCTGATGCATTCTACAATGTTCAGTCTGGTTTAATAGTTGTTTATCTGCCTTGATATTAAGGATGTTGACACTAGCTGATTTATGAACTGTGCTTTTTGTCTCGTAACCTGACTGACGCATTCCAAGTGGTTCAACTGGTTGTCTCTCTCGTTGGAAGAAGAAAAAAAACGAATCCGGTTCATGTTGCTAAATCGCCTCACGTGTCACTCAACTAAGAAACCGTCGTCAATAGCCCGTTGTGTTGCTCTAGTACGACTTTAACTAATAATGACCTCGGGTCTTTCTCTTGAGGGATTGATCCAGGATCGTCGTTAATAGCCCGTTATGTTGCTCCAGTACGACATTAATTAAAATGCCTTCCTACCTGGACCCATCGCCAATAGCCTGTTGTGTTGCTCTTATGTGACGTTTTTCAAAAATTACTTGACAATGCGAAATGTGCCGCAAGACGCGCGCTTTTTGCGATGTAGTTATTAGAAACAAGTAGGTAGTTCAATAACGTCGCTCTAAAGCATATATGGGCAACCTCGGGCCGGATGTGGCCCGCGAACCATTTTAAAATCGCGCTCGAAAAGTAAATATTCTCGGTTCTCGCCAAGAAGAGAGTGAGGGAAGGGGGGACACATAGGCCTGAACTTTGTGGGTCAGTGTTTCTCAACCTTTTTTAGTTGACGGCACACTAAAAATATCTTGAATTATTTGAGGCATACATGAATATAAAAATATTAAGTAGTTATTTCTAATTCTACCTTTCCTTTAGTTGGGTTGGCGTAAAGTTTGGAGAGTGGGGTGCCAGCTCAGGTGTTGCTTCGTCATCTGACCGTGGTTTAAAATTACGAGGTGTTGTCCTCGGATCTTTCCCTTAAGGGACTGATAACTAAAATTACCATTACCAATACTACCTTACATAGTTATTATTACTAATAAAATTAGTATTGTATATATATGATGGCTGAGCCTGTTTTCTTGAACACATTAAATCAAAACGAGGTTTCAAAGTCGCCAGATAAGTCATCGGCGACACATCAAGCCACTCAATTCCACGGTAATGGTAATTTTAGTTAACGTCGTACTAGAGCAACAGAACGGGCTATTGACAACGGTCCGGGAACAGTCCCTTAAACTCAATTCCACGGATAATCAGGAATAATAATTATTAATTTCGTTATTGATTGTAACCGAGAAACGGTCTTGCACTTCTTGATTCCTGACCTTACTAGCGGATGTGATTGTTAAAAAAACACTGATACAAATCAACCATGCTCCGATTTCTGACCTCTAAAAGGGACCACTACTGGAGAAGATATTTTTCATGAGGTTAAAAGTACTATTGAACAGTATGGTTTGCATTGGTGCAAATTAATTGGGGTTTGCACAGATGGTGCACCTTCTATGGTCGGTTCATGAAAAGGTTTCATCGAAATTTTGAAAGAAAAAACAATTGACTTGAATATGAAAAAAAGACGATCTAATAATCCTTCATTGCATTATACACCGACAAAATTTGTGTTCTAAGTCCATCCGATTGTAGAACGTTATGGATGTGGTAATAAAGACAATCAATATTATTCGATCCTGCGCGCTTAACCATCGCCAGTTCAAAGCATTTTTGGAGGACGTTTTTTCAGAACATGGTGATGTGACATATACTTGCGAAGTAAGGTGGTCAAGCAAAGGTGCTAAAAAGATTTTATGATCTTAGACAGGAAATACCCGGTTTTATGGAAATCGAGGAAAAATCATTGTCTGAAGTCAGTGGTCAAAAATGGTTATTTGATTTAGCATTTCTAGTTGACATCAAGGGTCACTTAAACCAGTGCTCCCCAACCTTTTTATCGCCACGGACCGGATCAATGTTTGATCATTTTAATGCGGCCCGCTGGGGGGTGGGGACTTTGATTGTTTATATTTAAAATTGTTTTTATTTAATAATTTTAATTTATTTGTATTTAAACATGCCTTTAAAATAAAATACAGTTACACCAAAAAATGAATATAAAGTGATTTAACATTTTAACTCACTAGAACGCTAAATCAATGAGAACCCTGAGCTTGTTTCTTTGCAACGAGATGGTTTCATCTGGGGGTAATAGGAGACAATGACACCTGAAGTGTGTTGCTTATGTCCAGTTTATTCCTTTGTTTTGTTTTGGTTGCTGTCACTGCAGAAAACCCCGCTTCACACAGATAGGTTGTCGGAAATGGCAATAGGGATTTAAATGCTGTGGTGGCAATCTCAGGGTATTCCGCCATGACTTTAATCCAGAACACCGGCAGTTATTGTCTCGAACGTAGTTTCAACGCCGCCTTCATTTGCAATCTCCAGCAGTTGATCTTCTTGCACAGACATGCTAAATTCGCCTGATTTGTTGACAAATGGGTCGCGGATCTATTCCTTACTAGTTAGTGGGTCTTTTGTGGTTGGGGAGTAGCGCTTGAACTCTTTTAAAAGCAAAGACAGGTGATCGTGCACCAACTGGGAGAATGAATGTTTAGGCTCAGTCTTGCATAAAATCTTCGCTAATGTCTGAAACATGTCCAAAATGCCTCGGTTCACGCGCCGTCCCCACAATTTCAGTTTGGCTTTAAGTGCAGCTACTTTGTCTACCAACTTGAAAGCAGTTGTCAAAATTGAAAAATAGAGACATACAGAAATCATAATTGAAGCTCTAGTAACAAAACAAATTTCAAGTTCTGATTTACCGCCTCCTGATTCGAGTTGACATTTCATAGATAAGAACCGCACAAACCCGAGAGAAATACACCACAGTAAATAAAATGGAAATAATTTAATGTTCCTTTGGCGGCCCGGTACCATTTGATTCATGAACCGGTCCGGGGGTTGGGGACCACTGACTTAAACGAGTTGAATTTGAAGCATCAAAACCAAGGTAAACGAATATTACAGCCATCTGAGAGCGTTCCAAAACAAAATTCACTTGTGGGAAACACAAATGCGATCTGGAAGCTGTTATCATTTTGCAACACTATCCAGTCACGAAAATATTGATTACACTCAATATGCTGAAGAACTAAAATCACTGTCATAGCAATTTTTTAAGAGATTTTACGACTTTGAAAACTTGAATAGCTGATTTAACCTTTTTGCTACTCCGATGAAAAGTGACGTAGAGAAGGCTCTCACACACCTGCAAATTGAGTTGATCGAGCTTCAGGAAGGCATACATTTAAAGACGTGGAACTAAGGGATGTCTACAGAACATACCTTTCCGAAGAAAAGTACCCATAGCTGGGAGCACTTGCAAGAAAAATGATTTGATCATTTGGAAGCACTTATAAATGTGAACAGTTCTTTTCCACGATGAAAACTAATAAATGGAAGTATCGAACCAGGCTTACAGATGAAAATTTGGAAAACACTATGGCGCCTGTGTATTAGAGGGATTGATCCCAACATTGATTATCTTGTTTCTCTCAAGTTCAAGCTTCTCATTAATTTCAAGTGATTGTGAGTAAATACTTAATCAATACGATATTGTTCTGTTCATACAACTTTACCATTCTACTTTATAAATATATAAAATAAAATTAACCTTATCATTATTACTTTTTCACAAATTCATTAATATCCTAAAGTTTAGCGGAAGGTTCCTGGTTCGAATCCGGGTCCGGGCATGGATATTTGTAAACGTATGGTGTAGAGTAGGGATGCGACGTCGATGTTTTGGTAACCGATGTTTTTACGTTGTCGATGTTTTATTTTTAAATGGAAATTTTTTTTTTAAATAACCAAGTAGCATAATTTTTATAATCAGCAAATTGAACATAATTTTAGACCAAAGTGACCAAGGATGAAGGGTCTGAAAAGTAGGGATGCGACATCGATGTCGATGTTTTCTAAACATTGATGTTTTAGAAAAAAAAACATCGATGTATTGGAGCCGATGTCGCATCACTAGCTGCTAAACCAGTTTTAAGAAATGGGGAAACAAGTTTAAATACACTGAATTTTAAAAACATCGATGTTTTTGGGTCGATGTATTATCAACATCGATGTTTTGCTATCGATGTCGCATCCCTAGTGTAGAGGCGGCTGGTGCACCTTAAATCTGTCGTGGCCGAAAGTCCTCACGTTGGGTTGGCGTGGAAGTTTGGAGAGTGGGGTGCCAGCTCAGGTGTTGCTTCGTCATCTGACCGTGGTTCAAAATTACGAGGTGTTGTCCTCGATTCTTTCCCTTCAGGGACTGATCCCGGACCGTCGTCAATAGCCCGTTGTGTTGCTCTAGTACGACGTTAACTAAAATTACCATTACCTAAAGTTTAGCCCACAACTTTCCTAAGGTTGCCCATACCTGTTCTAAAGCAACACAATGGGCTATTGGCGACGATATAGGGGATCAATCCCGAAAGGAAAGATCTTAAGACACTCCAAACTTCCGCAGTACGTCAACGTGAGGATATTTGAGTTCATGACATACTTTACATACACTAGCCTCGCCTACACGACGATCCTCATTTGTCCAAGGCCCAAAAGTTTTGCTTCGCTTCTAATTTGTCAATTTTTCAATAAGGTGATTGGAACGTAAACAACGCTTCCGTAACTTGTCGAATCCGGATTAGTGCATGGAAGTTTGTAAGCGTATGGTGTAGAGGTGGCTGGTGCACCTTAAATCTGTCTTGGCCGAAAGTCCTCACGTTGGGTTGGTGTGGAAGTTTGGACAGTGGAACGTTTCCGTAACTTGTCGAATCCGGATTAGTGCATGGAAGTTTGTAAGCGTATGGTGTAGAGGTGGCTGGTGCACCTTAAATCTGTCTTGGCCGAAAGTCCTCACGTTGGGTTGGTGTGGAAGTTTGGACAGTGGGGTGCCAGATCATATGCTGCCTCGTCTTCTGACCGTGATTCAAAATTACGTGGTGTTGGCCTCGGATCTTTCCCTTGGGGGATTGATCCCGAACCGTCGTTAGTAACCCGTTGTGTTGCTCTAGAATGACGTTAATTAACATTTATCATTACCGTAACTCGTCTTTGGCAAGCGCGGATTCTGTTTGCAGAAGCTTATTGTTCCGTGCCGTATGAAACATCAGTGGTAATGAGTAGGGTAATGGTATTTTTTAGTTAACGTCGTACTAGAGCAACACAATGGGCTATTGACGACGGTCTGGGATCAATCCCTTAAGGGAAAGATCCGAGGACAACACCTCGTAATTTAGAACCACGGTCAGATGACAAAGTAACACCTGAGCTGGTACCCCACTCTCCAAACTTCAACACCAACCCAATGTGAGGACTTTCGGCCACGACAGATTTAATGTGCACCAGCCGCCTCTACACCATACGCTTACAAACATCCATGCCCGGATTCGAACCAGGAAGGTAATGAGTAGGGATGTGACATCGACAGCAAAACATTGATGTTCAAAATTAAAACATTGGTATTGATAATACTTCGCCCAAAAACTGTCAATGTTTTTAAACATCAGTGTATTTAAACTCCCCCCCCCCTATTTCTTGAAACTGGTTTACAGCTTCGAGCATTAATGTTCGGCGGGGGGGGGATTTAATTTGTCATTTGCCGTGTTTATTAATTTATAAGTAAGACTTTTTTTAACTGTCAAAACAAATACCACTCATCCTCATATAAAGTTTACAGCGTGTGACCATGCTTTCCATGAGGTAAACAAACAACCCAAAGTCAAGTAATCGCCATTCCTCCTGTAGAGCAATTTGCAACTCTGTGAGAGTAGCTGGGGGTGGGAAACGTGCAGACACAGCACGGCCGAGGGCATCCCAAAGATTTTCAATGGGATTAAGGTCGAGCGAGTACACCAGCCAACCATACGCACAATCCCCTCACTCTCCAGGTAGTCGTGACCGATGCCAGCTCTATGGAGACCCGCATTATCATCCATTAAAACGAAGGGAGGATAAACTGATGCAGCGTACAATCTCACAGTGGGTTCTAGGACTTCATTCCGATACCGGACAGCCATCACAGAATCCCGTCTATAGATGTACAGGTCGGTGCAATATCCCAAAGAAATCCCGGCCCACACCATGGTGCTTCCACCTCGGAATGTGTGATGCTCGATGATGTTCTGGGGCCGATTGCGTGTGCCCTGTTCTCTCCAGACCCTTACTCGTTTGTCATCTGGCTCCAGGGCAAATCTATACTCATCCGTGAACACAACGTTAGCCCAATCAGACACAGTCCAATTCACATGTTGCCGACACCATTTTAATCGTGCCGCTCTGGGTTGGACGGATAGAGGAGCACAAACTCGTGGTACCCGGGCGTGTACAGTCCATTCATGTGTAGCCTTCTGCGCACAGTAGTGGCAGATATCGTCTTATCAATGGACGCTGCAATCATAGATGTCACACGTGTGGAGGTTACTCATCGATTCCACTTCGCTACAACAGCAATATATCGATCTTCCGCGAGGGTCGGAACCCTTGGGTGACCGACCACAGGTCTTCGGACAACTGTTTGGAATAGTTTCCATAATCGTGAAATGACGGAATCATGAACGCCGAAGAAAAGAGCAACAACAGTGATTGATTGCCCTGCTTTCAAGGCATCTCACAGAATGCCAGAGCTCACTATCTGCCATTCGTCTTCTGGAAGCCATAGAAACACGTCTCTCTTGAAAACTAATCGTACGAAAGTTCTAAACACTTTTTACATGCAACTCCTCTAACCCTTCACAATGCTGGCTTCTTATACGACAGCCTTTTTTGCATATTTCTCGACACGAAACCGTGATTGGCTGTTGCCAGCGCCGGCCCTTGGCTAGAGCGAGAGGAGCGATCGCTCTAGGCGCAAGGTGGCGAGTGGCGCCAAAATGCGAAAAACAATTTCGAGCTAAAAATAAAAAACTATTATCAAGAAAATAAAGATATCTAAGTTTTTTTTCAATCATTTTAGAATACACCTGATATTAGCCACACTGAACAGTTAGGTGTCACATTTAGATTTTTTGATATTGACGACAGTTGCATACGTGAGTGTTTTGTTACAGACACACCAGTATCCAGTCCAGTGGCCAGGTCTCACAGTTTTATTTCTGTGAGGTTGAGGTGTAAAAAACATGATTTAGACATGCTTGATTGCAGAGGCCATGACTACAACAATGGCGCCAACATGGTGGGGAACCAAAGAGGCGTCCAAAGCCTTATTACCAGAGAATTTCCAAGGCCTTTTTTTAAATCATTGTGGTTGTCACAGCTTAAACTTGGTTGTTTCTGACGCTGCTAAAACTTCAATTAAATCAGTGTTTTTGTTCGGGGTTATCCAACTGCTGTTTTTTTCTCATCTACCACAAAAAGATGAGAAGTAATACAGAGGCCCTCACATTAAAAAGTCTGTGAGACACGTTGGGAAAGTAGAGTCTCAAGCCTTCAAGCTGTTATCAATATACTAAAGTGGCATATGAGCTACAAGAACAATACGAGGAAAGTACCGACCCTGTTGCTGTTTCAGAAGCCAGGTCTCTCGCCCAACACATGAATCAATATGAATTTTTGCTCATTCTTGTGATTTGGTATGATTTACTGTACCAAATAAATATTGTTAGCAAATTTTTGCAATCAGAATCGACAGACTTGTTAAATGTAACGAATATATTACACACATGTTGGCAATTTAACAAATTGGCAACATCTTTGTAATAGATTCAGGTAATAGGTTTGTGTAATAGAATACAAGGATACTGACTACGTATTAGCTGCAATCATAGCAAAAGAAATTGCCGAAAAAGCTGAAATTTAACGAGTATTTCAACAAACAAGAAACCGAAGAAAAAGAAAGTTCGACTATGAAGACTATATTCGACTATATGATTCGAAGAGGAAACTCCAATAGACTCACAACAAAATTTCAAGACCACTGTATTCTATCATTTGATAGATACAATTGTAAATTCGCTGGGAATACGCTTCCAACAGTTGTAATTTTGATACAAGTTGGTGTTTCTTGTATGATTTAAAGCGACCGGTTAATAAACCTGAATTGGAGCAATCGTGTTTAAATTTGCAAAATATTTTGACACAGGATTCACACAGCGATATTTCTGGAGCGGACCTGGCTCAAGAAATTCTAAGCCTGAAACATTTCTTAGACGCAGACCAAGGCCAACTGAAAGATGTTCTCAATGTCTTGAACAAAAATGATTGGTGCGATTTGTTTCCAAATCCTTGGACTGCCCTTCGGATACTACTAGAGTGCCGATATAATAAGAGTGGTGACAAGGGACCAAATTTGGCCCAATGCGCATGCGCGGCATACATTTTCCTACCAGAATCGTCTCAAAGAAGGTTGCTGGGCGAATTAATATATCATTTCAGGGAGAACAAAAAACATATGATAGTTATAATATGGATATATTCGGTATAAATGAGTCATATAAACGCTCAATTACATGCGTAATTGATGAGATGGATTGCACAACGCGCTAACTTAGATTGCGGAAAACACCATGTTGTTCAAAAAAAGCTATTTCCTTAAAAAGTCCTCAAATTTATACTGACAAAACACTAAAATAATAATAAATAAACATTCTAGAACACGAAATGGAACATGAAAAAGCTATATTTTCTTTTAAATTTAATATACACACGTTTTTCTCGAACACACAAAAAGTTCCCATGTTAAGTCTATGGGAGTTAGGAAAAGACCGAATCGGGCGGTAGAAAAGGTCTCTAAGCCAATCAGAAAGTGTTTCCAGTATGTCGCCACTCTTATTATATAGGCACTCTTGATACTACAAACTATTCCAGTAAGTGTCGCCAAAGGCGAACGTAGTTTTAGTGAAGTATAAAACTAATAACAACATAACTAAGATCGACCATAGCTTAGGAAAAAATATCAAACCTGGCAATTTTATCAATTGAAAATGGTATTGCTCAATCCATACCTAATGATAATTTAATTGTAAAATTTGCCAGTGCAAAAGCAAGAAAGGTAAATTTTGTATAAATTAATTTAAATTAAAATCGATGTAATAAACGTGATATCATGTTTTCTTTTAATTATATTATTACAATGCTTACATAGGTAACATATTTTATTATTTAGTTAGTTACTGATTGAAATTAACACCAAATACTAATTTAATTATATAGCGGTAATAACTTTTTTTATGTTAAAGAAGCAGGAGTGGAGCAATTAAGAGTTACTTAATTGAATTTAAATCCAATTAATGTTGATTTTTGAAAATGCTGGTAATTATTATTTATTTAACATAAACTAAAATACAGTTTATGTGATGTGAAAGCGTCGACTAAAGGGCGCCGAAAGACAATTATCCTGATCAAGGGCCTGCGCTGGGTGTTACATAACACATTTGCATACTTCCATCTACCCCTGCAGTAAACTGCAGCCTCTCAAATGCAGATTGGCTTCTGGAAACTAACATTTTCCTCTCCGTGCTTAACTTTTGGCAGTGAGTGTACACAATAATAATTATAGTTAGTTATTATAATTATTTATCAACTTATGGGAATGGGGGAACACAACAAAATTATTTTTTATTTACTGTAAATAAAAAAATATTGTTCCCAATATTTGTTATTTACAGCTTGTAAAAAAAGAAGTTTGTTAACTTTCACCACCTTAAGCCGACTTCTTTTTTCACAGTTTATCCCACCAGTTAGGGATGAACTCTTTCTAATGGGACAGATGTCGCCATTACTGACAAACACTTAGTTTCGACAATGTTAAAAGATCAATGTTAAACAAACATCGGCTTCAATTAATCGATGGTAAATACAACAATGTTTTTATAAAACATCGATAGTTTGAAAGCATCGATATCGATGTCGCATCCCTACTTTTCCGACCCTTTACTCTTGGAAACTTTGGTCTAAAAGTATGTTCAATTTACTGACTATGAAAAGTATGCTACTTTTTAAAATTTTTATAATGATACTTTTTTTATTTAAAAATAAAATGCCGACAGTATAAAACATCGACAAGTATAAACATCGATGCTAAAAAAATATCGGCTCCAATACATCGATGTTTTTTTTATAAAACATCGATGTTTTGAAAACATTGGCATCGATGTCGCATCCCTAGTAATAAGTTGTCGGAACAATGAATGGCGATCGCCATCATGCTTTTGAGAATGGCCAACACCTCCTATAGATAAGTCGTCATCTGAACGTGGTTCAAAATTACGTGGGTTGTCCTCGGATTTTTCCCTTAGGTCAGTAGTCGGCAAACCGCTGATCTTTAGCCACTTGAGTGCGGCTCTACCGCGAATCGCCGACGAGATCTCAAAAATAACCACCAGGAGAAAGATATAGGGTAAAATTATCTTACATCGTTTGTTAATTTTGCACTATCCCTTTCGATTAATGTATTTGTCCATAAATTAGGACCTTCTAGTTTCACCTTACACAATATTGCAATTTTTTTTAATGAGCAATCAAATTTACTTACTTTTTATGCCTTCATTTTTTATACGTCTGATTTGCAGAAAGTTTAAGGCTCTAGACTAGAGATGTATCTTAATGAATCCCTGAGCATTTGGAATCAATGTATCTGAAAGTTTCGCATTTATTTTCTTTTTGAAGCGAGTATTTATTCAAACTGAAATCTAAATCTTCGAAACATCTTTGAGGAGGAACAATGGAGATTCATTTTTCCTGAATAGTTAGCGTGTTTATTGAAGGGCTCTTTTGATAAGAACTTAGAATGAATTGCGATTATATGTCGAGACATTTGCATAGAGGTAATCAAACAATACCGAAAAAAACTAATGGCGCTGAAGTGAGCAGTTCTTGTCACCTGATAACACATCCACGTATATGTTTTTACCACGAAGTGTAGCATAAGTCATAAAACGGCGTATTGTGATTCAAACGCGTCAGTCAGTAAACACCGGATGGACACTTAACATTTTTCCGAACGAATATCTAGTAGTTTAATTAAACCATCGTCTTCGATAAGGGAACATGTTTCTTCTGTTCCCACTTGCTTTTGAGTCGATTTTGCTTTTCGTGGAGGTTATTAATAACATTGATTCGATAAGATAAAATTCAGGAAACGTGTGTTTCATCATTGATACATAAAAAGTGTAAGTATTATCTTCATTGCTTGAATTTAAAATAGAAGAGTCGGAAGAAATTTTCGATTCCGATTCACGGAGAGTGAGTTAAAAAGTGGCATTCATATTTCTGTCTCTGAATCGTTCTGTGTTCTGAACAATGAATTTGTAACCCCCTTTTCTACTAGGATCACAATTTTTTCAAGCCCATTGAAGTCCTGAGAGTATGATGGGGGTATATAGTTACTGTTTACGGTGGTACAAAAACTTTAAACTTAATCAATAAAATATAATCTCCAATGTCTACAGCCAGCATACAACCCCATATAATCTCCAAAACACACACATACTTGGAAGTGGAAATAGTGTTTAGTTAGGGCTCTTATAAACATTTCATTGGCCATAACCTCGAGAAATATTGAGTTTTCTTTTTTAGCCCTTATATATTTTATTCTTTTGAGGTTAATGACAATTATATGTTTATCAAAACCATAAAAGTGAACCGCTTCCACTTCACACACCACACCCGTTTCTAAGCATAGAATTGTTTTACATCTTGTATGGGGTTGTATGTTGACTAAAGAGTCGGAAATTAGTTTTTATTGATGAAGTTATATATGGAAATATGAACTATTTAACTCTATTAAAGAACAGTTTGAGAGAAAGAAAGCTGAATACATAGATTTATAGAATAAATTTTGTGTCAATAGATAACTTTTCCAGAGAGATGAGTTACAGAGCAAAAATAGTTAAGGTAGTTATAATAATAATTAAAAATAGTTGAAATATAATAGTTAAAAATAGTTAAGGACACGTTCGAGACCCTTTTTTTAAATTTGTGGTATTGAAATATTTTAATAATATTTTTTATGTTTAGTGTTATTAAACAATAACATTGGGCTATAAATATTTAAAATACAGAGGGTGATTCTACGGTCATGGGACAATCTTGGAGGGGTTGTACAGCTTACTAAAACATATATTTTTTGTATGGGAATATATGGTCGGAAGTGACGCGTGGATTCACGAACATAAAAAATGAGACATGAACAGAAAAACATTGTTTATTCACAACATCATTACAAAGTGCTTCTTTGCAGCAATGTTTACAATAAATGCTCAAAATTGCGACAACCAAAAGTAATACAAACTCTGCAGCTGTGATTGGCTGACAATGCTGTGGGTAGAGGGCAGTGTAGTGTGCCTGGCTATGCGTGATCTGATGCATCTGCTGGAAAACGTCATTTGCAACTGGGCTGTCGGCCGTGATCGATGATTTTACGAATAGTGAAAAGGCGATATGCATATGATATACGGTGCTGCTAATGGGAACGGCGTAGCAGCGCTACGGCTGTATCAGGAACTTTTTTCGAACAGGTGTATGTCGAACCACAAAATGTTTGAGCGGTTGCATCTGCACCTTTGTGAAAATGGTTCATTGATCGCCAGCTCTGACGGAAGAACTGGATCTAGAACTGTAAGACATCCAAACATAGAAGAAACCATCTTGGACATTGTGGCTGAAACACCCACACACATAAGTACAAGAGCTATTGCACGTCGTGTACATGTGAGTCAACCCACCGTTTGGAGTGTCTTAAATGAAGAACGTTTACATCCATTCCATTTTGAGGGAGTTCAAGCGTTGCAGGCAAGTGATTATCTGGAATTCTGCCAATGGTTCTTGCAGCAGTGTGCGTTGCAGCTGAATATTCGTATTATTTTCGAAGTAACACGGCTCAAAAGTTTTCTTATGGACGCACCAAGACCACAGCCATTACATTAAATGTACTCGTGCCCATCAACGTGTAGTAATTGCTATTAAGGAGTCCTTATATTTTTCAGGCTCTTCTGGTGCCTCAAATTTAAGAAGCATCAAAACTTTCCCACACACAGTCCAATACTTTACTACAGAAAATGGAGTATGCCGTAAAATATTGGATTTTTGCGAAGACCCTGATAAAAATTCGCTAGCTATTTATAATTGTATCAAAAATATTATCGAGAGTAACATTTCTTCCCTTAAAAAATAAGAGCTTATCGTGCCGACAAAGCATCAGGCAACTATGGAATACATTACTCCGCATTTACAAAGCTGCTGAAAGAAATGACATGCGGTTAAAGTAAACTGCAAATATGTCAGATTATTAATAGTGCCTTAAGAAAGACAACTCGTTAAGGTACGATATTGAATGCTTTGTTCTCAAAAATTCAGTGAGTTTGTTTAATCTGCAAAACGAAACGATCATCTAAAACAGTTTTATGAATTCGTCGATATTGAGCAGTAAGAGATATTGCGTCATTAGCAACGAGATGGCTATCTCTTTTACCAACGGTTGAGAGGATTGTGTATAATTGGCCAGCTTTGAAAGCTTACTTTCCAAAGGAAGATAAGATTATTCTGATATTGGAAGTTTTTCGACCATAAAACTATTTCTGAGTCTGAAGAAGCTTCTTTGCCAGAATGCTACATGTTTTTTCTCCACAATGCCCTACCCCTCTATTTGATCAAACTGTTCGTGAATTGGAGGTTGATTGGTTTTTTTCATGGCAAGATCTGGCCAAGATGTGCCAAACAACGTGTGTGTATATATATATATATATATATATGAATCAAAAAGTCAGGTGATAAAATCTAAATATAGTATAAATATACAGTCAGTACCTACTATATGGTCACCCTCTTAAAAGGTCATCCCGCTTATGTGGTCAGTTTTCTAAAGTCCCGTCTATCTTAATAGGGAATACGTGTTAAAGCGTACCGCTTATATAGTCATTTTATTTACCTGATTATCGGTTATATGGTCGGTTTTTTTTTTCATCTTTTCAATGAGGTTATCGTTTGTTTGTTTTGAAAAATAGTAATTGTAACATTTCTTGAGGCGGAGAGCAACACAAGGAATGATCAAAAGAAAAAAAAGTCTTTGCGACCCCGGAGAGACCTGAATTTACGCCTTTACTTCCCTCCCCTACCTGTCCCCTTCCCTTTGCGTTGAATCATCGTGGGTGTTACCCCCACCCACCCTCAATTCTCTTCCTCCACAAGCACAACAGTTGGACTTCTGTCTGTTTATTGGTTGAAGTCATCTCTCCCTGTTTGAAAAGTACGTTGAAATTGAGACGAAAGGAGTAAAGCAAAATTTTGTTTCATTTGGATCGTACGTGACGAATAAGAACGTTCATTTATGTTAAACATTTTTTTTTTTTTTGTCTGCTGAGAAATTGTTCCTTTGCGCGAAATAAAAACGTAAACGAAAAAAATAAACTTAGAAACTGCGATCTTTCATGGTGTTGCCTGTTGTCATTCCAAAGAAAACAATAATAATTAAATTCCATTAAATTCATTTTAAAATGTTCTAGATTGAATTTTAAAATTCTCCGCGACCCAAAAATTGCAAAAAATTCGGACTGCCTGTGTGCCAAATCCCATTATTGTAAGTGCCGTAGATTCGTCATAACTGTGATATACCTTAAAACAAACATTTCCTTTTATAATAGTAGCGATAAGTGCATTGAACATGGATGCACGTACGTATGCGTACTGAACTTATATTGATAAGGTAAGCTAATAAATTTCACTAAAAAAATATTGCATATTTCTTACTGTAGTTTTTACTTATCGAATTAATACTTAAAATGTTCTTAAAAGTTTAATTATTTGTTTATGAGCACTATATCCTGATGGTG
Organism: Metellina segmentata; assembly: GCA_947359465.1. Taxonomy (NCBI): domain Eukaryota; kingdom Metazoa; phylum Arthropoda; class Arachnida; order Araneae; family Tetragnathidae; genus Metellina; species Metellina segmentata. The sequence continues at coordinate 98,194,957 of OX375876.1, forward strand.
AATATAATCATGCCTAATAAAATAGTGTAGTATTGTTCCGCATATATGGTCGTCCCGATTATATGATCTGATTTTTCTGAACCGCTGAGCTGACCATATAGCTGATACTGACTGTAGTATAAATATAGTATCGTGAATTGGAGAGTGATTCATGACTATCATTAGATGTTGACGATGGAAATAATGTAAGATCCATTTTACCGATAGTGCCCAAAGAAGAATGCACTCATATTTGATGCTAATTGTTTTCTTAAGAGATGCATCACATATTTGAAACAAAACTTTGCATTTAACAAAATAAACAAGTTTAACAAAATAAAATGTCTTTCTTTGAAGAAAAATAAAGAAAGTTTTGAATTAACATGGGAGCAATTATCCCATATCCCCAACATATTACAAATCAAAATTGATATCGATGTGTTGTATAATGAATATACAGAGCTTCTGAACAAAGAGCAAACCGTTGACAAAATGTGAGCAGAATACTTCAAAAAGCATAAATAATCGGTCGAGCTAAAGAAAATTGTGTCTTTCATTTTGTTCACCCCTGAGAGCAATGCCTACCCAGAAAGAGTTTTTAGTCAGATGAATGGACGAAGGCCGAGAACAAAATTAATGTCAACGTGGTATAGGCGGAATTGTAAGTGAATCGTGTGCAGAATTGGCGAACTTTCTTACTGTGGACCAGGCACGTGCCAATTGGGGGGAGGGGCATTTCGTAACTCCTGCCTCCGAGGAGAAGGGGCGAGAGGCTTATTTCGCCCGCCCCCCATCCTAATTACCAAGGAACATTATAAAAATTTTTACTTGAAAAGTAACATTTAAGCATATTTTCATTTCATTCATAGACGCAGGCCCGGATCTAGGGGGGGGGAATGTAACATTTTATCGGGGCGGCAGATTTGGGGGAGGGGCGCAAATATTGGTGTGAAGAAAAAGTAATGTATAAAAAAAATTAAAAATTTATCAGACATGAACGTGTCGTACATTGTCAACACTCCGCAGGTACTTAAGATAGTTGGGCGACCCTTCGATGACATTGACAAATTACTGCAGACCATTTAATTAAAATGAAACAATAACAAACTGTAAGAGGAGCGTTACTACAAGGAAGCGAGGTACCCAAGCAGCCAGAAACATCCGCCACTTCAAAAATCTCTTATCCACAAAAACACTCACAATATCTCTCGGACACACTTTCAAACTTGAGGAGCGATGAAATTTTTGAATGCATTTCGAGGGAAATAAAATAATCTGATGAAATCTTCGATTTGGAGCTGCCACAGTCATCTCGAAAAAGAAAGCTTCCATGTCGGTAAGAATATTCCAGCAATTCTGAAAGTTTCACCCCCACCAACATGAATGAAACTGTTGATCTTCAAAAATGCTTGTTTGAAGTGGTTGACATAGTAACCACCGAAATTGAAAAACGATTCCATCAGCCAGGAATGGTGAATCTTTGTTAAAATAAAAGTGCTTAGATGCAGCAGAAGGAGAAATTTCTAAAGGTACTTCCTTGCAAGAAAAATTGGGTGTATATGCAAATGATTTCGATCTTGAAAAATTGGAAGCCCAGTTGGTTCTGTTATCTAGTGTAGCAAAAGAAAAATTTGTGTCGTCATTTGATATCTGCCAGAAGTTGGTGGTAGAGTCGAGAATAAATAAGGAGCTTATGAATGAAGTGTTCAAACTTGTTGAATTAATCTCCATTGTACCTGCTTCTGCAGCTGGAGCCCAAAAGTCTTTCAGTGCTCTCAGACGAGTGGAAACGTATTTGCGCACAAACATGACTCAAAAACGCCAACACATATCCTACACCTTAATATTCATGGGTTCCATACTGCAAAAATCAATCTGAACTCTATTGTTAAAAGAATTTATGTGTAGAACTGCGGTGAGCTAAAGTGTATTTGGCATATCAATAATGTTAAAATAAATTTTTGGCCCCAAACTGGTAAATAGGAAAAATTAATGCTTGATTAGTATGTGGTCGTAAAAAGATCTCTCCCCCTACTCTCCAACATGTCGGCACGTCCTTGCCGTGGACCTTTTTAGGAATAAATTGGAGAACGCAGCAAAAAGTGAAAAAGAACTACTATTGGAAAAACAACAATGGCAATAAAATTATAGGTTACTAGGGAATTCCGCCTCTTGCTCGCCTACGCTCGCTAAACCCCGATGATTGCTACGCAATCCCATTTGGTTTTCTTCGCAAACCAACACTCCTTTCGCAGAGTCAATCTCCTATCTTAGTAATTCGTATAATACTGATTTGAATTTCCGGTCCATGAAGTCACAGTGAGGTTCCTGCTCACTAACGCTCGCCATCCCACGGTGATTGCTACACAATCCCATTTGGTTTGCATCGCAAACTAACACTTCTTTCGCAAGTGATTTCGCTTTTTTTTTTACTTTAACTCTAATGCACCCTGAACTAATAGCCGCATCAGTAAAAAACCATCTCCATCTTGTTCCCTGTACAATATTGAATAAACCATGTTAATCTCGTAATTTTCTGATCTGTTATATTGCTTATATAAATTATATATTGATATATATGGATAACAATACAATTTTAGATTTATTGTTATTGCTATGTATAAAGAGGAACATCAAGCTCGTCAAATAATTAAAATTAAGAACAAAAAATGTAAAAAAATGTATTAGTTTTTTACATATTTTTTTATACACAAAAAAAGTTTTTTGGAAAACTAAGTAAGTTATGTCAAGTGGTTTCTCAGTGGAGAATATTGTGAAATGACATGTATATCGCACCCCGAAAAAAAAGTGACACAAGTCAAAAAAATAAAAGTTTCGATGTTATGTCATTGAAAAATATGTATGAGGTGACCCAGCGTGTTATATTACTATTCTATAGAATATAATAGAATTTAAAGACAAATACTCATCTAAAGTTTAAAAGAAGCTTATACCATTTCAATATGAGTTTTATTGTATCCTTTAAATTGATGTTTCCCAAATTCTCCTATTTTGAGTTGTGTCACTTCAGGGTGCGATATATATTTCTGTTTTCGGCAATATGTCCCGGAATTGTCTCAGAAAAGTTGGCAACCGTAATTCATTAAAATAATAAATATTTAAAATAGCAATAAAACAAAATTAAAGTTGGGGGGAGAAAAAGTTGTCTAAATATATAAATTTATGATTTTTGTTATCTCTATATCTCCCACAGTTGCCACAACTTGTAACAAAAAATTAGATAGAACCTTAAAAATTCGAAATTAATTCCGAGCGAAAAAAAACCCAGAAAATATCACTGCACGTGGCAAACGAACACAAGTTTCCATTTCATTTCAAAATATCGTCTGTTCCGAATATTCGGTAATAGTGTATGTTTCTCAAAGAAAATAAATAAGACTCTAAATACAAAAATATTAGAATTTAAATTCCATTTTTATAGTTTTGAGAAAAATAATTGCAATAATTTATAATAATTTTTCTGCAATTGTGACGCAAGCGGTTTTGTTGTGAGTATTTCTTTTAGCTCCGCGTTACCTTGGCAACGACAGAGTTTTTACAACGGCGGAAAGGACACGATGTAGTTAATGTTCTATAGTTCTCATCAAAAAATGTGTAAATTAATGTAAATAAAGCAACAATCATAGTTCTAGTTTCATAGGTCAGAACAAAATAGATGGCTTCTAGTAACATTTTCAATTTGGAATAAATCACATCTCGTGTCCACGACAGGACTGGAAGCCGTGAGTAATATTTCATTTAAACTGTTCTGAATATAGTTTTTTATTGATTTTGAATAACATGGATGCATTAAAAGCATGAAGACGGCAACGACGTTGACTATTTACTAAAGCTTGTAATGAATTTGATGTTGATGAAAATAATTTATCGCTCATTGAAAAAGTTACGAAACTGAAAAGGATAGAAGAGAAAGCTAAGCTTATGATCGATGTTGAAGAAAGAATTAGAGAAATGCTGTTTAGCGAAAATGTCGAGGATGTAAAAATAGATAACGATTTTGATGAATCGGAACTTTACATCGATCGATGGCGCATTTTACAACAGAAATTAACACAGCTTTTGGTTTCTGAAAATGAAGTTTGGTGTCAAATGCCAGTGTATTTAATCAAAATGCGTAACTTCTTTATCCGAAAATAAAGTTACCTACTTTTAATGGCGAAATTGAGAATTGGTTGCAGTTTTGCGGTCAGGTTCCAAACGATCGGTAAAGATCCTAATTTAGACCTACATGACAAATTTGCTTATTTATCGCAAGCAATGGAACATTGAAGTGTTGCTGAAGAGCAAATTAGAAGTTTTCCGCCTGGGGGAAATAGTTTTACTAAAGGTGTTAAATCCACTTAAATCTCGTTTTGGACGGGAGGAGCTTTTGATGGAACATTATATTAGACTTATTGGGTCTTGTTTTGCAGAAGCAAAATCCAGAAAAACACAATTTGTTGCGACGATTGTATGACTCATTAGAATCGAAACTACGAGCCTTAGAAATTCTTGGAGTTGTTCGAGACAGATAACGCTGTGATGCTCCATCTGCTTGTTGAATCATCTCTTCCAGATATCAGGGTAGGTGTTCCAAAGATCGCCCCTGTGCTTAATATCGCTTACTCATGTTTTGCAAGCTACTATGCGCGACATATATGAGTTTATGTAGTTACCTTGATGGTCTAGGGCAGTGTTTCCCAAACTTTTGGCATATGTGTACCACTTCTATAATTTTCGTAACGCTAAGTACCCCTCGTCAAAAAATAAAAATAATAAATAAATAAATGGATGTATTTTAATAACAATCAAAATGTATTTTTTTCTTTTTTTTTGTGACATACACAAAATAATAAGAAAAGAGAAATAAAATTATTCAAAATAAAATATAAATAAAAGTTATATTGTAAATAACGTTTATTTGGATCAATGAGAAGGATGAAATTGTTTGTGCTGAGATAACAGATCGTCATAATTTGGTTCCCTGGTTGTTAATTTTAATCTGAGAAGTGGTTCCACGTCCAGTAGTCTGTTACTTTTTTTCGCCTTAATGTCTATAAATGCTAAAAGAGCAACTTCACATAAATATGAAGTTGGAAAAGGCAAGATGTAATTTAGAACTTCTTCTATTAAAACCGGATACACAAGTTGCATTTGTAACCAGAATGATGTTAAAGTACTCTCCTTATATTTATTTTTCAAGAATCCGTCTGAAGCCAATTCCAACAATTGCTCTTCTTCCGCATGCGACAAATATTCTGGCATGGATGTTGTGTTAGTGTTAAACGTATATCTTGTCCATTCAATATTTTTGGTTAAATCAGGAAAATAGTTTTTCAAGCCCACTTGCAAACTCTCCAAATGCGTACCACACTTTGGGAAACACTGGTCTAGGGTTTTGCCACGCCACGGTCAAGTTTCCTATCAGTTATACCAACGTCACTATTGCATCTGAAGTATTTGGGACTGTGATCAACGTATTTTTTGTCTCCAATCCATTCAGGAAATTTCCAGGTAAGTGTTTCCAAATCAGAATTTTGTTTATATAACTTTAAGGTACATAAAATACTAAAGGTAGATATGTATGCTCTACTAGCAACTTGTTTTTAATAGAAGCTCTTAATTTCGCCTGGTGGGTGGTAATATAAACAAGGGTAGGCGATATTAGGAGCCCACTCTTGAAAATTCTCTTGGGAAACTTTTTGAAGTTTTACTAATTAACTTAAACTGACATAAGTAAAGAAGGTATATGATCTCTGGAAACCAAAGGAGAATAGTAGTTCCTAGTAATATTCATTCAGTTTCCAGCTTGATTTCCCAACCCCGGAGGCTGAGATACAGAGAAATATTTAGGATAGGCCATATTTGGAACACCTACCCTACTCTTAGAGCAAGCAAAGACACAGATTGTCTCACAGAGAATCGACAGATAGATGTGTTGACATGGAATCGAAGCTAGACAAGTATTTTGACAAGAATGATGTTGAAACAAGCTCTAAAACTGATTTAGATAACTTGTTGGAATTTCTGCAAGACGAGGTTGAGGCAGATGAAATACTTTCTTTGGCCAGTAAAGCTACGGTTTCCTAAGAAAGCGGAGCCGTTATCTAGCAGCCGTAATGTAGCTGTGGATGACGTCACTAAAACGTTGTTTATACAAACAGATGGCGTTGGTTTCCTAGAGAGCGTTGTTTGTGAGCGCAACGAAAATTAGCGAAGCCGCCATTTGCATGACGATCGTCAGAGCGGTCTCAAACAGTTGGGGGACCATTTTTTCTCTTGTAGTGGTAACATTTCATTTCCTGCGCCAAACAATTCGAGCAAAGGGAAGCAAACAAATAAAAAATTTTGATCGGCATTGTTCAGTTCGTTTTTGTAAAATCGTGATCGTTAAAGATAGATTGAAAATTTCAACGGATTTGAAATCTGAAGAAAATTTGACACCAGATCGATACCTTAAATGTGATTTTCTTTAAATAAATAATTAGTTATTTAATAAATAATTAAGTAGTCAAATTGAAAATAATTAAATAACAAATCTGTTTTTGTTATCGATCTGGCGTAGAATTTTACGCTGATTTGAAATCCTTTGAAATTTTCACTCTATCTTCAACGATCCCGAAGTTAGAAACTTGGGACCAGAGAATAAAAAAGCCTCTTTGTTTTGTTTCTCGAATAAAATAAACCACGGCAGCCGTATGTGTTGCCCATTTTCCACCGTATTCTGTCCGTCTAAGTTGATACCTTTGGTCTCTGTTTAGACGGCCGCCTAATTATGTCCGCGGCTTCATGACGTATCACGGCTGCTAGATAACAGCTCCGCTTTCTTAGGAAACCGGAGCTTAAGAGCTTCGACAAAACTACCCGACATGAAGCTTCACGTAATAAGCATGAATATAAAAAATCTCAAATTTCCACTGCATCAAATTTATTAAACAGAAAAAAACGTGCTGCAGTTACGAATAACTTTAATCAAGAACTATGTATTTTATTTTGACAGACAACATGCATCAGAGAAATGTTTCAAGGCAATATCAATGCCATTTGATGCTAAGAAAGGCATAATACCAAAGAAAGCTGCTTGTGTTTGAAAAGGAATCACATTGCTCGCAATTGTGGATCAAAATTAAAATGTATTATCTGCAGAAAAAAGCTCAAAACTATTGTATGTTCAAGGGCTTCCGAAAAAATAAGCAGACGAGAAATTCCTGAAATTAATTCATTGGCAAAAGAAGATAATGTATTAGCCAGCCAATCTTTTAATCAGAATGTTACAGTTTTATTACAAGCTTTAATGGTTCGTTTGAAGAACCAAAATAAAGGGATTAACGTACGAGCTATCATTGATACAGGGTCTCAAAATACATATTTTACTGAAGATGTCGTTAAGACTTTAGGTTATGGAAGCACTAATAAAGTTAAACTTAGTCATAAACTTTTCGGAGGTGTTGAAACAAAACAAAAGCTACATCAAAAAAGGATTAGTTAATATAAGGTGAAAGTGATTAGTATTGATAATAATTATGAGTGTCAAGTAATATGCTTAGATCCAAATGTAATGTGCTATAATATACGAAAAGTACTTAATGTTCCCTGGATGGATGAATTAAGGCAGCAAGGTATTAAGATATCTGATTCAAAAGACAATGAATTAAACCTTGCACGTGAAATCAAATTATTGATTGGATCAGATGTTGCAGGAAAACTCATGACTGGCCGCCAAAAGATTCTTTCCAATGGGTTGGTTCCTATGGAAACCCTCTTTGGATAGTGCTTAATGGGAAAAATTCCTGAAGACATGAATCATGAAAGTGTCGCAATGAAGGTAACATCCTTGCTTTTAAAATTTGCTTTGAAAATTGAAGATTTATATAATTTAGATATCATTGGGAATACTGACCCAGTCTGTCAACCGTCTAAAGAAAAAAAGGATCTTAATACTAAAACATATTTTTTAAATTCCGTAAAGATAAATGAAGAAGGAAGGTATGAGATCAGTTTGCCCTGGAAAGAAGAGCATTTATCCTTGCCTTCTAATAAAAATTTGGATAGAAGAAGACTTGAGAAAACAACAAGTAAGTTAGACGAAGAAAATGTATATCAAGCATAGCTAATATTTTGAAAGAGTGACTGTCTCTGTAAATAATAGAACTACCTACTGAGAACGAAGAATCAAAAATAGTTCATTACTTTACACATGGACCAGTACTTAAGGAGAGTAGTACAACCAAGATACGTCCTGTATTTGACGTATCTTCAAAGGAAAAAGGTTCACCATCTTTAAACCAATGTTTGGAACCAGGACCTAATCTTATTGAATTAATTCTTTCTATTCTTCTGAGATTTCGACAGTATAAGTATTGTGTAATATCTGACATTGAAAAATATTTCGTTTCAAATTAGAGTGAGAAAAGAACAATTTGTTGACATTGAAGACTTTCAGAAGACCGATTCAATACGAGAACATTATATTTTCCTTCATTTAGACACTTTTGAAGATGGAACTCAATCACAGCTCCTAAGAGAAAAAGACTACTAACCACACCAAATGCCATTCTTGCATGTCGAAGTATTTTCCACTCTTGTTACAACATTGTCGACATAGGAGACTTTCAGAAGACGATTCAATACGAGAGCATTATATTTTCCTTCATTTAGACACTTTTGAAGATCGAACTCAATCACAGCTCCTGAGAGAAAAGAAATACTCACATCAAAACCGCTTACGTCACATCCACCCACCTAGAATAATTTTCAAAATAATTCTAACTTTTTAATTTACGTTAACTAAATTTAGGATAATTGACCCATCAACGACAAAGTTTTAGCAGTTGCAAAAAATTTTACAAATCAAGTCTCTCAGGTGTCTTCACTGTTCGTCCACATCGAGTTGACTTAGGATTCGATTTCGTAATTTGTATTTCAATAGTATCTGTCTATGATGGAGATACCTCCAAGGGATAAACTCTCTGAATATAGGTCTCAATAACTCTCTGTGGGCAATTTGGACTCTCACTAGTCTAACACTTTTGTCTCGTCCTGGTATCCAAAGATCCAAAGGCCAGTCTATTCGTTTAACACTGTCGCATCCAATAAGGACAACTTCTCCAACTCTTACTGAAGGACATTTTCTTGTAAACTCAGATCTCTGTACTAGGAAACCCAAATATTCTGAGCGAAAACGTTTTCTAAGATCGACTAACAATTTCTGGCGATATCTTAAGCGCTTGTTCAAAGATTTTCCATCTATTCGATCACAGTTTGGTATCACAATCCTTTACATCTTGTAAAAACAAGAAAGGTGATAGTGGAAACATTTCTCCATTTGACTCTGAGATGTAAGTTAATGGGCAAGAGTTAATTATCGCTTCTGTGTCAATTAATACTTTATTCATCTCTTCATAAGAGAGAATAAATCTTCCTAAAACTTTCTTCAAAAGTTGTTTCATAACGGAGATTAGTCTCTCTCATCATCCTCCTCACCGCAGAGAAGATGGTGGATTAAAATTATAATTTATTCTTCTAGCGACACTGTATTTAACAATTTCATTCCAATTGAGGGTTTTGAGCGCATTATAAACACCTACAAAATTCGTTCCGTTATCACATCATATCACGAATGGTCTACCACGCCATCCAATAAATCGTAGCTTGAATGAATGCCTCAGATGATGAAGATGGTAACAGCTCAAGGTGGACTGCTCTGTATACAGCAGATATGAATAAACAAATCTACCCTTTAACATCTTTTCTTATATAAATAGGTCCTGCGAGATCAACTCCACAAATCTGGAAGACCGCAGCATCTCTCAATCTTTTCTCAGTCAATGGAGAAATCGGCGCACTTAAATGCTCTCCTTCATGTCTGCGGTATACATTACATTTGGATACAACATTCCTAATGCTTCTTTTGGCATTGAGTATATACAATAGTGTTCGCTTAATATAACCAATAAGATTTTGAGTGCCAGCATGAGAGTTTTTTCGATGCTCGGTTAAAATCAACCTTTTAACAACACTATGGTCATGTCATGGTAAATATGGTCTGAAGGCAAAAGTATTGGCTGACGAAAGTCATCAGTATCCTTTCGGTATGTAATTTTTGTTGTAGATCTTAACAAACCCTCTTTATCTTCTTACACATTTAATGACTTCAGCCTTTTCTCTGTTTCGGAAGTAAAAGATTCTTCTTGTACAAACTTGATTAACTTCTTTTCGACAGACTAAACTTCTTCAAATGATAATCCACCACATCTACGAAGTTCCTTTTGTTGTTTGTAGGAAGCTGTACAGGAATCTCATTAACCAACTTAACATTCGTATCATTTTATCATAACTGGAGAAGTATTTAGAATACCATCGAAGGCCATGGTAAACACATGAGGACGAATCTTCTTTAGTTTGAACTTCACACCATTCACTGGAACCAGATTGAGCAGTAAGACTTAGTGGAAGTTTTTCCATCAAAGCTTTTCCTTTTCTATTCGAAACTGTTTTTTCGTCTGGAATAAAAGCATTTGTAGGCCAATAAGCTTCACCCATTCTTATCCATGAAGGTCCCTCCCACCATCGAGTTATCAGTAAAGTGGCAACGCTGCAACCTCTTGATGGGAGATCAGCCGGATCGAGAGGACCTGGGAGATGTCTCCATTCTTCTTTCTTCGTAAGTTTTCTGATTTCGTAACTTTTTCACTGGGCGATAAAATATTTTCATCAACATCAAATTCATTTCAAGCTTTAGTCTCCACGTCTCCATTTCGTATATAATGAATAATGAATACTCATTTACATCTACGATGTTGCCGTCTGCATGCTTTTAATGCATCCATGTTATTCAAAATCAACAAAATTTATATTCAGAACAGTTGAAATGAAATAGTACTCACGGCATCCAGTCTTGTCCGACGCCAGATGTGATATTTCTATACTTCTGAGATTTTGACAGTTTAAGTACGACATTGATAAAAGCTTTCCTTCAAATTAGTGTGACAAAAAGAGGATAGAGATTTTTTACGTTTCTTTTGGTGGGAGTTCTGAGACTAAAAAATTGAAAATACTTCGGCATGCAAGAGTGGCATTTGGTGTGGTCATTAGTCCTTTTCTATTAGGAGCTGTGATTGAGTTCCATCTTCAAAAGTGTCTAAATGAAGGAAAAGATAATATTCTCGTATTAAATTGTCTTCTGAATGGCTTCTATGTCAATAGTGTTTTAAGAAGTGTGGGAAATACTAAGGAGTTATAACAATTTGTTGGAGAATCTATACTGAGATTATGTCCGAAGGGAAGTTCAATTTAAAAGGCTGGCATTGTACTGAAAATGATTCAAGTACAAAAACTCCTGTTTTAGGATAAATCAAAAGATATTTTGGGAATGAACCTAGACTGGCTCGATCGACTGCAAATATAGAAAATCACGAAGCTAGTCATTTTATCACTTGCTCAAAAAGTATTTGATCCAGTTGGTTATTTAAACCCTTTTCTTTTGATACCAAAGTTAGTATTGCAAAAAATCTGGAAAAGTGGTCAATCCTGGGATGAGAAAGTTGATGAGGCCACAAGAGAAGAATTCGAAGGGTTTATCAGAGATCACCTGCTGGAGAAACACAGATTGTGCGATGGATAAGGCTTTCTTCCAACAAGAAGAAAAGCTTGAGTGTCCACACGTTTTGCGACGCAAGCAAACATGCTTATGCAGCCGTCATTTTCTTAAGAGTCTGCGACAATGGAAAAGTGTCAGTTCATCTTCTAGGCTCTAAAACAAGGGAAACACCAACAAAACCAATCACCATACCTCGACTCGAAATGATGGCAACCTCGGTAGGTGCGAGATTATGCTCATCTGTACTTGAAGGCTTACAAAACAACTCGGGCATAACTCGATATTTTTGGACCGATTATGTTACAACATTAGACTGGATTCAGAAGAAAGAAACCTGGACTGTGTTTGTAAATAATCGAGTAAAAGAAATACTCACAACAATACCACTTACGTCACATCAATAGTGGTAAAATATTTTAAGTAACTGCAATTCTCAATATACATTCCAGCTACTCAAATCAACCAAATTATAATCTAGTTACTAAGATGTTTAGCATGAAACTTGCCTAAATGTATGCGCAAAGAAATTTTAAATAATATATTCACTAAACTAAAATATGATGTATCATATTTAAAACATTGCATTAACATATTTTGAAATAATTTTATGTGATACTTGTACAAACACACAGACACAAAATCGAACATAGAGCGGGAAGACGGACAGATAGACTTACGTAACTAAGTTCAGTCACTAAATGAAGATAAGTACTCACAGAATGCACAGTTTCATGAAAATATATGCAACCGCTTGGACGTGCATTGGGCGCACACACATACAGAAAGACACTAAACGCGCAAGAGACGGATTTGGCATCAGAATGACTCAAAACAGTTAGAAAACATGAAATGGGTAGTAAAGCTTCAATGTACGCAAACAAACATTCCATTCTTATTTATATAGATAATAGATGCTTGGTACTTCTTAACTGTCAAAATTGGAAACACTTTGAAATGGTTGTCGGAATGAAAAAAGGATGCATAAATCTTCATAGTTTTAAAAATATTTTCGTGCGTGATTTCTTGTCAATTCATCTACAATCAGAGATATAATGGAGAGTTCCCTGAAGACAGATTTTACGTTAATAATACACCCTGAAACCAATTTGATCATAGTAGATTGAAATTTGGTTAATCATACAACAAAAACATATGTAGATGCTTTAATTATTACAAGTAAAACACTATGATAGAAGTATCAGCCGAAATTATTTTTTAAAAACGTGCCTTATCCTTTTGTACTGTCTGTCTATCATAAAACTTTGACCTCAGGGGCATATTTCCTTTAGGTGTGTACGGGCTTCACGAACCCGAGGTACTCTAGTGATATTTTCTTTTCCCTTGGAGTTTCCGTACGAGTAGGCTTTTAGTGGGAGAACCTGGGCCGAAGGCCCTTCATCTCTGGTGAACTTGAAGGGAACTGAACTGCATTGGGCGATCGCCCTCCGGGAATATACAAGCGATCCTTTTCTGCTTTCGTCCCACTACCCTGTTTCCAATTCCATCTTTTCCCCTTTTCACGATATTGGTTACAAGATGTCATCTAATGTTTGGTCTAACAGGGCTCTTGGCTCCATAAAATCCCAAAACAACCAAGCATAAAATTGCTTCCTGCACTACGTCTGAGTGGTTGCGGTCACTAAAGAGAGAAATAAGGCTAGTTCATTTTAATTAGGGGTGACTCTCGGGGATGGCGAAATTTTATTTTGTTTATCGTTGAATGTTTCCGGTGAAATGAGGGAGCTTTTCTAGTGTACATTTTCTAGACAAGTATAGTATTCCCAAAACTGTCACTAAGCACTCCAATATGACAAACTTGAATACATTTATTCAAGCATTCTCGTGAAAAATAGGATAAGGCCTGTTTCTACGGCAAAAGACAGGGAAGACTTAATGTATCTGAAGAAGTTCTAGTTGTAAGCAGACAGTACTTTTAAAAGACTCGATAATTGTTAGTATGTCGTAAAAAAATCCCATGCTCTCCAATCTTTCCACAGGACAATCAAAAACACTAATGCAGGGCACTCGTCCAAATAAGTGATTGTTAACATGAAATTAAACAGAATAATCAAGATAATTATTTCTATAAATAATGTGTTAGATAAATGCTCTTTAATTAACAGTCGTATTGGATTTTTTTTCAAAGCACCGGAAGAGACGTTTTTTATTGTTCGAAGAAACAAAACTAACTTATTTTTAATCAAATGCGGAACTTGATGAAAGCATATGACGAGGAAATGAATCAGGAAATAGCTAAAGATTATAAACCGTCTCTGAATAACAGTTTCTATAGCAACTTTCTTCGTTTGGGATTACTTTTAGATAGTTGCATAAGAATGTGTGTTTTTCAACTTCCTCTGTTCATTTGTACTATGCTTCTGACCTTATTTTAATTGAACTTGTAATTCCTATGCATTGGGTATTGTGTGTTGCAAATTATTCAAAAGGTATGTATCATAATTTGAATTGCAGAGGAAAAGAAAGAGAGAAACCATGTCCTTTTTTTAAAAATTGCTTGATTTTATAATATTTTGCGCTTTTATTCTTATCTTATCAAAATTTCTTTCAGTGGTTTGCAAAGGATTTGTCTTTTGCAAGTACCAGTAGAAAAAAAAACATACTTTTAAAGATATTTGGAAATTTAACAGTAAATTTATAAAGCAATAAATCCAAAAATTAATTGCCCATATATAACCCAATGATAAAGTGAGTTTATCTTCCAAAAAATAAAAAAAGGAAGCACTCATTTACTTTGAAAGCAAATCATACTTTTTTAATTCTTGTTTTCAATTGTTACGATTATTTTAAAGAATTGTTCTAAGGTCTGCAATGCTTAATTTTCCGTTCCTCGTATTTTTCAATTCTAGCTCATTTGCAGGCAGCAAAAGATTCTGAGAAATCAATTAGGTTTTCGAAACAATTTCGTTGAATTGCAGATGAAAGTGATTTAGTGATGAATCCAAGTGCGATAAACTTTCGTAAACTGTCTCAAAGAGCACAAAATACAGGTCCCAAAGACTGTCCATGAAATTCGAAGTGATTGCAGCCGTAATTGTAAGTGTCCTTTGATAATATATTATCTATTTTGCTTTATTCTGAACTTATTATTGTGTTCATCAATAACTTCACATAAATCACATTAAGGTTAAACTATTTTCATTTCGAAATTCCAATATCGAAATTAGTTCTACACAGTTGGTATTTTGCTAGCTTGTAGTAAATTATGATGATGGTATTGATTGAAAACATCTGCTTGACCGTTAAGTTGTGAATACTACAAGTTTCTAGAATTAAGCAAAAAGATAATCCCTGGTTCCATGTTACACTGAAGATTATGTATTACTGATAACATGACTTTTTGCTTTTTCTCCCATTGCCACTGAAATCCTAAATAGCAACCTATAAACATTATCCATTTTAATAATTTATGTAAATGTTCATGGGAAATACCGAAACCTTTTACTATAGCAAAGCTTGAGAGAGGAGATTAGAAACTTGCTTACTGTATCATTTTGACAACATGAAGTTTATAAACTAATTCAATAATGCATTCCTTACTGTTTTTTTAATTTCGAGGTAGTAAAAATATTTAAATTATTGAGTCCTCGCTTGTCTATTGATGAATTGTAGGAGATAGTTGAAAATAGCTTTGAGCCATGACTAAACACACTATATTTGCCACGTACATCACCAATGAAGTTTCGTAAAAATTTAGAGGATAAATTTTCTGAATATTTTATTGTGGGTAACAATATTACTAATTATATTAAAAAGAACACAATTAGTAACCAACTATAGCCAAGTTATCAACCATTTCATTTATGGTAGGTAGTTAATTAACGTCGCACTGGAACAACATAAAGGGCTATTGGTGACGGTTCGGGATCTATTCACGAAGAGAAAGATCCAAGAACAACGCCTTTAAATTTTGAATCACGGTCAGATGACGAGATCAATACCTGAGCTGGCACCCCGTTCTTAAAACTTCCACACCACGCCAACGTGAGGACATTTGAAGCCACAAGAGATTTAACGTGCACCAGCCCCCGTGTTCACGACGGCTGGACCAAATTTTGAACTCGTAACCCTCCGGTTATTAATCCGTTGCTCTTCCATTTGGAATTCTGTGAAATCAACACCCCTAACTGCAACCGATTGTGAGACCACCATAATTAACTGCAACCGAAAAGCTACAATGGGACACGGGAAAAAAGTGCGCGGGAAATAAGAGACTTCCCGTTGTGTCTGAAGGAGGTGGATGTGTTGTCCCCTGCTCTGGCTATGTCAAGCCTATTGTCTATACTGTATATATTTTATTTAATTTTTAACTTTAATGTCCGCTGTCCGTGTTTTCCTTGAGAATGAACGTCTTATTTTTAAAGCTCAGCGTTTTTAAACCAGATGCCAATTCATCAAACGTACCAAATCCTAACAACTATTTGGCGCATGTCGCATGGATTGATGATATGGCGGTGTTGAATTATTGAGCTTGAGAGGCAATGTTTAGTGAGGTGTGTGCCCTGAATGTAGGTTCCCTTTATGTACCTTGTGAATGACGTGAGGAATGAATGGAAAGCTTCGACATAAATAGGCGGTAAGTGCAGTTACGTTTTGCTTTTCCTGTCCCTGTGTATTGCGAGAGTCGATCAACATCTAGTGTTACCGATAGTGATTTTATTTGATGATAATATGATTTTGTCTATATTGTATTCAATTATTGTGTGATTTTGCTTATATTGTGTTATTTGATTTGAATAGTATTTTTGATATATTATTTGCTACTTAATGGGAAAACGGAAAAAAAAAGTGAAATGTCTGTAGATAGCGTTAATGGTAGTAATGAGATTACTGTGTTTGAAATGAGGATTGAGCTTGCGAAGTATGAGGCTGTGCTTAAAAAGCTAAAAGTAGAACGATTAAGGTTGGAAAGTTCTAACCGCCAATCTAATACTGACTCAATTACACCTGTAGTGTTACGACATAATTCAGTGGTAGACTATTTTAAAACATTTAAATTTATCTTCCGGTATGTTCCCAAGGGATCTCATTACAATTGTGCAATATTTTGAAACTTTAAAACGTAATTTTGTGGCTTATTCAATTGCTGAGGAATTACATAGCAAAATCATCTTATGCGTCGTATCATCTAGCAAACCACATTTATCGTAAGCCCGATACGCAAGAGGTAGATAATTATGAAGAGGTTAAAGCGACTGCCTTTGGCGAACTAAGGGTTTCTGCCGAGAATCTAAAATATGAGTTTGACAATATGCAAAGGAAACAAAACGAATCGATTTTCAGTTTGCAACCAAAATTGAGCGGTACTTACGATATTATTTGACAAGTCGAAAGGTCAATGATTATGAATCTTAAGTGAAATTGCTAATGGCAGACAAATTGATTGTCTGGATGGCGACGTGAAGGCCTATATATTGCAGCAAGAGGGTAATTTATTTCTTAGTGCTAAGGAAATTGCACAGAAGGCGGATGTTTTTGTGAGTTCCATTCAGAAAGCGAAACTATGGAACGTTTTAATTTCCAAAGAGAAAAATCAAACGGCAACAGACAATTTTAGAAACAAAGTTTTTCTTGTGGGTCGCCTAATCATGTAGCTAAATTTGTCGAAGAACTCAAAGTCGAAGGAGAAACGAGTCGTAACGAGAGGTGTATGAAGAAGCAGGGAACGTTAAGATCAAAAGGGATGCCATTGTAGCTAGGGTAAGCTTAGAAGGGAGATCATTATCAGTACCAGTGGGGGCGGAAGACATACCCCTGGTGAAGAAAACGTTTGCGTTGAGAGCGGGGATTTCAGCCGAATTTATTTTCGACACTGGAGCCGAGATCACGTGTGTCCGCGGAGGACTTTTGGGTGAAGCTGAGGAACCAGTCAAGGGTCGAGTGGTCTTAGAAGAGGCTTTTGGAAATTGAATAGTGTAAATATTAAGGTTTTGAAGCTGAAATTATCGGGAAGAAATAGAGATAGAGATTCAGGAGTAGAAATTTATATATACACAGTCCAGTCACATTAATGTGACCACCTGTCAAAAGCCAGAATAACCACCTTTGGCAGAGCGGACCGCTGCGAGACGTGCAGGAAGAGAGTCAATTAGGTTTCTGAAGGTGTTCACTGAGATGTTGAGCCGTGCCGACTCCAGTGCCGTGGCCAGCTGCGCTAGATTAACTCCCTCCTCCAGCCTGGATCCTTCCAGCAATTGTTGCAGGGTGTTTGCTTTCAGACGTTTCACGCCGTATACGTCAACGTCCATCTGTCTGATGGAGCATAAAACGCGATTAATCGGAAAAAGCCACCTGTCGCCACTCTGTGGACGTCCAGTTGCGGTACTGGCGTGCAAATTCCAGCTTTCGTCGTTGATGAACAGCAGTCACCATAGGTGCATTAACCAGGCGTCTGCTACGGAGGCCCATTCGCAGCAACGTTCGCTGAACCGTTGTTGAGGATACACTCTTGGTAGCCCCTTGGTTCATCTGGGCGGTCAGTTGCTCAACAGTTGCACGTCTATTCGCCCGAACGCATCTCCGTAGCCTTCGTCCGACTCTGTCATCTATAGCCCGTGGTGCACCACATGTGCCACGCCGCTGATTTTGGATATTGCCATTTTGCCATGCACGGTATACTTTTACCACGGTGGCACGCGAACAATTCACAAAATTAGCCGTTTCCGAAATGCTTCCACCCTTGGCCCGAAAGCCAATAATCATGCCTTTTTGGACGTCGGATAAATCGCTACGTTTCTGCATTACGCCAACGATTGAAATGCTTTCCGATGCCCTAGCACATCCTTTATATACACTCCACTGCAATGTGCTGCCACCTGCCTTTTGCGATTGGTTATTTCACGTTGACGTCGAAAGTAGGTGGTGGTCACATTAATGTGACTGGACTGTGTATTTATAAAATAGAAAAAATATATAAATTTATATTTATATATTTATAAAATACAAATAGAAAATATTTGTTGTGCAATTACACCTACTTTATGTAAGGAAGGTTTATTGTCATTGCATGATTTTAACGCTTTAATGCAGTGAGAGAAAGGGAAGTTTTCAGATCAATTGTTTGGTGAGATAGGTGTAGTTACCACGCTTAGTAACACAAGAGGGAAAACTGAAACTTCTGCTGATATCGTTGAATCGGAAGACGAGGTTAGTTGTAATGATAATAATGGGCATGGAGAGATAACAGATTTGGTAGAAATTCAGGATAGTTTAGAGATCGAAAGGGGTGATCGAGTAAATGTAGAGTCAGAATTCGTATCACAGGAAAACGGAAAACAGTAATAATTATTGACGCTGATTCTACAAATAAACTGTATGCACGTTGGCAAGGACCAGTAACAGTGTTAGGAAGAATAAAATAGAATAGCTATACTGTAGAAATTCCGAATGGTGGACAAAGAACGTTTCATGCAAGTAAAATTAGAGAATTTAAGGTTTCGTGTTCAGTAGTCGATGTAGTTTTTAAGGAAGATGTAGAATTCGGAGATATTCGAGAAACACCACGGAAGGTAGAGACAAATATATTTCGGGATAATCTTGTGGAGTTGCTGAAGGAAACAAATGATCTTACCAATCATCAGAGATCACGATTACGTGAAGTTCTTTTGCAGTTTCCTAATTTCTTTTCTTGGAAAATGGGTAGGAGAAAGGTTAGAATGCATGAGATAAAGTTAAAAGAGGGAAGCGAATTAAAAACGACCCATAGATACAAAGTGCCTATGCCAATGCAAGCACAGGTGGAAGCGCAAATTCAAGAGTTGCTAGATTTTGATTTGATTGAACCGTCAGATGCGGAATTCAGTCATCCGGTTGTATGTGTAGTAAAAAAGGACGGCGGATTGAGATTATGTTGTGATTTTAGAATGGTTAACTCACATACCTGCTTGAGTGCATTTCCAATGCAACACATTCCAAATTTGTTAGCTAAAGTAGGAGCGACAAATTACATTACTACAATTGATTGTCAATGAGGATATTGGCAATTACCCTTGCATAAAGATAGCCGATATTTGACTTCTTTTACCTCACATAGTGGGCAATATTAATGGAAGGTAATGTGATTTGGATTATCAAGTGCAGGAGCTAGTTTTCAAAGAACTATGAATAAAATATTAGCTAAACATAAGGATTATTCAGACGCTTATCTAGATAATATTGCCATATTTTCTCAAACACTGGAGAAACATCTTATTCATATAGGTGCAATATTAAATGAATTAGAAAAGAACGGTTGGACGGGTAATATAGCCAAATGTAAATTTGCCCAACATAAAGTCAAATTCCTAGGTCATGTAGTAGGATCTCAAACACAATCACCAGATCCTGATAAGTTAAACGCAATAAAAGAATTAGACAGCCCACTACCAAGTCAAAAGTTCAAAGTTTAAAGAGGTTGATTGGGTACTACAGGAATTTTGTGCTTAATTTTGCAGAAATTGCGCGTCCTTTAACTGAGTTAACTAAAAAGAAAATGCCACATAAAATAACCTGGGGAGAGAAAGAAGAGAATTCTTTCAATATTTTGAAGAAAAAATTATGCAGTTTTACACTTCTAATGTCTTCTATTCTGGGTAGGCAGTTTTACCTTACATGTGATGCTAGTCAGAACAGTGTAGGGGTTTGCTTGAGTCAGTTGGATGATGGTGGAATTGAACGACCTGTAGGGTATGCAAGGCAGAAATTACAGATCCACAGAGAGAGTGGCCAGCAATCCATCGAGAAGCATACGCCATCGTGTTTGGACTGAAAAAGTTTGAGGAATGGACATTCGGAATGAAAATCATTGTGATTTCGGACCACAATCCTGTAGCCATCCTCTGTAATACTTCGCAGAACTCAAAACTACAACGATGGGCTCTAGCTTTGCAGAAATATGAACTAGAAGTACAACATCGTGCTGGCTTGCAGATCCCACTCGTAGACGCACTAACCCGATTAATTCGAACGATGCATGCGTTGAAGGGAAGAATTAGCGTTAGGCGGTAAACTGCACTAGTGTTAATCGATCATCTATAACTTGACTGATTAAAGACCTTGCTGATGTCTAAGACAATTTTCAGGGAAATTTTCGATAAGTGTTTTTTTATTCAGTTTTATGATGAAATATTGATGTTTCTGTGTGTTTTAAGTGAATTTTAAAGTGTGTGGCCTCAAGGTCTTAGGACCTCTGCGTCCAATTTCGGAAGGGAGGTGTGAGATCACCACCCCTAACTGCAACCGAATGTGAGACCACCATCTCTAACTGCAACCGAAAAGCCACAGTGGGGTGCGGAAAATAAGAGACTTCCTGTTGTGTCTGAAGTAGGTGGATGTGTTGTCCCCTTCTCAGGCTATGTCAAGCCTATTGTCTATACTGTATATATTTTATATTTAATTTTTAACCGTAATGTCCGTTGTCCGTGTTTTCATTAAGAATAAACGTCTTATGTTTAAAGCTCAGCTTTTCTTAACCCAATGTCAATTCATCAAACGAACCAAATTCTAACAGATACCGTGACCAATCCATTTCATTTGGGGCGTGTCACCGAAAAAGGGTCTTTATCCACTCCCAGTAATTTTCCAGTAGTTGCGAAAAACCGTTGAAAACAAATTCAAAGTGGTAACAGCTACAAAACTTTTTTGAATTATTACCAACTCATAATATCGAAATCAACAAAGAAAGTAAACGTAAAATGTATAAAAGAGATGTAACGTTGCTTCAGAATTTGAATACGAAACCTTTTACTGTAACCAATTGGATAAACGAACAAAAGAAAGAATTATGGAAATGAACTTTGGTTTGCTTCAAAAATTGGATAACAGCCGTAACGGAGTAGCCCTTGGTGTTGGTTTGCTTCGCAAACCAAATAGGAATTCGGCGTGACGTCACAATCTCTTGCAAAACTATAAATATTTATTTGAAAAATTATTTATTAATAGAAAATTACGCGCATAAAGTAACTATCTGGTGTCAAATTTTCCGCAAATTTCAAATCCGCTGAAATTTTACTCTATCTTTAACGGTCTAGAACAGTGTTTCCCAAAGTGTGGTACGCGTACCCCCAGGGGTACGGGAAGAGTTTAAGAGTTTGGTGGGGGTACGCGTTGCACCGGAGTTTGGTGGATTGATTATCTATTTCTCAAAGTCGTTATTATGCATTGCAAGGCGATGAGTGCACTGATATTGAGAATTTTGCAAATCTTATGGCGTTTGCTAGATACGAAAAAAATCAAGAAATTCATGACGACTTTTTATTTTGCCAGCCTTTATTAGGTCACGCAACAGGAGAAGATATTTTTAATGTTATGAAAAAATTTATGCAAGAGAACAAAATTGATTGGAATAGATGTGTTGGAATAAGCACAGCTGGAGCAAAAAGTTTGGTGGAATTAATAAAGGACTCGTTGCAAGAATTAAAAATGTTGCCCCAAATGTCATATTCACACATTGTTGCATACACAGAGAGGATTTGGCAACACGTAAGATGCACGCTGATGTACAGAAAGTTCTGGATGAAAGCGTGAAAATCGTTAACTACATTAAAAACCGTCCTTTGAATGCACGACTTTTTTCGCAAATATGCGAAGAAATGGAAAGTAGTCATACCCAGCTTCTTTATCCTACCGATGTTCGTTGGCTATCTCGAGGAAAAATTCTAAATCGATTGTTTGAAATAAGACATGAACTTTATTGTTTTTTAATGATAGATTTGAGTTGAGAAATTGTTTACATGACTGGAAATGGCTTTGTAAACTAGCATACTTAGCAGATATATTCTCTGTTTTAAATTGCCTCAACTTATCGTTACAAGGCAAAGAAATTTCATTGTTTCACGTTCAAGATAAAGTGAACGCTGCCATCGCAAAACTAAAGTTATGGCAAAAGAGAGTTGGCAATGGAGAAGTAGACTCGTTTCCCTCTCTTCATGAGTTTATAACACGTCCGACTACTAAAATTGATGCTGATACTCTGAAATGCATAACGCAGCATTTGGAGAGTTTGCAAGTGGGCTTGAAAAACTATTTCCCTGATTTAACCAAAAATATTGAATGGATAAGATATACGTTTAACATTAACACAACATCCATGCCAGAAGATTTGTCGCATGCGGAAGAAGAGCAATTTTGGAATTGACTTCAGACGGATTCTTGAAAAATAAATACAAGGAGAGTACTTTAACATCATTCTGGTTACAAATGCAACTTGTGCATCCGATTTTACCAGAAGTTCTAAAATACATCTTGCTTTTTCCAACTTCATATTTATGTGAAGTTGCTTTTTCAGCATTTGTAGACATTGTCGAAAAAAAGGAACAGAATATTGGACGTGGAACCACATCTCGGATTAAAATTAACAACCAGGGAACCAAATTATGACGATCTGTAATCTCAGCACAAACAATTTCATCCTTCTCCTTGATCCAAATAAACATTATTTACAATATAACTTTTATTTATATTTTACTATGAATAATTTTATTTCTCTTATTGTTTTGTGTATGTCAAAAAAAAAAACCATTTTGATTGTTATTAAAATCCATCCATTTTTTTTGACGAGGGATACTCAGCGTTACGAAAATTATAGAAGGGGTACACATTTGTCAAAAGTTTGGGAAACACTGGTCTAGGAGATAGAAAAAAGAACTACATAAGTTAAGACTTTGTTTTTTATCGACTACAGGTAAATCATTCCTCCGCGCAAAATGAAAACGGAAGCGAAAAAAAAAAATTTAGAATATGATCTTTTATGCTGTTGCCATTCTAAAGAAAACAATAATTAAATTTCATTAAATTTATTTACAAATGTTCTAGATTGAATTTTAAAATTCACTACGACCTTAAACTTGCAAAAAATTCGGACTGCCTGTGTGCCAAATCTCATTACTGTAAGTGGAATAGATTCGTCAGGACTTCGCGTGCAAGAAACAAACAGACAAACACTTCCTTTTATAATATTAAAGAATGATAAGTTACCCGCCATCTGCTTTCAAGTAATTTCCGCACATACGATCTGTCGTGGTTTATTTTATTCTAGAAACAAAACAAAAGGGCTTTTTTTATTCTCTAGTCCAAGTTTTTATCTTTGCGATCGTCAGATAGTTAAAATTTCAACGGATTTCAACAAATTTTACAATATATCGATACCTTAAATGTGATTTTCTTTAAATAAATAATTTTTCAATTGTGACTTTTATATTTTCGTAATACGAATTTAGCCGCATTTGACGAAGATATTAATTAAGAACACCAAAAGGGCTATTTATCTCGTTTTATAGAAAGATAACTTGAAAGGAGTACTTAGCTGCCTCATCAAATTTGAAGTGACAAGATGTAGTTTTTTTTTGTAGTAAGTCCCTATTAAAGTCAGTGCCCATTTTAAAAATAGTGTAGGGCTGTGAAAAAACGGTTTCATATTCCGTTGGTTGTATTATTAATGGTAGCTTACGCAGTATTTTTTCTTTGTTTGACACGGAAAAAATACCTACTGTTACTAGTGCTAGTGTTTGGAACAAACACTAGGTCTGCTGGCAAAAAACGAGTTTCCAGTGATTGACGAAGCTTGCCGTTCGACGCGGGATTTCAAGAGATGTGATTGGTTCGTTGGATATAGGCCTGCTTCTAAATATGGAACCTTCTGAAGCGACACCCTATGTTTGATTGTATTTTTCCTCTGGATAAAACCCTCTTTGAAACATCAATAATTTACCAATATATGCGTTGAGCTGCACAACTCTATGATTTTTGTATACAAATGATAAAATTGAGACATCTTGAAAATAAATTCCTTTTGACTTAAAAAAAAACCCGTTCAAAATATGCAAATCTTTACTATTTTGTCTGAAATCCATAACTATATTTTAATTGCTTTGAACCTTTTCTTCTTACAGGAGTATGAAAATATTGAATGTTAAAAGAGCAGTGCATCATGTACAACGTCCTCTAAACAACCAACAAAGACAGGGACGACGTGTCCTTGTTTTGCTTTCTAAGTGACATCTTGAAAAAAAAATAGAAATGATGCAAATCTTGACGCGAAGTGTTCAAGAACTTTTACTGTTTCGGTGTACTTTTTTAAGTACTATGAAAAGAGTGCGGTTTTTGTACTTTTTAATATTTTCATTTTCCACGTGTCTCTTGTATAGTGTTTGTTACTATCCACTCTATTTTCAAGTAATTTTGAGTCGCTTTTGGGATGCCAGAGAAGAATTTTATGTCGGTGATTTTGTTTTAAACACGCAAGGCTGCAGGGTTCCATTGATTGATCCATTCCATCCAACAGTCTTAGAATACTATGTAAATACCAGTGGTGATGTACCATGCACCGGGAAAATATACTTGAGTATAGTGGATAACATATTGGTTCCAGATTATGAACAAATTAGAGCTGACTTTGAGATTGTGGATTTAAAGGATTTTGTCTGCACTTTCAAATCTATTTTGAGAAATCCAAAAAATCTTACCGCTGGAGCAGACGATATTTTCGAATACGGCAAAGAAAGTAAACTGAGTTTCGGCAATGTGTTTCCAGCCGAGTTCGCTAAAGTTGTTTGCAAAGTGAACGGCACGGATGTGTACGAAGAATTTTTGGCTTCTACACCCATCAAGCCTGAAGTTGAAGACGCATGCAAAAAACCCACAAACTTTGTGAAATCCCCTGTCAGTCAACTCAATGTCATCGTCGTTGGTATAGATTCTGTTTCAAAAATAAATTTTAACAGGCATTTTAAAATTACATCAGAGTATGTCCGAAATAACATGTCCTTCTACGAATTCCACGGGTTTATGAAGGTGGCAGACAACACTTTCCCGAACTTAACTCCGATGCTGACGGGACATTTTGTGAAACATTATTTTACAAGAAGAAACAGTAAAAGATATTTTGACGATTTAGATTTCATATGGAAGAATTTTTCCTCAATTGGTTACCGGACACTTCTAGCAGAAGATGCTCCAGGTATGGCGACGTACAATTACGCCAAGAACGGATTTCGGTTTCCTCCAACTGATTATTTTTTCAGGCCTTTTACGTTAGCCATTGAAAAATCTTCCTGGAAAGAGAAAAGCAAGGTAGATTGTTTCCAAGCCAAACCTGAAATAATTTCTTTGTTCGATTACCTACGCAGTTTCTTGAAAACCATGCAAGACAGACCCTACTTTGCCTTCACTTGGGCAGCAAGATTAACGCATGGGGACGTCAACAAAGCCGGCTATGCTGACAAACCCACATTCGAACTGCTGCGAGACATCAACGATAGTGGGGTTTTGAACAAAAGCGTGTTGATATTCATGAGCGACCATGGTATTCGATTTGGTGGTATTCGTAAAACATACATTGGGAAGATGGAAGAAAGAATGCCATTTCTGTTTATATCTTTTCCATCTTGGTTTTTGGATGCCCGTCCTAAAATCGCCGAGACTTTGAGAATCAATCAGCAACGTCTTGTAACACCCTTCGATCTTCATGAGACTTTAGTTAGCGTATATCAAATGGCATCTGGTGACTACACTCATCAATCTATCCCATACGGCTCAAGTTTATTTAACGAAATATCTCCCTTGAGAAACTGCGAGAGTGCCTTCATATTGCCTCACTGGTGCGTCTGCCACAAATACAGGAAGATATCAGCTGCAGGTGAAATACCAACCCATGCAGCGGCTGCTTTAGTGGACAAAATCAACCAGATGACGGCGTCCCATCGGCACGTCTGCTTGGAACTCAAACTTGATAAAATTTATGATATAAGAGTGAGCGAACCAGGAACGGAAATGCTTTCTTTCCTGGAACTTAAACATTCTGGAGACGAGAAGTCGGCACTTTTCGGAGAGAAGGCCAAGGCCTCTGGAAGTGTTTTGTTGACGGTCAGAACAAAACCAGGAAAAGGCGAATTCGAAAGTACGCTGCAAAGTACTGGCTCTGAATACGAAGTGGGAGACATTAGTCGCATCAATGCTTACGGACATGCAGGTGATTGCGTTGACAGCGCGGAGTTGCGAAAATATTGCTTCTGTTCTTCAAATTTAGTTAAAACGTAGGTCTGACCTAAACAAGATTTTCTCACCGAAAAATTGAATTATGAAACGACGTGGAGAACTTTCCTTATTTCTACAAGGAGTTCCACGCTATGTGAATCCAATAAGCTTTTGACTGAAAAAGAGCGTCGTGTGCGATTTCAGAATAATATATCTCTTTATATTATTGCTCTTTCGTAGCGCGAAAATTAGGCCTAATTTGAATTTGTTCTATGGTAATAATTAGCTCAGGTATTGCTTTTGAATATCAAGTATACCAATGGAAAATTTCAAACTTTTTCACTGGATTTTAAACAAAAAAAAATGCAATGTATAGTTTTAAATCGTATTTAAAAATAAATTCAAGTTTTGCTGTACCAGTATCACATTCCTAACGAATTTAGATGTAATTAAATAGCAAATGAATCCTTAGATGGAAGCTGTGGGAAATAAAAAGGAGAACATGGTTCATTTCGTAAATATTTCTTTAATAGCTTGATTTACCTGATCGGAAAACTTAAAAAGTTCTACAATTCATTAAGGAATAGAATATTTTAATAACTTTTACTTCCATTGGCTATCTTAGGATCAGGCCATACTGTTTCCTAGATATAGGGTCAGAATTTTGATTTCGTAAATGTATAATTGATGTTTCTTTCTGCTCTTATCAAATGGTAAAAAAAATTATATTTGGTTAATTGATACTTTTATTTAATGGAATATTTGTCAAATGCTCAGATGCTAGGACAAATTGCAAGCATGTTTCGCCCAGCGAACCAGTTGCTTAGCAATCTGTGGGGTTTGACGAGCTGTAGAGAGCAGAGGAGAGAGACCCTTAGCTTTATATAAAAGCTATAAGATACATACTGTAAACACACATGTTAAAGACGAAGCGAATCAATCGATTCATTTGCTGGTGCAACTTCGTAGCATCGATTTTTCTGAAAGCTTGTTTGATTATTCTTAGTTACCACATTTATTTTAGTTTACCGAAACACGAAGAGGGCTTTTTACTTCCTGAAGAAATTTTAGAGTATGCTGGTCCACACTCATATACCTCAAAGAGGAAATCAGAGAAAGATCTATACTACCGACAGACTCGTTCAATGAGGATCGGACTTACGAACTGGAGTCTTCCATACACGATGCTGTTAACTATACGCTCGACGGCTCTGTTCAGTTGCTGATAGGTGCTCTAGTTTTACAGTGCTGGCAGTTTCCAGTTTTGTTTAATTTGTAATTCTATGAATCTAGTTCGATGTTTTGTAAATAAGCTAAAGAATAAATTATTTAGTATTATATCCTTTGTAAAAATATTTACTTAATAGATAGTTTGGTAAGGTAATTTTAATTAACGTCTTACTAGAGCAACACAACGGGCTATTGACAACGGTACTGGATCAATCCCCAAAGGAAAATATCCGATGACAACACCACGTCATTTTAAAAATCAGATGACGAGGCAAAAACCTGAGCTGACTTCTACACCAACCCAAGGTGAGTACTTTCGGTCACGATAGATTTAAGGTGATCCAGCCGTCTCTAGATCATATGCTTACATATATCCATACAATGAGTCGGATTCGAATCAGAAAACTTCCGAACTAGGGGCTAACACCTTAACCACCAGACCGGTTGGTCGGCAATAGATAGTTTGGTGTGTCATTTTAAGGTCATTTTATGCCACACCAAAAAAGGGTTCCTTTATCCGAAAGGTAAATAATTTATCAACGTCAAACTATGCACATTAAAATCACAATAAATTTATCTACTAATGTTGTTTTTCCAAGTCATGGAAGTTGAAGTATAATTGATTTCATGTAGGGAAAATTGATTGTAGTGCGACAAGCTAAACAGGTGATTCTACCAAACCGAAAGTATTTAAAGAAAACAATTTAACTTTACTCGAAGGAAATACTCAAAATAAATTTTGTTCATTACGAAAAAACAACATCTTGGCATGAAAACGAATCGGGGCATCTTTTTTATATTTAAAACTTATACAATTCCCTGGTGGTTTATTTAGTTTTGAAGGTTACATTATTGATCAACGTGATTTAAGAAACCACAAGGAAATAAGAGAACACAATACATTTTCAATAAGTTTATTAATCACCCAATCTTTTAAAAAGACACATCACAAACAAAAATATTTTACTTGTCGTTCCCAGAACGACTAACACAACAAATGTGAATACAATAATGCTGGCACTTAAAGTAAATCCAGGACTCCTTTCAACCACAGCAGTAATTCTCGCTTACCACAAGTGATAAATCTCATTCGGTAAGTGCAGTTCCCAGAAATCGTAAACCTTTAAAAATCAGACCCTAGAATATTTTTTTACAGTTCAAAATGGAATCCTAGGAGATTTTCGATTACTGGTTTCTCTTACGAATATGCATTCGTCTTTGCATCTCAAAGAAGAAATATAAGGAGAGTTGAGCACAGAGTAATATCTTAAGATGGAAAGTCAATGAAACTGAAATGGATCATGCGTTACGATTATAAAATTCCATTCTTGTCTAATAGAGCAATAATCTCTTTGGATTTATTGAAGAAAGTTTATGAAAGTGTGTGACAAGGCATATATGCGTGACAAGGCGTATTATCATTGCAAAATCAAGTAAATTCTCCATAGCCGGGAAGATTTATGTTTCACAAGCACTTAAGTATATTACTTTATTATACTGTATTTCTTCATGGTACTTTATATGTAGTACAGATAAGAGTTGTTTGCAGTCTTCTGCCTGCGGACTTCAGATACTTGTGAAAGTTTTCTTTTGACGATGGGAAGCCATAAATGCGTGCTGTGTTTTACTGCTTAGATGAAAACTATGGAATGCGTGTTTGCACAGGTGGTACATATGAAAATGAAATGTAGATACATGAAGAGATATGTTATTTCAAGGCAGTATGACGCCTTCACACCAATTCAAGTCACTTGGGCTTAGAATCCAGTCAGTGATGTGGATAACTCCATTTTTAGTTGGAATATCAGATTTGAACAGAGGAGAATTATTGGCTTCCACCAGACGTCCTATAACAAAAATTTAATTATTATCTGTTCCCGCGCCTAATAAAATCAATTTACAAGTTCATTTTGCAAGTGTTTTTCTATAAATGGATTTCAACTGTTCAAATAATCAATAATGCCTAGGAATATTTATAATATCAAAACCTACACTGATTAAAAAAAATTCTTAAATTTTTATAATTTTTATTATTTTTTTAAAAAAATGTTTGAAATGCAGGTATAACTTTTTATTGAAAAATAGAGCTAATGCTTCATGCTTATTTTCATAAGAACTTTGCTCCTTTCAAAATGGTATGAGTTTGCGTTTATTTTACTTTTAATCGTCTCATTCGGACCATTGATGCTTAACTTGTATTGCATTATACTTCGTGGATTTAAAAGATTAGGCAAACTAATCCATAGCGCAATTGAAGAGGTTCCGGATTTAGAAGCTGAACGAAAGCATTGCATTTGATAAATGCAATTCAAATACATTTGAAATATTCAAAAGTTTTTATTTCACAAAATTTTTTCGTTGCATGCATAATGGTAACAGACCTTATAAAACCATCAACTTCTGTTGAATTTCATGATGAAATTCATTCGTGAGAGCATTAACAGTCATCAATTCAACAATTTATCGATATAACAAAATCTTTACGGTTTTGATAACGATTCTAAAATCGGGCCTAAAGCAACAACTTTTGATAAGTATTAAAACAAATTCCATACTAGCTTTTGAAAATCAAAGGAATTTTCAATAATTAAAAAACTTACTGTAGCAGCCATCTACCCGTATTCCTACTCGTATGGGTTGCCTCTGATGTAGTGACGTAAGATACTGGCCATCTTTCAGGTCTCCACTGAAGTAAGCACCTTGAACAATGTGATATTCTAGGAATTCTAAATAAAAATAGGAATTATCATTAAAGAGTTCCCAGAATTTTAAATATTCAGTGTCATAAGAGCAGATGTCTGTTATGATTTCAATAGGAAATACGAATTGTTAGCAGAAATATTTGATTTCATAACATTCTTCGGACAAATTGAAAACTCAACGAGAGAAAAAAGGTTGATACGATAAAATATAGGTAAATCGTGAGATTACTAGAATTTAAGAATAACATCATACATCGAAGTCTCTTAACCACTGTTTCGAGATTTCCGAGTAATGCAGTATTCATTTTCAGAAAACACATTTAATGACTAAATTACCATATCTAGAATACTAGAATGGATTTTATTGGTCAAGATTGTCAAGGTTGGTTTAACCTTTACGCTGCGGCGCTTAGATTTTTTCAATCGTCTCGCAGAACGGCTCTTTTCCCCGCATTTCCAACACCCCTCACCTTACTTGAGCGATAGAGCGACCTTACTTGAGCGATAGAGCCTTGAGTGGCATTTACGACTGACACTTTCCTTTCATAGTATTGTGTGGCGTATCGTTTAGATTGAGAGTGATATCAGCAGATCGAACTTGTGCCTTTCCCCCAAAGCGTTCACACCTCACGGTCGACAGGGTAGGGTACCCCGAACAATAAGAGAAACCTTCTAGAAGGTCAGTCGCTGACAGCTCGTAAATGGTGATCGATGCCAGCGGTCACTTAAAAGGGGGATAACATCCACCGTACGAGATCTATACCATGCCGCTGGTGTAACCGAAATTTTAGTGGTAACAATTGTCTATCTGCCTCAGCGTAAGGTTAAAGTCCTGCAGGGAAGACTGCAGATTGCAGAACATATATATGCATGTGAAAACTTCAGAGGGTTAATATCTTGCCAAACTCCCGTCCTTATTGACTAGATAGGCAATTTTGTTTAACGATATAAGTGGTTTTCGATGCGATGTCCCGACCATATCAACATCTGCTCAATTTTGCTTATGACCAGATATTTCATCATCAAGATACTCTCGATTTTTTTTTTGATGATGATGAGATCAATATCTGGCCAGTGTTTCTTCAAATGATGAGATGTCTCGTCCATCAAGATCTGGTCACTTTTGCAAATGAGGACATACCTCGTCGAGACAATTACGAGCAGGGTCAAGACAGTTCTCCAACAAACCTTTTGAATTGGAAGAAATGTTGGTTTCATCTTTGGTGAATAATCGAAAGTTTAATTTCAGAGCAACCATATTTCCAAATATCATCCAAATTTTTATATACCAGTCAGATGTTTTATATTAATTTAATATTTTTATCAGTTTCGAAGGTGCCACGAAAGTATGTGTGATAAATCTTTTTTAATGTTCAGTTACTTGTACATTCTACCAATAATGAATTGAATACATAAATCCCATATGAAGCTGTTGAACCATTTTGAATAAATCTAATATGATATAACTGTGGATTGAGTAAAATTCCAAAGAATGGTGTACATAATCTGACCTCTTAGAAGAGTGACGTTTTCTTTTAGAATAGCTAATTCCTCGCTAGGAATTTTCGTCAGTGCCTCGTTGCTTGGTAGGAAAACTGTATAGGGACCACCTGCAATGAAAATTAGATTACTATAATATTGTAATAACATAATTGTGTTGTCCTTTGTTAGGAAGCGATGATGGTCCTCCCACTGGGTGCTCCTTCACAAGAGACCATCATTTCCGGCCTTGTAGTGGCCAATGACTATGTGCATTTGTGCCCGCCATTAGAAAAAAAAAAATTATTGTAATAACACCAAATGGCTCAAATGTACAATTCTCATCAAATACATGAAAAGATGCAATAAGCTGTGAGAAAATTTGTAACATTTACTCAATACATTTAATAAAATTGTGAGACTGCTGAGAAATATTTCGTCAACTACTTTATTCCACATAACACACTGCCTGTATTTATACAAAAAAATTTATTACACAAATTGTAGAAATAGAAATTGCATTTATAATTTTTTCGGTCACCAGATATTAATAATGTTGTATTGGATTACAAAATTCGGAATAAGAAATTATACTTTACCTTAAAGGATAGCTAGGTTTGAATGTTGTGTTTCATGTTTCAATGTAGGCTATGAAAAACCAACAAGGAATACAAATTTACAGTTTATTTGAATTAATTTCAACCTCTTCGTAAATAGGGTATGGATATTATTACTCATTTATGGGTCCTCTTTAAAAATGTGTTGAAAAATGTTAAAAAGGTTTTGTAAAAAATATATTTCCTTGAAACATCTAGATATTCATTTTCCAGGTACATGTTAAACTGATAACTTGGTTATCACCGAAATAAAGTAATTTTAATAGGGCCATCCTTATACAGAAGGGACTGTAACAGAAGTGCAGGTGAATGTTTTTTTAGAGACAGTCACTGATGTTCTATGTGTGCACCGTTAGTCACAATACACAAATCGAACCGGTAACGCATTTCTGCCCAGACGCGTGTTAGGGTATCTGAAGCAAGTGCAGTGATAGCGTTAGCGATAAGCTGTTTCAACTCCGCTTAATCAACAGGAAGATGAGGTTTAAATACGTTATCTTTATGTAGCCCCAAAGAAAAAAGTCACACGGTGTTAAATCAGAGCATCTGGGTGGCCATTGGGTTAGTGGCATGCTATAGTCGACGCTTTGTCCAATCCATAGGTGAAGACGATGTTAATATAGGTAATTTCACATGTCACCTAACCAATGGGGTGGTTGTTGTTGTTGTCGTGTGGGCCATATATAGCCCAATTGAAGGTGCCATTGCCCCGGAGAGTTGGACTTCTTCAAACATGACACATCCGTTTTACAGGAAGGTCCCTTTCACACATCCATTCACTCACACATATCGTAATTTAGATCCCAATCAGAGGCCGATAACCCCCTGAACAGGTACCCCCAGAGGTATTGATTTGGTATGGGAACATGGGGGACTTTGTAACCACGACCTATTTAACGTGCCCCAGCCACCATTAGCGAACACGACGGTCTTTAGCCAGGTCCAAGCGCCGATCTCGCAACCATCAGAATTGCAGGCTCCTCTGAGGACAGAACCCACAACCCTTCCCAGTGTGGTTGTGCACCATCCAATTGGAGAATAAAGTTTTTCGAAATCTAACAGTTCGCATTTGTCTTAAACTATTCTTGTTTTGCAGCATCTGGAAACTGTATACGTAGTTATGAATCACCCTGAATTATATTTTGATGGGAATCGATTTAGAACTTCTAGTAGTATGACCATGAAAACTTCAAATTTGAAATTCGGGTAGCTGTAACTATAATTTATCTCGATCTAAAAATAACGACCTTTCTATGTCGTGATGATCCTTGAAATTTACACGAACTTTAGGATTAAATATATCCGGATATAAAGGTAGTAAATTTATGAAATTTCAAATTGAGACTAATTTAACGATGCAGAATCGGATTATTTTATCGAAATATGGTGTTTCTCTAAGAAATTTTGTTGTTTGTGCACAATTTCATATAAAGACGTCCTCTTATGCATATTTTTTAAAATCTGAATTTGTAGAGGACGTTATTCCTAATTGAATAATTCCTTAGAAATTGCTCTAGTAGAAATAGTGTACGAAATAAAGGAGGTGGTTCGTTTATTTCCGTGACTGTACGTTGGTTGGGTTTTTTAAAGAGCAAGGACATAATTGGCCAAGATGCACAAAACACAAGAAAGACACCTTTAATAACGAACCAACACATCCAGGGTAAGTTACAGGAATAAAACCTGTGTCATCTACAATTCTTAGATTGATAACGCAGTGGGAAAACCCTGCTTAGTCACACGTATATGTAGGTAGGTAATTAACGTCACCCTGGTGCAAAACAACGGGCTATTGATGACGATCTCGAAGGGACGATATTCAAGGACAACGTGTCGTAATTTTGAAACCTGGACAGGTGACGAGAACAACACCTGACCTGGCACACCCCATTCTCTGTACTTCCATACCACGCCAACACGTATATGTACGATAAGAAGTAAAAAATATCCGAGTAAACTGTAAAAGAAGGGAACTTCATGTTAGAGGAATATAAAAGGGCATCCCACTTAAAATACCGTATTGGGAGTTCCCTGAAAATGTTTGTCCACAAGGAAAAACTTACGTGCTGAATATATGCATTAATAAAATGTTTCACTAATAAAGGGTTCTATAGTGTTTCAACTGAAATATACCTTACAAAACAACTTTCGTAAACACCATATACATGATAGTAGAACAAAAACTGCCAAAAAATGTTACGGCACTAATAAAATAAAAGCGGCAGCACTATGAAACTATAACGTCTACAAATTAATGAATTGTAGGTAAATTTCCTTCTTACCCTCTTTCATAGTGTCCAATAGTTTAGTGACGTCGGCCAGAGTAAGAAAGCCATCATACTTATTACATGTTCGCAGAGTGCTGATGATGTCTTGATCCGCAACGGGGCATAGCGTACCATCAATTACGTGGATCAAACCTCCCTTTGGACCAGAAACATCCCCGTGTACTATACGGTGTCCATTCACAGTTACAGCCTGAGGAGTAGAGAGAAATATATCGATACAATGTGGCGATTCTTGCCATTTTTACAAATTCGATATTTCGTAAAGACATGGAAGTACCCTACACCAATAGCATTGTCAGAACTTTGTTTGGTGGGGTCTTAGGCAGAACACGCATTGATAAAACATCAGTCCTGTGACATAACATGCCGGATTTCTGAATCTAACCAAAAATTGCTAAAGAACTGATTGCTTAAACGCGTATACATAACAGGTCATTTTCAACTACAATTTTCAAGTCAATGCCTTATAAATAGAAATAAATAAATATGTTCTAAAAGAGAAACATAATATATATATATCAAAAAAGAACGTAATCATACAAAAGTAAAATTTTGACGACATAGAATTCAAAACAATTTAAGTAGTACATATGAACGCATTTAATATTAAGTACAGTGTGTGTTTAAGATTTACTAAGCATCTCTATTAATTTCAACTGCTTTTTCATGGTTTTAGTCTCTCTTATTAATTTGTCTTGAGTTCCGTAAATTGTAATTGTGAGGCTTCTTAAAGGAAAGACAAGTTACGAATAACGAAGTGAAACTAAGTAACGCGTGTTGAGGATAATATCTTATCACCACAGAAAATGTGTAAAAACTTGAAAATGAAAGTACAATTTAAATGTAAACCAACAAATAAATTCAAATAGACCCGAAATATTTGAAAAAGTGCCGGATTTCTGAAGCTGTTAGTTTTCTGGATGCCAGGGTTTTGAGGATTCATTACACATTTAGTTGCCGACCACTAATTTTAAAGTAAATTACTATTCCATAACAAAAATGAGAGAACTCGATTGATTTGAGTTTACAAAAGTTTTCCTAAAAAAAGCAGTTCAGAAATGGAAGATTCTTGCAAAAATTGTGTGATGCGAGGACAAAAAACATGAACATTTTCTATATTACTTCAAGTACCAAAGAATATTAAAAAGTGTTTACTCTAAAGATGAAACCGTTTTTTTTGTGTGTGACAATATATTTTTTCCTAATGTCCAGTCAAATAAACATCATTCATCATAGCCCAAAAAGACGGATTTGTGAACCGCTTGGTGAACCATTGAAGGGAGTGAGTTCACGTTTCACCTCACAAATTTTAAGAGACTTTTCCCCTTCCTTTTATAGAGGCCACACAAAAACGCATGCCTTACCCCGGATTCGAACCCCTTTCGTTCCAGAAGCTAGCACTTCGACCACTAGACCTATTGGTCAGCCCTAGTGATAATAAATAAGAATCTGCTTGGTTCTGGTATACAAAATTCTAAAACTTTTCTCATCATGTAAACATTTAAAAGAAATTTCAGCTAACCAAATGAAAAGCAAAATTATAATTTTAAATATACTGAAGTTCTTAATGGTATTACAAAAAGTTGATTCAATAAACAACTAGTTCAATAAATTGTTGACCAAATTATATGGTGTTATAATTCAACATACCTCATTATTATAGTTGTTGACGAAAATTGTGGCATCGTTAGCCCGTGAAGTTAAACGACCACCTTGCTTGAGTTCGTTTAAGGAGATAGCATCCATTATGACATGGTTGAGTAGAGCTATTGTGAAATCTGGATTGTTTTGTCTCCAGTGGTCAATCAAATTAGACGGCAATCTTGAAACAGCTTCGTTGGAAGGAATGAACAATGTATATGATCCTAGAAGGGAAAGTAGAAATGACTTTCACGTTGTATTTTTATTACTGTTCTTTCAACAGTCAGCTCTTAAACATATCTACTGGGTTCCCTTCTCCTAAATATAAATCTCAGCGTCTCCTTTGTATTAGAATTGTAGTTTAACGGAATCAAATATAATAATTTATTACACTTCAATTAAATTAAATATTTAAAAACATTACATTTTAATTATTATGTCAATTTAACTGCATTTTAATTTTTCAATTAAAAACTTGAAAGTTATATTTTATACTCTTTTTGCAAGTCAGCGATAGGGTTGGGTTTCCTTCTTAATGAGTTATTCAACAGTACTCAATGCCCAAGTTATTATTTTCATACACAAACTTATTTTTCTACAAGACTAATGCAGCCGGAAAACAGTTTGAAAATTTATTCTACATCCCATTCATACAAAATTCAAACAATTCTTGTTGGTAAGAATGTTGATTTAAGTTTAGGACTTAAACATCTTAACCCCAAGACAAGAATGAGCTTGTAGGATTAATTGCCCACTCAATTTAGGTCTTACTTTGTTTCCAGTTGTATAGCAGTAGTGTTTATGCGATATAAAACGCCTTGGTTGACCCTCAACTGATTTTTTTTTCTATTAATAATGTTAAGTTTAATTAAATAAATAAACATAAGTTCAAGTGATTTTACTGTTGAATAAACTAGATTCAATTAAGAGAGACCTAGTCTACAGACACTAACATTTAAAATAATATTTTCATAGTAACATATTGTATTTCTGAACTCACAATGAATATTTCACTTCGAAAAATGCATTTTTTATTTAAACTGTAGACGCAGAAAGCATATTCCAAACTGGAAATTTTAACCAAAAATTAATCAATATACTGTCTGTACGTTACATTTTGCAATTTTATACTTTACAACCTTTTTGAACACGATTTAAATGATGAATGATTTGAACAGTGTAGTTAAGGTTGGCCCTGAGCGACTGTATCTAAAGAGATGGCAGTAGAAAATATTTATTAAAAAATGGTTTTATAGGAAAATATACGTTTTTTTTTTATATTCAATAATTCAAAGTACATTTGGGTCGATTTCATAGAAATATTTTCCATTGCTATGCGTGTAAGGTGAATACTTTAAAAAACTTCATTTTGATTGTAGAGTTTAAAAGTAGATTCTCAATTTCTCCTGTAGAGAGAACCGCTTGCATTTCAAATGCTATTCAGAATACAGAGAAGATACTAAAACATTATAATTTCGTCTACAAACGTTTGAAATATACAAAAAACAAGGTGACCCTTTTCTTACATCTGGGAGACTGCTTTATTTCGTTCAGGACCAAAACGTTCAGCTTCTTGTATGTTTGTGTGAATATTCAGTTATTAATTGGAATTTAAAAATGGCATTGTAAATAATAATTAAAAACAAAATTAATATGTTTCATGTTTAGTCAACTTTATCATACTTATTTAAGTAAGTATGATTTATGTTCAATGTTAGTTTCGTTTTGACTAAGGCTGCACCGCTTCATTTTCTCGGTGTCTCAAAAGTTCTAGTTTCGCCTCTGGATTTGAACCGTTTTCCAAATTTCGGAAAAGTGTTTCTTCCACTGTAAGTAAAGAAAATCACATCGAGACGTTTATTTTGAATCATCGTATGTAACTAATCTATCTTTCTCGCACGAAATACTGGTTGTTAAAACTATTACGCTACTATACTAAACTATTACGCTATTGGACTGGATTGCATTTTCTTCGATTTGTGTAACCGAACAGTCACGTTTAGATGTCAATTATGAGACTAATGGGTTTACCCTGAAGATTACTGTTCCACTTTCGGATATTGAAATCCTTTTTTAAAAAAAGTGAACAAGGAACGAAAATTAAACAAATGAAAAATACTCAAATTGAAAAATTCATATCTTTAAATTAGTAATGTATAATATATTTTGATGTTTGACAGTTTATACAACACAAAAAGCATTAACCAGTTTCATAATTTCACACAGTACAGATACAATAGTTTGACAAGATTAACCCACAAATGTAGTCGCTTCGTTAAAACAGATTACAAAGTAGAAAAAACTACAAATGTCAAAAATGAAAAAATATCCTAAACTTTGATTTCGTTAAAATAGTTTCTATTTTTAGCTTGCTTTACATATTTATGCTGAATTTTAAATTCCATAAATGAATCAAGACGAATTAATTTTAACTTCAATGAATTTAATGCAATTTATTAAAAATTTTATGGGCATCCGTGGCCATTCTCATTTTGAGTATTTTCCCATTTGCAAAATGGGCAGTCACCTCCCGTCGTGATCTATATGTTAAGAATTTCAGAAACATCAATATCCATCAACAATAGCCGTCGGTCTATAGTAGGTTAAAGAATACACACAATAAAAAATGGCGAATCAGTAAGCATATTCAAAAAATTGTTTATTCGTTTCATTATTTAAGGAAGGGTTCAGATCCAGGAAGAAAATAATTACTTACTGTTTGCATTATAGCATAAAAATGAATTATTTATGGCATTCAGAGACCAACTGAACACGATCTTCGAACTTTTATTACCTTTAGTGCATTTGAGTTGGTTTATTCTAGTTCATTTCCTCAATAATGATTCAAATAATGAGAGTGTTCTAACCAGAACTAGGATGGCCTCTGCCCTCAAATGGTCAGAATCAGAATAAATTACCCCCTAGGTAAAGAGAAAATAAAGGATTGAGAGTGTTTTAGGTAACGGGCCCTGTGTTGTACATAATGGCTGTTTTCCGTATTTACACTTTTACTTTCTTTAATGGTTACCATGGAAGAAGAAGATTAAGGCCCGGTGCACACATCCGGTATTTCAGCGTGCGGCGCCGCTGCGGTAACGCAAGTGCGTTCTGAGAAACACTAGATCCAATGGAGTAGTGCACATATGCGTCCGGCGACGTTGCGGCGACGCACGTCCCACTTCCGTGCAATTTGTACCGCAGCTCGCCGCACACGATTCTCCAGTCTGAAGTACTTTGTTTTCATAAATAAAATGAATATAAATAATAATTATTAAATGGTTGTATTCAGTAACGCCTATTTTGTTTCAAAATCTACTTTTTTTACACCAAGTAAGCGAAATAAACACATTTTCTTCGATAGAATATTTATCGCAAATGGCGCAAAATGAGTACTTGCATCATTTCACGGTTATGCGTGCATAGTTGGGCTTCTGTGCCGCAGCGACGCCGCACGTTGAAAATCCAAATGTGTGCACAGGGCCTTATAAAGACCACGTTCATTCAATTTTTCTTGGCCAGGTTCTTTACCATCCGCGATTCATCTTTACTGCTGGTCGTTGCTTTCGATCAGTTTCAAATTTTTGTGCGACATGTGTGGGAATTATGTAATTTAAATTTTAACACACTATAAATTTTGAACTCACGGAACATCAACGAGAAAATAGTACTTTTTCTGAAAATCCTTTTTAATCAAACGTTTCGTGGGGACTGTGTTTTTTCTATGGGTTGAGGGCTAATTTAAGTAACTAAGTTACTACAAATTGCGATTCGTGTTTATTAATATGACTAAAGCATAACATTCGACTAGAAAATGCATTTCATATTTTTTAAACACTAGGGACTCCGAACCCCTTCTCGCTTAAAGGTACTTTAGAACAAAATATCACGGCGAAGTCTGAAAATGTGTACGTGTTTTGATCATTTACGTTAGAACTTTCGCTTTTTTTTTATGACTGACACTTCTTAATGCACCCTAAACTAATAGCCGCATCGGAAGAACCTTCTCCATCTTGTTGCCAGTACAATTTTGAACGAAACATGTTAAATTCGTAATTTTCTGTTGCGTACTTTCTCGGAAAACTGTCTGAGAATCAATCAAAAAAAAAGTTTTCAATCCTGCGGCAGGGGCAGTGACTTTTTTTAATATTAAGAGAAATAAAAAATGATAATTTCTTAAGTGCAACTTCACAACATTACTGTAGTATTTTTGGCCTACATTTGTTTATTTCGCGTAAAGAAATTAACAGAGAAATCCATTACTTTTGTTGAATTTTAAATTGTTAAAGCAAAATCAAATTTTATATAATGGCTAAACAGGTATAAAAATAACTAATTTTACGTGAGAATTTTCGTTTTCTACAAAATATAAACATACTCCCCGAGAATGTTCAACACTTTTTTTTTAGCTTACCAATACTCTGATTTTAATTGAGATAACTTCATTTTCTTGGATAAATCTCAAATATTTCAAATTTTGGTGTTTAAAAATTGTTGAATATATTTAAACATTTCATGGCAAGAAGTGTGTTCTGGAAGCTATCTAAGCTATATTTGTAACATTTTCATTTTAAAGTCACTCTTCTCACCTTCTGTAATCTATTTTAATCTAAAAATTTATTTTCCAAAACAATACATAATCACAAAGATTCCGTGTTTTAAAATTGTTACCACCATAAATGCCTTACAAGTTTCCTACACCAACTCATAACTACCTAAAACTATCTTCTTGGAATCCAACTGCAATCTTATTCCCATTAAGAATCAAGGTCTTTCAACGAAGCAGTGTGAGAAACGGAGAAAAAAAAATCGATTTGATTTGTATGTTTTAAGGTTTTTTTATTTTCACTGGAAGAAGGCAAGATAGACACTTATTCGTTAAACCATACCAAACATGGCACACAAAAAGTCTTCAGAACATCTATTTTCAATTTAGGAGAATAAAAGTAAACAGCAGATTAGAAGAGAAAAATCCGGTCATAACCTTTCTCTGCCACCAAGCCAGACTAGAAATCTCATTCCTAATTCCCCAGTGACCTCAAAAAAACGGCGTTCCCAAGATTAACCTTTGACTTTCGTGCGTAAAAATAAAACAAAAGTCTCCAAAAACCACACCTGATTGTTTTCCCACTTGAGATATTTTTACCTCGAGTTCTATGTCCAGTTTATCATAGCAAACGCCGCTGGACAGATGTATTCAAATATTATACCGGGTCAAACACTTGTTTTCCACCGGTTTAAGTACATCACCATTTAATCTGCATATTCATGTTTGTTTCGGTTTGTAATCATGGCAGTCTTTAAATATTAAACCAAGCCCTTTCTAAATATAGAAAACATGATGGCAATTTAATGGTTTTAATGAATCTAAGCGAATCGGGATATTTTTGTAAGCCGAAAATAGTATTAAGCATACAAAATTCTACCCGAGTTTCCCAATAACGAATTATAACATAAATAACTGAAAAAATTGTATTCGACTTTGGATTCTTGTTAAACTTACGAATAATGAGTAAGGAAAATGAAGTCTAAAGAAACAATGCAATATAAATTAGTGTAAACATATCAGAAAGGTTTATTCGAATGGTGTTCAATTTTTAAAAACCACAAACATCCTTCGAATATTGAAATTTTATTCCTTGATTGTAAATTCAGGTTTGGATTTTCATTATATATCCAATTACCGTTCCCTGCATGTATTTTAGTGCTTTTAAGTATCTAATGAATGATTAATCGATACTCGATGATAATCGAAAGCAAAGAAAATCTATTTGAATTTCGGTACCATTTTTTTAATTCATGAAAATTGCACTTTACACAGTATGTTACCCTTCGAAATTCTGTTTCTATATCGAAGAATATCTCTCTTTCAGATTCTATAAAAGAAAAGTCATGATTGTAAGGGGAAATGCGTGCATTAGATTATTTATTCGAAAACGTTTTGAATAAACTCGGAAAACAATTCGAAGTGAGACAGTATTCGGCTGTGCAAGAACAATTCGCACATTTAAAAACATCTAAGTTTTACATTCTGTATCCTGTCATTTTCTCAATGTCAAATTCCGATAAGGCAGTCGTTGAACGAATGTTCGGATTAGCGAAAAATCGTGAGGAACATATCTGCCAAATAAGTCTGGACAAATAATTCAACCTGCTGCTGATGGTGAAATCGTCAAGGGTCATTCAAGGGAATCGTCTATGAATGGTTCAGATACAATCCTTTTCACTGCTATTATCTTTTTATATCCTTCTTTTATCTGAACTGCGGAAGGATGTAACGGGGAAAGAATACGCCATCTTGACCTTTTAATGATGGCTTGTTTTGGTGGTATTTCACCCTTGAGCGACAAAGATACAATCATGGAGCATTTGATATATTTTTCTGCCTCTGATGGGTGGCTATTTTAGGTTTGATTGCACCTAGATAGTACAATCATAAATATACTATCTGAGAATAAAGAATATGTATTGTCATAGAAAGTAATCTTTTCTGAATGCTGTCTATTTTGAGGCGCTTGTATGAATTCGACACGTCTATCGTTAGTATCTCACTAGCAGTATAGAACTCAACTAACAGAGAGGTTTTTACGATTATCACATGTTAATTAGCATTGGTGTAACCAACATAAATCTCACTTTTCGTATTTTCAACTCTTTAGAAATACATGTACAAAATAAAATTAGAAAAATGTTAGAGAGAATTTGTAAAAACTACTTTCTTTTTCGGTAAAATAAATTTGTGCGTAAGAAAAATACACAAGTGGATTTTCTGTAAAAATCGTATACATCCAAAGAATTCAATAAGCTAATTTATCAAAATGGGTATATATCAACAGTGAAATAAGAAAGGAGTAGGCTATCTCTGTGAAATTTGAATTTGAAAGTCATTGGTACAAAGAATTTGAAGATCTTTGTTGATAAAACAAAAATCGATGAGACACATTTTATTTAGTATTTAAAATAAATAACTATTCATTTCTAACAATTTTATGGCAGAGATATACTTTTAAAATGTCAGAAAGTTTTAAGGAAAATCGAATTGTATTTACGAAAACTAAAATTGTTTTTATTATGAGCAAGATACAGCAATTCCATTATGATATATTGGGAGGTGGGTGGGTAAATGTTTTGAAAATTTTCATTAAACACATTTAAAAAATTAATTTATGATCTGAAGTGTAAATCTCGAATACAAATCCTCTGTTGAAACTAAATAGTTCCCAAACTCTTGTTTTCCGATAAATTCGTGAGCTTAATATTTTAGTTGAATGATTCGGATTATTAGTCATTCCTTGACCTCCAATAAATGCACCAATGGGGAGAGTGGTGTACCTAAGATACAGTCAAACCCAGGGACAGAGTCGCTGTAATTAATAGAAGGAAAGGGAATTTCGTCTGAACAGTCTAGGATGTTATCAGTCACTCATGTGGTTTGAAGGTGGTAACTTCAACAGATAAGTCGTATTTTGCATTTTTTTTTATTTTTGCCTACCTAAAGCCACCACTAAAATAAGAAATAGGTAGCAAAATACTTCTAGTTCAACGTGAGTAGCAGCAAACCCCACTAACTTTGAAAAAAAAAATAGAAAATTCAAGATAAAATTTAATTACCTCTGATACAACACCTTTCCCACCATTATTAAATGCATAAGTTTCATTAATTTACTGAAAACCTTTTTTTAGATATTTGAGTAACTATTTTTTTGTGCAGCTATGAGATACTTTTCCCGTTAAACTAAATGTAGATGACGGTAAGGTTTTTGAGGTAGAATGAGCTTTCTGTATGTACCCAGTATTGGATACCATGAAGTCAAATACATATTGGTTTTCCGGTGGTTTGCACTGAAATTTCTTCTAAGAAAGATAGGTCTATTTAACGGACAACAAATTTCTTTACTACACAGCCATTTAAAGACTAACTATTAGGCTTTGGGTAAAAAAAAATGAAAAATATAATTATTTTATAGTGCTATATATATTTTTTTAAACAGTTAACAATATGTGTGTGACAATGTATA
This sequence comes from Metellina segmentata, assembly GCA_947359465.1. Classification (NCBI taxonomy): domain Eukaryota; kingdom Metazoa; phylum Arthropoda; class Arachnida; order Araneae; family Tetragnathidae; genus Metellina; species Metellina segmentata. The sequence goes on from OX375876.1 coordinate 98,239,474, forward strand.
AATCATTCACACGAGAATACGCATTTAATGTCTCAGAAAAATTGTCAGTTAGTGGGTTTCTGTGTGTTATAAGCTGACAATATATTGATGTAAGAAATCTCAAAATGTTTTCACTAGGCATTCTGCTCTATAATAATTCCACTCGAGTAAACTCTACTATAAATCCACCATTGAGCAAGAACAAAAATATATCGTAGAGCACAAAAGAAATTGGAACATGGTTAATTTTAGAAGAAAGAAAGGATTGTGTTGATAACGGTCTCCACGAAACCAGTAGACATAAAAAGAATCCAAAACGAGAAGACAAAACCAAGATTTACTTCGAACAATGAATACAATAGCAATCGCGATTATGAAGAATTACTGAAGCATCGTTGCTTTCTTCGGACGCAAAGACTGTAGCACCTCAAATTGTTTAAGAATTATTTTTGCACTTAGATGTAAGTATGTTCACTTGACAAGCTTCCTGATCTAATTGCTTAGTTGTTTCGTACAAAGAATTAAATACAAATATGTGTATCTGGAGAACAGAATAGAATGATTGCTGAAACTTTAATTTGAGAAGTTTCTTGGAACTACTGTTTGCTATAGATATATGAACCGTGACCACCTTTTGGAATATTCGGAGTTAATGTAGAGGACGTTCATGATGGTATTATCCAGAACTTTTGAAACAGATGAAATCTTCATATATTATCTATCTTTTCCTTTTTGTTATGGGCTCTAACTTCATGTGTGACATTGTGACATATGGGGACTAATAGATGTATTTGTCTAGCCATCTTAACAATCAAAAAATTATTTTCGAAATTGACAAAAGTCGTTATGCTGTCTGGATTGTTAAACGGTTCGGTTACAAATGGGAAAGAATATAACCAAAGAAGTTGCTTAATGTTTGAAAAGAACAAACAATCTTTCTGATTTTATAAGGGTTTTCTATTCTCTAATTCATTTTGGTTTCATGCATGCAAATTAGGATCTGAGTAATCATAATTGTACCGAAATGTTTTGATAAACTAATGAAATAGTTGATTATAGTATTTCAGTCAATTTTACAGAATAATTAAAATTGTACCTTTCCCTCAAAACTTTCACCTTGGGTATGCTAATTAAAAATTTTTTTTAACATGGAATAAAAACATAAAACCTTCTTTTACAGATATTTCAATCGACCTACAAGTAGCAGGCTGTAGATGTTGGATTTCGTCCTGGGTGTATCTATATCTTTTGTGTCAGAAAACTTTCCTTGTGTGTATGTTAATTGACTTGATGTTGTTTGGTACAGCTTTGCATTATATGAACTTTGCGCCATAATTCCCAACCACCCTGTTTGCAGAAAATTTTCTTTTGCGAAGTATCGTGGCTACTATTACTCGAAAGCTCTACTTTCGCTTTACAATTGAGATTAAGGTTCCGCAAATATTTGTGGTAAAATTCAGAGGACATATATATGAGCTTCATTAAGCAGACTTTAGACACGGGTACCAATTTCTTTATTTTTCAACTTTTTTCTCCAACTTCAACTGTGTGAAAAATCCGAAAAGGATAAAATAAAGAGAAAACGTAGCCTCCATCTGCCGTCTGGTTCTAGTGTCACGAAAAAAAAGTACTCGGTGTTTAACTTGCACAGCACAATATTTTCCCTTTTTCTCACACATGTAACTACCATGAATTTTACACATTTATTGTAAATACCATGAAAATTTATAATTTTAATGTGAAATTTGTATGAGATTGTCTGTTACAGAACAAACAAATGTTTCAAACTTTACAAGGAATCCCATGAAAAAGCATTAAAGCGACTTACCATCAGTTGACAGCATGGCCTCGATTTCGTCATCTGATAGACCGACAAACTCAAAGAACGCTTCTGCGTTCAAAGAGCGGGCTATCTCCCGAATTGATGACCCGAAGTTTTCGTCGGGAAACCTCTGAATGGGTGCACAGTTACGGTTGCAATCACAGGAGCCGCTTCTGTCAATCTGAGCATCGAACTGCCTGCTTCCACCAGTGGTTGTAATTAGACCAGCATTTGTAGATTCAAGTTCTGAAAGATGCGCCAGTAAAGTTCATTTGCTTTAAATGCCATAAGCTATGTCAACAGTAAACAAGTCACTCAAAAACGCTATCCGTCTATAGAAAAGTGTTTGGAAACAATCGTGAAAAATATATTTATGAAGGATACTTATCGTACGTAATATTGTAGGCTACAATTGAAACATACTAAGTCAAAAAGCCATAGTGGTGAGAAAACGAAGGGAGATAGCTCTACTCCCTAGGCTTTACTCACTGTGTTTCAAGAAGAATTCTAAATTACATGCCAAGAAAAAGTAACAGTGAACTTTACCAGGTCCAATAATCCTCACAGTCTGGTTTATAAAAGCTAAAAACTCATATTAAAAAAAATTTGAGTGTGCTTCATTTGTAACCGACGATATATCTGTATGCAGTTGACTTGAGATGTTCATCTTCCAAGACAAAAATGACGCTCCAATCACATTTTTCAGTCACAATATGCACCCAATGCAAAATTTCGGCTCCTGGCAAGCTAAAGTTTCACAAAAAGTGTATCTGCGCCCAATCTGGCAACTCTGGGTCATAAATGGATGCATTACCGCAACTTGAGCAAGAAAAAAGTACAATGTAAGTGTAGTAAGAGTTGGAGAATATATATCTCCTATAAACTTTATGAGCTGGTTACTTAATGAACTGGTTACTTACTCATACTTAAGTATGAGTGTAAATACTTACTGAACTTTTAGGCTAGCTACTCTTTCAATGTCTATCAATGAAAATTGATTGAAAAAAAAGAATTTCAAATTTATAGACTTTTAAAAAACTTAAGCTTACTCTGCTTACTTTCAGTGCGACACACACACATGTAATCGGATATTTTCATTAAAGAAACGCTTATGAAACGAGCTAAAATCAAATCTAGTGGGTTCAAACATAACTCACCTTTCTCTTGTACAATAGTTGTATCTTGTACATTGTTATTATCATCTCTGGAAATAGTGGCTCCTATATCGTTTACAACTGTTCCATCCACTGTCGATGGAACATCAAAAGCTGGTATCTGCGTTTGAACGTCATCCTGAGAGGGCAAAGGTGGAATAAAGTATATTTCATCAGTTGGAATACCTTGCGTACTAATATTTCTGTTATCACCCACTGGGTATTGTTGAGTATTAATATTGACTCCGGTTGAAATTTGCTGACCACCATTTGACTGGGTCGAAGAAAAGGAATTGGTTTCCGTTAAAATCTGCTGGTTTAAAATGGCTTGACCTGAATTCGATTGACTGCGATAATTTGTACCTCCTGCATTTTGATTCCTGTTATTCTGTCCAAAATTGTTATAGTTCGTTTTTTGTTGGTTAGTATTCTGATTGTTTATGTTATAGAAGTTTTGCTGCTCGGGAGATATGAGCACTCGATCATGGGTTTTCCCTCGATTTGGCTGCTGAGCTCTCCATGCATTCTGTCCGAGATTTTGATTGTTGTTATGCTGATTGTTATTTTGATTAAAATTACCATAATTTGCATTCTGCTGATGACCACCACCACCAGATTGTCCTTGGCCTTGATTAGGTGCGTTATTGTTGTGATTCCCATTAGAAAGGGGCCTAAAACTTTCACCTCGATATCCTCTTTGCACTTGGCTAGGATAGGCAGGAAATATTCCAGCTTGATTACTCATCTGAGTATATACTTGTTCACCATTTTGTTGATGTTGTCCTTCCGTATTCTGGGCATATCTATTCCTTTGAACTTGAGAGAAACTCTGAGTCTTCACTTGATCGCCCTGATCCCTCACAACTTGTTGTTGTTGCTGGTAAATGCCCTGCTGGTGGTTATTTTGGTAAACTCCGTTCGGAACTTCGTAATTTTGGGACAACTCGTTGGCGTACTTTTGCCCTTGATTGTTTGTTGATTGGAAGTTATTGTTATTTTGGCCTGGAAACGACACAACGTTGGCATAACTGTTTGGATCTGGTTGCGAAAATTCATTCTGAGGTCTTTGCTGTTCCGGTTTGTAGTTCTGGTTGTAATTATTTTGTTGTGGGCTAGTCTCTACTGGGATCTGTGGTGCTTCATAATTGTTGTTGCTGTGTTGATTGTTTTGACGCACATGGTTTCTTGGCCCCTCAACGTCGGGATATCTCTGAGATTCAAAAACCGCGTTCGGTACTTTAACTTCAGCGTTCTGATACTCACGCTGCACATGGTCAGGATTATCTTTGCTGACATGAACAGGATTCTGAGGTTCTGGGTATGCTTTGGGAGGATGATTCTGTTGCTGTACGGGATGTCGTAAGTTATTTAGTTGTTCGTGAACATCACCAGGTAAAAGCAATCTGATTTCTGGAACGTTATTTAAACTGAGTGGGAATGTGGTAATCTGAGATCCTTTGTCTTTGGCGTGAATTGTTGAAATTCCAGCCCCTGTGGAGTAAACAAAGGACTTTTTAATTTAGAAACCATGAAAATAAGTACTTATCACATTACAAGGCATTGGAATCTCATGTACACAAGAATTCTACGTTTCTTTAAATTGAAACTTCTAAAATTCCATAAAATAATAGTTGTTTCCTTTTATAATTTTATTTTCGAATTCAGTGTACTAAGTCCTCCAATGTGTTAAAGATAATTTTTGCTGTAAATGGAACTAAGTATTCATAGGGTAAAAGCACTAATATGAAACACTGCTGAGAGATGATCAAATATAGCTTAACTTCCTTAAAATGGTTCTATGTTACAGGGCACATATGTTCTTAGAGCGTCTGTCGAACTTTAAGTAGAAGCCTTTTTGTGTTTTGAGGTGTTTAAAGTATTTTAAAAACCACGAAAAAGTCAATTATTTAAAAGAAAATGGCATTCAAAAATATTACTATTTGATTTATTGCAAAATGTTTTGTTTGTGAATGTTAAATATAATTTTTAAGTAGAATCATTTTTTTGTGTTTTGAGGTGTTGAAAGTATTTTAAATGTCAATGAAAAAGTCAGCAATTTAAAAGAAAATGGCTTTGTTTAATTTATCACAGAATTATTTTGTTTGTGATTGTTAAACATCATTTTTCTGTTAAAATTATTATTTTTTAAATAAGTGTAATTTTTCCATTGGTACACGTAATATGGAATCTGATCCAAATTGAGTGTATTTTGCATATTCTAAAATACATTTTGAAAGTTGTAGAATTTTCATGAGGTAGAAACACACTCTCTCTCTATGGAAAACGATTGGTTTTAATAAAATAAAAATGAGCTTATCAGTGTTTTGAGCCCAAACTAAGAATTAAGTTCGGCTGAAAGATTCATGAAGAATTTGGATACCCACCAATTTCTGTTGTGAACACATGCCAACTAATGCAATATCTTTTACTAATATAGATTATACTGTACATGGTTTAATTATAAATATGTTTTATAGTGAGTTACTTTGTTATTATTTGCTCAAGCTGCACTTGTGAAAGGAATCCTGAGACGAAGTATGTTGTAGAGATTCTTGCTAGAATCCGACGGGGAAATTTAACAACCAATTTCTCAAACGTACACACATACTTCATTTTAAATAAGTATCAAACTTTAATTATTACCTTAGAAGACCATTGGAAGCCAAAAGAGATTAATGGAATTCATTCGTGAATAACATTCATACATGATGTTCCGTCTCCCAGTCCGGCAAAAAGACATGATATTCATTCATAATTTTCCACATTAATGTTTTTTTTGTTTTTGTTAGTAGGGTCGTGGTAATCCACTTGGTAGAGTTTTGAATTAGTTCGAAACTGGTTTCAACAAAAGAACATCGTGAACGTGGATGTTGATTCAGGTTAAATCTACCGTGGCCTCAAATATCCTCACTGTGGTGTGGCGAAGTTTGGAGAGTGGGATGTCAGTCCAGGTGAGACCTCGTCATCTGACCGTGCTTCAAAATAACGAGATGTTGTCCTCGGTCTTTCCTTTCGGGATTGATTCGGGATCGTCGCCAACAGCCCGTTGAGTTGTAAGTGCACTAGGGTAAGTGTTCCAACTATCGCCCCTGTGCTATCACCTACTCGTGTTTGCAAGCTACTATGCGCGACATCTATGATTTTAAGTAATTACCTTAACGTTCTAGGGTTTTGCCACACGTAGCGCCTCCTTCAAGTTTCCTATCAGTTATATCAACAACACTATTGCATCTGAAGTATTTGAGGTTATGAACAACGTATTTTTTGTCTCCAATCAATTCAGGGAATATCCAGGTAAGTGTTTCCAAATCAGAATTTTGTTTATATACCTTTAAAGTACATAAAATGCTAAAGGTAGGTATGTATGCTCTACTAGCAACTCGTTTTTAATAGTAACTCCTAATTTCTCCTTGTGGGTGGTAATAGGAACAGTGGTAAGCAATATTCGAAACCAACTCTTGAAAATTCTCTTGGGAAACTTTTTGAAGTTTTACTAGTTAACTTAAACTGACATTAGTAAAGAAGGTATATGATCTCTGGAAACCAAAGGATAATAGTTCCTAGTGATATTCATTTAGTTAGATTTCCCAACCCAGGAGGATGAGATACAGAGAAATAGTTAGGGTAGGCGGTATTTGGAACACTTACCATAATCTTTTTTTATTTAACGTAATCCTAATGTCATGCGCAAGGATGTTTAATGTCTAAATCGATTATAGCTTTACTTTTAGTACTTTTTATCTGTTTATTAATTTTCTTACGCATTTCTTAACTTATTCCAAACCTTTTTGTAAGTAAATAGTTCTATACGTTTTAAATTCGTTTGTCAAATAACACTAAACATAGATCAAAACTATTCAAAGCGTCTTTTACAAACAGTAGAAATATATGGAATGAGAGTTTATTATGTGTTTATTTGTTAGATAGTTAATAGAAAAGTCTGAAGAAAATTTTATATTTTACAGAGCTACTAACAGAAATTCGTCTTAAATCTGTCGCAATCGTGAAATATTGAAATCATTCCTTACGAATTTCAAGCAATTTTACAATAAAGTAAAAAACAACGTTTCAGTGATTGACCAAAAGCAAGGTATCTACTGTAAAACACTATCAGACATTATGGTACACGTTGGGGGTGGGAGGAATGTTCTAATTCTATTTGCAGAATGATTCCCCTCGTACTATTCCCATTACCCTTATTTGCTCTGCTACTTCACTCTTTGCTATTTATTCTTCCTAGAAATATCTGATATCCAAACTCCTGAGTTTGTCTTATCACCCATTTACTCATTTGCAGTAAGAAGCTCAAAGAAAGGAAGAAATCAATAGAAGAAACAGCCGCTGAAGAGAAATAATACAAGCGTTGCCAAAGCCCAAGCTTCGGACACCAAAGAAAGAGAGTTGTTAAGGGTCCTTAGAAGCTATACTGTGTTAGAAGAGAAATCAAAACAAATCAGTGGATTGAAAATGTATAGGAGAAAAAGACTTAAGCTATTTTGGGTGTAATGGCCCACGGGTCCAACAATAGAAAAGCCGTTTCAAACGCGTCCAAATAAAATTCAAAATGATTTTTAGAAAAATACCAAAATGAACAACCAAGCCAACTTTGAAAAATAGGCTAATATAATTTAAGTGCACAATATGTGGGAGAAAACAAAAAAACGTGTCGGGAAAATTATTAAAACATATCGTCATCAGTATAAAAAATTTTAAATGCGATTATATAAAACATGAAATGATGCAGTTTAAAGTACAAGAAAAGTGTAGGATAAAAGATGAAATTTATAAATAGCAGGTAGGTCATTCTAGGAAAAGCTAAGTATGGAGATATAAAACTTTAAAGGAAATGAATTACAAGTGCGGCAAAAATTCTGAGTAATGTTAAAGGTAAAAAGTAATTAATGTGGAGACTGAACAAGTCTGTTAAAATATAGTGTGACGTTTAAGACACGAACAAGAAGTTAAAATACAGCATGTGGTAAGAGTGTTTTAGCAATGCTGACACTATAGAGTAGTTTCACCGATCATAAAGGATAAAAAAATAAAGATAAAAATACCAGTTTGAAGTTAATGATTAGCGATTATGAGTCTCTCCGATATTTATAGCATTTTTGAAACATGGATTTAATTATTTCTTATATTATGCCTTTTCTTTTATCATTTTGTGAAATCCTCATCTTTTCTCAGCTATCTCTAAAATAGTACTCCACATAACTTCTGTGAAAAATATATTTCGTGTTTATAGCAATAACTTTTATTTTGTTTCAGACTTCGTGCAATAGATAATTCATAGATGGATTTACAGTAGTACCTTAGGAATCAACTAATCGCGTGACACAAATTTTCCTGTAATAGTTATGAAATTTAAAAAAAAAGGTTCTTTATTAACCTCTTGGAGTACATTGCAGGAAACCGCTAACTCCTAATATTGATTTGAATAATAGGTTTGGTGGTAGATATAGAATAATAGATTTGAATTTTTAGAAATATCTTTTTGTTTGCTGTATTGTTCTGCTTGGTTAACAGAATGCTGTCTTAATAAGCGATTTAACAAAATATTTTACTGAACCAATAAATATATAATGCAGAAAGTAATAACAACGAGAGAAATGTATCTTTGCATATCGTCATGCTAATTAGCAAAACTCGTAACTCGACTTTTTTTTTAATATTGACATTTTATTATTAAATAATGCAAAAAAAGTATTCCCCATCTTTTAACCAATCCTCGTAACTTTAAAAAAATTCCAATTCTTTCACAGAGGACTTCACATTTCTTAATAATAAGTATACTTGATTTGTCGAGTTCTCAGCTAAAATTACCAATACTGCAAGTAGATGAAAATTGTGGTTCTTCGTGAGTAAGTATGAATTTGAAAAATCTGTTGTAAATTTTTTACAAAACGAAGTCTCAGAAACTGAATACCTTGAAGAGGATCTAGGCATTTACTTCACAGGAAAAGTAAACTGTTGATTTGTCAGAAAATGTAAATGTTGTTATGTTAATGAAAATGTAAATGCTGTAAATATTAATAAAACTGAAAATGTTGTAAATATTAATGAAAATGTAAATGTTGTAAATAAAAATCCAAATTCAGAAGATGATGTTTCAAATGAATGTGAACAGAATTTTGTTAAACTTACATGATGTTACTAAATCTACAAACAAAGAAGAAAATTTGCTCGGGTCATTAATGAAAACCCTAGCCACACATCCGAGAGTGACCAAATACCGCCTGTAGAAACAACCAATATACAAACACGTAAACGCAAAAAAAAAAAAAAAAAAAGCACCAAGTTGACACATGTAGCTTCTTGTTAGATAAAGGAGTGGGAAAATGCAAGAATGTTAGCAAAAGCAATAGTTAGGTAAAGCAATTGCGGTAAGAAATGAAATGCCGATGGGACCTGGAAATATGATGCGAATAGAAAAAAAAAAAAGGGGGGGGGGATGAAACTTCCATGCAAATGTAAAAAGAAAGAAGATAGTTTATTTAAATGCTCGTTTCTAACAAAGACTGAGACAGAAAACAATTTTAACCATTTTTGGAAAATTAAATGGGAAGCAAAAAGAACTCTATGTATAGTTTTAACAAGAAAAAATTGAAATTAAAAGACCACGAGACAGAAAAAACAGCGAGAATAGTAGAAGAAAATATTCGATCAATACTATCACAAAAAGGGTGATTCTAACGTAGTAAGAGTATGTAAGACAATGTTCTTAAATACTTTATCTATTAGAGAATGGACTCCTTGTCATTGGCACGATGAAGATGAAGATGCCAGATTGTTTGAAGAACAGGAGGAGGAATCTATCTTGGATAATCCTGATTTAGCACTTCCTGCCAAATAAAAAACCTACGGAAATCAAAAGAACAAATGCTTGACAGATTTTTTTCTATTCTGCCCAAAGTTGAATAACACTATTGCAGAAAAAATTCCTCTGAAAGGTACCTTGGACCAAACTGGACATCAAAAATGCCCCTGTACTGCTTCTATAAAGACGACTGGTGCCAATAAAAAATGTTGAACCCTTCGCTTAGTGCAAATTTTCTAATACTTTTGAAGGCCAAGACCTAAATCTCTTTAGACCTAAAAAAGACGAGTGTGATACCTGCGTTTCTTTTAAAACAGGAAACTTAGAAAATAATAATTATGAGAGTCACATTAAAAGGAAAGAAATTATAAGGAGGGAGATAGAGAAGGATAAGGAGGATGACAAATGTTTCTTTTACCATGGACTTACAAGCTTTGCTATTATGCCCTACATCAAATGTCTCAAGCCTTTAATACAAGATGAAATTATCAGTTCAAAATTTATAACCTCAAAAGTAAGGGTGGTTTCTGCTTTCTATGGAACGAGACTGAAGGACGTTGAAGGCAATGATTTTGCTAGCATAATTTCAAATATTGTGCTGTCCCAACTTTTCTTGCCAGAATCAGCAGAAAAAAATTGTTCTTTACAGTGATGGATGATGCTAACAAAATCGTATTTGAATTCTATCAAATGCCCTTCTTCACATGGCAACAGCAAAAAAATTTTGTTATTGAACAAAAATATTTGGAAAAAGGGCACACCCATATGCAGACTTGATGCACGCTACGATTGTGTGTGTGTGTGTGTGTGTGTGTGTGTGTGTGTGTGTGTGTGTGTGTGTGTGTGTGTGTGTGTGTGTGTGTGTGTGTGTGTGTGTGTGTGTGTGTGTGTGTGTGATCATAAATTAAAAACAGAAAAATAAATCTACCTGCAGACTACATTGCAGCGCGTAAGGAGGCAAGAAAATCACCAATGGCCTATTCTGCGGAATACCTACATCATGATTATTTTAGAAATTTTAGAAAATATTATTTTGCAAAAGTATTAGACCCGAGAAGGGTATGAGCTCCACGAGTTGTAGGTGTGAAAGCTTTTCGCCACCTTCCTGAAGAAAGCATTCAATACAAACTCAATTTTTCAGACGAATGGGCTGACATTCCCGTTCCAAAAGACAATCGGATTCTTCTCATGAACTTTCAAGATTTCTCCCCAATTTATAACGGAAAGCTCAGCATAAAAAAAAGAAGAAAATTTGATGATCTGCTAACCTTAAAAGTAACGTTTGAGAAAAAATATCATTCATTTTATGATAGCATTCCATTTGCTTAAAAAATATGCCATTGTATAAAGCTTTGATTTAAAATATCATGACATATTTTTTTCCAAATTAAAAATCATAGGTTTAAAACGTATTTTATTAAGCGTATGCAATACTTAGAGAAAAACACATATCTCCAAAATTCTTCAAGTGAAAAACCTCTTAACTCTCTTAAATCTATAGTTATTCAAACAAATATTGTGATTAGCTATATACATATTTATTAGTTTTTTTAAAAAATATGCAAACTATTTTTAAATCATATCATGCGTTTTTATAATTATAAAACAGTTTTTCCCCTTTGTTGAAAATTTTACCGTATTGGAGTTACGAGTTAGGCTAATTAGTATGACGATATTAAATATTATGGATTACTCTGGGACACTATTTTCAAAAAGTTTCAACATCGTTTAAATGTGTTTCTGGTTATTGAAGTCTAAAATTAAATACAGAAATTTTAAGCAAGTTGATAATGTACTGTACCGAATATTTGAGGATTACGAAGAAGTAGTTTGATAATTGTTCTTCAAGCACATATTATTTTCTATATAATATAAGGCCATTACGTGACAAAATCCAGTTAAATGAAGCTCAGAATTATTTACTAAAACTGATTAAGGAAGCACACAAATTATTTCTCTACTCCAGTTTGTAATGAAGCACAAACATTATTTACCAACTCAAGTTAAATGAAGCACAAAAGTTATTTACCAAATAATTTCAAATCACACAAAAAAATGTTTTCTTATGAATTAAAACAATACTATGTAAAATGTATTCTAAAAAAATTGCTAATAAATGCTCTTACCTGCTGATGGTGGTACAATGTATCCATCTAATAACTGTATCTGTACTTGATGCTGAGATGTAGATTCGGGCGTAAAGTTTGGCAAATGCTTCTTTGGATTCCTTCGAACATGTGGGGGAAGTGGAGGTGGATTGGCTACTGGCGGAAACTTCTGGCTCTGGAACACTGCAGGAACTCTTTTGTTGGATCCTTCGGAGGCACCAAAGTTCATCATACGGTGGTAGCGAGACTGAGTCGGAGAAGCTCTCACTGGAGGAGCGTTGTTACGCCCTTGGTTATTCTGGACATTACCAGGTTTGGAATGTTGCTCGGCACTGCCTCCATTCTGCTGACGGCGTGGGGGATAGACTAAAAGAAAACTTCTCCGGGTTTCAGAAGTACTGATGTCCTCCGTCGAATTGTCATCTTTTCTGTTGGAGAACTTTTCAACGAACTGTGTTGTGTTCAGAGATTCAGATTTCGTCAGAGGTCGCCAGCCGCTGAACTGGACATCTTTGGTCGCCGACGTTGTAGCCTCACCGGCGGAAACCAACATCATTTTTGTCAAACACTGAAACCACAACAACAGCAAACAAGGGAACAGTCTCTTTTTACAGAATGACTCCATTTTCTTCAGTTAGATTCCTTAGTGGCAAATAAATTTATTTTGTAATCAATGTCACAAATGGTTCATGAAGACCTTCAATTCAACTACTTTAGAATTTCCAAATATTTGAATATATTCGAATTTCGAAAGCTTATTTTAATCGTCGGAATCGATTCACGGTTTACTCAGTCTAAACGATTTTTCATAGAAATATTTTAGTAGAAGTCCAATTCAAAACTATCGACCAAATCCAACTGAGGTACGTCCACTAAAATTTCACTTTCGATCTGAGTGATGAATCATAACGCAATCCATCCATAACGAATATAGGTTTAATCTTCTAAAAAAAATTCGATCCAACCTGTCCGATTCGAAGACTCCAGCAAAATTACAAAAATCTCATGTTCCAAGTGCTTATATCTGACTGACCACGTGATGACTGAGGGGGAGTAGTGGGGAAATAGTCAGAAATAATTTTCTTTTCACTCTGACGTCACTAATCTGGGCGATCTTAGGCCGAAGATGGTCCCCTAACCTGTAAAAAACTGGTCCAATGAAAAGGCCCGCGCTAAGTGGCAGAGAAGATGAGCAAGTCCCGTGGCCTACTTTTTCCGTGGATGCCTTGAGGTGGAAGATTCGATCGTGAATGATTCTCGAGAATTGGGGTGCTTTTTTTTGTTCTACAGAGAAGACACGATATTTTATGCAAATTAGAGTATCCCATTATTCGCTTGGTACTTTAGTGGAGAAGGTGAAAGTGTTTCTTTTTTTCAAGATGCTCAGATTCGCTTCCGCTGCAAATTTTATGGTTTTTCTTAACTCACTGCACTGCAAGCTTTTCGAATAACTACCATATTGACCTGAATGTTTTATTGTTTGCAAATATGTTGCAGTTTGAAATGTTTCCGAATTTTCGACACCGGAAGTTAGTTCTTAGATATTCGAAGAAACGTAAAATATCCCGCTCAGTGATTTTTCATAAACATAAATTTTTTAGTTCTATTTCACAAATCTTTGTTAGTATTACTTTCCAAATTTTTGAAGACCTTTGTTTTCAAAGGTTTTTTTCTGTAATTTGACACGAAATATTTCTATAACAGTAACGAAAAAACATTTTTACCTTAATACAGTAAATATATAGCAGAAGAACTGAAAATAACGAAATTGTAATCCTCTGACTTTCTATATTTCATTCCATAACTGTTCTAATTACTTAAAAAATTTGTTTAAAAAAATTATTTCTTCCGTAGCAATTTTAGTAGTTCCTGCAAGTCATCTACGAAATTCAAAATATTAAAACAAAATCTGTATTATCAGTTATCATTATTCAATAAGTACATTTAAAGATTATTCCAGTTACCTTCTCTTTAAATACAAGTTTCACCAGACGCTAGCCGCAACACATTGTAAAGTGTAGTATCTACAAGTATATTAAAGCTGAACAATTCTGTAAATAACTATGGAACACACATTGAAATATAAGAAATATATTTTTAATAAACTAATAAATAAAGTATTTTCTTTTCTGTTTTGTAACTCCACTGGAAGAAGTCTGTGAAGTATATCTCTCTACCAATATATAAATATTAATGTATACACCATACTCTTTTTTTTTCCCACTGAAATAATAAGCAAATTTATAATTTTGCTGTACGATGTTAGTTTATACGTTTACTCTACGTTTACCTGCGTAAGTCTAAGTCCCAGATGGAAGAGCAATGGGGGTTGTGAGTTCGAAACTAGATCCACCCAAAGATAATTTTGTACCTGGAGGCTGTTGTATGTTAAATCTGTCGTAGTCTTAAATTTCATCACGTTGGCGTGTTGTGGAAGCTTGGAGAGTGGGGTTCCAGATCAGTTGTTGTTCTCATTATCTGACTCTGGTACAGAATTACGAGGCGTTGACCTTGGAACTTTCCCTTCGGGATGAATACCGGACAGTCGTCAATAGCCCGTTGTGTTGCTCCAGTGGAACGTCCCTACCTACCTAAAGTCTGAGGAATGGACAGCCCACCTTAGCCCAACCCACCCTCTCTTAAAAACATTCGATTTTCTAAAATAACACCCGTCATTAAACGCATTTACAGAAAATGATGACCCAGTCCCAGGTTTTCTTTGATATAACTTGCTTCATAATGTATTTTACAGAATCAATTCTGAAAAATCATTCTTCTGGGCTCTTCTCATTATTTAGGAGGTTCTTATAAATTCTAATGTAATGAACAAAGTATGTCGTTTGATAAGTACCTTTTAATACACTCGCATAATGAACTTACAAAGAACGAATAAGTATAAAATTAATAATATCGATAACTTTATTTGGCTGGACACGTTTCTTTAAATCTACAGGTGTACTACGTCTGTATTTTGGCCCACCCCTGCTTTCCGATCATGTGCATGTTTACGCCCAACACAACACACATGAAATGACCCTGCCTCATTGAATCATACGCCTAGCATAATCTTCTTATGCTTAAAAAACAAAGGAATATTCAGAGTAAAATTTCGTTTGTACATTAGAACAAAATTTTCTATATTATTCTACTAAATATTAAAGCTTGTTTGTGTGTAACACTAATTTGTTATCCAAAAAGTTTCCCTAAAGTTTGTGCTCACCACCCTACTTCATTGTGTAGGGTTTGTAACTGTTATTTTAGGTTCTATGTAAGCCTAAAGCCTTAATTCCTTTGGGCTATGTTTCGTTACAGGCCTTGCATTTAAAATAGCTGATCAACTTTCTACTTTTATTGATGTACAAAGAAAGATAACTCCGATTCAGGAAATGCTTTTACCTAGCTTTATTTATAAAATTTCCTTCTTATATATAGACACATTTGAAGTACTGTAGGTACATTGTCTGTAACGAAGAACAAAGGTTAAATCGCTTCAAATCAGCGTGGGCCAGTGATCACCTGCGAAACAGACTGACCTCAAGTGAAAACAAAGATAAAAGGAATCAGCGTTGTGTGAAAAACATTGTACGAAACGACGATGCAGCTGTTAGTTGCGCTAACTTCAACTGGCTTTTCGAGAACACTTTGTTAGATGCTCAGAGAACGTTGACGAATTCGAAAGTAAACGTAAACCTGATGCAGAATTGTGTTGAAATATTTTGTTCATTCTTGGATTCATTGAGATTCGTATTCAAATTGATCACATTGTTACAGCTAGGGATTTATTAATATTTACAATTAGTTTCATTTTTAAAATTCTATTTCTATATTCTCTTTCAAGTTTTCATTTTACGAGGCTTACATATTTTTTATGTAAAGGAAGGCTTTGTTCAAAAGTTATGCAACAGTTACTCTGCATTATAACATTCAACAATAAAAAAAACCCCGAAAGATCAATAATTATTTCTTGACTCATTCACAGAAACAAATCAGATACAATTCGATAGGAAATACGTAACGTCCTTTACAAATTCGCATGCATAAAGTTTGTATAAGAGGGCTTCTATACATCTAATTGAGCAGTCTTTCTAATTTCCAACCGTAAAAGTCAGATTTATCACCAAATATCAAATTTACAATAAAAATGAATCTCGGAAATCAAACTTGTTTTTCGGTACAATATTTTTGGTTTATAAATATGAAAAGCTTTAGGAGCTCCTTATATGAAATTATTTTCCCGGAATTTAATTTATCTCGTGAACTAATCTTCTTTTACGTTACTAGGGGGCTCCGCCCCCTGCTCGCTTACGCTCGCCAACCCCCGGGGATTGCTGCGCAATCCCATTTGGTTTGCTTCGCAAACCAACACTCCTGTCACAGAGTGAAACTATCTGAATAATTCGTATTATGCTGATTTCACTTTCCGGTTCATGACGTCACAGCGAGGGCTTCGCTGCGTCTCGCTTACGCTCGCCGACACCGGGGATTGCTACGCAATCCGTTTGGTTTGCTTACTCAAACCAATACTTCTTTCGCAAGTGATTTAACTTTTTTTTGCTTTAACACTTAATGCACCCTAAACTAATAGCCGTATCAGTAAAAAATCTTCTGCATCTTGTTCCCTGTACAACTTTAAGTAAACATTGTTAATATCCAAACTTTACTCTGTACTTTGTCGGTAAACTGTCTTGAGAACAGAGGGGAAAAAGCGAGCCTTTTTCCTCGCCAAATAAAAAGAAATCGTTTTTATGGCAATTGTTGCTACGATAAATTTGATATCTGGCAAACCCGATAGTCAAAAGTGTAACCCACTACTGCTTTCGGAAGCAGCTATGCGAACTGAAAAATACGAAATTTGTGTCACCAACTTTTGATTGCATCGAATTTATTTATGAACCAATTTTAAAAATAATTGTACCGTAAGAAAGAGTATATTCTGAGGTATACTGCAATATTTTTAAAATTAAAAACTAACAGTAAT
This sequence comes from Metellina segmentata, assembly GCA_947359465.1. NCBI lineage: Eukaryota > Metazoa > Arthropoda > Arachnida > Araneae > Tetragnathidae > Metellina > Metellina segmentata. Next base: position 98,256,332 of record OX375876.1, read on the forward strand.
ACTATACAGATATGACCATTTTAGTTTTGTATCGGAAGTTACGATCTGAAAGTTCCGAAAATTGTATGACCAACTTTTAATTGCATCGATTTTATTTATTAACCAATTTGAAAAATAACTGTACCATAAGAAAGAGTGTAATGTAATGTATTCAGTGATGTTTTCAAATTTAAAAAATAATGGCTTTTGCCGTAGACAAAACGGTTTTAACAATAAGTAGCGAAAATATCCAAAGATTCCGAATTTTGTATGACGAACTTTTGATCGCATCCAATTTAATTATTAACCGATTTCAAAAATAATAGTACGGTAAGAAAGAGTGTATTCTGAGGTATACTGCTATATTTTAAAAATTAAAAACTAATAGTAATGAGATATAGATATGGCAGTTTAAAAAAAAAGTAACAAAAATGTCCCGATTTTTCCTGAATTTCAAAAAAATATTATCAAGAACCAAATTTAAATTTCCAAAAAAACTCGACGAGCTGCAAAAATTTACGTTGAGAGGTACTCTTAAAAAAAACTCACGACTGAAGACTGAAATTTTGAATGTGTTTTGCTCACTCGCGGAAGAAATTTCACTTCTTCAACTTTAACACTTAATAAAACCTAAACTAATAGCCGCATCGGAAAAAAATCTTAATAATTATCCAGGGAATACGATGAAGAACAAAGCATGTTAATTTCATATTTTTCCGATCAGTACTTTCTCGGGAAACCGTCTAAGAATGGAGCTAAACAACAAAAATTTCAATTCTTCGGCGGCGGCGGCGGCGGTAACTTTTTTTTAATATAGAGAGATTATTTTCATTACTAGGGGGCTCCGCCCCCTGCTCGCTTACGCTCGCCAACCCCCGGGGATTGCTGCGCAATCCCATTTGGTTTGCTTCGCAAACCAACACTCCTTTCACAGATGTCATTTGGTTTGCTTCGCAAACCAACATTCCTTTCACAGAGTGAAACTATCTGAATAATTCGTATTATGCTGATTTCACTTTCCGGTACATGACGTCACAGCGAGGGCTTCGCGCCCTGCTCGCTTACGCTCGCCGACCCCGGGGATTGCTACGCAATCCCGTTTGGTTTGCTTTCTCAAACCAATACTTCTTTCGCAATTGATTTCACTTTTTTTTGCTTTAACACTTAATGCACCCTAAAGTAATAGCCGCATCAGTAAAAAATCTTCTGTGTCTTGTTCCCTGTACAATTTTAAGTAAACAGTGTTAATATCAAAACTTTACGATTGTACTTTGTCGGTAAACTGTCTTGAGAACAGAGGGAAAAAAGCGAGCCTTTTTCCTCGCCAAATAAAGAGAAATCGTTTTTATGGCAATTGTTGCTACGATAAATTTGATATCTGGCAAACCCGATAGTAGAAAATGCAACCCACTGCTGTTTGCCGAACCAGCTATGCGAACTGAAAAATACGAAATTTGTGTCACCAACTTTTGATTGCATCGAATTTATTTATGAACCAATTTTAAAAATAATTGTACCGTAAGAAAGAGTACATTGTGAGGTATACTGCAATATTTTTAAAATTAAAAACTAACAGTAATACTATATAGATATGACCATTTTAGTTTTGTATCGGAAGTTACGATCTGAAAGTTCCGAAAATTGTATGACCTACTTTTAATTGCATCGATTTTGTTTATTAACCAATTTGAAAAATAATTGTACCATAAGAAAGAGTGTAATGTAGTGTATTCAGTGATGTTCTCAAATTTAAAAAATAATGGTTTTTTGCCGTAGACATAACGGTTTTAACAAAACGTAGCGAAAATATCCGAAGATTCCGAATTTTGTATCACGAACTTTTGATCGCATCCAATTTAATTATTAACCGATTTCAAAAATAATAGTACCGTAAGAAAGAGTATATTCTGAGGTATACTGCGATATTTTAAAAATTAAAAACTAATAGTAATTAGATATAGATACGGCAGTTTTAAAAAAAAGTAACAAAAATGTCCCGATTTTTCCCGAATTTCAAAAAAATATTATCAAGAACCACATTTAAATTTCAAAAAAAACTCGACGAGCTGCAAAAATTTACGTTGAGAGGTACTCTTAAAAAAAACCTCACGACTAAAGACTGAAATTTTGAATGTGTTTTGCTCACTCGCGGAAGAAATTTCACTTCTTCAACTTTAACACTTAATAAAACCTAAACTAATAGCCGCATCGGAAAAAAATCTTAATAATTATCCAGGGAATACGATGAAGAACAAAGCATGTTAATTTCATATTTTTCCGATCAGTACTTTCTCGGGAAACCGTCTAAGAATGGAGCTAAACAACAAAAATTTCAATTCTTCGGCGGCGGCGGCGGCGGCGGCGGTAACTTTTTTTTAATATAGAGAGATATTTCTACTGAAGATCCAAGACACACAATTAATGTTTCGTTTTAAAAACAATTTTATTATGCAAAATTAATTGTAGAATAATTATTCAAAAAATATGAATAGCTCTTTTTCCAAGTGATTTTGTCATTATAATAAATTTTTGTTGCCATCTTTACGCAAAGAGCTGACAATCCTGTTCTTAGAGATAAAAGATAGAGATTTACTGTAAAAATGTATGACCAAATAATTTTACTAGTTTAATGTGCCGGAGTATTATGCATTTTTGAAGATACAATCACAAGCAAATTTATTTTAGACAGGTAATGGGTCTGTGCTATTTCACAAACTTCAGTGTGAAAATCAAACCTGAATTCTGTGACTTTGAGTTATATTTAGTTCAATCATTCTAGGGTGATGACTTATACTTTCTAGCTTTCTGATGATAAAATATCAACATAAAAATACGTTTTGTATATGTATTTTAAAAGAAATCGGCTTCAAAATAATAGCGTTAGAGAATTCTAAAAAACATGTCATTTCAAATGGAGCATTTTTGAATTAGAAGAATAGTTAATAATAATTTTCGATCTCGAGCGCCATTTTCCTACTTCAACGGATTGAGGACTAGGATTTTGATGGCGAGAGTTTCTTATGACCAATAAGTAGAACACTCTTACAACCTTTACGAAGCATTGTCTGCCAAACAGTAAATAATCTCAAATCCAATCCTCACCGCCAAATCAAAAACTTTTGTTGCAATTTTTCTCTCTTTTTTTTTTTTTTTTTTTTTTTTTCAAAGCAAAACTGTGTTGCAAAGGGAAGAACAGTATATGGAAGTCCATGGAATCGCAAGGTTGATATTTTGATGGAAACGGATCATTAAATTATGATTAAATAATTCAAACTGAAGAACATGCTATTGTTGAAAATAAGAGAAAGGTTAATTTTGAGCAAGGGTCAATCCATGTCAAATCATCCAGAAAAAAAAGGATTTGACACCCATGATCACAGATTTTGATGAAACTTGGCACGTTTGTTCCTTTTATGGATTAAGAACACATATAATTTTTTTTTGCTCTATCTCAAGCGGCTTATGTTTTATAGCCTGTTAAAGTTTTTGGAATTTTGCGGATTTTATCGATCAGATGGAGGAAACAGAATTTCTTTATTTTAGAAAATAAATTATATCTCCCTTGTTTATCGACCAATGTTGATGAAATTTTTTAAGAGTATACATCAATATGTATATAGTCCAGAAAAAAATAAATTATACCTACAAGTATCTTATACATGGTTAGAAAAAATTCCAAAGTTCTATTTATAGATTTTAAAAATAAAATGGCGAGTTTTACGCTAAGTGGAATATCTTTAAAAGGGTTAAGGACAATCAAAAATTTTTTTTTGTATTCTTGTTCTAAAAGATATGCTCTACCACATAAAAAAATTAAATGAGTGGTTTTTTTCACTCCTTTATTATATTTACTCACTTTAAAGATAGAAATTACTTGACTCACTCATTTTCTTGAAATCGTTAAATTAGAATAACAATTTTAATGAAATTATCATAAAATTTGAATATTTATAGTGCTTCTGGAATGGAAAATGTATTACAAAACTTACCATTGAAATATTTCAAATTCTAGGTAATAATTCTTTAATTTTCTACAGTGCTTTCATAAGGTTGATTGAACATGCACCATGCATACTTGAGAGAATTTGTAAGTTCTTCCAGTCATTGTTTTAGGGGTTCCACAATTGCAATGACGTGAGTGATCGGTACAACACATTCATCTTTCCTTTTGGGTCAGAAAAATGATGGTGGTAGTGAGGATGTAAAACTTTACAGTGGAATCTTCTTCTGCATTCACCTTACTCACCATACCAAAATACCATAAGCTGTCATAAACGCAAGCAATAAAACATCCAGGATATGTCTTAAAAATAAGAAGTTAATATTTGTAATGTTGGATTTGCAAAACTCGAAGTTCATTTGTTGTTTTAATTTGTCTTTCCAGGTGTCATTGAAGACTTTCCTTCCTGGGGGGGGGAGGTGGGGGAGGCTAAGTGTCTTACGTTAAACCCATATTCCTTCACATTCTGTTTTACCGTGACTGATTGCAAAAAATTAACACTGGGCTTTTAGTTGAAAGTCTTTTTCATGCAGACACAGATTAATGAAGTTGTATTTATTTTTATATTGCCCAGAGAGAACATCAGTCACTGAAGTAGTGAATGTTTTCTATGTGGGTAGTTCTTTCAGAAAGGTAGTTACAGTTTTTTGGATCTCATACACCATACTCGCGTCATGTTTAAGGTCATCAGATTTGATACAAAGGTAAATTCAGTTTTTTATTGCTTGCATCAGTGCAGTGAATGAATAATGACAGGATGAATAGTGCATGAATCTGAGGTCCAGTGGTAACCTTGCGCCTCTTTTTGTATTGTGAAAGCATAATTTTCACTAAAATCCAGAGATAACAGCTGTATTTAAAGAAACTGTTTCCTTTAAACTTTTAATAAATGAATCTTGTGATTTAGCAATGTATGAATGAGGTATTGACCTGTTCAGTTTTTCTACTAAGTTATCACTAACCTCATCAACTGAGCTCGAGCACCCTATCATTTCAGTTCGATCAGTCAAAACCCAGTGATTGTACTCGACAGGGTCTTCATCATCATAGGTCTCAAATTTTGACTGTAAAAACTGGACAAGGCTATATTTTGATGGACACTTGTCGCAATGCCTTAGCATATATTCTCTTACTGTTCCTTCACAAACAATATACGAAAAAGGTCTTTGTAATCCTCTTCAATACCTGCTCAGTGAATCAATAAAATCACATTTTGATGTATTGTGCAAACATACACTAAGTCTGTGCTAGTGGCACCAGCCAAAACACACCATATCAGGTACTAATCAAAATAAGAAAACACATCTTTTTTGTCACAGCTTGAGTGTATTTATTGCTTATAATATTTCTCTTGAAATAAGTTACTGTGTTAGTGAGTTGACTAGTTTAGAACTAGTTTTTAAAACTAAATTTAAATTGTAATGTAATTTTATTTACTTTAATTAGACCTAATTGTTGAAAATAAAGAAATTAATTATCTTATTTCTAAATAACCTCAAGATATCATTGTGATTAACCTATTTTAAAACATTTTTTTGTACACACACAGGCCTGATTAACAATATTAATTACACTATATTACTTTAATAATTTTAAATTTGTGTTAGCTTTGTCTAATTTTATTTGCAATTGGTTGATATGTGACATTTGTAGTTAAAATTTTACTAAAATTGTAACTTTAATTGAACGTTTTTAAGAAAATTAGTGAGTTAAGTGATTTCTATCTTAAAGTGAGAAAAAATAATAAAGGAGTGAAAAAACCATTCATTTTATTTTTCCATGTGGTAGAGCATATCTTTTAGAACAAGAATACAAAAAAAAATTTTTGATTGCCCTTAACCCTTTTGAAGATATTCCACTTAGCGTAGAACTCGCCATTTTATTTTTAAAATCTTTAAATAGAACTTTGGAATTTTTTTCTGACTATGCATAAGATACTTGCAGGTATAATTAATTTTTTTCTGGACTCCTTACATATTGATGTAAACTCTTAAAAAATTTCATCATCATTGGTTGATAAACAAGTGAGATCTAATTTATTTTCTATAAAAAAACAAATTTGGTTTCCTCCGTCTGATCGATAAAAACCGGAAAATTCCAAAAACTTTAACAGGCTATAAAACATAAGCCATTTGAGATAGAGCAAAAAAAAATTATACGTGTTCTTAAATCCATAAAAGGAACAAACATGCCAAGTTTCATCAAAATCTGAGACCATGGGTGTCGGACCCTGATTGAACTGACGTGGAATGAATGACCCGCAATTGAGTTTTAATACGGTTCAGATTAATTTCCAAAACCACTTTCGTAAATTCCAGTTAAGTAACTGTCCCAAAACATTTCTGTAACTAATTTGTGGGAGTAATGTCATTAAAACATGATTTTCAAAATTTATATTAATGTATATTTTTTTTAAGGATGTTAAAAATACACAAATATTCTTATAAACATGTATTTTTTTTTCTAAATGCAAATTTCTTCTTGCAATGTGTCCTTTCTTGGTTTTATTGAGTATTTTAGACACTGCAGATGATTTATGTAGTAGATTTTGGTTATTTCCCCACAGATTTCTTTAGGTGTTTTTCCAAGTGAACAAGAAATCTTTCTCTGACAAAATTGTTCAAGTATCTAGGTTTCTAGAAACAAAATTTTTTTCGCAGTACACGTGGGGGATGTGTAAAGAAACAACTATTGAAAAAGTTTAAGAAATTGAGAGCCTTTTCCAACAAAATTTCTAAGCATTTCCAAAAATGGAAAGGAATTCACTAGACCACGACTTTCTGTAATATGGCAATAAATTTAAATAAGATTCAAGAATTATATCGGTTCAATTAAATTTGAAGTCAAAGGTAATTTTTGTATTTATGTGTGACATTCAGCTATTTTTATTTATTGTTCTTTTTTATCACTGATAGATGGAACTATTTATTGGAAAATACATTAAAAAACTACGGTTCTCACTTTACGGTTCTCTCTCACGGTTCACCTTTACCTTCTAAAAATACTTCACTAGTCAATGTTTCACGCATAACTCTTTCTCGGAAATGTTTACAGCAAATAGGAAAGGTTTAAATTCTGTGTGAAAAGTTCTGGAATATTCTCCCTATGATTTAAATTTTAGATTTCAGGGAAGGAAAAAGAATGAGTAAGAAATAAAGTTTTTGTATCATCTCTTGAAATCGAACCCTTCTTTCACGGGGTTGGAGAACATTTTTATTCCACCCTTTCTTCTCTTTTCCTTCCTTCGAGGTTATAGAATTTCTTTCATGGTGCCGCCACGAATGTTGAATGAATTCCGTCCTCCTTCATTTCCTTTTCGGCACTATTCAGAAGTAGCCGGAGATCAAGAGTTCATAGGTCTTTGCTCGAAAAAAGAATCTTCGATTATTTGGGATGAGTAAAACGTTCGATAAGTGATGAGATTCTGATTGTAGGTAGAACCGTTTCCAAAAATGTTCTCCCGACTTCTATAAACCGGTCTTTGTAGTTCATCGTTCTTGAAAGGATCTTTTACGTGCTTGTTTAGATCAGGAAAATCAATCATATAATCTTAATGAGTTATATTATTCGATAAGCAATGTCATGCAATTAATAAATGCATCGAATACCAATGATTTGTGTCGCATTTGAAAATGTATTAATGAACTATTCTACTGCTGTCTCTTTCCAAAAGGTACCATCAGGCAAAAAAACTGTAAAATTATTCTTGTTAAGAACTTAATGAAATTAGAGTAAATGAATGGCAGCATGTCAGATCTTTCTTATTATTTATTCACAATACTAAATCTCCTTTGTGACATCATGATTTATTCTAAAATGTTGGCCCCAAACTGAAATTAATAACTTTTTATAATTCACAAGATTACTTGAACAAAAAATAAAGCTTTTGATTTTTAACGGGTTCAGAAAGGTTCTCTACTGACAGATCAATAAGACTTACAAATTCCAGTCAGCCCATTCAACTTTTTTAAATCATGTGTCACTTTTCACTGACTGAATAGTGAGACGGCTGTGATTGTAATGATGGATGCGTTCACAAAATGAATGGAAAACAAGGGAACACATATGTTTACTTCCATTTTCCTACAACTTCGATCGAAACACATTACATCTGCTACATTTTCATTAAAAATGTATTTGTCTAGCAATGTTTATCAAAACAAAGTATTTCTTCAATTGACAGTCCACCTATGCAATATACAAGTGAAAGTTAATGGACATAGCTAAATATACTTTTTCCCGTCACTTAAATGTATCAGAAATCAATTAAGTTTTTTTAATTATAATTAACCTTTGATCTAATATAACGGAGAAGTAAAACCTAAAATTAATCCTAAATTTCGCTAAGTAGTACAATTGAATAGGAGAAGGTGGGATATCAAAGAAAGACTGTAAAAGAAGCCACATAATGGCTGTAGGGACTACCTCGGTTCTTTGAAGAAATGACAATTTTGAGATGCTTAACAACATCAACACTAGGAATCGTATGTTTACCGAAGTGCTGTCATGAAGCAAACGAAGATAGCTGATTTTTTTGGAATTGTTAATGAATAGAAGTTAGTGCATGTTGCATTTTTAGTTTTTTTTAATCCCATTCCCAATTACGAACTTTTTTCCGTCCCCATGAGTTTGTAAAAACGCGAGTCCATTGTATATTGAATTGAAAAAGATTCGGGTGTAGGGAAAGGTGGGGCACAGTGTTTTACAATGAATTTCATTTTAAAGTGGTAGCAAAATTAGCTCCAATTTGTTTACAATCTCGTTAGACATCTTGTTTTCCAGTCCATGTATTTTGGAAGAATTTGCATCACTAGTTACATTTCTGTAAGGAAATCTCTATTTTTGCATGTTAAAAGTAAAATTTTGTGTTTGTGATTAAATTGTCTTTATTCATGAGTTGTGCTTACTTTATAATGAATAATATTTTAGTACTAAAGCTAATTGTGTTTAGATTCTATTGAGTTAAAATGGGTGATCTAAATTCACATTATATAGTCATAAAATTTGTTTTGTTAAAAGCTATGTCAAATGGGGTATTACAGAATGAAATGGGGTACACTGTTACATACTTAATTTGACCAACTAACACATTACTACAAACAAGCGTATGTTTCAAAATGTAAATTTTATTTCACTTATAACTTCGCATTTTTCATTTTAAGATTTTTAATTATATATATGAATGATAACATAAATAAATTGGTTAATTTTTCCCAAAGCTTTTCCTCCATATAAGTTTACATATATTTTTATGTGATGTTTACAATCTTTCATTTGTTCATTCATTCAAAACATTCACAAGCTAACAAAATTATGCCTCAAGAAGTTAGGTCTTTCCCTGAAGCTCTACCCCGAAAAACTGCAAAATAGATGATGGGTGAAGTACTGTATCTTGACTGCAATGATACGCCAGTTAAAAATATAATTACAGAGGAGAAATATTGAAGAGGAAAAAAAGCCCTAAACCCTAAAAAGAACGAAATTACAAAGAAGCGAGCCAAAGTGAATCAGAAACATAAGCCGACCAAGATATCATCAACAGAAGATGAAGATTCACCATCATATACTAATAGTGATAACATATCTTTTTCAGAATCGAAATCAGACATTGCTGCTTATGACAGCAATTAACAATGAGGATTATGTTATAGCTGAAGAAAGATACGTTAAAGAACACAAAATTCACTCTATTGGAGAAGTTGTGAACTAGAACAATGTTGATTTTCAAGTGTTGTACGTCAGAAGAATATTTCCATCTTGTAAATTTTCACAAACAAATGAAGTTTATTCATTTGAAAGACCAAAAATCATTCCAAACTTCCTCTCCCAATTCCATGAGGACGGACAATGAGAAAAGCAGAAATACTGATTTTCCCTGTAAATTAACTTCCTATCAAAATCTAAAATAAGTTTAGAATTTCTTTAATCTTATTTTATCATCTACTTTGTAACAGTAGGCTACAATCATTGCTAATGTTTTCCTTCACTTCTTTTCCTCACTTCTAAGCTGTTCAATTATACGCAAATTTATAAAAAGTGGTATTTTATTTTAAGCCTGCTTAAGGAATCATTAGATACTTGTATATTTAAATTAAAATTAATTTTAATAAAAGCCCATTATTTATATTTACTGTTGCTACTATAACGTAACAATGCATCCCACATTGTGTTACACTGTACCCCCGATAGTGGGGCACTGTGTTACAATATACATAACTACCAAAACATTAATTACTGGAAATAATTTTAACTATTTTTAATTTTAATGCTATTTAATATGTATTGTGAGAGATCAAAGATCATTTCAAGGGCTTTATTTGCTTTATATAGATTAATATATTGATGCCACAGCTGAAATTAAAAAACGTGTATCACCGTGCCCCACCTTCCCCTACTCATCAACAACTCTCATTTATCATAAATAAAGATAAATTAATTTTGCAAGTTTCAAAAAAGTATATAAATATATTAACTACACACTTTATTTAAAAAATTAACAGCAAAAATATCGTCGTCTACAATATGTTAACAAATGTTAAAATTAACATACTTTGAAAGAATATTTAAAGCTCACTGCACATGGTCTATATAATAAGCCCTAGTGTAACACAAAATTATCACAAAACGACAAACCAAAACTTAAAACGTATTAATTTTTAAACTTTTCTATTCTGTTGTACGAAAGCATTATAAAATGATCAGCGAATCGTATAACGTTTCTCAATTTTGTTTCAAAAGTAGAAACCTTTAACCGCCTTGAAAATAAGTCTCGTCTTGGATTTGTAAATGGAATTATTTTCAAGGTTGGTCATAGAAATAACTTCTAGAAAGAATTTCGGGCCCCAAATTTTGGGTAAATGTTTAAATGGATAGATACAACGGTCTAATGTATTTACTCTCAGGTAGGGGCGCATGCAAGGGAACACCTTGACCTACTTCAAGGTTTCCTATGGCAATCTTCACTCGCCAAATCCGGGAGTCTAGTGATCTGACTTAATTAACCGGGTGTAGTCTCCCTTTTAGAGGGAAACATTCTCTCGAAGCGAAAAGAGAAAGTTATGCTATCATTCAAGTTTGCTGGGGGAAAAATACTTCGTCAGTAGTTTTTTTTTGTTGTTTCAGATTTGTATCATAGATTCAACCTACTGCTCTGTAAGTTTAGAAGAAAAACATGTTTAACTAGATATAAATCGGTAAAATAAAACGAGTTATTTGAATAAATAGTCAGTTGAGATTAGTTTCTTTTGAATGTATTCACAAATGCAGTTAAATCCTGTTCTTGTTTTGATTAAAAATGAATCTCCGTAATCCCTCCAAATATAATTTCGCTCATTTTTATTTGTCTCCGATGGGGAATTATATGGTCATATATGGGACAATCACATTCATTTTCCAGTCATGAAGAGGACTGTATATTTTATTATTCTTTATAGATAAAAAAAAACTTTTTGAGCTTGAGTAATTTTCTCTTTTCGAAAGCCTTTTCCCAAAGTTTTGGGTTTATCAAACATTTTTTTTTCTATAAAAAAAGCTCATCACGTTCTCACGTATACAACATCTTCGATTACATTAAGATGCGTCATACGTGACAGTTGGTATCAGTTTTTTTTAATAGAAAAAAAATGGTTAATATAACCTGTCGTGCCCCAAGAAAATACTAACAATAGTGAACTGTAACTACATGTCTTGACATATATAGATTCTGAATTACTGAACTATCTTAAGTACACAGATAGTTACTGCATTATCCTAAGTACAAAAAGACTGGTTCCTGGAAAGGTAGGTAGGCATTTTAATTAACGTCACATTGTAGCAACACAGCGGGCTATTAGCGACGGTCTGGGATCAAACCCGAAGATCTGATTACTGCAACACGTAATTTCGAAGCACGGTCAGATGACGAGGTCACACTTGACCTGGCACAACAATATCCAAACTTCCACGCCACGCCAACGTGAGTACATTTGAGGCCATGACAGATTTAACGTGCACCAGCCCCTTTCATTGGATACGAACTCGCAACCCTGCTTAATTACCACATCAAATTTGTCAACATATTTTAATATAATTACTGTGTATTTTATAAATCATATTTTAATTTAGTGGATACATTATATGAATTTCCCTTGCTTGCATATTTAGACAAAAATTTCATGCTAGAACATCTAATATACTTATATCTACCATAATTTGGAAGTTTGGGAGAAGCTGAAAGGTATATTGAGCAAAACTATTACTCGAATTATTTTACCAGTACTGGTATGATTTTTCCTGGCACAATGATTTTTCCAAAAATTATATTTTCGAGAATTTAATTCTGATAGGTACTTGATTTATTTGAGCCTAATTTTTTCTGAGGGAAATATAAACAATTTCCGAATATTTGGCAGACGAAATTTTACAACGAACCTAAACTCATTGTTCACAAGTTCAGGTGATATTTTCTGTATTTTTCGCTTGGAATTAATTTTGTGCTTGTAAATTTTGTCTAATTTTTAGTTGTTAGGTGTGACAATTTTTCGAGATCATGAGATAAAAATAATCACGAATAAATATCTTCAGAACAACTTTTAACCCGTTTTTTTTTTTTGTACATTTTATAAATACTACCAGTATTACCCGACTTTTTACTCGAGTCGAATTGATTGAAAAGTGACAGGATAATATCATTCCTTTTTCGTATAAAAATGCCAAATTATTTTTGTGTAGGTAAACAAAAATGTAACACCGTTTCGACATTTTTATAAATTCTACAACTTACTTTAGACACAAATCCTATAGATGCATATCCTTCGATATTCGATACAATACATTTCACATACATCGCACCCTTGACGTGACAACGATACAGAATGCGGAAAGGTTGCACTAAGTACAACACTACAAAAGACAATTTTGAGGGCAGGGATCGTGATGGCCTTTCTTAAGTAATTTTTCTGTAAAATTACTCGTCTCAATTCGTAAAAATGACGTATCTAAGGCGAATACTGTCGTATTCATTGTTTACCTACCAATATTTTTTTATTTAAGTCGCTAGGCACATGACATTTTCGAATTTCAATATCTTTAAGGAAAGGATGACAAATTAATTTGATGAACATATTCAAGACAACATTTTTTTAACACAAGTACTCTTTTTTTAAATTCCATTTAGTGGTGAGTGCATGAACAAAAGAATTTTGTAATTGAATTTTTTCAATACAGACAAAGCAAAGGTAACCTATTACTTTTAATGGAAATCAATTAGTGCTATCTTTTGAAGAGAATCATTCTTTTCACAAACTTTCCTAAAACATAAGTTGCTTAAATATATATCCATACAGCCCCCAATAAGCCTTCTTGACCTTCTATCACAATGGCAAGGAATTTCAAGTCCTCGTTCGTATTTGTCAACATTAACATTCTTTCAATAACGCCAAAATTCCACTTAACATTTGTACATTGAATAGTTTCGACCCATTTCAAGTTATTTATACGTTTTCGGTCATTCTAATGCAAAACCAGTGGTTTTGCAAATGCAGTGTATCAATGCAATAGGATATCGTTGCTTTGTCTGTAATGAAGACATTCAGTTTTAAAACAAGTTTTATTACTACATACAAGAGAAAAATATTATTTTCTTTAAACAATTTAGTCTTGAATATCTTAATCAAATTAATTTGTCATCCTTTTCTTAAAGATATCAAAATTCAAAAATGTATGCCTGGTGCAAGAGTGGTACAAGTCAAAAAATATTGTTAAGTCAACTATAATTCCTACTGTATTCGCCGTATATTAATCAATTTTATTAACTGAGCTTAGGAATTGTACTGGAAAAAACTTAAGAAAGGATATTCCTAATCTTCTGATCCCCGGCTCAAAATTCTATTTTGCAATAATTACCCTAGAGTCACTTTTCGTCATTTTGTCGTTGTACCATATGGTACTAGCCGACCCTTTTCCCTAACACGTGGACGCTGGAATGTTTCGAAATGCAAAAACAACTTCAGACTTTGCACGTGCGGGTTTTCACAAAATACCGAAAAAGAGTATTTTCTCATCGGCGGCCCGGCGTTCCGTTTGATCCATAGACACAGCTGGAGTTTCCGTCGGTTCCCTAATCCCATGTCTGGGATGAAGATTTGCTGTGGGGAACTCAAGTCGGCATCACAGACGGTTTTCGCATCTGTGTGGGGGTGTTTCTGTTCTGGAGAGGACATAAACATCTCTAGAGGGCTCGGAATTCACCCCCCTCTCTTTGGCCGCTGCGGTTCTGTGAGCGAAGCGAACGTGGATTTTAGAAAAATTCGGTTTCGAGATTCGAAGAGAGACAGACGTCTCTGTTTTGCCATTTGTTACTTTGGCTTCAGGCAGGATTCGGTTGTCAATGGCTATGCCCTTAATTATCTTTTTAAATTTTCTTGTAAATATTTAATTTATGTAAATAAATAGTTTAATTTTAAACCAGCTGTCCGTCTAATTCTTACATGACGGTACATCGTTTTGTTATACAGTAGGTTTGCTATGTATGTGAAAGGTATTTCGTAGATGGATATGCGTGTATAGGACTTGTGTCCAAAATAAGCTATAGCAATTATAAAAGAGTCTAAAAGGAATTAAAAATTATTTTACTCACATTTATAAATGATTTCGCATTTCTCTACGAATGAGAAAAGTGATTATTCTGGTCTCTTATTCAATCCATAGTTAACTTATTTATACTACTTAAGGTCGTGTAATTTTTCTAGTTTAAAATTAAACTGTGTTATGTAAATAGGTATTTTGATAACGTTTTCCAAAAAGTACTTATTTTCTAAGCTCTCGCTATATCGTTTTCCTCATGATATCGCGCTTTTTTTCTAATCCCCTTAGAAGCGCAATATATCGAGGGTTACTGTAATAGTTTTTGTAATGAGAAATTTTCATTTGTACTGTCGAAGGACATGTACAATATTAAAAAGACCAAGAAAACAACAAAAGTGCGAAATGATTGGTCTGGTTTGGTTACGTAGGCTGAATTTCCTCTTCTAAACCTGACTCCGTGCCCTAGTACCAGGTTAGATGCCGAATTCATGTTCTAGATTAGATTGCAGACCCTTCATGAAAGCAATAACTACTTTAATTACTCAAGGTTTAATTTTCACAAATAAATAATTATTTTTTCTTCCAACCAACACTTTCCGTACAGCTTTGTAATGAACAAACTGACGAGATCTGTTTATGACAATTTTAACGTAGAAATATGACAGCCTACCATCTCTCAACAAAAACTTTCTACATTTCCTGAGTCCTTTTACATTATCAGGCCACGATACCATTGCACAGGTGATTCCTTTATAAGGACCCAGTTGAAGTTAGAACTGTTTGTAGCTCTGTGTTTTCACCTCACCTCAGCTAATTAAACTTCTACAAGTAAAATAAGGATTGTATGGATAGTGTGTGCTGTGGGTGATTACCAAGGAGATTGAAAGAACGAAAGGACTTTCGGATAGTTCTATCTACTGTGCACACGAGGCTCAATATGTGGCACAATCAGGATCACTCAATGACCCCCTAGTCCTAAGTTGTATAGGTATGAATTCATGTCAATTTGAAGCAATTCTCTACTTTATGGAAAAGATAGTAAAAATATCTCTTATGGAAATGACAGTATACTTTATGGAAAAGATAGTATACTTTATGGAAAAGATAATACACTTTATGGAAAAGATAGTATACCTTATGGAAAAGATAGTATACTTTATGGAAAAGATAGTACACTTCATGTGGAAAAGATAGTATACCTTATGGAAAAGATAGTATAAATATCTTATTATGTTTTATCGGTTCATGAGTAAGTAATTGTAAGACTGCAAAAGTATCTTATTGTGCAGTAATTTTAAAGTTATACAGAACGCATAAAGTCTGCTTTTCGAAATAAAAAGGGGATAAGGGTTAATAAAATAGAGATTTTGGGATAATCGCTGCCTTTATCCATATTTTTTAATTATTTATGAGAGGAATATGAGTTAAACAAACTGAGACAGAAAGTTAAGGCTCCTTCCAATATACAAGTACGATCTTGTATGAAACATATCGGGATTACTTTAAAATGAATGTAGCTTTAAGTAATTAAGTTTGGCGTTGCCCAATTATCTATTACATATATAAATTCGGAAATCATTCTTGCGAATTTTTATTGATGAAGTACTGAAAATCTTCTCTAATATTATAAAAGGAAGTGTTTGTCTGTTTGTTTCTTGCACGTAAAATCCTGACAAATCTATGGCACTTACAGTAATGGGACATAGGTAGTCCAAAGTTTTTGCAATTTTAGGGTCGCGGCGAATTTTAAAATTCGATCTCGAACATTTTAAAATCAGTTTAATGAAATTTAATTATTATTGTTTTCTTTGGAATGGCAACAGCATTAAAAGATCCTATTCTAAATTTTTTTTTCCGTTTCCCTTTTCATTTTGAGCGGAGGAATAATTTTCCAGCAGACAATAACAAACAAAGTTTCAACTTCAGTTATATAGTTATTTTTTCTATCTCCTAGACCGTTAAAGATAGAGTAAAAATTTTAACGCATTTGAAATCTGCGGAAAATTTCGCAATAGATCAATACCTAAAAATAAGATTTTCTTTAAATAAATAAAATTTTTCAAAATGAATACCTTTTATATTTTCGCTAAAGAATGTTACGTCACGCCAACATTCGTGTTCCAAACATAAACAGATTACATTTCCTGCCCTCTTACGATTTCAGCAAAAGAAAGCAAAGAAAATAAAAAATAAAAAACATTTTTGCTCGCATTATTGAGTTCTTTTTTGTGAAATCTGGATCTTTAAACATAGATTGAAACTTTCAACGGATTTGAAATCTGCGGAAAATTCTACACCAGATAGATACTTAATACGTTTGATTTTCTTTTAATAAATAATTTTTCAATTAAATATTTATATTTTCGCAAGAGATTGTGACGTCACGCCAAATTCCTATTTGTAACCATGGGCAACTCCGTTATGACTGTTATCCAATTTGCGAAGCAAACCATAGTTCATGACATTTATAATTTGGAATTAGCAGGTAATTCATTCCAATGGGCTACGAATTTCCATTTGGTTTGCGAAGCAAACCAACACCACGGGCAATGCCATTATGGCTGTTATGCAATAGGCTACGAACTCGTATGGAATTCGTAGCAATCACTGGGGGTTAGCGAGCAATGGTCACACCTGACCCAACGAAAAGAACTGTCACGTGCAACGCCATGCTGTCCACGCAGTGGCTAGTATTCTATTAACAAGCTAATTAGGGTAAGGTTCGGAATACGTGCAGGACATATGTTTTGCCGCAGAAACAATATTGCCACCTACATTTAGCTAGACAGAAAAACTTCTCATAATGATTGTTTCTAGCCATAAGATAGAATTTTGGAAGCTTTACGCAAAGCGAGCGTATTCTATGAAAAGTACTAATTCAAATTCTTAACCATTTTTTTTTTCGAAAAATTTTATTTTTTATTTTTGCAGAATGTTTATTACATATTGCGGAAATTATTAGTGATATTATTCAAACCTTATAATCATATATGACTGTATGCAATTTTTGCATATTACAATACTACTTCTTCCCTGTTTATGTATGAAATGCTTGAAATAAAGTCACGGTCTATCTTAAACATCGCTTAGAAAACAGTACTATACATCATAGCATCATAGCACTATTTTGAATGGTAGGAAATAGAGGGAATGTTTAACTACGAGGGTTTTTTTATCATCAAAAGTTTATGTTAATTTCGAGGGAAGTAATTGCTACCGTAGGAATATTACAGAAAAAGTGGTTTGGAATATTTGAACCGAAAAAGTTATAAACTAAAAATATTCACATCTACCCACAGGGGTGGATTAATGTACACTGGTTATGGTGGACGCACAAAAGATAAAACCCCAAAAGACTGTGATGGTCAAGTTTTCCCGCGAATAATGAAGGCGGAAAACATAACAAAAATTCACGGAAAGAAAAATCTATTTCTTTAGAGGAAAAATCTTTTCGGGTACTAACCATTTTTCTTTAAGTAAAATTTTACAAAAATAATTACTCGTCAGAATACTTCATGAATGTAAATAAACATTTTCTAGAATGACCAACTTCCATCCTTGTTCTGAATTCCAGACTGTTTGAGACGAAATTTGTTTATTATGCTTCGAGGAGAAAAATATATTAAAAAATTATACCTTTCTTAAAGTTCTCAATTGAGGTCAAGAAACGCAGTATAGTTGTTGCCAACAGCATGTATTGAAATATTCTTTTTACTACTATTTTATCCTCTTAAAAATTTCATAATATTCCATTTAATAATAAGCATTTGCATTCATTCTCATTAATTATTTCGAGCTGTCAATTACATCGTAAATATTCAGTTTTGATATAGCTTCACAGATCTCATTGGGAAATTAGATTGATTTCGGTATTTTCAAAAACGAGTTGATCTTTCATCTGATCTATTAACGTCCCTACGTGTAGAGAAATTCAATGCATTCTTTACCTGTCTTCTAATCAATTATATCTGCAGGTTCATATTGATCCAGCTTATCTTTCTAGATAATGGACATATAATAATGTTTAAATTGTTTTTCCAACCTACAGCAATATAGCCCCTTGCCATAACGATTGCGGAATCGTTTACTTCTTTTTAAAACGAATAAATTAAACATATTCGAACGCAAGTGTACTGTGTTTCCTTGTCAAATCCACAATGCGTTTATTTTAAGCTATTATATTGTTTATATTGTTATAGGCTATTATTTATATAAGCTATTATACTGTTTAGATTATCATGAGCTATTATATTGTTTGTCATGCTGCGTGAAATCATGAAAACAGTGTAAAATAGAATTCATGAATCACGCGCAAATTATATTCTTATGCCAAATACAATTTTCTCTATCAACTATACACAATCTTCCTGTCACAATGAACTCAATTATGTCTTTTTTCTCAACTATTATTTATCAACAAGTTACGTGTATTACCTCATTGCCCGTTTGCGTGTTTGTATATACTCGTACATTGTTGTATTCTTTTTCAATTTCCATTGCATTTATTTTCGTTGTGAACCGCATAGGCAATCGAATAAGAAAATATTAGCTTTGTCTTTTGCCCCAAAAATTGTTGGACAAAGGCTTTATTTTTTGAGAGAAAATCAATTGGGAATGGAAATTGTATAAACAACTAGAGTAACGCTTCGATTCGAACGAACGTCGAAATGGAACAGCATTCGTTCTAGTTTTCAGAGAGCAAAAGTAGAACTTGGAACTATAAACTGTTAAACATAGGATTTACATGAAATAATTTATGCCATGACAACCACACAATAATACAAAATTAGTTTGATGATGTTTTAATATTTAGTCGTTGCAGTGAAGAGTTTTTTTTCTCCAGAGACGTTACTTTTGAAAGAGTAAAATGCTGTGAATTAGAATCCACTAGATGAAAATGCAACATCATACAGGAAAACAAATCAAAGCTTAAATTAGTATATTGTGAATAAATGACTTCAATTTTGGTTCGACATTAACCTTTTGCCTGAGTTCTGCTTACCTCAATCTGAAACAATAGATCGTGTGACCGGAAGATACATTAATCCAGCCGACAGGGCACTAAGTCTGTACCCTCGAATGTAAGGTGAGAGTTGCCATTAATCTAACATCGAGTAGGCTGGGACCTCTAGGGTTAGTTGGCGCACGGATCGTTAGTTCCGTATGGTCCTGGGTTCAATCCTGTGCTCCATCCACAATGTCAGTTATGTACAAAGGCCAGTAGGTCTCCGTCTAAGCCAGTAAGGATGGGTTATACTATCTGTCTACGACAATACCTTGTTCGGCCACCAAGTCCGTTCGATACCTCTCCAAAATGACTTAATTGTAGTCTATTTTTCGCGAATGTTAGGGCAGAAAGTTTTGAACCCCCCTTCAATTCTTTTACTATTAATCCCTATAAAGTGTACAGTACATACTTATTTGGCTGTGTGGTTCCAAATATACTGAACATTACTTGGTATATATATATTTCTTGAATACCCACTTGCAATAAAAAAAATTATTGTCTTAATTTTGGAGACCACGGGGTTTTACACGCATTTCGGAGAAATACGTGTCGTAAAAATTTGAAAGAAGCTTGGTACGATGAACAATTTATTTTTGAAACGGGTTTTGATTTTTCCCTCTCGACATCTTCTTTCTTATTTTTATGCTCATTCGAAGTTCTGACAGTTGACCTCAAAATGGCTGAAAATGAGATGTTGACGAGACCTTGAATGTAACCAACAAGTTGTACGATTGTGACACGTGATTATTAGAAGTAAACCAGCTCATTACAACGAGCGGTTATTTAAGAATTGCGTTTTTTGTGAGCCAAAAAACTACTTGATCGAGTAAAAAATGAGTGGCTGATACAACCAGAATGGTTCCAAACAAAAATTACATACAGTGACGGGCTATTAAATTTTTTTTTTCTGATTTGCCTGGAGTCGCAGTGTAATCCTGTATAGTATGCTCGATACCTCAGGTTCAAATACCGCTCATGAAATACATCCGACATTTTCGAGCTTTGCAAACCAGCTTTATCCGCATTCTTTTGGTCATAAAGTACACATCTGCAGAAAAGAGAGAATCACCTGGCTAGTTGTGTATCACTCATGGAATAGCAAATACGAATATATCATTTGATACAGAACAACATCTATCCAATTGATGTAATCAAATTCCTACATTTACATCAAATGTGTACAAAATTCTAATTATTTGGATTTTACTTGGGTCACTTAATAGTAATGTAATAATACAAATCGTCGTTAGAAGATTATTTCTAATAGAAATCTGGAAAGTTAATGTAACATTGCACGCTCTAAACTACATACTCATAATATAGAAACGACTGGACCTTGAACGGGTAAATTTAAATTTAGTGTCGCAGTTAAATTTTGCGTAGATTCGAAACTTGGGAAAGACACCCGATGGATGTGAATTTACAGAGTACACTTGACCTATCGAATGGTATCATTGAAGTTTCTTTGAAATGATGCACCCATAAACAGGAGAGGGCTTATATCCGCAGCTGTACATCAGAAAAATAATCAGAAATGGACTGATGGAATAATTTACTGCCAACTTTTTTTATTTCCACTCTTACACGCACCGTGGAAAATATCTTTGAAATGTATATATTAGCAAACCTAAAAAAAAATTTCCAATGAGATTAGTTTTTACGCTTAATGTTTCCTTTTGATTCTGAACGAAGTAATGGTTGGTGAGTAAGCTGAAATGGAAGGTTCCTGCTGCCTATACTATAGACAAGCTAAAAACTTAGCCCATATACACTGTTTGTTACTTTAATAGATTATTCAACTGTCCTTATTTTCTTAGATACCAGAATATATTTCATAGAATATAACTTAAATTCTGAAACTTCGATTACATTTCAAAACTATAAAATGATTTACATTTCACAATACAGTTCGGCTCTGTCGAGTTGGCATTTGAGTCACGCGGTTATGAACGAATCCATTTTTTAAATTAGGGAGCAGGGTAGGGAGTAAACGTAAACTATGCGTTAACAATAATTGGAGTTCTTAGCGAATCCTGTCTCAGGGCTTATCGTTTGGTACCAGATGTAATACCAATTATTATGAGTTGACAAAACAAATTATCATCAATCCGTTCACCATTTCTGGACGGGTTGATTTTAGTGGTGTAAGTCACTTTTTCAAAAAAAAAAAAGACAGACACAGAAACTAGATATAATACTACCAAATTTAACTAAGATATATAATTATATATATAGTAGTGACAGAAACAAGATCTAGATAAGTCAATCAACAGAAAACGGGAAGTAAGTCAGATTTTCATTCAACTGCCAACTGATGGCAGTGGAAATTCCAAGTTTTTTTTTTTTCGAAAAAGTGATTTACACTACTGTAACTTTAACCTGTCCATATGATTTTCTATATGGCAGCCCTTTCCATGGGCGATTGTTCCCTTTCTAGTAATGAACTCCTCCTATATTATTTGCCTTATCAAGCTTTATTTGTATTGGATGATATGTATAATGTATCATATTTCACTGTACAGACTCGTCCAGGTACATGTTACGATATACCTTAGATTAATTCACCATATGAATTTCGAATTGATAGGTGACAGTTGATTGATCAACGCCAAATAGGTAATTGTAAACGTTGCCTAAACGGCGATGAGCTTCATTTTAAGGTAACTCCTATCTGTAAGGTACGAGAGCATTTGGGTAGGGGAAGTAAAATCTGTGTATTCCGTTTGGTGTGTTTGTTTGCTCTGAAAATCCCTCTTGTCATACCCGTATGTAGGTGTTAAAATACAATATACTTTCATGACCTGATAGATTTTAGTTAATTTTGAAAAGGCATATTTAACAGCAAACAGAAATATTTCCTTTGTCATTGTCTTACATAGTTGTTTCCAACAAGATATTTCATGTTTATCGTACGCAATCGCCAACTCTGTGCACATTTCCCTCAACAAATTGGTTTGTTCCTTCCCCTAATTTCGAATAAATTAACAGCTGTAGTGACGGAAACTGAAGGTTAACAGAAGGAAATGATGAATCGGTAACGATTGAATGTTGCAATTATAACTTCCTTTATAAAAGTGCCCATATCTAGCTCAATAAGGAAAAGGTTTCTAAACTGGAATTTCTTTTCGTTTTACACGTTTAGAGGGGGCGGGAGGAAGTTTTCAATACATCAACAACTTTTTTATATTGTTCTTCTAATAACTAATTTACTTTTGATTACGTTTCTTGCATTTCAAGAAATACATTTCGTTAAACTCAGTAATTTGTTATTTAAATTATGCTGATTACTATGTGTGTATGCTCATACAATTGGATATCTCCGAAATAAGAGAAATTATCTGTTGTTAAATCATTTATGAAATTTTAAAGGCAACAAAAATTATATGAAAATTAGAAAGTGTGAAACATTCTAACATTCTAAGTACCGATATCAATAACTTTCGTTACGTATCAATACTTTTATTAATTGGGAATTATTTTATCTCATCGAGGGAAAAACATACTTCAATAATCGTCAACATCAATTAATAGTTTTTGCTGTAATCAAAATAAATAAAATGTAGTGTGTGCGTATGAATATTTTCAACTCATTTCAAGTTATTTATCCGTTTTGGAACATTTGAATGCAAAATCAATGGTTTCCGTGTTCCTTTTATCGTCATCTGACTATGGTTTAAAATTGCATGGTGTTGTCCTCGGATCTTTCCATTCAGGGGCTGATCCGATCGTCACCAATAGCCCGTTGTGCTACGTTACGAAAAACCTACCTACCTAGCATGTTCTTTTTAAGAGACTGAACTTCACAGTGTCACAGTCTTTCCAATCGGTCTGTGTTTTTGTAAAATAATCGCACAAAACCCATTTAGTATGTTTTTATAAAGTGTTAAATGTTTTATAACACATATTCTTAGTGAATGAATTAGTTCATTCTATCTGGCATTTTTATACAAGTTTTACGTTGAAACTGTTAATATACCATCTTATCGTACTTGAATCAACCTTAACCTGTCAGTGTTGAAGAAGCTGAGAAATATTTTGGACATTGAGATTGCGGATTTTAAACGCACGTTGTTTTTCTAGTACTGCCAGAGAAGCAGTTTTCCATACATTAAATCAACATAAATTAAATTCGAATAATTTATCTATTAAATGTATTTTTCTTCGCGAAACATAAATAATTTCCGAATATTTGGGACAGATGATACAAATTCAAAACGAAAGAAAATATTTAATTTCGCATAATTTATTAATTTGCACTCTTGGTCGTAGTGATTTGTTTTGTGTTCAACATTCCTTAAAACGTGCGTTCATGTGTTTAACCAACTTTCCACAAATGTCCGTATTTAACATACGTTGTTAGAATTACGTTACTTGAAAAGGTAAAACATAAAACACAGAACTTTTTTTAAAAGACTATAGCTTATCAAATTTGTAATTCTTCAAAATATTTTAAAATTTTGTCATAGGTTTTCTGTACACGACGATTGATTAATTAAAATTTACATTTGCTTTCCCATGTGTTTCAAATTCAGTAAATTGGTTTTATTGAAAGCTGTACTCTATAGTCAAGTATCACCATTCTCATTCTGAAGAGATACTTAGTTTCCATTCAGGAACTGAGTCTCTGAATTGAAAAAAGTGTACAAAGGTTTCTATTTTAAACCTCATGTAAGTTAGAGTAAAGTAAATTTATCTTAAATCAAAATGGAGCCTTGCCGACATTGGAAGAATAGTAATGTTAGAAAACATCCGGACTTTTGAAATATTAAAAGTTCTCTGTTGTAGTGACAGAAAGTCTTGGTCTTGCCTACTTAAAGAGTTGAACTTATTCTTAAGCAAATTATACCGGTTAAAAGTTTGTTGAAAAGAGTGGCTTTCTTTTTTAAATAAACGCTGTCAAATCGACCTACATTTTTGAAAGATGTTAGGCCTGTGCACACATCCGGTTTTTCAGTGTGCGGCGCCGCTGCGGCACCAAAGCCCAACTATGCGCACATAACTGTGAAATGTCGCAAGTACTCATTTCGCGCCATTTGCGACAAAAATTCTATCGAAGAAAACGTGTTTATTTCGCTTACTTGGTGTAAAAAAAGTAGATTTTGAAACAAAATAGGCGTTACTGAATACAACCCTTTAATAATTATTATTTATATTCATTTTATTTATGAAAACAAAGTACTTCAGACTGGAGAATCGTGTGCGGCGAGCTGCGGTACAAATTGCACGGAAGTGGGACGTGTGTCGCCGCAACGTCGCCGGACGCATATGTGCACTACTCCATTGGATCTAATGTATCTCAGACCGCAGTTGCCGCTTGTGAATACACCGCACGGGCCTTAGGTCCGGTGCACACAAATTGCGAGTGCAATTTGTACCGCAGTTACCCACGGCGCCGAAGCTCGCCGCACACGCTTCTCCCGTCTGAAGTACCTTGTTTTCATAAATAAATGGAATATAAATGATAATTAATAAATGGTTGTATCCAGTAACGTCTATTTTGTTTCAAAATATACTTTTTTTACACCAAGTAAGCGAAATAAACACGTTTTCTTCGACAGAATATCTGTCGTAAATGGCGCGAAATGAGTACTTGCGTCATTTCACAGTTATGTGTGCATAGTTCGGCTTCGGTGTCGCAGTGGCGCCGCACGTTGAAAAATCGAATGTGTGCACCGGGACTCAGCCATCTCTGAATACATTCAATTTTTAAATAAGTTATTTTTTATTGCACGTGCGACTAGTGGAATATTCAAGAAAAAACGCGTTTGTTTTATAAAAAGTAGTCATAAATATTGGATCAAATTAACTTGACATCCTTGTCTCAATGCTGATGAAATTCGAAAATGTCACATTCCAGATTCAAGTGTCTGTCACAGTAAAGGAATATTAGTAGGAAAACTGTGAGTGCTTTACTGGAAATAAACTAAAGAAGTTGCATAAAGAATGACTTCCAAAATCAAAGCATCTTCTTTATGTGGGTACGGACTTCACGGTGTGGCGTTTCGTTCACCACAACAATACAATGGCGTTGGTCTAAGCTGTATACCTTTTTCATTATACTTAAAAGGTTTTAATTCACGAATGGAACCATCTACAAAATTATTTACACTGAACAAATGTTCATGAAAAACAAAAGTTTCTCTTCACAGATAGTTTTTTCTACCGGAGTTTAACCTCACCGTATAGCCGTCTAGAGAGCTCTATCATCCACCATTTTCTCCTGTGGCTTCTGTCCCTCGTCTCTCTTTACGTTTTTCGGGGGAATCCGCCTCTCTCTTGGAATGTTTATTCTGATGTCTTTCTCAATCACACCTGCAACCTTAAAGGGGGTGAATTCGCAACTGTACAACTTCTTTGGATCTTGGAAACGTAAGAAAATTGTGTGTATGACATCCAGGTGCAAGAAGTCGGCACCGACTGTACCACACGTGTTCTTTGTTTTGGGGTGGTAGTCTGCTCCTCTCTCGTGGAAGGCCCACGTTGATTCGGAAGTTGAAACTGTCTTTTTTTCCATACGTCACGACGGACACGAGGTACTACGATAATGGGATCTTGCCTTTTTGAATAAGCGCTGCTAGAAATGCATTTTCTATTTTGATCGAGGCCTACAGAGTTAATCTGAACTGCCTACCCTTCTAACATGGTAAGTCACGAGAATTTACTAGCCAACGTAACCAGGCATGAACCTGAATGTATAGTTGAAAGCAGACGTTTTTTGTTCCATTTACTCACCTTCCCAAGTGCTCATCAAGTCTAATTAGGGCCTACTAATTTGTCAAATATACTAATACCCTGAAGTTACGCAATAGGTGGGACCGACGTAAGAACGCCCAAGTCGAATTCGCGTAGGTCAGGGCATATAAATCTGCATATAAAATTTTATTTAATTGGGACCAAAAACTAACAAAAACACTTGTTTAGAAGAAAAATATTTAATGAACTTGCAGTTCTTTTTATATACATATTAAAAAACAAAATATTAAAAAAATTAACGTGCAACGTAAAAAAGTTATTTCGATGTCGATGGCTTTATAAAATCTAACAAATTCGTCTGACGACGCAATGCCTTCTTTTTTTTCACGCATAATTTCTTCGTAGCAAGCTAATATATAGTTTTTATTCCTTGCTTTGTGTCTATAACGCGTTTTTCTTTAGAGTCTATGTTTTCTAAAAATTTTAAGCCCCTTTCATCTGCCCGGGCCTAGCAGATGGTCTTCGACAATCGTCCCATTGGTGTTGAGTACAGGTGATTTTTAACTGATTCCCTGAAAAATCTGACAAATGCTGCCAAGCGATAAAATGTTGAAACTGTGTGTAATTTTTTTTTTAAATACAAAATTTAGTATGTGTGGAATTGATTTATTTTGTAGTCTACTACAAACAATCTAAAAGTAACATGAATCCCAAGGTACAACAACATGTATCCCAAGGTACAGCACCATGTTGAACCTTGGGACATTTGTATAGATTAACAAAACAATTTATTTAACAGTTAGTGTTCGAGGTATACAAATAAATAAAAAATGGCAAATTCTTCCAAAAGTAATGAATATAAATAGTAGATGGGACAAACAAAAGGCAGCTACATTATAGCCTCAAGAAAAATATTTGTTTAAAACTGTCCCAAGGTACGACACCTTCCCCTATATATAAGAAACTTTCTCTTAAATAACTTCTTTGGATCTTGGAAACGTAAGAAAATTGTGTGTATGACATCCAGGTGCAAGAAGTCGGCACCGACTGTACCACACGTGTTCTTTGTTTTGGGGTGGTAGTCTGCTCCTCTCTCGTGGAAGGCCCACGTTGATTCGGAAGTTGAAACTGTCTTTTTTTTACTAGTTTAGAAGAAAAATATTTAATGAACTTGCTCTTAAATAAAATTAATATGTATTTATTGACCCTTGGTAAGGCACTAAACTAAAGAGTAACGGTTTTAAAAACTTTATAATTATTGGTGACGACTCATCAACGTGTATATTTTGCACGTTACAAAAATTTATTTTTAGTTTTCTTTTAAGTGGAAGGGGTTCTATTTGTCCGACTACCCGTCCTTAACATCGGAATATCAAATGAGAAGATATGTATACACCTTTTTGACCTTATTATACCAAAATATCTGTATACCTAGCAAAACTTATTTCACAGAATTGGATGTTTAGTCGCCTAACCAACGTTGAAAAGGTCAAACGAATATTTTGGAAATTAATTGTTTTCAAACTTAGGCGTAGGTACTACTATTTTGGAATACATTTACATGTTAATTGGAATACGTTTAATTGTTGGAGTACATTTACGTACTCTTCGTTGATTCTCTTAGAAGGAATCCAAAATCTCGTCAAGTTAACCCTCCAAGTGGTTTCGACGAGATATCTCGTTTCTCATGATCAGACCAATTTTGCGAATGACGTATCGTCTTCAAGATATTGCTGATTTTTTGCATGATGATGAGATCAAGGTCTGGTCAGTTTTCTTTCAAAGACGAGATATCTCATCATCAAGATCTGCTAATGGTTGTACTAATGACCAGATACTTCGTACGTCCATGCTCACAAGTATCGAGAAAGTAAAACTAAATTATTTGAAGCAAGAGGGTTTTATTTAATAATTGTGTTTAGAAAATGTATTTAATTTTTGGAAAAATTTAGTATATTATATGGTAGCATTGCGCGCAGTATTCTGGGCAAAATAACTATTATTCTGAGCTGAATTTTTTTATGTACTTAAAAATATATAATATAATTACAATGACGAACTCTTGTATTTTTTTTTTTTTTTTTTTAAATTCTAACAAAAAATATTTTAATAAAAAAAAAGTGAATTTTTTTCTTTTTTTCAACTCAAAATTAATCTTTTTTCAAAGACTTTCAACAAGATAGACAAAAAAGTTGGTCATTTTAAACATATATATGGTTTACATAATCAATTAAAATTTCATGTAATTCTAACCAACCATTCCAGAGAAATCTTGCACGCAAGTGGTAAAATCACAGTTTTGAGATATCGTCGTTAAAAACAATTCGCTTGTGAAATTCTTTCGCATTAAAAGGAAGGAAACAAATGAAACTGAAAGTAGAATTCAAAGTACATTGTTCCCAGATAAAAAAATTTAATTAATTAAACAATGTACATGGAGATGGCTTTAGCAATATAGAGCGTAGTCAAATTACATTTTTGTGATCACTGATATCGACAAAGTACAAAATGTAAACGAACCATTTGGCTCTAAATGTTTGATAAAGGGCTTCACTCTTTTAACCATAACTTCCGTTCTAGAGTGAAATTTTACACCAGGTTTGTTTTAAAACGTTGCTAAGAAACAGAGCATTAAAATTAGATCATAATATTTTTTTTTTTTGAAAATTTAAAAGTTACCTAACTTTTTAACCTACAGCCAATAAGGAACTACTCACCAACGTAGCAGATGTGTGGCAGCTTTCCAAGAATGGATGAAACATTACCCCCCCCCCCTTTTGTTATACTTTTTTAATTACGTTAATTAAAATTACATTTCAAATTTCTGTTAGCTAACGTCTGTACTTATTTGAGAGGAATTTTTAGAGAAACGAGCAAACCAGAGAAGGAATGGTAATTGGTAATTGACGTCGTACTAGAGCAACACAACAAGTTATTGACGACGGTCCGGGAACAATCCCTTAGGGGAAGGATCCGAGGACAACACCTCGTAATTTTGTACCACGATCAGATGACGAAGCAACACCTATGCCGGCACCCCACTCTCCAAACTTCCACACTAACCCAACGTGAGGACTTTCGGCCTCGACAGATTTAGGTGCACCAGCCGTCTCTACACCAAACGCTTACAAATATCCATGCCCGGACCCGGATTCGAACCAGGAACCTTCCGATCCAGAGGCTAACACCTTAACCACTATTCCGGTTGGTCGGCAATGAAAGGAATGGAAAGATTTTATTTCCGTTACAGAAAATGCTTTCCCGTGATACATATTGGGATATACTTATAATGTAGTGTATTGCCATTTTGCCGACGTTTGGCGTTTAATCTAATTAACATTGATCAATTAACTATCCTAAGTCAATTCGAAATTCATTCTTTGGAAAATTTATTGACTAAGGGCTGAAATCGTGTTCGCAAAATAAGCTACGTGATTTCATTCGGAATTTCATTCGGACATACAGGGAATATTCCTAAAGAACATACAGAAATACTGCCGTCATTACATATGGATGATAGAAAATGCCTCTCACAGAGGAATGGCATTTTGCGTCTGGATCTTTTCAGCGTCATTATAGTAACACAATTCCTCCCCTTATGCTAATAAACCTAAAAAATATCTTTAGGTTTTCAAACAAAGAAACTTCAACGAAATGTCGTCTGAATTTTGATTTTCATTATTATTATTCGGTACTTTATTTCAGTCGTTGAAATAAAAGTTACATTGTATACACTCTAACTTGTAGAAATTCCGATAGCTTAATCATTGGATTTAGAATGAAATCGGCATACATCTACTTTTTGAAACTCTTCATCCATATATGCATGAAATATCCATCTGATTTTATAAAACAGATATGCGATTTATACAAACAATAGTCTATTTTTTGCACTGGTAACTTAGTCGGAATTCTGAGGAGTAGAATTAACATAAAAAATTCGCATTCTTCATCGTTGATATACTTACCTGATGAATTCAACACATTTTCCTGTCTTAAGTTTGGAGGAATAACTTTATTATTTTTTAATGCACGATATAAGCTAGAGGGGGGGGGGGATGAAAATGGCAAGATGTTTCAGATACGACCTGTTATTTAGCTTAAATACCTCTCGGTGTACCTTTACAAAACAAGTTTTAGTATGTTTTAATAATTTATGTAATTTGTAACTTTGTTTAATGTAATTTTTTATTTCCATTGTTAACGAGCTTCTATATCTCCTTCCATTACACTTTCCTTTCTTAGAATTTTGTACAAAAACTATTTTAGTGATTCCTTAAACTGATCCAACATGTACAAATGTTTTCGTTACTTAATTGTTCGTTATTTATTTTCTAAAATCTAGCTAAATAGCAAGTCAGAGTCCATAAGGTTGCATTTGAAGCATATTGAAAATGGCTCTTTTTGAAGTATAAAGATTGGATGTTCCAGCTCACAAATCTAGAAAGAGCGGTTTTATGAGCATTCTCAGTACACTGGAGTCAGGCTCCTGAGTGGTCTCTATACTACCGGATAACGAGTCTCCAAAGTTTAATATTTTAGCTCTTTATGGCCAATAACTTGATAGGATAGGTTAAAGGAAAATGTGTATGAAACTGCTCTGTCGTGGTTTCCTTAGCCAAGTCAATCCGATATTTCAGTCAATCATTTATTGTTCTTATACTGTAAAAATAGTTAGTTAAACAATATCACTACATATTTGAAGAACTTTTCTGTAGCTTGAATCTTTTCATAATATACAGAGTCTTCCAGAAGTCTGGACAAACTTTCAAAATTTATTTAAAAAAGTGAAAAATCATCGCATTTAAGTGCAGTTTACACCATAAGTATTATCTGGGCAAGGAATGTTTTATGACAGGAAAAAGTTTTCAAGTTTTTAAAATCGCCGATAGACTGCGATTACCGGAATATGTATTCCAGAAGTATGTAAATTAGGCTGCTAGAAAAGAACTGAGTGCTCTATTGATTCTTCATTTGATTCATCAATAAATTTGGCTTAACAACAAGTTTTTGGCGAGAATTTTAACATTGATTGTGAAAGCCTTATTAGTGAGGCTGTATTGCGCTAATGGAGAATGAGCATCAAATGCTTTGCAAAAAGTTAGATAAGTCTAAAGAATGGGAAAAGGTTCTATTACTTATTCTGGGATACTTAAGCTTATCACGCGATTTTAAGAAATGGGGTTCTTTAGAGGATTGTTCACGAAAGGTATAAGACCCTCGTTAGTGGAGCCCCATGCTAGTGATGTGGCATCCAAAATTGAAAACCCATCATCAGAAACACCGACTGGGACTAGCGGCGCTTCTGAACGATTCAAGGCGATTGTACATTCCTGTATCCTTTAAATGACGTATCATTCGTGGTATTTTAAATCTTTATCCCACAAACTGAAATCACTCCGCTTTTACCGGCAGATACCACACAGCTAGGAAAGAAGCGTTTACTACGTGGGCTGTGTCAAAAATAGCACAGAAACCAGAGTGGTTATTCAATGTAGACAGATGAATCCCACTTATCACTGCATGGAGAGCCGCCCAAGCGGTATAGTGGTTAAGACCCTCGTTAATGGAGCCCCATGCTAGTTGTCGCGAATGCGCGCCTGTTCTAAGTTTTGAAAAGCTTTTATGGAATTAGAAATAAAATACGGAGCAGGTGAGGTGAAAGCAAACCTCCAATATAATTTCAATACTACGATCCTAACAAAATTAAATATACAAATTAGAATTCAGTTGGTTTTATTTGAAAAAAGTCGCTCTAAACATTGTCTTGCGGTTTACTTTGATTCTATACCTGTGAAGAAGTGTAATGTTCTATATATATTAAAATTATAAGTTTTAATTAAGAAATGGTCTCCTTGTGTACTTCTGTGGACTTTCCTTTAGAATTCTTGAGTTTCAGTGATGTTTCGACGGTCAGGATGATTGATTCTCACCCGGGACACAAATGAGGTAGGACAATTCATATTCCTTCCGATTAGAAAGATATTGTTTCTACACAACACTAGTGATGTGGCATCCAAAATTGAAAACCCATCATCAGAAACACCGACTGGGACTAGCGGCGCTTCTGAACGATTCAAGGCGATTGTACATTCCTGTATCCTTTAAATGACGTATCATTCGTGGTATTTTAAAACTTTATCCCACAAACTGAAATCACTCCGCTTTTACCGGCAGATACCACACAGCTAGGAAAGAAACGTTTAATACGTGGGCTGTGTCAAAAATAGCACAGAAACCATAGTGGTTATTCAATGTAAACAGATGAATCCCTCTTATCACTGCATGGAGAGCCGCCCAAGCGGTATAGTGGATAAAGCACTCTGCTCCCACGCTTTGGGTTCGTGGTTCGATTCCCGCCCTAGTGCTGGTTGTATGTGATGTCCGAGGAAGAAGTCAGACACCCGCCCAAGTGGTTCCTCACCAAAAAGTGGATAGCTGCACCCCCTATGTCTTTACCAGTGATCAATTTGTGTGTTTGTAAAATAATAAAACCTGTATTCTTCTTCTGTGTCTGTCCTACTTCAGATCACTGGGCCTGATCTCGTGTTTCACAGTTCAGGAGACACACGTCAACAACAACAACTGCATGGAGATTTGAACACACACAACTATGGGCGACACCTAATCGACGTGACAGCCCTTCATTCACTAAGAGTGACTCTATAGTTGTGATTTTTCTGGCTCTTCCATTCAGGGATCCTTTTTCTTTCAGGAGTTTTGATCAAGAACTGAGACTGGAAGGTTTGCACAGTAAATGACCAGCGTTATTTTACTTTTCTGCGTGAGCAGATCGTACCGTCTTTGAAAGAACGAAATATTATATCAACCAAACGCTTATGCAGGGGGTCCACCCATCTCACATCGTAAGTCCATTAAAGAAATTTCTAATTTACACCTTCGGGGAAGACAGACATCAGCAAGCAATGTAAGATCACGTGGCCTCGTCGGTATCCAGATTTGACACCAATTGATTTTTGGTTGTGAGCTATTTAAGGTCACGAGGCCCTTCCACATAGTCAGAACTGAAAGATTCCATTCGCCGTGAAGTGAGTTCCATCCATGCGGATATGCTGTATTCTACAGTTGCGGGCGTTGTCACTCACCAAAAGTACTGAACGCACATCAAGTCAATTTATTTGTCTTATCAGTGTCTTCAGAGTCACATCGCCAATTTTACAAATTGCAATTTTTCCTGTCAAAAAAATCGGTATCGTGACAATACTAATGGCATTCACTTTAATATTATAATTTTTCACTTTTTTAAATGAAATTTTAGTTTTTCCAGATTTTTGGAGGACTCTATACCAACGTTTTCCAACCGGGGTCCACATGGAACCCCAGGTATCCATAGAAGCTTTGAGGAGGTTCACAAGCAAAAATTGTATTTCGGGGTTCCATAATATGAGTTAAGGGTTCAGTATAAAATATTTAAATAAAATAATATAATTTAATAAAAAATAAAATAATTTAAAAATAAAATAATTTAATAGTAATAATAAAATAAAATACTGTCATAGAAAAGTCCAGAAATTCGCAGATAGAAGACACTCGTATTTTCTTTTACCTTGTTTAATTTACTAGGAAAACATTTCTTTCCATAGAAAATTCTCGAAAACTATTTAGGCACCGACTAATCTAGAACGAGTCAATGAGTCAGAGGCAGTCATTTCATTCTATAGTGAGTAATCGGCATAGTCGTGGTGAAATTTATTGTTTGTGTTTTTGAACGTTATTGTTCAAGTGAACTACGTTTCCATTTAGTACCTACAAGTATTTCCAACATTAAAAATTTGAGGTTAATAATATTATTGTTTATAGATTACCCATGGCTCATGGGCAAATAAGAAAACAAGACAATATTCGATGAATATATGTCGTATGGTTTTATTGAATTACCAGAGAATATCAGAAAATCAATGCGTCTTATATGTACGACTGTGCTGTCTAATGATAGCATGAAGCCAAGTAAGCTTCGTCACCATTTGGAGACAAGGTACAGCGAAAAAAAAATACATCAGTGGAGTATTTCCGAAAACTACAACACAATTTTCAAGGAGGAACCATATTGCATCAGACTTTTAGTAAACAAGCAAGCAATAAAGATAACGGTTTACTAGCATCATATGAAATCGGCAAAATAATAGCAAAATCTGGAAAACCATATAGCATTGGTGAAACTGTCATCTTGCATTCGATATTAGTTGTAATTTCAACTGTTAAACAAAAATTAACATGAAAATTCTAATAACCATTCTCTGAGCAACAACACAACGTCCAAACGCATTTATGAAATGTCTGAAGAAGTAGAAACTCAACTTAGACCTCAATTACAAGTGAAACAGCCTGCAATGCAACTCGATGAATCAACTTTGATGGGCAATGAAGCACTTTTACTGGCATATGTAAAATATATGGATGATAATCAACTCAAAGAGGAAATGCTCTCTGCAAGTTTCCTCAAAACATAGCCGCCAGAGAGCAGAAGTAATATTTACTTTCAATACATTTCAATCTACTTTTAAATTTTAAAATCACTCTTCTGAAAAATCACGTTTTTTGAGATATGACATTGTTGAAAGGAGTGAGGAATATACTAAAGGTGACACAATATTTAAGGAAGTCCAGTCTTAATTTAGAGAAAAAAAATATTCCACTTGAAAATTTAACGGCCTGTGCTATTGATGTCGCTTTATCCATGGTAGGTAATTACAGAGGATTTATCACTCATTTAAAAACTAACTGCCAAAAGTATTTTGCATACATTGCGTGATTCACCGACAGCATCTGGCTCGTATAATTTTCGCGTTGACGTCGTGTAGAAATTTGCAGAGTGGGGTGCCAGCTCAGGTTTCAATCTCACCATCTGACCGTGGTTCAAAATTACAAGGCATTGTCATTGAATATATTTCCCTTCGGGATAGATCTCGGGCCATCGCCAATAGCCCGTTGCCTTGCTCAAATACAACGCTAACTCAACTGCCTACCTGGTATCATTTTTTAAATATGACCGTATATCGACCAACCAAACGTTTTGCACAAAAAGTATAGAAACTTACATCTCTGTAGCATAGTATGTGGATAGTTAAAAACTACTCTCTCACAGATCCGAGGACATTTGATAACAAACATGAAAAGTAAACGGAGAAATTTCAGCAAAAAAAAATCTAAATTTTAAAAAAGTTGTGAAATTTTTGAAAACGTTATTCAGAGTCCTACTATTTTGCGAAAACCAGTTTGAATGTGTGTAGAGTTTTCCATACTTCAAACCTCCATTAAAACCCGTTACCTTTTTCCCTCTGTCACAGATGGGGTCATAACGGGAATAGGAAAAAAAATCCAAGAGCTGTGTCAACAATTTTTTTGTCTACACTTTGCTAACCCGCCTCGTGTAATGAGAATGGATAAACACCTAAATACCACGAAGGAGCCGTAATGAAGACACAGGTGTGCGCTTTCTCTCCCCAAAGACCACAAAACCATGAATGGGAAAGATTTTTTCCTTTTCCTGTTGTTGAAGCATCTGTGATAAGAAATGCTTGAGAAAAAAAAGCTGTCGTGTTAAAAGCTAAAGTTCGAAGTTGAGCAACCTCCGAAGGACTTAATTTCTTCTCGCTTTTGGAATGTTCTTTTGGGCCCATCGTTTTCGTGAAAGCTGTTGGGTATGGAACTATTTGAACTCCCTGAACCTCGCGGAGAGAAAAACAAAACAATGAAAGCAAACCGAAACA
Organism: Metellina segmentata; assembly: GCA_947359465.1. Taxonomy (NCBI): domain Eukaryota; kingdom Metazoa; phylum Arthropoda; class Arachnida; order Araneae; family Tetragnathidae; genus Metellina; species Metellina segmentata. The sequence goes on from OX375876.1 coordinate 98,292,306, forward strand.
ATCAGTGTCGTTGACCGTATATAAGTCCACTCTGGTGTCATGAGCAAGGTCACTCAAGGTTCAGAATGCAGTGGGTCACTGTGCCAGTATAAAAATCACTTGAAGAAGAAAAAATATTTTCGAAGAGGAGAAATTGGGACGTTGAATACTCCATTACAAGTTGTAGGCGATGGCGCTCTGGTGCGAACCATCCTATTTTACAACGTACTTTTAATCTCAATCGAGGTTTCGCTTATTTTTACCTCCTTTTCTTATCAATCTATCACGATGCACAGAAGTTTTATAACCAGATTTCTGAAACGAAGGGAGAGGTAATGTATATGCTAATGTTGGCAATTTTCTTGAAGCACGAGTGTTTTTTATTCTTGACATAGCTCATAAATAGTGTTTTTCAATTCACTTTTTTAATGGACAAGTGGAAATTTAGGCGTTTACCTCTTGAGATGGTTAATAGTATATAGACGAATAAACAATCGAATTGATCGACGTTCCATGTTTCTTTTGTGTTCAAAGTCAAACTTGATCTTTACACGCAACAAAATAGAAACAGTTTTCACGTGTTGTTTGAGGAAGTAAATTTAAATAAAAACTTAAGTCGGGGATATTTATTTTGTTGGTACATCATGTCATGTGGAATTGGTGAAAATCAGGTAGTTCATACATTGACATCATCTACTAACGACATACACAGAGGCGTAGCTAGACTTTTATGAGGTGGGTGGGTAGATAGGTAGGTAGTTAACGGACATTGGAGCAACCCAACAACATCGGGCTATTGGCGACAGTCTGGAATCAATCCCGAAGGAAAATATCCGAGACAACAACCTCGTAGTTTTGAACCACGGTCAGATGACGCGGTCAATACCTGAGCTGGCACCCCATTATTCAGTCTTCCATACTACACCAACGTGAAGACATTTGAAGCCTCGACTGATTTAAATCTCTCCCTGAGTCTATGTCTATTCAGTGTCAGTAAAACTTTAATAGTGCGTGTCTGCTACATAATATTGTATACCTTGTGTCTGGCGCAATATGGCCCTTGCGCCATAAAACCCCAAAAGCAACAGATTTAAAGCGCATCAGCCCCGTGCACGCGACGGTCTTTGACTGGAACGGGTTTCGAACTCGCAACCCTCTTGTTACTAATCCGTTGCTGGGTAAACGTGGCGAATACTGTTGATACAACTCTTCGACCGAAGCAAAATTTACGAACTAAAAATGTAAAAAGTAATACATTAATATAATACAGATGAATTATAAGAAAAAAAATAGTTTTATATTAATTTTCATTATCCAATTTTACTCACATTATTAATTATCGAATACAGTTAGGTAATGATAATTTTAGTTAACGTCGTACTAGAGCAACACAACGGGCTATTGACGACGGTCCGGGTAATTGGTAATTTTTTAGTTAACGTCGTACGAGAGCAACACAACGGGCTATTGACGACGGTCCGGGATCAGTCCCTTAAGGGAAAGATCCGAGGACAACACCTCGCAATTTTGAACCACGGTCAGATGACGAAGCAACACCTGAGCTGGCACCCCACTCTCCAAACTTCCACGCCAACCCAACGTGAGGAATTTCGGCCACGACATATTTAAGGTGCACCAGCCGCTTCTACACCATACATTTACAAACATCCATGCCCGGACCCGGATTCGAACCAGGAACCTTCCGATCTAGAGGCTAACACCTTAACCGAATACAGTTAGTTGTAGTTCAGTACATAATACTTTGAAAACATAACTTCTATTTACCGATGGTAATGGTAATGGTAATTTTAGTTAACGTCGTACTAGAGCAACACAACGGGCTATTGACGACGGTCCGGGATCAGTCGCTTAAGGGAAAGATCCGAGGACAACACCTCGTAATTTTGAACCACGGTCAGATGACGAAGCAACACCTGAGCTGGCACCCCACTCTCCAAACTTCCACGCCAACCCAACGTGAGGACTTTCAGCCACGACAGATTTAAGGTGCACCAGCCGCCTCTACACCATACGTTTACAAACATCCATGCCCGAACCCGGATTCGAACCAGGAACCTTCCGATCTAGAGGCTAACACCTTAACCACTATACCGGTTGGTCGGCCTATTTACCGATGTATTAAGTTTGTTGAAGCAAATTCGCTTTCACATGACTTTAAAGTAGTTGGATACTGAACCCTTTTGACTGTGTTAAAACTCTTGCCTCTATTCTAGATTGAAAAAAAAAAATTGTGAGGGGTTCAGCACAGTGTAAATATTTGACATTCTGCTGATAGCTTATGTGCGCCATGGAGCTCGTTTAAATCAAAATATTTAAAATAATTTTGGCAAGTAAAATGTAACTAGTTTAATAATTTCCAGATTGTCAATAGTGGAAATTGGTTTAAGCACTCAGTTTTTATTACAGAACACACAATTTTCGATTTCTGCGCTATACGTACACTGAAGGGCCTGGTGAGCCTCCCACGGAAGCGTAGATCTCTAGAAATACGGATGGATCATAAGAGACTGCGGAAGTACTCTTTAGGCATTGAATACCATACTTTCTACAGAGCGGTCCACAATTATGTTGTAATCCGAGGTTAGGATAGCTGTGTCCCATAGTGCGTTTCATGGCACCCCCAGACTCAGATGTGTTCTATAACGTTTGAGATGTGGTGAAATAGGTGGGAATTACAAGACTCCAAATTAGGATGAGTGTTCCCTTAACCATAATTTGTCGCGTCTATACTTGTAGTGGAGCACCACATTGCCGAATTCATCAAGGATATTCGAGTTGGGCTTCGGCTCTTAAAATCCATATCTTTAAGGGAACGTTGCAAAGTTTTTACACTGATGTTTGTCGAGGTTCCAGCATTGAATTCGGATGTTATCAGTCTGGGTTGCAAGCCTATCGATTATTTACAGCCGACGCTGGCCGCGTTCATCCAGAGTCCTCTTACGGCCACATGTCACAAATTAAAGATTTTGCCTGAATTATGTTGGCCACGGTACACCCTTGAAATGGTAGCACGTGAAAATCCAAGTTTCTTGAATCTCCGAAGTGTTATGCCCCATCTCATGAGATCTAACTATTAAAATGCGTTGAAAATTGCTTAAATAGTGATAACTTGTCATTTTCACAGCGGAAAGAGCACTAGGTATTTCGGAGACATCGTGACCCAGTGGATATGCCTACTGAGTTAGCAACCTGCGAGTTGTAGGTGACACAGGTTCTATTCCTTGTCAGGTGCATTCTTCCCTGAGTGTATAATGTGTCGGTGAAACCTTCATTGTGTGCGTATGTTTATTACTTGATTGTATGTCTTGTATCTGGCACAGTATGGCCAAATATGGCCCTTGCACCAAGAAACCTCAAAACCAACTAACCATCTACTCGTAGATACTTCCATAGATGTCTATCGTTGTATATCAGACGCAACCATTGACAGCTTAGGTGGCTTTGCTATGTATTTTGGAAATGCTCGTCTGTACCAGTTTTTCTATCACTTCAATGTATATAAAGAACTATACAAAATGTAATTTTTGATTAACGTCGTACTAGAGCAACACAACGAAAGAACTATACAAATTGAACCGAGATAGTGTTTTTCTCGGGAGCAGAAAGCGCTTAAAACTTCGACAGAACAAAGTCTTTGTAGAACAATTTTTCCTTAATTTTATTAAAATGTTGGCCGATATTTTTTTTTCAATCCTAAGTTATGATGTTCTGTAGTGCAAAGCGCTCTACTTGCCACACTTTTTTTTTATTTTCTATCTACGAAACAACCTTTTTACACCGCTCAAATTAACAAACACTTTATCAATAACACATCTTCTATGTCAATGACAAAATATTTAACTTCAAAAGTTATCGACAGAATTCCAAATTCTGAAAGTATGCCTTGGTTTTAAATAAAGTTGAAGTTTTAAGTAAAGTAAATTTGTAAAATGTACATATTTAGCCGATAATTGTGTTTTACGTCTGTTTTTGATTTTACTGCAGTTTTCAAAATTCGGACAAAATGCCTGCAGAACAATTGCAATTGCTTGGACTAGCGTTAAGAACACTGAATACAATTATGCATCTGGGTAGTTATGCATTGAGTTCGGCGACGGCTTTGTTAGCAAATCAATTGCACTTGGATAGCCATTTTTTTTTAATCCAGAGATTTAAAGCAGATAATAATGTAAAAAATTGTGATCTTAAGGGAATATGTGACATTGTAGTTCCTGTCTTAGTAGATTGGATGGTTGGTTTGATTTTTATGTTGCAAGAGTTATTATTTCCTTTCTCAGTAGGAAACGGTTAGAGCAATTATTTAGTTATCACAGCAACAAAGACACAATTTATGTGGTGTTCAAGTATGCAACGCATCACGAACACTATATGTAGTGCAAACCTTAAATTTTACTTTACTGATGCGATAAAAAAAAGCTTTTACATTTTAACGTTTTCAGTATCAGTAATGACACGAAAAAAACTGTCACGGACAACGCCGTGCTGGCCTGCTAGTACCTGACACTCTTAAGATAATCACTGAAAATAAGTTAAATTCGGTAAATATTTCGAAGGGATAACGTTAAGTATGGGATTTTTTAACATTTGAAAGAGAGCATAGGAAATGAAAAATGACGTTATATGCGGGAAATCGTTAAAAGCGGGTTACTTTAAATCGTGGTTTCACTGTAGTGCAAACCTTAAATTTTACTTCACTGATACGATAAAAGTTTCTTTTAATTACGTGTTGTATCAGGAATATAAATAAAAAATATATATTATATAGCCTTCTCTTTTAAGATGACTTTTACTCACCCTCGTTAGAAATTTCGCTCTTTCAACTTTGACAATAAACCCTAAACTAATAGCCGCATCGAAAAAAAAATCGTTTTCGTCTTGTTCTCTGTACAAATCTGAACAAACCATGTTTATTTCGTAATTTTCTTATCCGTACATTTTCGGGAAACCGTCTAAGAAGCGAGCGGAAAAAGCAAGTTTTCAATCTTGCAGGGAATGTAAACTTTTTTTTTAATATAGAGACATTTTTATTCGTTATATGTATCAAATTTGTAATGATAATACAAAGTTAAATATTCTTTTTGCTAGTTCTGTGTATAGTTGTTGTGTCGTTGACCTCGACCTTGTATTCTTCTACGTTAGTTCCTTATTTACTTTACTTATTTTATCTCTACTTATACTTCACGTCTGACTTCACCTTTCATTTTACCTCGGGCAATAGTTAATGAAAGCTCTTTTATCCTTTTTCAAACTCTGATGCATCGCCTTAAAACCAACGTGAACTTTTTAAGTAAAAGTAAATTTTAAAACAATTTAAAATGTTGAAAAGATTCTGAAAACCAAATTTTAAACAGACTTGAATGTGCAGATCCTATTGTCATGTGTATAAAGACGATGCTCCTTTTAATGAATTCCATGGAACCAATGAAAAAAGTTCATAAAAATAGAAAGTTTGCTTATAGGGAATTAAAATGTGTTCAATAATTATTTGATTGAGACTTGATAACAGTTCAAAAATCGCGTGGGTTCATAAAATGAAAGCGGTTGAAAAGAGCATCCGTCGATTGTATGGTTTGTATTTATTTAATTTTTCTCTTGCAAAATTCCTTTCTGAGGTATAAAACAGTAAACTTGAAGGATATGGATTTTGAATCAATTTTTTGTATGTTCCTATTAGTTTTAACAAAAATAAATTTTCACGGTTATTTATGTACGCAATTCCTAGATTTACTCTTGTATTCCCTTATTCATTGTTCGCCCGTCTCATTCATCGTATGACAGTACATAAGCATACATCTTTTCTCGCCACATCCCTGGTCCAGGCCAGTTTGAGTTCACTGTGCAACGTATTACAATCAACGTACATAACATCTTCTCTGTTGTTCACTAACTGACCTGTTCGTCTCATTCGGCTGCAAACAGCGTAAATCTGATTAATAGAGAAACAGGTAGTAAGCTATTGACATCTTAGCGTCATATTTGCGTATCTATGTGATACCTATCGCGATTATCATCAACACCTATACATATAATTCTCTTACGTGGCACGCAAAAAAGACGTTATTTGTTATCGCGTTTTGGCAACACAGTACGATTGTTTCATGTGATCGCTTAAGTGACCTTTTTAATTCCAAAGTCATTCAATTAGACATTTGACATTTAATTATAAAAATAATTTATACGTATTTTTTTTAAATATATGTTAAAAGTACACTGCTTATCTTTGTTTTCTGAAAGTTTCATTGTGGGACACGCATGGGTTCATAGTCAAAAAATATTCGAAGTAAATAGAAGTATGTAATCAATTTCCATTAGTATCCTTATCTTTTCATCTATTTGTTCAATCGAGATGAAAGAGTATTTATTTTATAGAAAAAAAGTGTAACCTTTCTGATGTATTACATGATTCTAAGAGTGACCTTTCTGACTTAAAGGTCACATAGTATCATGTTATATTTTATCAGAAAGGCTACCTTTACGGTTTTGAAATTCAAGGCAATGATTTTTGAATTGCAAAAAAGAACCAGCTAATTATTTTTTCGCTTAAAATATATCATCATGTAATAATATCATTAGTATGTGGTTATACGTTTTTCTATAAAATAAGTACTTCATTTCGATTGGACACATAGGTGAGAAGATAGATGTGCTTATGGGTATTGATTACATGCTTCTGTTTATTTCTAATATTACTTTACTATGAAACCATGCGTGTCACACTAGGAAACTTTCAGGAAGCAAATATAATTAGTGTACCTTTAACATATATTTTTTAGAACTAACAAATTTTTTGTAATTGTAGGTCGAATTGAATGACGATCTATTTCGAATATTTTTTTTTAATATGAACTAAGCGTGTCCCACAATGAAACTTTCAGAAAGTAAAGATAAACAAGGTACCTCCAACACATATTTTTTAGAAAAGAAATTAAGGCATATTTTTTTTACAATCGTATGTCAAAGGGCGTAAAGGTCATGTAATACGTCATTGGAAAACATGTATATTTTTCTACAAATAAACTTTCATTCAATATTGGTTTGGAAAATTTGGTTCAAATGTACACGAGATTTAATAGTTCTAAAATCTTGAAAAATAGCCAAATTGTTCAAACTTACAAAATTAATATACATAAAAATTATTGTAAGTTTGAAGCCAAAAATTTCTAGAATTTCTTGTAATGACTAGGAAACAAAATAACCGAATTTTAAAATAATCGGAGGGGGTTTGGTAAAAAATGACCATTTTTTGCGGTTTCACATAGAATGACCCACACAGTTTTCACATCCAAAAATGACGATTTCATTTTTGTTACTTGATCAAAATTGATTTCATCAAAGATTTTTTGGGAATATTCAAAACACATTTCTTGACGTTTAAGCACTTTTTGAGACAAAATTGAATGAATCGAAGATTTTTAGAATGTGATATAAAATATTATTGGTTTATTTCTCTTTTTCTTCTCTTCTAACATTATTACTACATTTTACCAAACACTAAATAACGAAGCAAAATACATGGAAGAGCTCTGTATGAATATTTGGGTAGCATCAGATAAATTTGTAAAAATAACAAATTTATTTATGTGAAAGGTTTTTATTTATGTGCTATTTATTTATATAAAAAAAGAATAATGTTGGTTAATTAGTTTTGATGCCTTAGTAACCTGTTGATGTTATATGCCTTTTCCATATTATGTGATGAAAATATTGTACTCTGCTGCATTCGTACACCAGCGGTTCCCACAGATTCATTCTCTCATCCACATTTTGATTTAAGCAAGAAAAATTAGTTTCTGAATTCTCAACATCATATCTAAGTAATAAATGTTTCTTTTAAACTTATTTTATGTTACCTCAGTTTTCTATACGATATTTTTTAATATCAGTTGTCTTGACAGTCCCCTCTTCATGAAACAGTTCATTAAAAAATTTTGCAACTTACAAAAGAAAAAAATTTTTGTCTCTGGCAAATTGGTATTTGAGTCACGTGGTTTTAAACGAGCCTATTCGCTGAAATGAGAAGGTAGCCCAGGTAATAGATTTTCAGATTACCAACCGGTATGGTATGGTATGGTAGGTATTTTAATTAACGTTTTACTGAAGCGTCATAACGGGCTATTGGTGACGGTCCGGTATAAATCCCAAAGGGAAAGATTTGAGGACAACACCAAGTAATTTTGAACCAACTATTAGCAACCGGCGGGTTTCGAGTCCAGAACTAGATACATCCCAAGTTCCGTCATCTGACCGTGGTTCAAAAGAAAGAGGTGTACTAGGATCTTTGGATTGATCCCAGATAGTCAATAGTCGTTATCTTGCATTTGAGAAGCAAATTCAAGTACCAATCAACAGTATTGTGCTGGCTTTCTTTTATTCTGTTTTGTTTTGTACTGAGACAAAAATACAACCTAGTATCACCGAAACAGGTCTTTCAAATCGAGTAATTGGTAATTTTTTAATTGAAGTCGTTCTAGAGCTACACAATGGGCTATTGACGGTGGTCTGGGATCAATCCCCTAACGGAAAGATTCGAGGGCAATACCACGTTTTTTTGAACCACGGTCGTATGACAAGGCAACACCTGAGCTGGTACCTCACTCTCCATACTTCCACACCAATCCAACGTGAGGATTTTCGGCCACGACAGATTTCAGTTGCATGACCTGAATTAGAACCAGGAACCTTCCAATCACCAGACTGGTTTGTCCTTTCAAACCGGAGTTTTTGAGGGTAAATTGGTAATTTTTAATTACGTCATAGATCAACCAATGGGTTATTGACAATGATCCGGGATCAATCCCCTAAGTGAAAGCTCCGAGGTTTTTGAGGGTATGATAACCCTTGCTATATCGAACACTTAAGAAATAAATATAAAACTCAATTTTCACGATTTTTATGCTTGACATTGGTTTTTTTAGGGCGATCCTTTTTTAATCTAGCAAAATAAAAATGTAAATAAATAAGGTGAGCTAGTTTATAGCCAAACGTCTTTAAAATTATGAGCATCAACAAACATCACAACTCAATTATGTTTATAATATGGCGGCAGTGTCAGTATGTTGAAAGTCGAAGAAAATGCTGTAAACAAATCTGAAAATTTAGATTATATAAGTTCCTCTTGTGGAACATAGTTTCTGTGATCATGAAAGTAGGAACTAGAAAGTCCATGAAAGATACTAATATGTTTTTGAAACAAAATTCAATGCTTTAACATTAGTTTCCGTTCTTCTCCCTCATGTCTACATTTAAGTCACCTTTGACTGAATGGGCATGGAACTTTATAAGATGTCGTTGTGAAAGAAAATTTTTCAAACATCTCTTTATCCTGCACTTGTTTTATATTCTAGCAATTTTAAATGTTTCAGCTGTTACAAATGGTAATTAATAGTCGCATGATTTGATTTCAATTACTTTTCACCCATCTCGTTCATGTGCTCCGTATTAAGTTTAAAATAGTTAAATACAAAAATTTAATGAAAAGCAAATACTTGCAATTAGTCTGCTTGGTTCATAGATTCTTTGATCTCCATCTTTAAGAAACTTGACAGTAAATATGAAAGTCAAGTTTAGATAAAGTGTGTTATAAATTATTTATCGTTTATTACTTTCTGTCAGCGTTAAGAAATGGGTTCATATTCATTGCTTCGAATGGAATTGCTGTTTTCATTAAAAAAATATTTATTAGATTTTTAATTGATTGAACTTAAATTTTGTTTTTGTCAGTGCAGCATAATTATGACGTTTTTCAAAATTTCATTCAAATGCTATTCGGATGTGTTCACAATTGTAAATCAAGAGTTGTCTTTCAAAACTAGTAATCTAATTTTCAATATATGAATATCTATTATCATATTCCTCTTATTAAGAGTAGGGAAATTTTTTGTAAAATCATAATGGTATTTTCACATTAGAAATTAAATTGAACTTGTACTTCAGAGTTAATTCATGTTCTGAAACTGACTTTCGTTTATCTCTTAATCTTTCTGTAGGTCCAGTGCATCTTAAATAACTCGCTTTTTATTAATAAAAGAATAAAGAATTCATAAGAAACCAGAAATTTAATGAAAACAAATTATTGTAAAACTTATCCAAGAATGCGTTATATCTGAAAAACAAAAGGAACATTATGAGAGGAAAATTGATTAGAATTTAAAACAACCTAAAAATCATTTTGTCTAAAAAACATTTTTTTTTTTAATTTCATAACTCACAATGCCTTTTAAACACTGAAGATGTGTCCCTTAAGGATAATGTGTGCATTACTCCTTGATATTTTTATTTGGTTAAAATACAAAAACCTTGAGGTAATGTTATATCTGTCTAACATTGAACTACCGTTATATGTGACAAACACTGAGCTAATGTTTAGCAGTAATAAGGTGGATATATAAATAAATATCCTGAGGGACTTGGTTTGAGACAGCAATAATTAAATCAACGAAGTCCAAGTATTTTGTTGGGAAGTTTGTTTCACTTTCTTCAGTAGTCTATCCAGTTAGAAACTAAAATATTTTTGAGACTCTAGATTAACAAATAAGATAAGAACACGCCAAATCAGATTTCCTTATGAGATCAGACAAGTCCAATTTTTGTTTCATATGCTAAACTTCATTAACAAAATAAGATTGTATAATATTCCTATGTAGATTTCCTGTTGAGAATCTGCAAATTTTAATGAAAATCATGGACTCTAAAAGTGTTTATTGTCCAAAAAATAAAATCAGTTGGAAGTTACAGTAGATTCAAGGAGTATAATTCAAAGGTCTTACTCTTTGTATACTTTTAGGGTCGATATAGGAAAAGGATACTTTTTATGATTTTTGATCTAGTAAAAAAGCAGAAAAGATAATTTGACTCTTGAATTGATGTATTTTTAACTCAAATTGTCTTAGCTTTTCATAAACTTGTTGTGGAAAAACAGATCTTCAGTCAAAAAATAAATATAACCATGTTCAAATTACAACTTCAAAAAATTTGTATTGTAATAGTTGACCCACAACATTGTGTGAACACATTCACATGTATGTGCTATATGATAGTTTAATATCTATTAATACTTCCATAGCAGTAGGAATAATTTCGATTTTATTGCATTTTATAAGGAAAGAGAATAGGTGATTTACCAAAATCCATTTACTTTAAACATGCTTGTTTTAGAATGCAAATACTTGGTTCGGAATTTCTTAGAAACATGTCAACTCTGAAATGAAGTGACCTAACATACTGACAATATAGCAGCTATATAAAGCATGAAACTTGCAGCTAAGATTATCAATTTTGGTATACAATGTGACGAAAGATTCCTCAGATCAATGGAATATCTGCATGTTTAAAATCTAGGTCTAAGTTATTGCAGGGTTCAAAATTAGGTACTGTAAGTCAGGCACACCAATGGCACCTCAATATTTTTTCATGGTTGATAACGTGTTCTACTTGGATACAATTTTAAATTCATTTTGTTGACATGAATGTATATAAACATGGTGTAGTGACTAGGTTTGGACCTCTGGATGATATTCACACTGTAGGTATTGCTGAATAATCAGTTTGTGGACAAAATTTGTCATACAAGCGAAACAATTCAGAAAAATTAGGCTTTAAAATTTGACAACTGGATCCCAGCATTTGGTTGTCGAAATGAAATTTATGGGGATGAAATACAATTTATGATTGCCAATTTTAAGCCCTGTTCATTGACTTATTTTGGATTAAAGTAAGGTAAAGTGCAAATGTCACACAAACCAGTTATCAAGTCTGAAACACTAGTGTTTTGAAATCTTTAAGCTGTGCCAGTTTCTGCATAAAAAGGTCTTAATTTTTGCATTTCAATTTTAATATCAAATGCAGTATTGCTTTGAAAGCCTGCTAAGTTGTATTTATGTAAAACCCACTTATATATAACAACTCATTCGATAAAGAGTCAAATTGACCACTTTGTTCATTGACTAATTATTGTGTTTTCTTACTAGATTGGAATCATCTCAATACCTTTAACTTCATTGAAAAGTATATTGTCAAAAAGCCAAGCATAAATACCTATTTTATTTTAGTCATTCATTTAAAAAGTTTACATTGCTCTTAAAAGAGTTAGAATTGATACAATGTCTTGAACATTTTTTCCATTTATTTTACAGATAAACTCAATTTCTTCAGTGTCATCTCATTGCTTAAAAAATGGACACTTGACATGTGATATAGCTGTATAAGGCGCTTGTTTTAATTTATGATTTGAGAGGTTAACTTCTCCAATTTTTAAAGACTTTATTGAAATTAAACGATTTCCAGAGTATCACAATTTCCAAAATGAATTTCAAATCAGGGTTCAAAATTAATAGTATTTTACACACACAAAAAATTTAATTTATTTTCAAGTAATCAAGTTTTTGCCCATAAATTCAATTTCTTCAGTGGCATCTCATTGTTTAAAATATGTTGATACTTTACATCTAATGTCGCAGGTTTTTAATAAATGATATGAGGTTATATAACTTTTTCAATTTGTCAAAATCTTTATTAGAATTAAAAGATTTCCAGTATATCCCTGATAACTAAAATCTCCCGTGTTCAAAATGAGTGGTTAGTTGTATTTTAGTATTATTTTTTTTATCAATTTTGGGACTAAGTCAACATTTTTTTAAACACAATTTTTTGTATTGTTTCACATGTATAATGTAAATTATGACTGATTAACCATTTATTTTATTCAATACTGAATCACACCAGTCTACAGACCTACTCATTACAATGTGTGTTTATCAAAATGAATTCAAAATTGCACCCAAGTAGAACATTTTGGCAACTGAGGAAAAATGCTTAGGTACAATTGATGCTTGACTTTCTGTAGATTTTTAACCTTGTTTCAAATGCAGTTTATGAACAATTAAATAGAAAATTCAGTAATACTTGTTATCACACATTCGGCTGTACTAATTTTTTCTTTTACCCTGGTGAATTTTAATTTTGCAAGCAGCAGAGAAAATATTAATTTTTCTGTAGATTTGGGAAGTTCAAGAGTCACCTGTTTTAATCAACCTTCTTTTTCTGTAAGTTCAGCTGACATAATGTGACATTTCACAGGGACATCTACAGATAGCATTAAATTAAGGTTGACCATAAGGAAAAGGTTCTTCATTGGTCATACCCCCAAAAGGAAGTTAAAAGTAATCACAAGTTAGTTCCTAGATTTTCTATCTTCAAGAAAATTGCCAAATTTGGCAGTGTATAAATATATTAAATATACTTAATATATAAATACACTTTTAAATATATTAAAAAATCAGTTATGCCAAATACATTATCTTCAGCCAAGTGTACAGCAGCACAGTATTATTTTCCCTGGTGTAAATTACTGCTCTAAAGTTTCATCTGGCATAATTGTCACGAATATGATGCTTTTACCTTTCTTCTGATACAATTATTTTAAAAGTTTTCTGGGTTATAAATACGTTTTTATTGTACATTATTTTATCTTTTTAGAAGTTAAATAAGCACATAAGGGAAGCCAGATGTTGCACTTCCTCTAAATGTGTTAAAAGTTCCTTAAAGTGCTTAGTTTTCATTTGAAAAACTAAAAAACCCTAACACGAAATCATGTTTGTACTTAACACCATCAGTAAAATGCAGTTTTTTATTTCGAAAGCTTACAGAAAATGTACACATGGGTTATGTTTCACCGGCATTTGCTCATTCTTGCATTTTGAACATACCCTACATATGTCTGAGGAATGTCTTATTTGTTGATTTATATATATATATTAGATTCTTAACTAGGTGAAAAGTTTTTTTATTTGTTATTAAAGCAACTAAAAAATTAAAATATTTGAAGTATGAACTACTTATAGAAGCGATTCATGTATGGAAACAGTAATGATTTAATACATGCATTATTTCATTTCAGACTTTGATGTTTCTTGCTCAGCTGTCAGCAACTGCAGTAATATTACTGGTGATGTAATGTGTGATATCCAACAAGGCAAATGTTCTTGTGCTGAAGGAAATGTTCGTATGAGAATGCATCATCACTGTTTACCATGTATGTAATCTTGAACTGTTTTTAAATACAATTACAGTTTTAGAATATAGTTTATCTAAGCATCAGAAATTAATTTCTTTTCTTTTTAGAGCATGGCCAAAAAAAATTTTTTTTTCACTGCACTTATTATTTACTAGCAGAAAAACCCGTCTTTGCTCGGGTTGAATTAATAATATGTTGATTAAAAAGTCATCATCAATTATTTTTCAAAAAAAAAATCTTAGCATCATTTAAGTGTACGGGAAAAAAAAATTTAATGCCTATTTAACTTCTCCATTGTTTCTACAATTTACTTCAAACCCAAATATGCATATATGTTGTATCCAACCATATAATCCATTTCATATTCGTCACACTTCTGCTGAAGTTGATTTTAAGTTTTCGAGTGACTACGAATATTCCCGTGCATTCAAATTCAGTAAAACTGGCGAATTTTCGGTGGATAGTCTTGCACTTAGTTTTCCCATGAATTTGTTTTCATTGTGTCCTTCTTTCACCTAGTATACGATATTTTCGAATTTCATCATCAATATGAGAAGATGTTAAATTAAATTGTTACAACATTCGTTACTAATTTAGTTTGAAGCAAACACAAAATTTCTTGAAAATTCCATTCAGCTGCAGGTGGAATAACGGAACTTCTGTTAGATATATAAAGCAGAGTTGACGTTTGTCTGTTCTCTACACTAATCTACCTTTTAACCAATCCCCACATTTGGTTCACTTATATTTTAGAACCCTGCGGATATGATAAGCTACATATTAACCCGCGTTCTATTTGTCCAAAGGGGCTAAAAATTTACGGCATTCGCGACTAGTTTATTTTGAAGCAAACGGCACTTTTTCCAGAAAATTCCATTCAATGGCATGTGGAATAACAAAGCTTTTGTTAGGAATACATGTCATCAGAGTAGACAAATTAAACCCAATCGATAACAATTTTTTAATAAACAGAAGGTTGATTTTACAGCGCTTTTACAAAAAGAAAATAACTTTCAACGAACGATTCACATGCATCTAAGTTGCGTAAGAACAGCTTCAATAAATAGAGTAAGCAACCTCGACTTTCTGCTTCTTAAGACATAAAATTTCGATTTTTCAAAATTACTGTGATATTATTCCAAGATCAACAAAGTCTTGTTAAAATTCCCTTTTCTCCAACGCACATAAAGTTTTAAATTGAGCCCTTATGGTACTTTTTAAGATCAGAAATTTGGTTTCTGAATGGAAAGCACGTATCTATTTAGAGTGATATATGTAGTTACTCTACTATGGAGTACAGCTTTCAATTACACCCATGAAACACGAAAAACAACTGAAATTTAATTTATTTTAATCGTCGTTCAATGAAAAGCTATATCAAAATTTTGAAATATATTTTGAACTACAAAGTATGACTACCAGTTTTAATTTAACGTAACCCATCTTGTTTTAAAGTTATTTTTGAAATTTTTCATGTCATTTTAAAATAACAAATTACACGCTTAAAAAATATTTTGATTCGTAAATTTCATTTTTTTTATATACACACTATTACGTATTGAACCAAAAATTTAAGAAAGTTGGTGGAAATATACATATACCACCACGAAAGTACCCATGTCTAGTGATATTTTGCAGGAAATAAATAAATAAAATCCAACTCCTAAATAATATTTCTGTATAGGTAATATACCGGAACACATAATGTAAACAGAAACAAAATTCCAATCCTTAAAAAAGGCAG
Organism: Metellina segmentata; assembly: GCA_947359465.1. NCBI lineage: Eukaryota > Metazoa > Arthropoda > Arachnida > Araneae > Tetragnathidae > Metellina > Metellina segmentata. The sequence goes on from OX375876.1 coordinate 98,308,061, forward strand.
AATTCTGTAAAAAATATCTGTTCTAGCGTGTTGAATTTCGACTTTCTGAATATATTCTGAAGTAAAACAATTCGACAAAAAATTTGAACAACATTGATGAAGACAATGATTTATAAGCAAAAAAGAACACATATTTATAGTACTTGGGAATCTTCAAATATGATCACAACCATCTGGTTTTCAACTCAACAATATAATACCCCAAAAAAGAATTTTAAATCAAATTAAAAAATTAAACATTAATTCTGAGGTTGCCAGATACTGAGTAGCAAAATTACACTTTTTTGATCAATGAGTTTATCGTTTGGGCTTCTCGAGCTCCATTATAAAATTTAAGTAAATATGAAATTAAATGTTCTAAATTTTATTTCTTCATCAATCAAATATTCATAAATATTATTTTCATCATGGGAAGAAGTAAAAATTCAGTTCAAACATGAACATTATAATTTAATTTGTTTTAAGAAAATTGTTTTTCGATCAACACTGGTAAAGCAATCTGAGATGCGTACATCAATCGTTTTATACTCAATGTTATTTCTATGGCGATTTCAAATTGCTTTTGGCTTAGGCCTTAGGTCAATTTTAGGCCTCTTAGGATTCGAATTTTTCAAAATCCTTTCTTAGTGCACCCCTACGGTATAAGAAGAAACACCCTGCAAAATTTCAGCTTCCTAGGACTTGTAGTTCTTGAGATACAGTGATGAGTCAGTGAGTGGTATTTGAATTTTATAGATATAGATGAGTTATATTAATAGAAATAGAAAAAGTTTCACCACAGCCCTTTGCAATTTGAAATGTTGTTCAGGATGCTCCACATTCAAACAAATTGTTTCTAAAAAGTGCAGAATATACATTCAAAAGTGTTACGAAATAAAAATCTTCTCAATTTTCTTATTTTTGTGTTTGCCTTTTATTTTTTATTGTTTGGGTTATTAATGCTTTCACAATTTTATACTATTTATTTTAAGTATATCTAATTAAATATCAAATATTAAAAAAAAATTTAATAAAATATTCGACATTTCCCTAAAGAAACAATACAGATAATTTTCCAAAAAATTAAGCAATTGAGAATAAAAGTCTTTACCTTTAGCTGAAAAATATTTTGGTCACATGGTCAAAAAATTTCTATCATTTTGTAAAATAGGCAGTCTTGTGTGATAGGTACAATAAAAAATAACTCTTGTTACTGCTTATTTTACTTATAGGACCATACAGTTAGGCTTGTTAAGTAAAGTAAGTACATTTGGTTTAAGCAGCTTTTTCAAGGAATGTTTCCTACTAATCTTTTTTAATGTAATTAAAACTATTTAAGATTTAACTTTTTCCCTTTGTTGGCGAATGATGTAAAGTTAAGTGCCTGTATTTGTTTCATATATTCCCTTTATGAAGCTTGCTTCTATCCTGTATTATCAGTATCATAATTTTCTTTCATCAGATACATATGCTTAATATAAATAAATATTGAGTTTAATTGAATACATTCTGCAAATATTGAGTCTGTATTTTAATTTGAGGTATGTTTCATAGAGATAATTAAAATCCTTAGTTTGTATTTCTTACTGTCTGGTCTTAATTTAGTTGCTTAGAATTGCAATGTATGATTTCTGTATATTTATGTTTATTTGTTCAATGTATATTGCTCACATTTTTAATACTGTATTTTATCCTCAGATGTTGGAATGGGAGAGTATTGCTTAGATAATGCGCAGTGCAGAAAGACAGATCAAAATGTTATTTGTAGCAAATGGTCCCAAAGATGTCAATGTACTGCAGGTTACGAATATGAAACACATGAGAATAAGAGTATGAAATTATGTATAAAATGTAAGTTCCATTACAAAACTTAATTTTTCGGATCTATTAAATAAATGTCATGTATTTTATTGGTAAAATTTTCCTGCTTTTGTAAGAAAACTAATTCTTTTTTTACTTTCTTATCTAGCTCCTATGGCAGAAATTGAACCCTATTTTGTGCACATTTTTAGTGGACTTGATACTGTGCACATTGTCTTAGGATGTTTAACGGGTGGTTTGGCATTACTTGCTTGTTTTGCTGGTATATTACAGCTGGTTAGGTAATAATATTTTACTTAATACTTTGCTATAGTGTGGCTTTGCTGAGATGGCTAAAAGACCTTGACAGAGTCCTTTTCTGCAAAGGTGATAAACTCCTGAGCGCAAAGATCTGTCATGCAAAATCATGTATAGTAATTACTATAGATGATTATTTGTTTTATCAACTCTTACAATTACTACTGTGCTTCTGGTGCCAAACAAAAGATGCTAATTGAAAAGACATCTTGTTTACATTTACCTTGTCATCAAATTTAATGAGTAGACACATTCAAAATCATGTGAATTGAATGTAATCTCTCCAAAGCCAGACTTTACAAATGAAAGTGTTTATTTTTATGTATATGTTTTACATAAAAGGTTTTTAAGTCTATTAATTTGTCATGATATTTGTAATTGTCGTTAGGAAAATGTAGCTGGCTTTTATAAGTCAGTTATAGTTTTTTAAGTTTATCTCTTTTATTATATAAAAGGAAGTGTTATATGTGTGAACAGTCCTGACGAATCTATGGCACTTACAATAATGGGATTTGGCACACAGGTAGTCCAAATTTTTTGCAATTTTTCTATCGTGCTCAAATTTTATTATTTTATCTAGAACATTTTAAAATGAATTTTTAAATTGGAATTTAATTGAAAGTATGCGAAGGTTGCCAAGCGGAACGTAAAACGAGCTCCTTTCTACTGGCCCCGAAGGACGTTCCACCCTGTATCATCTACTTGCCAAAGCTGACAACAATTTTTCAAGAGATTTTGACGTCATGCCAATTGGATCTCTTCGCAATTTGAATTTGACCGCATTTGACAATGATGAGGCCACAACGGCGTTGCCCACACCTCGCCCCACGAATAGAACTGTCATGGGCAATGCCGTGCTGGCCACGCAGTGGCTAGTTTTAAATAAATATGATATTTAACTCCCAAAAAAATCACTTTGGATTTTGATAGTTTCCACAAGTTTAACATGAAACTCTTGTCTTTTTAGAATTAAATTCCACAAATGAGAGTTAAAAAAATTATTTCAGTATTCCAAATACTTCTCAAATAATTCATTTCTAAAAAAATATTTTTATTTTTATTGGTATTTAGGAAGAAATGGACACGCCCAGGTTGTACCAACGATCAGGATTCCCAATTTTCCCCTGATCTTGGCTTTAGCACCACAAGTGCTCCTTCCCAGAGTCAACCATACTCTGATTCACAGTTCAGTGTAACATCACCATGTGCAGGTATTTATACTTCTCTTTTTAAAAATTAATTTTTCATAATTTATAATAAGATTACTTTGGGAATTTCAGTGTGTGTCACTATATACATCTCTGATCCTTGATATTTGAGAATTTCTCTTGTATATTTGAATATTTTCACTAATGAAAAATATTTTTTCCATAGTTTCTTAAGTTATCTGATGTTCAAAATCAGTGTATTGATTTACCAACTTTCTTTGTTTATCAATGTAAATTTATTCATCATGCAATTGAATCTATATTTTTTGCAGTATTTACTATTATTGCAGGTGATTTTGCTTGTTTAGATGGTAATTCAACTGCACCTCCTACACCAGGCTCTTTAGATGATAAAGATTATATTGTTGTAAGTAAACTTAATTTGTTATCTTAGTTCTAAAGCTCAAATCACCAATCTTATATTTGATTGCCTTTCCATAAATTATGCAATATCCTAAATTTGTATCATTATTGAGTACAAATGTGTGTATTTTTACTAAAGGCGGAGACATTGTTTTATTGGTACACTAGCAGTTTGTATTTAGGTATTTAATTCTGGCATTCTTATGGTTTGCCGTAAAAGGTGTTAATGAACTTCAGGTAACCATACAGTATATTAAATGAAGCTCTTTGATTTCGTAATATTTTTATTTGCCAGCTTATTTTTATTCCTGTGTAGAATTTTCTTTTATCCCCATAAGCCAAATCCAGTTTAATACTGACAAGGGGGGGGGATAATTTAATTTAATTTTAGGTGTTCTGTTTGGTATTGTGTTACTCTTTGGCTGTCAAATATCACTAACTCATTAAAGAAAAAATTGTAAAAAAAACAATCAATTTTTAAAAATCCATTCGAGACATTACCTCTACTCTAATTGACGTAAAATCTTTACAATTTGCTTGCAAGTTAATTTTTGTAGTTTTCTCTTAAGTTTTTTCAATTTGTTACAATTTTGTAAAACTGTTTTATTTATAGACCCCTCCTCCAACATATGAAGAAGCCCTCCAGCAATCTGATCCTCGAAACACTGGCTCAACAACCACTGTATAAAAAGTTACTTGTATGTACATGTGGACTGAGGTGGATAAACCTTGCAGGTTTGGAGATAGTTGCACTGTGCTCAGCTTTGCTTGTTGGTATTAAATTGATATATTTCAAGTACAAGTATTGGATAAGGTTGCTTTTTAATCTTGTTGAATATTGCAAGCTAAAAATCGTGTTTGGGTGCATTTTGAAAGTGATTTGATCATTGCTGCTGCATATGTTTTTTTTATTTATTTGCTTAAAAATCTTGAAGTCTGTTTGCAAGCAATATACACTATTTCAAATGTGTCTTATTATCTTTACAGAATTTGCTTCTGTAGATAAACTATAAAAGTACTCAATGAATATTTCATGTATTGAAAGCAAAGTAAAAAGAGGTAGATAAAATTGCCTTTAACTGATATTTCTATTTGTTATAATATTTTTTTTTTAATTCTTGAGTTATGTTTTTACTATTGTATCTGAAATTTTATATACTTTTACAAGGTTTGCTTGTATTATTTTTGATATTTTTACTTGTGATATTTTTACTATTATATATAAGTTAACTATTTTTTTTCTTTTTGTTGCATGTAAGTATTCATTTCCAAATGATAGCAAAATGAGAAATTTGGAATGTATAAATACGTTTTGAGGATGATTTAAATTTTGTACCTTTTTCTCATGCATATTTGAAGAATTATAATTGAACATCTTAGCAAACAAATTCCTCTGTGGTATTTTTGTCTGATAAACATAGTAAGTTAGTGTTTCATTTTTATGAACAATTAATATTTTGTTTAATTTAACTTTTATTTCATATCTTATTTTTAGAAAACTTTTTTGTTCACCATAAGTAAAAATAAACATTTAAACAAGATATGAAATTAAATATGGAACTATATAATTAAAAAAAACTGTTTAAATAGGCTATGGAAAAGTTTTATGGCTCTTTTTGTTCCTCACAGGAATTCAATTGAGCCACATGGATGAGATTTAATTTTAAAGTTAATGCTATTTTAGCTTTTATAAAATACTGATGTTTTGGAATATAAAGTATCCATCTGACTACCCACCTAATTTGCTCAAATTACTGTTATTTGTGCCATATTTTATAAGATGAAAGCAAATGAAACACTTCTTTTTTTAAGACATTTTTGTTTGAACATGTTAAAAATATAGTATGGAGAACTATTAATTTCCATGTATGATATATTAGCATAACTTATTGTTGTATTTTGGAACAGAAATTTTTTGCCACCATTTATGAGAGAAATTTTATGCAGACATTTACGATGGAAATATTTTTGGTGGTTTAGTTCTAGACGGTATTTGAATTTTCTCGGCCCTCTGCTTCAGATTGTTCAAATTCCAGTACCGATCTAAATAAAAAAAACTTATTTAGGGGTAAAATATTTTGAGATTAGAAACTACACAATGTTAGCCCAATGCATTTAAGAAGCGCGTTGATCCGAGACGGATAGCCCAGCTCAACATTATTCCACATATTAGGTGCTGTTTTCTGTATTCCTGTGCAGAGTTTGCACAGGATAGGAACCACTAGTACACTTATACTGCCCAAAAAAGAGACATTTAAACAAGTACTTTGTATTTGGGTGTAATGTCTCAAATGAAATCTGTGCTCAGTTTTTATTTATTTTAAAAAGACATTTCCTTTTTTTTTGTGATATTTATTAGAAGAGAGTATGGAAAGTTTAAAACATATTTTTATAGAATTGTAATTGTGTTAGTTTGAGAATTCACATCTAGTTTTAGATAGGATTCTTACACTAGTTTTAAGTTTTGAAAGATTAGTTTGATATTTATATTGTTTAATTTATGCTGCTAGTCATTTTGAGCATAATATATATTTTTTAATTCTTGAGTTATGTTTTTATTATTGTATCTGAAATTTTATATACTTTTACAAGGTTTGCTTGTATTGTTTGTGATATTTTTACTATTTTTTATTTCAATACTTTTTAGTGAAAAATTTACTGTCTATAATTGTGTGTGTATTTTATGTATTTGCGTAAAAGCTATTATTTGTCCTATGCATTTATCCAAAGATGTTGCAAGTTTGTATTTGCATCAAACTTATTTGACAAATTTGATGTCCAGTTAATTCATGTTGTCACTTTAAAAGTAAGACATGTGTTCTTTTAAATGCAATTACAGCTTAAAAATGAACAAGAATCAAAGTAATACATCAGTGTGACTTCAGTGCTTATCTGCTCTTTTAAAGTTTAAAAAAAATTTCAAAAAATTATGAAGAAAGAAAATCTTATCAATATAACATTAACTTTTACAGCTAACAATATTTATTACTTTAATTTTTAAATTGATTTTTTATCCTGAATTTCTGGCGTTTTGTTTAGTTCCATTAAAATATATTAGCATTCTGTACATGTATTTCATTGAAAGATTATCACTTAAAAATTAACAATATCTCAAAGCACTATTATTTGCAATGACATGTAAATATTGCTTTCAAAGTTTACTTGCATATTACTATAACATATTTACTCGGCTTAACTTATTACTTATTTAATTTAATTTTTTTAAATGCTCCATTTGTGAACATTAATTTTTTTTATATACTTAACTTGTTATAAAGTCCTGATCTGCAGATTCCTGAAGTCTCTTTTGGTGGATTATATTGATTTTAATGCATTGTTACATACTTAGAAATACATGCAGTCCACTAAAAACTAGTGTAAAGTTCGAAATTGATTTTTAATATCACTTGTAATCCAAATATATCTAGGCATTGAATTGGTGATTTAGTCAAAATTCATTAGAAAGAAATGCAAGGGTGCTTTCGTATATCAGATGTTTGCAGAATTTCCCTTGCATTTAAATTCTATTGTCATGGCCAATTTTTAAAATTTTGTACTTAATTTGAAAACAATTGCATCATTTTTAATCGAAATATTAAGTATACCACTTTTTATTGATATCTGTGATTTAATTGTTGTAAGAATAAGGAAAATAGCTAATTCACTGTGCTGTATGGAGAAACCAGAATTCCTGATCTTCAACTGCATGTTCTTTCATTAAGATGTTATTTTGAAAAACAAAACTAATGTTCTGAGGTAGTATATTAAATTTTTTCCTGTGAATTTCCATTTTTTTTAACGCACCCTAGTATATAATCCCTGCTTTATAATTGCATTTGAATATCCTAAATCTGCTTGAGTTTTCTTGTTGACAAATAATTTTCTACATTATGTTTTATTAAAATTGTAGCTGTGTAAAAATGCCTTTGAAATACCTGAATCGGGATTTTAAAAATGCATAAATTTTATCTTATAATGGTACTGAAATCCAGTGCAGAACATGAGTTGACATCATACCAAACTAAATATAGTTTACCAGTTGAATTAACATAGACAACTTAAAATTGAGGAAGTAATATTTAAGTATAGTTAGGGGAGTGCCTGTTTATGGGCCACTAATCATATATGCATTCTAATAACAATTATACCATGGATAAGATTATATTTACTTGTAATACTTTAAGAAACATCTTTTATGAATTCCTTTTTCACTGCATATTTTTGCTTTTAATTTTATTTATTCTATTAGCTTTATGCATCTTTCCTCTTATGTTCTATTTAAACATGAATGCATCCAAGTACTTAGCAAGGATTCATGTACAGAATCTGACTAACATGAAAATTACATCCTATCATTGCTTGATTTGGAATGGCAACTTCACTTTTGAAGTATGGTCACATTGATAACCAATGGACTCCATTTTTACTCACCCCGTATGTATTTTTATTTGGTATCCCCAATTTCTTCGTATTTTTCGCGAAGATTTTTTTCAAGTATGTAAGGTATTAGTATGCATTCTGTTTTAGTGCGCAAGACTGCATCAATTTTTTTTAAGGATTCGCAGCCTACTTTTATTTATTTAAACTGGATATTTTACTTTATCTTCTATGTGTAGTTTTACTTTAAACTACAGATTGCAAATTTACAAATGGGTGTAATGATCCATCTCCAGCATTGTTTCTTGGTGCTTGCAATATAACACTCTTAGAGACCAAAAAAAAAAAAACGTTAATTTTTTTAATAAAATTTTGACCTCACATTAGAATATTTATATTCTATGCATATTATGTTTAAGAAATTATATTCATTTTCCTTTAGTTTTACATTAATATTAAGCAATTTTTAAACTTTGTGCATGGCACTTGTTTGCTATTGCTAAGTATTATCAATGCAACACTTTTCAAATAAAGATGCATTCTTAAGCCATTTGGTAATTTTTCCCAAAGGAATCTGTTTTCCTACAAAGTAAAAAGTTTTGAAACAAGACTATGTATAATTATCATACATTGAAATAGGATTTGATGTATTTAAGCTATTTTAATGGATCTTTGCATAAGAAATTTGGGCAATACAGGCATTTGTATAAATGTAATTTTTTTTTTTAATAAATCGCTTTTGTGCATTTTAAGGTATCACTCATAAAATATACAAGCTAGTTTGAGAGTTGTGGATTGTTGCAGAGGAGCTTGAATAAACAATCGGGGGAGGTGGAATTTTAGCATAGTCTAAACTTTCATCCGTAGTAAAAGTAGAAATAAATTAACTTATTTCTTATCCCAAATTTTACATTTCATCTCCATCTTTTCCATTATGTATAGAAAATTTTCTCTTGTTCGTCTGTTTATTTGTTTTCAGTTGCGAAAAACAGTAGTGGCGCCTGTTAAAATCTGTCATCAGAGCTAAAGAAATTTGTGTTTGATAGATTGCTTAAAATCTGCCATGCTCAAATCTTTATAATCCAATTTTTATTCATATCCTCTTGCCCAAAGAACTAAATTTTTATTCAGTTTTTTCAATTCCATATTTTTAAATATTGCCTTTATAATTGAATGTTAAAAAAACCCATTCGTTTCAGGTTTTCTTGTTTACCTATTTTATTACATTATCATACAAAAGTTTAGAAATTGAAGTATTTTTATAGTGCAATACATTGATGATTAAACAGGGAGATTAGTGATTGTACATCAATTAAATTAGGTCTTGGGTTTTTCTTGCAAAATTCAAAGGGTATTTTTTAAGAAAAACATTTTTCAATCAACAACAATAGTTCAAGACTACTGTATTACTTTTAGTAACAAAGCAATTTCTTTCAGGAAAAACTCCTATTTTAGCAATATTATACTATTGATCTATATTTACAATTACATTTTTTTTTTCAAATGTTATTAGTTGATTCATATTCTACAAATTATTGTTATTAATTTTTACTCTAGAAAAATATTTGAGCATAAAATTTAAATGCTGCATACACAATCACCCTGGATAATCAAATCTATTGTATTTTTAGCTTATAAACGAGCATCAATTTCTTATCATTTCCACTTTCTAACAAATAAAATGAGGATTAAAAAAAATCTTACTATTACAAACAGCTAAATGTCGACTTTTTTCATACCCATTTTTTACTCTATTTTAATAGAATTTTTTATTAGACATACCATTTCCATATATATAAAACACCTAGTTTAGATGTTTGAAGGCAAACAAGAGTTGTATTGATTGGTAAAGGTGTGGAAGCATTAAGATTTTTCTCATTTTAGGTCTGGTTGATTGGAGATGGCACTTAACTTAGTATTCAAGTATGCCTTGAATCGTGTTACATTTCTTTAGTAGCAGTACGGGTACTACATTTGCCTTAGTGTTGTTGCCTTTAGGGTTTAATGACTGCTCTGTTTTCATGGAATATGTGTATTCTGGTGACAATCTTTAATAAATTGTATTGTTACCTTAGTTGTATTTCAATTTAAAGATTTGGTTGGTGTTTTCATATTTAGATTTATGTAAAAGGTATTCGTTAAGAATGAAATGAATTAAGAAAAATATGCACTGGAGAGATGTGTTCAATGATATACTACACGTAACTAATTAACTGTAAAATAATTATTTTTTTTTCATTCCACTATAATAATAGTGCTGCTAACATTTTTCTAGCATATTTCATGAAAACATTTTCCACTTGAAACGAAATTAAATCATTTATGATGTATGATAATGTGTTTAATATTATCTAAATGTACATTAACAAATTTTTATTTAATGTATGTATGTTTGTTTGAAATAAAGAATTAAGAATATTTAAAAAAATATATTCGATGTGTTCTTCAATGTTCTGTACTGTTGTAAAGTACTTTTCAGGAGTACTTACTACCTTTCTGCATATGGGTGCCTTTATGCACATACCTAATCCCAAAAAAATGCACCTTAATATACAAAAATTTTCTTGAGGATCTGGGATAGTCAATATTTAACTGCACTACAATGTGTGTAGTAGTTATTTCAGCTTCGAATTAGCTATTATACAATCTTGGATACATGCAAAGAGGTAGTCTCTAATTAAGCTTTATTGATGACAGCAATTTCTGTTGTAAGATAATTACTCAACTCTTTAATACAAAAGTTGTGGAAACCAAATTATGATGTGGAATTTCATAAAAGGTTATTCTTGCAAAAGTATTTCTTCCTCATTGGTTTGGAGTCGCTATTGAACTTTTTAAATTCCCTCAACTGCTATATAATTCATGCTTACAAATAAACACTCGCAAACTACAAAATATTATTTATTGAACAAATTTAGCTGGGAACAAAAATTAAATATAAACTACGTCAAATGTATATCTTGAAATTGATTGACATGTAAAACAGTTTATAACATACTGTAGGTACAAAAATATGAATTTGTGAAAACTAGCAGCAGCAGACTTGCAAACTGTAAACATTGAATAAATAGCTTTAAATCGATACAAACTCGTTATCAAGCCAATGTGAACAGCTAATTCATTCAAAGTTATTTTCCATGCATTCAAAGTAAAGCTTTTTTTTCCCCCAAGGTAATATATTAGTAAGACATTTAAAACTCTATTTGTTAAAAAAAACTTTGGATCAAAGCTCATTTTTTATCAATTATATTTTATTGCTTTTAAGCAAACATTTAAAATGTAGACATGTTTCATACACTGTGGTTTACTCATTACAATCAAATTCAAAACACTAAAATTGATGTTAATCCAGAAATGAAATTAATCCATTCTAAAATGTCTTTACTTAGGTGTAATAAATATTTGAATGCAGAATTCTACAAATTAGCAAAAAAATACATAAGCTTAACCGCCAATATTAATCATCACTCCTATTGTAAAGGCTGTTTGTTAAGTTTTTTACATTTAAACTTCATTTGTAATTATTTCCTGATGTGCACAGAAAAAGTTGAACTACAAATACAAATTATCTTTTAATTCAATCCAAAAATTTAATAATTCGAGTACCGATCATTTAGCAATTTCTTAACAACAAAGGAGTGAAAAAATATGATTGGAGCTAAACTTAAAACATGCAAGAATGCTATCTAGCTAAATTTGCTCATCCTCAATAAAAATGGGGAATAGTCCAAGTTAAAACAAAGTCAATACTATACAAAAACAGTAATTGATCTATTTAACACAAAATTTTTGTAATAAAGAATAAAATTTCATTTTAAACATTTTTTTACAACAGTAGTTTTATAAGAATATTCTTCAGCTTTGATAAAAGGTGAGTAGATTGCAATTCGAACCCACGTTTGCGCAGCAATACATTTGTAACATACATATAATTACCATAAAGTATATTTTTATAACTAATCAACACATATGTACAATCAAAAATCACAACAGTAACAAAAGGAAAAAACCCATACCATGCTTGCTTAAGTCTCTTTACTATAAAAAATGTCCTTTTCGAGTAAAACAGAGCACCAGCATAAACAGTGAAGAGCTTCAACAAATTTTCATCGGAACAATTGCCTTTGCATGACAAGATTAGTAAGCTGGTACATGAAACACTGGTTACATACCCGAACAGGTTTCAAGTGACCAAACCGGGGCAAGGGAATAGAATTTGAACTGCAGCGGGAACAAAATATCTAAAAATAAGAATCATTTATATAGCAGACACAAATAAACATACTTAAGAATGTCAAAACTTAGATGCATTTCTTTTTTTGCACATGGCATCTTTTATTTACATGTTGAATTTATTTTCCTTGGTATCGTATTTTTTTAAACAAAAACCCTGACAAATAAGAATTTTCAATGTGCGAGTAAAATGAGAAATTTTTGAATCGGAGGTAAACACATGGCTTCACAAAAATACTGGACCAACCCACATGTAAGAGGCCAGTGTCTGGTTTGAAGACATCTCGATGGAAACTAATTTTAATAATCAAATTTATATCGTTCTAGGTTAACGCAATTCAAAATTCCTTTTTTCTTTCTACGAATAGGTTTCAAAAAGCTCTCTTTATGGCTTTGTTGCAAGGTTGATTTGTTACTTCGTAGCTACACAAATCTGAAGTTGGAGTTTTGATGGTGAGAACCAACTAGATATTTTAAAATAAACTACAATCGATAAAAACTAGTGCCTCACATTTTTGCATCAGAAATGTTTTTTTTTCGTATTAGTCTTTATCTTTGCAATAGATTATACATTTATGAAATGTGAACAATAATTAAAAGCAATAAGATGGTATAAAGTTATTTAATCTCTTGGCTTGTACCCATCTCAAAGACAACCATTCTGATACAGCCAAGTTTGTTTCCTTTCTGGTACTCAACTATTTTTGTCCATAGATAGTCGTTGTTATTACTTTTTAGATTTAAAGTAATGGATAATGCTATGGCTTCTGCTGTAACTATATTACAGCAGAAGCCCTAACATTATCCATTATTTTCCTCAGCAGAGATTTATTTAAACTATTATTAATTTCACATTAACATAAAATTTCTTTTGGGAATAGGAATGAATTGGTCAAGATAATGATTCAAAAACTTGTTTTTGCATTAGCTTTTGAGTGATATTTATTTGGAGCTTCAGAAAGCCAATTATTGCCTAGCAGAAAAGGTTGGGGATATGGAAATTTTTGCAATACAAGTTATGTATGTTATAATTGAAAAGTAATTTTAATTTTTGATAGTTACACTAAAATTACAACTTAATTTTTTATATCATTAGTAATCTCATTTTAGAATATTGTCATGGATTTGTTTTGAATCAAACTAAATTTTATTTTTTTAATTACAAAACTAAAATCTCATAACCTGGCACATCATTAATTTACCTTATGGAAGCTTTTTTCGACAGATTTATCAGTTGATAAAATTTTTTTTAAATTTCTCGAAAGCTGTGAATTCTTTGCACATTATTTCAGTTGTGTATTGTACTCATTTTAAAATTAGTTTTAAAATAAATCACCCCTGGTTTCGTGAACTGAAGTTGTTGACAGCCTCTTACAGATAATTATATAACAGCCTAACCATAACACAAACACAACTATTAATATAACTAAATTCATTCGTAAAAATGCTAAAACATCAACAACAGAGGAAATTTGTGCTGATTTTGATCAAGAGATCACATGAAGAAATTCATTAATAGAAGAAGACAATGTGCACAACATTTCTACGAAAAGCAGCGATATTCCAGTCGTACGCAAGCATATGCAATATTTATTGTCAGAAAGTGAAAATTAATAAATTTGTATTATAAGTAAAAGATGTTTTTGTTGGTGCAGAATTTTTTTCATTTTAAATGCAAATTTTTACTTTAATACATTTTTATTACATATTATTACAAGTGTATTTGTTGAAAAATAATAAGCTTAAAATGAATATTTTCATATGGTTTTTAAAAATTATTTGTATTGATTTTTTAGATCCAGAACCAATTTTTTCTTCCATAGATACAATGCCTTTTTTTTTACACAAATTTTTTTATGTTTTCTTCAGGAACATATCTATTGTATAAAAACAGAATAAAGTGTACTTTAACTCTCAATTTCTGCTATTAAAGATACTATTAAACTACACTATAGCATTTTTTTAATTAGCAGATGTAAAAAAATTTATCAGCATGCATGGTGCATGTAATATTTTAGGGAATCATAAATAAAAATGCACCAGAAAATGTTTAGATTATGGGACCGCAAAAGCCAGAAGCTGTAGATCAGTTAGCCGCAAAAGTGTTACTGGCCACAACTGCCTTGCAAGTCATTTACATCGCACAGGCATCCTAGACGATCCACAATGCAAGCTCTGCAACATACAGGAACTCATGGACTATACACACATCTGCGACACTGTCCTGCAATCTCCGCTACAACTTTGTGGGAACGATACTGGGAAGAGAGGGACCGAATGGGTCCATAGACTTTCTTCTGTTGCCTTTTTTTTACATTGATTTTGTTCTGTTTTTGTCTTCAGTTTTGTCTTTTGTACTCGCCATTGGAAATTTGAAAAAAATGTTTGGATTATGTGATCAAATTTAAGAAATATTTGTTTTGAATTATGATAGGAATGCTTTGAAACTTCTGATTTATTGTTTGCAGTATATGAAATACATCATCTCAAATTACACAATATTTTTGGCGAGTGTATTTTCAAGTATGATGCACATCAGTAAGACATATTTTTTAATCTATAAATACCTTTCCACAATTTCTACAATGATGGCGGCGGCGTAAAATAGTGAACTGTACTTTACAGGCCATGCAGTTAGAGCTTAATTCATCTGGCATCCATTCTGGAGGACCTAAATTGAAAATACAAATCCCAGTCAGAATACATTACTTTCACAGAAATTTTCTTAATGAAGCTTTAATGAATAATCATGCTTCTCTCACCTGTAAGGATTCCTACGTCATTTTCATTTTCCTGGCCCAAATCTGGTATGACTAGGGATGGGGTTGGGGAATTGTCTGGAATAACCTCCTCGGCACTGTCCACAGAGCTGCGATCTCTTTCGTCGTCGTCTCTCTGATTGTTGTTCAGTACAGAACTGGGCACATTATTTGTTAATATGTTTTCAGTCAAGTTGCTGAAAGCAGTGTCCCCTATTAAAGAATGTTCATGGTTATCACTATGAAATTCCTCCGATGGGGGATTATCGCAAGATTCGTCACGGCTCTGGATACAATTCATGTCGAAAACGCTTTTTAAAATGTTTCGTAAGTCACTTGCATAGTTAGTCTGAAGCTGATCCGCAACACCTGTGAACATAAATTTATTTATGTAGCAAACAAAATAATCTTGGTAAACACAAGTTCCAGAAAATAGTTTAAATGCATATCTCACCCCGGCAAGAAAAGTGCCATAACTCAAAATTGCAGAATTTGTGAAACATCAACTTAAAGGATACTGTAAAACTTATATTGAAATAGTATAAGCTTCTTTTAAATTTTAGATGAGTATTTATGTATCTTTAAATTTTATTATATTCTATAGAATAGTAATATAACACTCTGGGGCACCTCATACATATTTTTCAATGACATAACATCAAAATTTTTATTTTTTGACTTGGGTCACTTTTCTTTCTAGGGTGCGACATGTTTATAAAAGATGGATGATAGAGTTTGAATAATTTTATTTTATTATTTTGCATTTTAAATTGTTATGTATTCTGTTTAACATTTCGTGGAAACTAACACGGAAAAGTTATGCCTTTTGTAACATATGTGGTACAGAAATTAACTCTATACGTTTATTGTTGAATGGGTGATATAAATGAGATAAAAAAAAGATAAAGGTAGTCTTAAAAAGATGTGCAGCTCTGGTTTGAGTTATGGGGCTACATAAATTGATATAACTGCACACAAAAAAAAACATAACTCTCAAAAATTCTTTAGCAGAAAGTTTTCTTCACAAACCAATCTGGAAAGCATAAATCACAGCTAAATCAGTTGTGAAATAGTAGCATAAATGTTTTAAAATAGTCGCAATAAAAGCCTCATCTTATAAACTCTATTCTAATTGTTCAGACACAAAATGTCCTAATTAAGTACAAGATAGTTCCATTCAGGAAACAACTTACCGGAAACACACACGAACAGTTTGTGTAAGAGATCCCGGCTGCTTTTGAACCTAGACCTCGCTTTGTTTCGAGATGCTATTTCAGCTGCTTGAAGAGCCAAGGCGATTTCTTCATCATCTTGACATAGAGAGTTGTATGAACTGGTATCGGGGCTGAAAAGGAGAATGAAACTATAAGCCAGATGAAAAATATCTGCTTTCAAGAAAAATGTAAGGGAAAAAATTGATTGAATGAATTTTAGTTTAATAACTTATCATTAGGGCTCGGATTTTGCATATCTTCTTTTTAACCCCTAATGTTGATATAAATATGTATTGAGTGCTTTTTTACCAATTTGCAACAAAAAAAACACGAAATTTTTTTGCATGTTTTTGCATATTTGGGACTATTTTGCATGTTTTGTGCATATATGAACAATTTTTTATTACTCATTTATAAAATTTTCCATTTTCAAATATTTTTACAAACTTTTACATTTTACTTCAAAAAAGTTTTTTTAAAGACTTTTGCTTTGTGCGTTTGAAAAGATTTTCAGAAGCAAAACACATTTGGGTTGTTTGGCCTGGCCTTTTCTTGTTTAGCCAAAAATGTATAGATATAAGAGGAAGAGAAAGATAGTAATGAAAGCATAAGCACATGAAGCAAAACATATTGCTTAGTTCTATAATAATCGAATTGCAACGGAAACTCTCAGTCTGCAAGCTACTTTGATCAACACAAATCAACTGCGACTCACAAACAAAGAGTGAAAAGAACTCGAAATGTTAAGCATCTTAAACTTTGGCCCGATGAAAGGCTGTTGAAGTCAGAGTCTCAATCGTCGGAGAAGAACGAGATATTCCAAGATCTCTGCGAAGCAATGTTGAAATCAAATATTGCTCTTAATAAGTTGGAGAATGAACATTTTAGAGCCTTCTTGAAGAAATACGCAGGCAAATTAATTCCCCATGAATCCACACTTGGGAAATACGCCAGTGTACGAGAAGGTGATCAAAAGGATACAAAATGAGATAGGTGATTCCATCATCTGGATGTCAATTGATGAAACGACTGATCCTTGCGGGCGATATGTAGACCATGTAATAGTTGGGAAACTCAATTCAGAGGAAGTTGGACGTGGTCACCTAATTTTATGCAGAGTTGGAAAAAACTAATCACTCCACAATCGCCATGACAGTGGGTGAAGCGATTAATATTTTGTGGGGGTTTCATGCGCAGCAGTATGGGGAGGAACGATTGTTGGCTTTTGTTACGGATAGTGCAGCCTTCATGCTGAAGTCTGGAGAAAGCCTAAAAATGTTTTATCCCAAGATGATTCACCTAACGTGCATGGCTCATGGTGTCCATTGCGTTGCAGAAGAGTTGAGGAATAGTCTACCTGATTTGAATAAATTAATATCTTCGACAAAAAAGGTATTTGTTAAGGCACCTAGCAGAGTAAGGGCTTTCAAAAATGCATATCCTAATATTCCTCTACCACCTGAACCAATAATCACAAGATGGGGCACGTAGATTTCTGCGGCTAATTATTTTGCTGAACATCACCAAAAATTGAAAGAAGTGATTGGAAGTTTTGATGATACCGGGAACCAAGCTATTGTGAAAGCAAAAGCTGCACTGAACAACTCTTCTGTGATCCAAAATGTGACTTACGTCAGATCCAATTTTGGCAATTTTCATGATTTAATTACCACTCTGGAAAGTAGAGGAATGGATCTGTGTAATTCTGTGGCTCTAATCGATGACTTGATTACGAAAAGTAAAGAGTGGAACGGGCCCATCGGGGAAAGCACGAGGAAGAAGCTGGATGAGGTACTGAAAAGAAATCCTGAATGGAAGACTTCTCAGGCTGTGTCAAAGATTTTGAATGAAGAGGTTGTACCAGAATGTGAGTTGACGGACCCTCAAGAAATACTATCTTACCGATTTCTCCCCATCGTCGCATGTGACGTGGAAAGGTCATTCTCCTCATTGAAGAATGTTTTAAGTAACAATAAACGAAGTTTCAAGGTTGAAAACCTTGAAAAAACATTGATTATTCAATGCAATTTCAATTAGTTGGAGGATGTTCAGGGATGTAACTAGACTAGTTTTCGCCCGGGAACACTTGTCCCCGACAACACCTGTAATCGCCACCACACATTAATTCCATAAATCCAAAATTTTAAAATTCTACAAAGATGGCAAGGACTTAATTTTAATTTTCAAAAGTAAATCGATTAAGGATGGTATGTAGTATCCGATACGTTACAACTTTCGAGCGATGTATTGCCAATTGTGGTAACCTTCCTGTTTTCGCGCTTTTCTTAGTTTTAAGGCAACCCTAGATATTTTCTCCTGACGATAATAAACGGGTCTCATGATTGGTTAAGGAAGAAAACACGCTTTTCCACTTTTATTTTTAATGTAGAACGGAATTAAAATTTAGACAATCTTTGAAATTGTTGGGTGCATATGAATTTTGCTCTTGATTTATAAAATCGACTTGTTTTATTAATTTTCAAAATTTTTAGGATAAGTTTGGAAAGCAGATTGTAAGTTACAATTTTTTAAATTTGTCACTTTCTTTAAATTTCAATTAAAATTTCGAAAAAAAATTTGGATTAAATTGGATTTTTGAAATTGCAGATTGGAATTTAGAATTTTTTTCCCCTTTTGGTTGCTCATTTTCCCTTAGTTGATTTGATATAGCAGTAGATAGTGTTATTGAACGTTAGAAAATGTTTTTTTTTTCAAAACATGTAGTAGCTTGATTGGGAAGAGGGTGAAATGTCTTTCATGTGAGAATGATATGATTTTAACATTGAGAAAGGATGCTGGTGATAGGTAGGAGTGGAAATGTAGAAAGATAGGACAAAAGTTTGGCAAAAGAAAGTATAAAAGGAGTAAGAAATTGGAGGGTAAATGGGTGTTTGGAGGACTTGAACGAGGGACGGATAAATGTTTTATGGTTGAGGTGAAAAATAGGAACCAGAAAGTTTTGGCTGAGGTAATTCAGAGCTGAATTTTGCAAGGAACTACAAAAATTTCTGACTATTGGAAGTCATATGCTGGTATCAATACCCAAAGGACAAAGAGTTCAAGGGTTATCGATTCGAGCATATGACTGTTAACCATAGTCAGAATTTCAAGGACCCGGCTATGAGGGTAAGTTTGATTTTTGTTTAGCTTTTGGTTATATTACAAACACTGGACTATGCTTGGGTGGGCACCCAATACGGTGACTTATACGTATGGAAGCCAACGGTGAAAGGTCCTCGCCGGCCCCGGAGGGGCGGCGAGGTAGCCGGCAGGCGAGGATCGCGCGTTATACGCTGTGACTTATCTCCAAACAAATTTCTCCCGGTATACTGGTTTAAACGCATTGAAACCTTAAGCGCAATACGCTTTGACTTCTCTAAAAAACAATTTCCTCTTGTAAAGTCGTTACAATAAAAATATTTGTCTTGCTTTTCCATATATGGCTCTATAACCTGGAATATCCCCATTGAGTTGCTCACATAATGCTAATTGCTAGAAAATTTGTGGAAAAATATTTTTTCACACTTATAGATAGCAGAAGAATTTTTTGATTTTTTTTTTTCTCATCAAAAACCTTTGTGTGGATTATGATCACAGAAAAGAACTACCTTATTAAAAAAAGATTTCTTGTTTTGAATTTTCTATGCATTGCAAAGCTTCTAATTCAAAATTGATAAAAATCCGGACGTTTAAAAAAAAAAAAAAAAAAAAAAAAAATCGCGTTTTTTTTATTATTTTTTTTTTGTAACAATTAAATTTTTTTTTTTTTTTTTTAATTTTTTTTTTTAAGTGACAAAACTAGGATGAAATTGACGCAAAATTGCGTACATGTTCGGAGAAAACCAGACTGAAATATTAGAAAATTTTCAAGTGAAATTTATATTGCTTTTTTCTTAATTTTTAAACAAATTATTATTATTATTTATGCACTGTATGCAAAGGTTCACGTTGTATATGGCGGCCATCTTGGAATTGCTTACATCGGCCGCCATCTTGATTTGGCGTAAACAATCGCTTTGGCGGCCTAACGTATCGGATGCTACCACTCCACCGCTAACCGAATTCAGTTTCGTTTGTCGGCGCATCAAAGCCACTTGGAAGACAGGAAACTTCCGAGACACGAGCCCGTAACCCTAAACTTCTTTACTCACATCAGACTCGTGCAACCCTTCACACAATTTGCATTTACTTCCTTTTATTGTTTTTGGTTTTTGTAGTCAACTAATAAATTTTCATTTTTTATCATGCGTAAATATATATACTAGTAAAAAAAGTCGTTGGCATGTTTAGCAACCCTACTCATTCCGTCGCGGGCACATGTCCCGTCTACCCACCTAGTTACATTCCGGAGGAAATTTGAAATGCTTTAAATTTAATCTACATTTTCCCCCAACGATGTAAGATTTATTAATTTGTTGCTTTGTATATTTTTTTATTACCTATACCTCTTCTTACCTATAACTGCGCTGTAAAAATAAAATTATGAATTAATTGAATGAAAGTGTGGTTCAATTTCACGTTATTCTATTCACTACCCCTTTTTGTAAGAATTAATATATTTTTTTACAATTTCGCATATTTGGGGAGTTTAGTGCATATTTTGTGATTTTGAAATGCATATTTCAGGTCATATTTTTGCATATCGATCCGAGCCCTACTTATCATGTCTAACAGTTCTCATCACATTCAGACTTAGTAATTCTAAAAAGTCCCTATCCAAAACAACTTCTAAGACATTTTGAACATAAATACTGTCCAGTTTGAATCAGCACAGTTAACTTTAATTGATACCTTATTCTGGTTGGTTGGGTTTTACAACAAAGGGGCAATATTTGGACATGCATCACAAATTTCAAATATAAGACATGCACCTAACAGGAAGGCTTTACAAACAGAGAAGAGAAATTCATCATATTCGGGTTACTCAGTGGGCAAATCCACTGAGCAATATCGACACCACCTTCCTCAGAGAAGTAAAACTGTTTGTGCAGATGCTCCTGATAAAGAAACAGTAGACTGCTTGAAACTTTTTAGTCACAATAACCTGAATCTGAACTGAAATCTCAGCAGCTTCTTCACATAAAAAAATTACCTTTCAATTTAATAAAATATTTTGACTGTTTAAAGTTCAATTATTTTAATTAACTGTATGAGTTCAATCTCATTAAATTAATTGCACGTCAAATTTCTAACGTGGGTATGGCGTGTAACTATCCCCAGATTTGAACAAGTCAATTTCATAACAAAATGCTGATTTTATAAAACATTCCGACAGTACAAATGTATGGTTGGTTTGGTTTAGTTTAGTTTTATGGTGCAAGGGCTGTATTTGACCAAGCTGTGCCAATCAAGGAAATAGACATACAAACAAATTTTTAGGCCAAGCATAAAGGATGTGATTTTTTCCATTGATTTCATATAACTTGGTAATTGGTAATTTTTAATTAATATCGAACAAGAGCAACACAACGGGCTATTGACAATGGTCCGAGATCAATCCCTTAAGGGAAAAATCTGAGGACAACCTCTCGTAATTTTGAACCATGGTCAGATGACGAGGCAACACCTGAGCTGGCACCCCACTCTCCAAACTTCCACACCAACCCAATGTGAGGACTTTCAGCCACGACAAATTTAAGGTGCACCAGCTGACTCTTACACCATACGCTTACAAACATCCATGCCCGGACCCAGATTTGAACCAGGAATCTTCCGATCTAGAAGTTAACACCTTAACCACTATACCGGTTGTTCGGCTGATTTCATATCAAACCCCGAATATACAAAACAATGGTAATGTCAGAGATCTAAGTTTTGCAGCCCCCTGGTGGAAGATTGCAGTTCCCTTAGGAGCCACAGCCGTTTGAAACCCTGTCACAGCCGAAATAAGTTTACCTTGTTGAATCCCATTCAGGACTAGAAACACTGGAAATACTCTGACAGCTCGAGCAGGATGAATAAGTTGCTTCGCTGTTAGTGGCATCATCTTCCTCCCTCAAGCGTTGCACACGTGGGATCATCAGAGGAGAGCTGTATACAGGGTTAGATGTCCATGAATCGGATGATTGAGTATTGTTTTGGTAGTTTGAGTTATAGTGCCTTGGCAAGGAATTTTCACTATCACAGGGAACAGAAGAATTGCGCATACTCCTACGTCGGGACATCCTCTTTATTTTGCGGTGTCCGGACATGTCTGAACGAGAGCCATGCGAAGCATGACCGGGATGAGAAGGAAAAGAATGACTCAGTAGACCATGATGATAGGCACGGGGACTGTTTTCGACAGAAGAGCTGTAACCTACTATCCTTTGCCCAGGGGGTACAATTTCTACTCTTCTCATGACTTGTCTCATTATCTCTCTCGATGGCGTTAGGTGTTCGCGTGAAGAACTATCCAAGCCACACGTGCAGTCCTCGTGCAATCTACTAAGGCGATTCTCTAAAGATGAAGTTGTGTGCTCTAACAAAAGGCTGCCATCAGTGTCACAGTACGCACAATTTTCGGCAATAATTTTGGGTGGATCCTGGCATGAACTCAGGATCATGCTGTTCGAATGAGGATTACTAACTGAAGACGGTGTAGTCCTTAAGCCGTCACCACACACAGAATCTTCTGATTCTTTGTTCTGAGGATGGTTTGCTCTTGAATCATTACCGACACTTAATTGGTGACAATCCATGTTCTGAGAATTGCAAAAAATGTCATCATAATCCGACACTCCAAAATCACTGGAAACTAAAGTCTCAATGTCACTTTCTGGCACTTCAGGGGACTTGTGTGCATTGTACTCGTGCTGGAATTCAACCTCAAATTCCATGTTATTATTCTCCCTTTTGTCCGACTTTTTTACATCCACAGGATGTTTTTCTTGCATCAATGTGTCCTCGGAGCTCTCCGGAACACCGTTTTCTGGAATGTGTATCCCAAAATTGTAAGCATAGAAATCGTGAATGAACTGCTTAGAGTTGAGGTGGTTTTGATGGAAATGTGGCACTGGGTCTTCAGTAGCTTTCACTAAAACTTCTTCAGCAGCTTTGGATTTCTCATCAATTTTAGGTTCCTCTAAGCTGCAGAGCATCTTTTCAAGGGTGTGCAGCTCAGGTTCCGTCAATGTCCATAGCAAATCCCTAGAGGAATAAAGAAATGGCAATATTTATTACAGCCTCTTAAAAATTAATAATAAAATATTTTACAAACATAAAGTTACAACACAACTTCCAAAAAAAAAATCCTATTATTTCATTATAAAACTAGTTCATTTATAGTTATGAAAAAAAATCTAATTTAAATTAACTTTACCTAATTTTAAAGAGGAGATTACAAAATGGTCTGAAGAGTTCAGATAAATCAGCAGAATCCTTTTCAACATTAAAAGGCCCATCAGGATACAGCAGCAATCCCCTATAAATAGCACAAATATAATATAAACTTTCACTAAATATTTTAGTCAATTTAGTACGACAGGATTCTTGCTATTACGATAACAGAAAAATTGCAGCCTTTTAAGGGCTTCTCAAGGTTTGAATCTCAAGTATCCAGTTTTAAAAACATCAGTTTTTAGCAAACCTAAATATTATGGACTCAATTTTTAATGACACTGAACAAGCATCATTTATCGGTTGGAATGCATGTCAAATAAAAATATTCAGTGTTCATGTAAAATTCATGGTTTTAAAACAAATTTAATGACTGTCAGCAAATATAGGGCTTTTAAAAACCAAAATGAAAAATCTGGCTGTTTTTAAGGCCAATGGGAACTTTACAAGATAATTCAAAAACTTAAAAATGCAAGATTGAAAGAAGCAAAAATCCAAATTTAATGGTTTGCTTAGTAAAGCAAATTTAAGGGCAACATAATTAAGTTAAAAAAATCTTTCAGGATACATAACTTGTGAAAATACACGCAGTCTTACATTAAATTACAAATACTTTAAAAAAAATAAAATTCATAATTAACCAATATAAGCATAACTTATAATTCTATTATCCTCAAAACTGATTTTGTTATATACAAATAGCTAAATATGGCATTAATTATCTTAATATCAAACATCCTTTCTAATATTTAAAGAATATGGTTCTAATATTTAAATCTCATTTCTAATAATAATATTTAAAGAATACAAATTTACATTTCTTAAGATATTGTGGCAAAATTCTGTTTGATGATAGAAAAACACTATAAATTTCAATAATGAGAAAAACCTTCATCTTGACGAAAAATTTAAAATAAATATCGGATTTAAGATTAGTTATCTAGGTACCTTCTGAATTAAACAGATTAAAATTGGAGGGGAAGGTACCATATGAAAGAGTTTGAAAATGGTATGTACTGTGTATGTATAAGCATGTAATAAGTTTAAGTATACAATCCTCCTCCCAAAAAAGAAAAGTTTATACAAAGCATTTGACAACTAATGCATAAGTTGTATGAAATTTGACATTAGGTCTGCGAAGTAGGATATACAAAAAAGGAATTGCTACAGGCATTTTAAAAACATCTAAGATTGAGTGCTATAAAATGAAATCTTCCCCTTTCAAAAATAGAAAAAAAATTGTACTTTACCAAACAATAGCAAGACGAGGAATGGTAAACATAAGCGATGGATCATAATCATCAACCATATCTTGAGTAACTAATCCAATTTTTAATGCTCTGTAATAAACAAATAAAAATGTAAATAAATTGATAAAGTAAAAGGGATAAACCTGTGCGAAGAAAGAATTAATAAAATATGATATACAATTTTAAGCTAAATTTCAAAGTATATAATTAACTTACAATGGGGGAAAAATATCATGTTGAGCTAAAGGTTCTCAAAAAAAGATTTGGCCACAGAAAAAACAATATATTGTATCAAATTACCTGATGAGAGTTTCAGAAAACAGAACCACTATTTCCTGTTGCAGGTGATATTCTTTTGAACTTTTTATAGGAACCATGGCACTCACATAACTAATACAACAAACAAAAATGTTTTTTAAATGCTTATTTTGATACACTTATTTATATTGAAAAATAAAATAACAGAAATTAAGTTATTAAACTTACTATAAATTTTTAAACAAAGTCAAAACAGATTGGTGAATTTTAGAAATCCAGCATGATTTAAAAATTGTTAAATTATCAAATTCCTTTCCTTGTCCTATCTCCCACCTCAATATAATTACTAGATTCAAAGTATTATTTTGATGGGTAACATTGAAATAAGTTGATTTGGGATGTGTGTAAAAGGGTATGAATATAAACATACTTAATTTCACTATTTGGCACCATTACTTTTGGTAATTTTTTCATTTTGAAAAGTAAATACATTGTCAAACTGTACAATTAATTATAACAGCAAATAATTAAATGCACATTCAATATGAAATATTGTAAACTGAAAATGAAAGCATATTGAGCAATTCTTACAAATTTAAGAAACACACATGCACCCCAATGTTAAAATTTTACTTAGGAATAAAGTATAAATGAAAAACGGGACTTTACCTCACCTCTGTAGCAGTAATTGCTAGTATTGGGGAAATATTAAAAGAAAAGCACTCAACACCAACAAAATAAACCATCTAAGTTTAGTAGTTTCCTTATGTTATATTTTATAGCTTGTAATCAACCAAACCTCAAACTTTTCAATACAATTTGGGATACTTAAACACTAGTATCAAAGTTACATAAAGAAAATTAAACATCATATGAATTATTTAGTTGCAAGAAAATTTTTAAGTGGATGACACAAGTACATAAAATGAGATATATTATTATTATTATTATAGTAGTTACATATATGATTGTGACAGTCAATTGAATTTAAAAACTTAATTAAAAGTGAGTCATACCAGAGTTCAAATTCTGAAAAAAGCCTGTCAAATATACGTAATGCTTCTCGCACCTGAAAAAAGAATTAAATCAAATTATCCAAAAATGAGCCTTTTTAAAACAACTTTTAGTACAACAAATACTTTGAGTTATGGTTTAGATGTTGGTTTAATTGAGATCTATTCAAAAAGAACTTTCTTTTCCAACCAAATAAAATTTTTAATGTACAAATTTTTAGAAATAAGAACTCATAAAATTTTTTTTATCTGGCCAGTTAAATCGCTGAAAATCAAAATTTACTAAATAAACAAACTTATTTGAAAGAGTTTAAGAATGGCATTATTAAATATTAAGTAATATTTAATCGCATCACAAAGGAGCATTAGTGATCAAGCGTTGTCAAGATTTACTTATATAGCAGAAACACATACCACTTGCACTAAAGTTTTTTTAATTTGCTAGTTTGTATTGATGGGGGGGGGGGGGAAATTTCATTGCTCACATTTCATACCTTACTAAAATCCATTTATAATTAATATAAGCATTGATATACACATTTCACAAATGAAATAAAAATTAGCAAAAAATATAAAAAAGCATTTTGTTCATTTCTCAAATGTACTCCTACTGGTGTCAGCCCTTATTACCAAAAAGGTGCAAGGTAAAATGTTCACACCTGTCACGTTACCACAGTGAGCTTCTGAAGATCAACTTCAATTGCATCTCATTCACATATTAAAAGCAGATTCGATATTTTTTAATCTCTAAACCTACCTCTCTAACCCAAATGACTCAGATTGTCTTTTCAGTGCTAATTTCTATCTTCCAAATTTCTCATAGCTTTCTGCAATCAGACTACAGAAGAAGTTCATAAGAATGGCAAGAGCTTTGCAATGCTGTTCTAGTAACAGCAAATAGCTCAAAATAAGCAGCAAAATTTGTGAATGAATCTCATAGTGGTTGATAGTATATTGTTTTTATACATTTATTGCCATTCGTCTACACATAAATAATACTGGCCCACTTTCTTAGCAACATTTATGTTACCAGCGTCGCTATTTAATTTTATATTTTTAAACTTTTCTACTTCAATTGACATTGATGGGAGGCTTCTTGATTAAATTGTTTCATTTAAAAGAATATTTCGTCCAGTATGCACTTCTATACTTTTTTTATAAGACAATTAAGCTAATTATTAAAGTCAGTATCTAATTTGGAAACCATTTACAAAGTTAAATACATTTAACTTTAAAAAAATAACACAAAATTTACCTTATCAGAATAAATAAGAGAATTTTTCAATGACTGTTCCCTCAGCAAACAACGCACATTATCTAATGCACGAGTCAATGCTTTAGCTAGAGGCCTCATACTTGCACTTTCCAGTTCTCTGTGAATAATGTTTGAGCCTGCAGCAAGACACTAAAGGAGAAATAAACAAGATTGCTAAACAGATGAATATTTAAAAGAAACACAATTTCAAAATTTATGATAAGACAGATTAAAAAACAAAAGACCACAAGATGCCTAGCTACGAAACAATGCAAAGTATTACATATGTTTAAAAGTATTTTTTAAGGGCTTTATATAAAGGCTGCCAAATGATGGAAAAGGGTAAAATATATATTGAAAGTATTGACCACAACATATTCAAAATGTGATGTAGATGATAATTGAATACATTAGAAACTAAAGTAATAGGTCATTCATAAGTCAAAGCGTCATAAATGTTGGCACAATGCCATGAGAATTTTTTAGTGTAGTACTGCTTCAGACAAGCAAGCTTGTGTCTTAAATCTGTGTTGTTGAAGTGTTAGCCCATACCAAGTAGCACCACCAGAGATATTACTAAATAACCACATCTTATGGTTGAAAGAATACTAGGAAAGATTGTATTGGTCAAAGGAGTCAAAACTGCTTCGTATTGGTATTTTTTTAAATTAACATCATACTGGAGCAACACAATGGGCTATTGACGACGCTCCAGGATCAATCCCCCAAGGAAAAGAGCGAATGACAACACAACATAATTTTGCACCACGGTAAAATGAGGAGGCAACACCTGAGCTGGCACCCCTCTACAAACGTGAGGAAATTTTAGGCCATGACAGATTTAACATGCACCAGCCCCCTTTGTACACAAACTGGATTCGAACTTGCAACCCTCCTGTTCCTAGTCCATTGCTCTTCTAACCGGGCTACAGCGGCCCCAAAACTGCTTGGTTGATGTCTGCATGTTGCGGAGGATTTACATGTGTAAACCCCTCAAAGGATTAGTTTCATTTTCATTACTTACTACATATGCAATACATTACTTATATACGAGTTCCACCTTATGCTCGCCAACCTTTTCATGATTCAAACTATGTAAAATTTTACACATTTTAAAACTAGGAATTTAAATATCCCATTGATTCTTTTAATTTGTAAAAATGCAGGATTTTTGTTAAATTTTGGTTGATAAACTTTTGCAAAAAAATGCTAGCAGGTAGTGTTAGTTACATTAACTTCAGTTTTAATTGTACAAAATCTGTTCAACCATACCTCTGCTCCAAACCATAGCTGCCCAGCAAGATTTTCATGAAGTACATCATCTGGGAATTTGGCTCGAAAGTCCCGATTTGCCCTCATATCTGGAATTGCATCATCCATGATATCGTTACAAATACTGAGTACCTGGGAGGGGAAAAAAAATCAGTAAATAACTTATTTATAACTGTTATTACGTAAATCTTTTGATAATCTAGTCGTTTTCCTATCCAATACAATAAAATGAAATTATCAGTGGTAGAAATTTTTTTTTTTTAAATAAAGGAATTTATCACCATTTCTCAATAAATTAACTCGATATAAAAAATTTGATGGTAGTTGGGCAGACTACAATAAAATTCCAAGTAAATACCCATTGTTACAAAATGTTCTATTACTTTTCTCAGTATAGTTGCAGATTGTGACAGGATTCAGCAATTGCTTATGTTGCATTGTTTTCACAAAAGGATAACTATTTATCTTTATAATCCACGTGCATAAAGGATCTTTCAGCCATATTTGAATCGGTTCAATAAAAGTTCATTTTATGTACACAAAAATCAATTCTTCATATAACTTTACCATACCTTGTCTTGGCATATTCGTAATTGGCTAACCAATATTGAACATCGGTCAGGATCTGTGCGACCATCAAAACTATCCAACTCAGTTGCAACCATAGTCAGTTCTTCATCAGCCCAGTAAAATAAAGCTAACTTAGAACTATCTTCTTTCTAAAAAACAAAAAGAGCAGTCAGAAAATGTTACTTGAACAAAAAATTAAGTTTTAAATAGTACTTCTGAATGCATATATCTATTTATAACGCCTAATGTTTTTATTTTCATTAACACCAAATTTGTACGCTTAATATAATGTGCAAAAAGCGATGCATTAATACAGAATCATGAAATGTCATCTTAGCCAAAAGTAGTATATTAAAACATTAGAATTCAAACTTGTTTAACCAAATGTTACCACAATTCCTTATGATTTTATATAAGGCTAGAAGTTTTACCAATTCATTATGAGTGTTGATATAATGATTTCCAACACGATTGAGAAAAATTTAATATTACTGGAAAATTTGCTTGTATTTGGTAAAAATATTGTTAAATCGCACAAAAGAGAAAACAAAATTTGTCAGGCCAAGAGCGAAAATAACCCAATGGTCTTTTTGTTTTCATAAAAGGTTAATTAGCAAACAATTCAAATGAAAATTCAAAAATTAACTTCTTGCTAAAAACGGAATTTTTTTTTGTCTCCACCATCCAGTGAAACTGCTTATTCCCGTATAATTTATAAAACTTCGAGCTAAGAATGCATCAAATTATAATAATTAAGTACAGGACTCAACTTACACGACGGCAATCACGATAAACGCCGTTATTATAGAATTTCTTGCCACAAGTTAATTTTTGACGTGACACCGAAAGATCCATTAATAATGCTTTTTATTTCAGTTTCTAGTTCCGGCAGAAAAGTAAACTACAAAATAGGATAGACTCAAAAACACGGTACCATCGACAATATAATGCGGTTATTTAATATAAACGAGTTTATACCAAATATTAAGTAAACTAGGTCTTCTCTAGACTAAACATTATATTATGGAAAACTCAGATCGATAAACATCCACGGATACGCCCTCATTACTTAAGGCTTATTACAATTCGCAATGAATCGTATTTAATCACACGTATACGTATAGTTAAAAATATTAGTTGAAGTTGTAATTTTAGTTAACGCCGTACTAGAGCAACACAACAGGCTATCAACGACGGTCCGGGATCAGTCGATTAAGGGAAAGATCAGAGGACAACACCTCGTAATTTTGAACCACGGTCAGATGACGAAGCAACACCTGAGCTGGAACCCCACTCTCCAAACTTCCACACCAACCAACGTGAAGACTTTCGGCCACGACAGATTTAAGATGCACCAGCCGCTTCTACATCATACGCTTACAAACATTTTGCCCGGACCCGGATTCGAACCAGGAACCTTCCTATCTAGTAGCTAACACCTTAACCACTATACCGGGAAAAAATATTAGAGTGGGTAGATATTTTAACTAACATCGCACCAGAAAACTGAATGAGCTATTGGCGACGGTCCGGAATCAACCCTTGAAAGGAAAGATCCGACGACAACACCACGTAATTTTGAACCACGGTCAGATGACGAGGTCAAACCTGAGCTGACACTCCACTCTCCAAACTTCCACGCCAACCCAACGTGAGGACTTTCGGCTACGACAGATTTAAGGTGCACCAGCCGCCTCTACACCATACGTTTACAAACATCCATGCCCGGACCCGGATTCGAACCAGGAACCTTCCGATCTACTACTGCCCTAGAATAGACAGTATAAAACATAAAGCTAGATGCAGGAAGCTTTCTATGCAACGTAATATTAAATCAACACCTTCAGTGTACACTGGTAAGTAGGTGATTAATTAACGTCGCACTGAAACGACAACGGGCTATTGACGACGGTCCGGGAAGAAATCCGAAGGGAAAGTCAGTGTATACTGAATGAATATTCAGCAAATGTATTGAAAAAAAAAATCGATGTACTCTGAAAAGTCGAAGCCAGTAGCTATTCGATCGAAAGAAACTTATGTTGATGTTTATGAAGAGAAAGAAATTATAACATCATCTAGAGTATTATATTTGTATTAATATTGTTCTTATGCCATTAAGGTTACAAATTAGTAAGTTCTTAAATTCATCTGGCGGAGATACACATGCCGACATGGTTTGGCATACAAAAGTGTGCTGTCTCCTGTGATAAATCATGCCAAACATTCTGTGTCTACTTAGGGGGTCCTCCAAATATACTTAGAATTTTAAAACGAAGTTCACGCAGTGGTTTGTTATACTTACCAATCTGCACGCTTGGATTTTTAAATATTTTATTCTTATTAAATCAAACGTAACGTAATTTAATTTTAATTAACGGTGCACGAGACCTACACAACGGGATATTGACGACGGTCCGGGATCAATCCCTTAAGGGAAAGATCCGAGGACAACACCTCGTAATTTTGAACCACGGTCAGATGACGAAGCAACACCTGAGCTGGCACCCCACTCTCCAAACCTTCCACACCAACCCAACGTGAGGACTTACGGCCACGACAGATTTAAGATGCGCCAGCCGCTTCTACATCCATAACGATTATAAATATTCATGCACTGACCCGGATATGAAGCAGGAACCTTCTGATCTAAAGACAAACACCTTAACCACCAGACCGGTTGGTCGGCTTTATTAAAACAAAAGCCTATTTCAATGAAACGAATTATTTTTTTTAAATTTGGGATTGAAACTATTTTAGATTACATAACAAATAACCGTAATATAAGATTAAAAAAATACTTTATTTTAGTTTCGCGTAATGAAGTAGGTGTGCGTCTTTGACTCGAAGCAAATCAGAGCGTCGCATTTATGCTCGTAAGATATTTTACCGATCTATAAGCATATTGTGTTACGTTGACCTCATATTTATAGAAAAAATGATCTCCAAATAAATTCACAATTGCATTGAGACCCCCCCAAACAAGTTTAAAATATGAAGCAGATTTGAAAAAAGGAATGTACCTCAAAAACTAACGAAAGGTTGGCTTCGGGTTTTATAGCGCAATTGGCCTCAGTTGGCCAAGCTGCGCCAAACAAAAGACAATGTCAAGCAATTATGAAAAGAAAGAATGGAGAGAAGGAAGTAGAGAAATATCGAATCGGTAATCCTGGGGTCGTTATTCACATGTTTACCAAAGACAGTAAACCCATGGGAAAAGAATCACAAGGGTTCGACTTCGGGATCATGAAAGCCCGTACACACATGAAGATGCGCTTCCGATGGAACTAAAGAAAAGGAACGAACTAAAATTTGGCACACCTAGGTTTGAGACAAAAATGATTCGATTGAATTCAAAATCTATACATCTTTCAAAAAATCATTTTTTAATCATGAATTAATAAATAATTAGAAACTACTGCTTTGAAACTAAACTAAACTAAGGCGTACATTTTGTTTGGACAGTTTAAAATAAAAAATAATTGCTTTGATAGGCTGGTTATTTTAGAATATGTCACTTAGTATGTAGCAAAAAAAAATCCAAACATTTCGAAAAAGATATATTTTCAAAACACTTCGTCAAAAGGATATTTCGGATGAAAACAGACAGCTATCAAATAATGCATAAACACACGAAGATGGTTTTACTGACAAAAAAGATAGAATTATAACCCATGGAGGAATCGAACATGCTCCACCTACAACTCGCAAGTTACTAACGCAGACGTTTAGGCCCGGTGCACACATCCGATTTTTCAACGTGCGACGCCACTGCGCACCGAAGCCCAACTATGCACACAAACCGTGAAATGACGCACGAACTCATTTCGCGCCATTTGCAATAAATATTCTATCGAAGAAAACTTATTTATTTCGCTTACTTGGTGTAAAAAAAGTATATTTTGAAACAAAATAGACGTTACTGGATACAACCATTTATTAATTATTATTTATATTCCATTTGTTTATGAAAACAAGGTACTTCGGAACGGAGACTCATGTGCGGCGACCGTGGGGAACTGCGGTACAAATCGCACGCAAGTTGGACGTGCGTCGCCCCAGCGGCGCTGGAGGCATGTGTGCACTGCTCCATTGGATCTAATGTATCTCAGACCGCACTTGCGTTACGGCAGCGGCACCGCACGTTGAAAAACCGGATATATGCACCGGGCCTTAATCCGCAGTGCCACGGCGACCCTAATTTACAAAATGATATTTAAGTTTTGTTTGCCTCCATTCCAAGAGAGAGGGGGCTTAAAAACCTACGACCTTTGTAAATCGATAAAAAAAAAGTCCTCTAGATTTGCTGTCGCGATCATTTCTGAAAAATATGTAAATCCTCCATACAACGTTCGTTTCATTCCAATCGAACAATGGAGCCCATTTTCAACTAAATAAGAGTACTTCAAACTGTCATCTTTACCATATTCTGAGAAACGGTACATGGATAAAGTAGGTAAATTAACACTGTGGTATTCGATCAACCAACTAATAGTAAGCAGAGCAATGACGGTCAACCCCTAAGGTTGAAGACCACTGGATTAACAACGGGTCCTTTTTCGCGTCAGGCAATAAAAATAATTTCAGGCGAAAAAGCGTCACGCTATAGTTCCAATTTCCATTTACTCAGTTCGCTTCGTTTCTCCACGCCTACTATTGAACGGCAGCGCGACCACAAGGGATGACCTTTTCCCAAGACCAATTCTGTACGCATGAGGTTACAATTCCTTTGCTTTGTTACGGTAGAGAAGTTAAATGTGTGGAAGGGATGTGGCGTAAGAGTGGGGAAATGGTGTCATATGGTAGTGACGCTGACAATTCTTTCCCAGTAGCACTGAAAGATGTCATTAAGACAAACC
The DNA here is from genome assembly GCA_947359465.1 of Metellina segmentata. Taxonomy (NCBI): domain Eukaryota; kingdom Metazoa; phylum Arthropoda; class Arachnida; order Araneae; family Tetragnathidae; genus Metellina; species Metellina segmentata. The sequence goes on from OX375876.1 coordinate 98,342,103, forward strand.
ATTGTCTTTGGTTGCCTCGTAAGAGGTTGAAGTTCATACAGAGAATACGGTATAATTTACATTTTCCCCTAAGCGTAACATCTGCGCTTGCGTCAGACCAATCAAATTCGAGAAAGACCCAAGATTGACAAAACATTAGAGCAACTAAAGGATTGAATTTCCCAAAAAAATTCCAGACGTGTGGTGAGTCACTGTTATTTAAAAAAAAGGAAACAGTGTAAGCAGCAATTAGCAATCAAGACGCGAAACATTTTGACACTTATTAATAGTTGAACAATATTAGTTTAAGTCCTAGTAGTTAAAGTTTCGAAAATTTGCAGATCTTTTTGTTTGATCCCTTTTCAATATCAAGTTTTCAAGTTGATTTGAACAAGCATTTTCAATCGTACAAGCGCAAATCCAACTTTTAAATTTTCTACAAGGGAAAACCAGATGGAAAATTTAATCATACTCTTGGAATAATCTATCATAGTTTTCAATTTTCGTATTTTATAATAGTTTAAAATTATACCATACGACAACAAATCCTTTTTACCAAACGATAAATTTTATTAGATATTGGAATTATCGAGAACTTTTAAAATATGGAATCGCATGTTATTTGTTTGTCACTGCGGCTATTTCTAGCAATTAGACCCGGACTCGCGGCGTAAAGTGGATTCCGAACCACAACGAACACCGACGATATAGACGGAATTCGAACCCAGAACCTACGATGAGGGCGCTAACTACTCAGCTACCAGGTCAGCAGTCATAGTTGAAAATTTAACTAAGGACCCACTGAAACAAACAAAACACGACTATGCCCATATGTGGTGGAAAAAACTTCGAAATTCGGAATGTCACTTTGAAATAAATGAAATTAAAATTAAAAAACACACTGCAACATTCCCTTATGATTGTGGATTCTGAAGGAAAACAAAGAATATACGCACAATTCCTACAAGCACATTAACAAAGATCATAGTACGATCACATATTTAAGGGTTGTGAATAGACAAAGAATTGGTAAAATGCCAGACTAGATGGGGACAAAAGCCGAAAATAAGGTATTCAAAGAATAATTACAACAGATGAGATAGTTTAAAAGAGGTAGCCTTTGTGCACGGAAGCCTCCGAAACTAAAAAAACATTGGGACGAATTAACAGAACGTTCCTCAAACTTATCTATAGCAAATACAGAAATGGGAAACAAAACTTCTCGGCAGATGCTTTGTTTTGTAAAGGTTTTATCTTTCAAAATTTAGAAAGTAATTAAAGCAGGGCATGGGGTCGATTTAAATTAAGTGATTTTTATTTTCTTCAATCATGATTTAAATCAATCTCTTTAGATTTTTTTTTTTTAACCAGATGAATAGTGAAAATGAAATTACCTGGGATAGGAATCAGGATACATGTTATTTTATACAAATAAGTTAAAAAACTTCTTTTCAGTTTTCCGCAATAATGACGTTTTAACTGAAAATACCCGGCTTCCTGTTTTGAGACACAATAGTATTTGGGGGATGCAGAGGACCAACATGGAAAGGTTGTTGGAGGTGTAAGTAAAACACCACTTGTTTCACATCTAAGTGTTTTACGTAACGTTACTTTATTTACTTAGATCAGGGGTTCCCAACCTTTTAGTAACTGCGTACCACTTGAAATTTTTAGAAATTTTTGGCGTACCACCAGTCTTATATTTTTTTAAAAACCTATATCTAATGACAGAAAAGTGCCCAATGGCTTGTTTTATTTCAATTAAAATACTAAGAAAACTTCATATTTTATGATTAATGTACTTGTATTTCGTATTAATGATGTTTTAACAAAGAAAAAAATTTAAAAGATTATTGAAAATTACAGTTTTATTTTTTTATTCACAGGTCTAAAAACAAAAACAAAATTAAATAATTAGTACAAACTAAGCAAACAAAGATTAACCTAATCAAAAATCAATTTTTAGTGCGAAACTTATGTCTTTTATTAAAATATCAATATCAGGAGCAATGGAGCTTAACTTCACTCTCAAGTCTCAACTCCTCTTCAACACTTACTGTTTCTATATTTATTTTTTATATGCAAAAGTTCTCGTGCGTATTTCTCATACATAAAGATAAAGGAATTCTTCGTAAAACGATTTGACAGGGAGAGATATCAACTTAATTTCGCCAAGATAGCCATTGAATAGAAATAGATAATCAGCAACAAAGTTTCTCTTTAAATAATGTGCTACTGTTAGCGTCATATATTACAATGCAATCACAAAATTGATTTCATTTTATCACATTTTTCCTATAACGTGGTTGTACATACTAAAAAATCGAACAAACTTCGTAGAATATTTGGGTCGCTCGTATCACACCTGAAACGTTGCCGCGTACCAACGGTTGGGAATCCCTAACTTAGATTATTATCAATATTATCTGCACATATGTAATATTTATCTCACGTGTTGGAGAGGGAGGGAGGGCCAGGCTTCCAACCATAAAAACATTGTCTCGGAGTATTTGGATCTTTAGGACTAGGAGCCTCGTCTAATAAAGTAACGCAATAAGTGAGATTGAATCACTTTACATATTTGTATGGAGGAGTTCTTACATTATTTGAAACATTTCCCCTAATGTTCGCAGGTTTTAACCCCCTAGCCCAGTGCTCCCCAACCTTTTTATCGCCGCGGACCGGATCAACGTCTGATAATTTTAATGCGGCCCGCTGAGATGACGGGGGGGGGGACGTTTATTGTTTATATTTTAGATTGTTTTGATTTAAATTTTTAATTTGATTGCATTTATACATGCCTTCAAAATAAAATATAGTTACACCAAAAAATGAATATAAAGTGATTTAACATTTTAACTCACTAGGACGCTAAATCAATGAGAACCCTGAGCTTGTTTCTTTGCGACGAGACGGTTTTATCTGGGGGTAATAGGAGACAATGACACCCGAAGTGTGTTGCTTATGTCCAGTTTATACCGTTGTTTTGTTTTGGTTGCTGTCATTGCAGAAAACTCCGCTTCAGATAGGTTGTCGGAAATATCAATAGTGATTTAAGTGCTGTGGTGGCAATATGAGGGTATTCCGCCATGACTTTAATCCAGAACACCAACAGAGTTGTTGTCTGGAACGTAATTTTAAGGCCGCCTTCATTTGCAATCTCCAGCTGTTGATCTTCTTCTTGCACAGACATGCTAGATTCGCCAGATTTGTTGACAAATGGATCGTGGATTCATTCCTTACTAGTCCGTGGGTCTTTTGTGGTTGGGTCTGTTGTGCTCTTTTAAAAGCAAAGACAGGTGATCGTGCACCAACTGGGAGAATGAATATTTAGGCTCAGTCTTGTCTAAAAATCCCCACTAATGTCTGAAACATGTCTAAAATGCCTCTGTTCACGCGCCGTCCACACAACTTCAGTTTTGCTTTAAATGTAGCTACTTTGTCTGCCAACTTGAAAACAGTTGTCACATTTGTCACAATTGGAAAATAGAGACATACAGAATTCAGAAATCCTAATTGAAGCTCTAGTAACAGAACAGATTTCAAGTTCTGATTTACCGCCTCCTAGTTTGAGTGGACATCACATAGATAAAAACCGCACAAACCCGAGAGAAATACACCACAGTAAATAAAATGGAAATAATTTAATGTTCCTTGAGAGGCCCGGTACCATTTGATCCACGGACCGGTACCGGTCCGCGGCCCGGGAATTGGGGACCACTGCCCTAGCCCATAAAAATTTCAAAAAATTCCAAGTAAATACTGCTGTAAGTATTTTTTTTAATTTATTTAGTTTTGCATTGGAAGTATTTACTTATCCCGTTTGAGAGATATTGGGTCATCCGGAAAATTCTGCTCGTTTTCAAATCGAAGCTAGCTTTGTTATTATTTTGCTACCGCTGATAAGGAGTGACCTTGATTGAAGCAGGTGTTTAAATTTGGTATTTTCTGCTTACACTGCATAATTATAGCATGTGTTGTGGCATAATTTTTGTTTCACTGCAGTGCTAAGAATAGAGAAACAGAAAGTTCATTTTCGTCATATGATGCTTTCATTTTAAGAAAGGAAAAAATGCTATTCAGACTGCTCGTAAAATGAGTGCTGTATATGTACATAGTGCTGTTTCTGAGGTCACAGTTCGAAGGTGGTTTGTTAAATTTAAGCGTGGAAATTTCAGCCTCGATGATGATGCCCGCTCTGGACGAAAACATAATGCTTTCTATGGTGGGACTACAAAGGAATTGTTTATTACGTAACAGTATTTATCCGAATTAATTGTTTCAGACAATAAATTCGGAAAAATACCGTTCTCAAATGGCTGTATTAAAAGCAAAATCGAAGCAAAGAGGCCAGAACTGACCAATCGTCGAGGTGTTGTCTTCCAGCATGACAATTCTCGACCCCACATTTCTTTGAATGTCAGACAAAGACTTATTGAGTATGGCTGAGATGTTTTGTGTCACCATGTTCACCAGACCTTACCCCCTCAGATTTTCACCTAAGGTCACTTCAAAATTCTTTGAACGGCCTGGAGTTCAATTTTTTGGATTCTGTCAAACACAGCACCTCGATAACTTCTTTACAAATAAGCCTAATGATTTTCTTTCAAGGAATATTCCAGATGCCAGAAAAATGGCAAAAAGTCATAGAACAAAATGGGGCTTGTGATTAAATAAAATGTTCTTATTTTCAGTACTGCTTCGTTGGTATTTATCTAAAAAACGCGCAGAACTTTCCTGATAACCGAATACAAGAAGTTTGGGGCCCACATAGGAGTTGGCCCCCGTATTGAGATGACAATGACAACTAACCAACAAATATCGCTTTTCTCGCTGAAAACAAGTCAATCACAAATCTGTTTATCAGCAACTCTTCCCAGAAAAGTTTGGGACTTAAACTAATGCTCTTCCAAAAGGGATTGCTATTTCTGGATAAAGGGATCAACGCTGTTTAATATTTGTTTTTAATGTTTCAAATGAGAATGGTTTCCTCTTTGTTGAAACATTGCATCTCGGATGTTTCCTTGGAATGGTTGAAAATCATTTAGATTTTAATATTTGTGTGGAAGACAATATTTAGCATTACAGCTACTTCTGTATTTGTAGACAGAATATTTTCAATTTAGTTTTTACATCTAAAAAAATTGGGTCACAAAATAGCAAGGAAAAAAACTTAATTATTGGGATTTAAAAATGTATATTAAAATTAAATATTATTAACTTCTCTTATTATAATATTAAGAACTTTTAAATTTGTATCATAAAATATAATGCAAATGAAAGAATATAAGCATTGACGAGAACAAGATAATTATTTTAGTATTTAACAAAAATCAACTATCTAAATTCCATCTAACTATCTAAAGTACTAACTATCTTAAGTAGTACACCGACCGCGGACCTCATGAGGCCTTGCGTTGATTTGCTGAAGGCCCGCCTCAGCATGTGTTACTTTAACATTAACAAATCATCGACAGCCAATTTTTAAGTTCAATGCCAACTTCAAGACTGTTGAAAGATTGATAATTTGATATAAGCATTCAAGGATCGTTTTTCTGATTTAAAAAAAAGCAAAGCCGTTACTAGGTTTGTTTAGCAACCCTTTTGCCATCTTGAATGCAAATGCACTCGACTCAGTACAGCTTGAACTCATCGACATGCAAAAACAATGAGAACTATAAAATAAATTTAATGAAGACAATTTTTTAACCCCCATCATTGCACCGATAAAAATCATTGTAAATCGTTGCTAGATAATGCATGAAAAGGGACATGCCTCTTTGGGTCAGCATACAGAGTGTCCAAAAGTCTCTACAATTTCAAAAACTAGGAGGCTCAGCCCCCGGTGATTGCTACATAATCCCATTGGGTTTGCTTCGCAAGCCTGGACATACCCTCATCAAAGGGGCAATGGCAACCGTGATCCCTCTGCTTTAGATTAGTGATGTTCCGTACCTTTGTTCAATACATCACCACATTGGCGACGCCTTCATGCTCGTGGGTTCCTAAATAAAACATTTCCAGACCGGTGGATTGGAAAGGGTGGCCCGATTCCTTGGCCACCTCGTTCACCAGATATCACTCCCCTCGACTTCATTCTATGGGGTTATGTTAAAGATATCGTGTATGCCACTATTGTTGTGGATATTGATGAGGATATTTGCCTTCGTAATAAAATTTTGAAATTGTAAAGACTTTATGGGCACCCTGTACATCCGTGAACAATTTTTTCAGCCGTGAATATTTACAAATCGAAACAAAAGAACAGAGTGACGAATGAAATATAAATAAAAGAAATTTTGGATAGATAACATATTTTTTGGCAGCCCTCTCATAAGTCGCAGTGAATCTATGTGGCCCTTGGTTTTAATAAGTCTGTGCATCCCTGATCTAGATACTACATTGTGATTTGTATGTCTCATGTCTAACAAGTTTAAAATCATAGAAGCATAAATTTAAAATCATAAAAATAAAATTTTAATTAAATCCGATTTTTTCATACCTTGGTTTAAAATTATTGTTTCCAAATATCTTTTATTTGGTTAGAATGGTTGTGATTATAACGAATTATGATAAAGTAGTAGTGAGGCGTTGTGACACTTAATCAATGCGCTTACAAACGCAGGCTGACAGGTTAAGGATACAATCTTGTATAAGTTAATGAGAAGTCTACTTCCTTTAGGTTTGGGTCCATTTTTTGTTAGAAAATGTTTTGAGCTGAAGTTTCTGAAAGTATATTTGGCGGATGTCAGATTGAATATTAACTTTCTTTAAAAAAAAAACGTTTGGCTGCTGTAAACCGGTTGAAGAAATTTTCAGCAATTTTTAACACGCTGTATAAATACGAGGGAACAGATGGTCTACTCGATTCGTAAATTATGATAGGAAACCAAAAACAATACAATGAAATTTAAAGTGACATTTAAAAAGTTACTCTCCTAAAATCGACCCATAATTTTTCAAGCGTCTTGCGTGTAGAAATTATTCAGTATTTCTTGTATACAGTTAAAACAAGAGTTAATTGGCATTTTATTAGTGCCTCCCAATCAATTTTTCTAAATAACTAGATACTTGTTCAGTGTTCGTGGTGGATACTTTTCGCGATAAACATTTTTGAATTTATAATTATAGATACCCCACTGAAAGACTCCACCAGGACTCAGACTGCATAGAAAGGTAGGCCGGTAAACATTGTAACGAAAATACAAGCAGGCTTTATAAGTTAAATTTATCAAATGTATAATGAGTTTTACATTTAAATGCATTCCTCATGTGTACTGTAATGTGAAGTTTATTTCCCGAGTTTAAAAAATAGTTCTGGTGAATTTACATATTGGTAGTTTTTAATACAGTGGTGTCGTTTATGCGGACATATACTTTTGGCGTGTTCCTCAGGGTTGTTATAGCAATGGAGCTAATTCCAGTTTCGGTTGTTAAAATATATATACGTTGTGCTTTCAGCTGAGGTACTTTAGTGTAAAAATATCCTTTACGAAATGAACAACGGTGAACGTGGAGAAGCTCATATTATAGGCATTGTATGCTCATTCAGTTTTATTGCTGACATAACGGAATTATGGCAACTGCGAATATCAATGCAATTTGTGCTAACTGCTTAGACGTTCACAAGTGCCAACGATGGTTCAACATATTTCGCAGGCGTAATTTTAACCTTGAAGATGCCTCAAAAAGTGGTCGTTCAGTTCAATTTGATGAAGACGCTTTGCGGGTTGGTGTGAAAGATACTCGCCAAACAATTGAGGAAATTTCAGAAAGGAAGAATGTTTCTTGGTTTAACGCCATTTGAAATCCATTGGAAAGTTTCAGCATGCCAGTGTATGGGTATCCATATGCTCAGTGATGAGAACAAACGGCAAAGGTAATCCATATGCAATTTGCTCATAAACCGCCACAAAGAACCGTTTTTGACCGTACCATAACGGGAGCCGATGAGCTTTCTATAACCCAGTAATGAAAAACAACGGCTTTCCGCTGGAGAACCACTGAAAACTTCCAATACATCAACGGAAGTGTGTGTGGTGGAACATTCATGGCGTGGTTCATTTTGAGCTGCTTAATGTCGGAGAAGCCGTTCTGCAGACGTTCATTGTGGTCAAGTAGACCGATTAAAAACAGCAACAGCAGAAAAACATCCTGTTTTGATCAACAAGATAGAGGCTATCTTCCAACATGAACGCGAGACTGCATGTTGCGAGGATCACTCAATAAAACAATTAGGGAACTAGGATGGTAAGTTCTCTTCATCCTCCATACTCACCTGACCTACCGCATCTGACTATCATCTTTGCAATGCAATCTTGCTGGGAAATATCTAATTGTTATAAAGAGGTCAAAAATGCATTGGTTGAGTATTTTGACAAAAACACCATAATTTTGTAAAACTGGGATAGAAAACTTGATAACAAGATGGGTGAAGATCATAGAAAACTATGGTGACTACATAGTTGATTAAATGCAGCTTTCTAAAATAATTTACTAAATTCACATTGCACGATAAAAAACTATATTATGTATGTCTACACTTGTTAGTGAAATGGGGACAAGTTCCTGTTGTAATTGGCGCAGTTTGCCTAGTTTGGATAATGCGCCATGAAATCTAATATCTATCAAGTGAAGTGTCTACAAATGCGGTGACAACATTCGTATTTGAACAAACCCACCCACGAGGACGACACTATGCAGATGGACAATCAAATCACTCTCTGGAACCCCTTTAATGGAACTATGACATTCGCATTCTTTGATATGTGCCTACTCCACTAGGGAAAGGAAAATCACAACATTTCGTAACCATAACCCCTCTTTTGCAGAACACGGCAAAGAAATCTAAGTGGGACCTGTATCGGGGTTGGTTGGTTGGATTGGGTTTTATGGCACAAGGTCCAGAAATGGACAAGCTGCGCCAAACGCTAGATAAAATAATAAAAACATTGTAGATTTAAAAATATTAAAAATAAGTGGGGAGATTCTAGCGCAATGTTTCTTTGTAGATTATTTGAAAAAGAAGTCAAAATGAGGCAAAAATATGTTGATCAACAACGCAACAAAAATGTGATGAATTTATGATTGAAAAAGGTCGATGGATTTAAAGTGAACGAGAATATGTACAAGTAAAGATAAAATGGTATGAATTGGGATAAAAATATTATATAGAATTTAAAAATCGAATGCTATACAGGAACTTAAAAATATTTGGATGGGGTTTCCTTCCAATCAATTCACGTAAAGTTAAGACAGAAGTACTAAAAAGAAAATGTCGATGATGGTTGAAAACGGGACAATCAATTAAAATATGTTGAACTGTAAAGGGAACTCCACACGCTCCACACACAGGGGCACTCTCTCCTAGGAAAAGATGCCTGTGAGTAAAGCGTGTGTGTCCAATGCGGAGGCGAGATAAAATTACATCGTACTGTCGAGAAGGATGGGGAAGCCATAGTGATATATCACTTTGAATACTGTGGAGTTTATTGTTTAGTTGTGCATTCCAGTCGGTTTGCCACTCGCTCCACACGATGTCTCTAACAGCGTGTCGGAGGTCATCGTATGGAACGGGGAGATTCAAGAAGGTTGCAGCACTTTTAGCTGCTGCATCAGCCTCTTCATTACCTACAATCCCGACGTGACCAGGTATCCAACAGAAAACTATATCTAGACCACGCCGGATAAGTTGATGGTGTAATTTCAACACAGCAGTCGCTATTGGATGTTGAGGGCAGTCTGATGCTAGGCTGTCTAAAACACTTTTGGAATCTGAATATATTAAATATTTGCCGTTTCTGAGATATGATATATGTTTTAATGCTTCGTATATTGCGATAAATTCAGCAGTAAAAATAGAAAGTACACAGGGCAGCTGGAAGGCTACGGTGGTTGAACGACAGATAAAAGCGCAACCTACATGACTTGTAGATTTTGATCCGTCTGTATAAATCGCTGTGTAGTCTCTAAAACAATATCGATGATGGTTAAAAATTTGCTGATAAATGATGTTATTTGTATTAAATTTATCGTAGCCCCGAAATAGGTGTATGTAAGAAAGCTTCGGTGGCTGCCAAGGTGAAAAAGAATTAAAACTTCTTTCAGAAACGGTAATGGTATTCAAAGGGGTTTGATTTAAGATATTCCGCATGCGTAAACTAAAATCTGGGATGCATGATGAGCGATTTGTGAATAAGCGATCTGATGAGGTGTTAAGGAGTAAATCTCGTATTGGATGAGAAGGATGACTTAAAATACGATAGAATAGTCGAAGCGACAACAGAAGACGGGTGGAAGCCAAAGATGGTTCATCGCATAAAACATAAAGGCTTTTCACGGGTGAAGTTCGAAATGCTCCGGAACAAGCCCTTAGTGCAGAGTGGTGTATTGTGTCGAGTTTACGCAACACAGAAGGACGGGCAGAACCATAGGCTGCACAGCCGTAGTCCATTCTGGAGCGAATAAGAGCTCGATAAATTCTGAGCATAGTAGTTCGTTCCGCTCCCCAAGATGTATTTGAGAGGACTTTTAGCAAATTTAGTTTTTTCTCGCAAGACATCCGCAACTGCTCGACGTGGGGTTGGAAGGTAAGTTTCCGGTCAAAAATAATACCAAGGAATCTTACACTATCCACCACTGAAATCCTGTTACCGTCCAGAAAGATCTCTGGGTCGGGATGCAGGTTCCGACGTCGGCAGAAGTGAACGCAGGATGTCTTTTGAGTGGAAAAACCGAAACCATTGTCGACACTCCACCTCGTCAAGCGAGAAACAGCCGCCTGGAGTTGCCGCTCGGCAAATCGTATATCTTGACTTTGGCAATGAATATGAAGATCGTCTACATATAGACTACCCTTAACGGATGGGGGAAGTTGAGTTAAAATATTATTAATTTTTAATGAAAAAAGTGTCACACTAAGAACACTTCCCTGTGGAACACCCTCTTCCTGGATGAAAGAATCAGAGAGGGCGGAACCAACACGAACCTGGAATTGTCTGAGAGCCAAGAAATTCTGGATGAATATTGGCAGGTGCCCTCGAAACCCAAGAGAGTGTAAATCACGTATTATACCATACCGCCAAGTGCGATCATACGCCTTTTCCATATCAAAAAAGATGGAAACGAGATGGTTTCGGCGTAGGAACGCACGGCGTATTTGAGTTTCAAGGGACAAGATATTGTCAGTCGTTGAGCGACCAACCCTGAAACCGCTTTGAAATGGTGACAGAGCTTGTGTCGTCTCTAAGATGTAAGTGAGACGAGAGTTTACCATCCTTTCAAAAAGTTTACACATGCAATTTGTGAGGGCGATTGGTCGATAGTTATACGGGTTGGTGGGATTTTTTCCAGGTTTTGGAAACGGTATAACTATCGCACGTCTCCAAGCCAAAGGGAAGGTTTGTTCTACCCATATGCGATTAAAAAGTTTTAAGATGTTAAGAAGGGAGGGACAGGAGAGATGTTGTAACATAATATAGCGGATTCCATCAGGACCAGGTGCTGTCATTCTGGTCTTCTGAAGGCATCGCTTCAACTCCCTTTCAGTAAATAAACAGTTATAGGCGAGCTCTGTACGTGAATGAAAATTAAGACGATGGGATTCCGCACGCTGTTTTGTGCGTTGAAATGCCTCAGGATAGATGTTAGAACTGGAAGCTGCAGAGAAAGCGCGCGCAATAGCATTGGCTATCTCGACAGTCTCCGAGACATGCTGGCCATTCTCTTCGACGAACGTGATGTTATGTTCGGAATATAATCCCATCGCCTTCCGAACCCGGTCACATAACTGTTTGGAGGGAGTGGCAGATGTTAAGCTAGATATGTACTGCCTCCAAGATTCCCTCTGGCTTTGACGTCGCACTCTACGAGCACTGGCTTTTGCACGTTTGAAGGCAAGAAGATTTTCAGTTGTGGGGTACCTGCGAAAAATTCCCCACGCCTTCCTTTGGATCTTGATAGCTGCTGTACATTCAGATGTCCACCAAACTTTACAATGTTTATGAAAGGATGGAATTTTCTTGGGGATTGTCTTATCTGCAGCCCTAATTATCGCATCAGTGACTGTTTTGACTGTCTCATCAATACTACCTTCTAACATCTGCTCTGAGATAATGGCCTCCGATGTAAAAGCAGGCCAGTCGGCCGATTCATAAATGTATCGTGACGGGCGGCTAACAGGATCATTTCTACCAATATGAGTAACGAAAATTGGGAAATGATCGCTGTTGCGCAGGTCACTACCGACAAAAAAGGATAGAAAAGGTAAAATAGAAGGAGAGCAAATGGCGAGGTCGATTGCATGAAAGGTGCGGGATGGTTCGTGGAAGTAGGTAACCTCGCCGTTATTGAGCAGACAGAGACAGCGATCTGTGATCAGCTGTTCAATCTGTCGCCCACGGGAATTGGTATCCCTACTTCCCCAAAGCACACTATGGGCATTAAAGTCACCAAAGATTATAAATGGGTCTTGCAATTGATCCACCAAGTTCTCTAGGCTCTGCCGTTGGATGGTATGGTTAGGTGGTAAATAAACCGTGCATATTGTGATCATTCTCCGCACTTGCATTTTCACAGCTATTGCTTGTAGTGAAGTGTTGAGCGAAACAACGAGAGATGGGTATGCATGAGAGGTGAAGAGTGCAACACCTCCCGAAGTTCTTCCGTCGTTGCTGCTGTCACTTCTAATGCAAGTGTAGTGACGGATTTTCGCCGTATCAGTCGACTTCAGGTACGTCTCCTGAAGCGCGACACAGGCGGGATGATACTCAGCAATAAGGGTTTTAATGCCATCCATCTTATTGCGGAAACCGCGACAATTCCAGGATATTAAGGAACCTATTGTTTTTTGGAAGGGGGGATAGTTTTACCTTTCCCGGGAGGTTCATCTTGGGGTATTTGTTCCATTTCTGAGTCGTCCACCGAAAGATCTGACGCATGAAGTCTCAATTCTAGTTCCTCAGCTGCTTGCTTGAGGAGATGTATTGGACTTTTTTGGAACTTTTTTGAATATTTTGTGTTTTTAAGTTTAGTTGCATGTGCAGTCTTAATTCTTTTAATAGCTTTGGGTGTCTTTATTGAAGATTGTGGGATTTTTGAAATTTCAGTAGTGCCTTTAGAGGTTGTGGTAGAAGTAGAGGTATTAGCTGTTTCATTTAACTGTTTTATATTAGGAGCTGATAAGTGGGGGTTTGTTACCGATTTCGGAAGGTTACAAGTGCTCTCTATAGAAATGTCTGTTTGAGTGGCAATAGATTCGACAGATTTTTTTGAAGCCGCAGCATATGAAACCCCAACTTTTGGAGTCCGGGATTCAACGAGCTTGCGTGCTTCAGGAAAAGAAATATTTTGAGAAACTTTTACAGCTTGTACTTCTTTTTCGAGGGCCCATTTAGAACATAATCTGGCGTACGCCGGATGGTCTCCATTGCAGTTAATACAATGGGGTGGCGCAGTGCAGGTGTCTCCACTGTGACTGATTTCGCCACAACGAGCGCAGGTTTCGGTGCCACGACAGGAAGTTTGCGAGTGCCCGAACCTCTGGCATTTGAAGCACCGCTGAGGATTCGGGACAAAAACGCGAACTGGGCAACTAAGGTATGCTGCTTTAATACGTGATGGTAAAGTGGGTCGATCGAAAGTTAATATGAGGTGTTTGGTTGGTAAAATCACACCATCTCGACGTATCGTTATGCGTCGAACACCACAAACTTGCTCATCACGGAGGTTCTCTAAAATTTCTTCTTCGGATGAAAATAACAAATCTGATTCGGATATAACGCCACGGGAATAATTTAAGGATCTGTGTGCACTAACGGAAATTGTAAATGGGCCTATTGTAGTGGTATTGGTTAAAAGTTCGGCTTGTTTTTCATTGGAGACTTCTATTTGCAGGTCTCCAGAGCGGAGTTTTTTAATGGATTTAACGGATCCAAGGAATGATTCTATGGATTTATTAATCAGGAATGGTGAAACAGAAGTAAATGAAATTTGTGTTTGGTTTGAAATATGAAGAGAGCTGTTTAACAATTTTATAATAAAGAATCTAGCATTTTTTGAAGGTTTATCAATTTGTTGCTCCCTACTAGAGGGAGAAGAGGATGAGTCAATTTTATTCATAATTAGAAGGATAAATTTCAGGCCCTGCAGCACCACCCACCACCGAGTCCAACAAGGGGATGCAGAATGTGCACCAGTGCTAACAGGACCTATACGCTTTCAGTCACCCATGTGGCAGCCACCACCCTTAACGTGGTGCCCAGTCGGTGACCGATCGCTTAGCCCTAGCCGATGACGAAATCTAAACGACCTGCCGATTGATGTACACGGGACCAAAGTACACCTCCCGTTTACCTGAAGCGAGGGCCGAAGCAGTGTGTTGGGTCAGTATATCGTCCCTCAACTGCCAGGATCCCCTTTTCCAGGGACACGGGTCTCCACGCACGGCAAACACGTGGGTGATATAATCCCCAAGAGGAGCTGAAAGCACAGACTGGCGAAAAGCTTCTCAAGGGGAGCCCTCACCTCCGAAGAGGCAACCACAACGAGGGAGGAAGAAAAAGCAAAAAGCTAAGGGTAGAGGAGAAGAAGAACGAAAGGGAGAAAAGATCACTCAGGTACCCCGGGGTTGTGAAGCCCGTACAAACCCAAAGAAGGAATGCCCCTGGGGGCACCTGTATCGGGGATTGCTGTTTTTACAAGTGTAGATGCAGCTCAAAAGTCAACAAGAATTTATAGGAGGTCAATCCTTAACCTAGCACTGAATAATCAATTCGGTACTAACCTACTGAACAATTCAGTTGGAATTAATAACTTTCATGTAGGAACAATTTAATAAAATAACCGGTGTTGCAGGTAATAAACGGGAAATATACCAAACAAACAATCGATTTTTTTTCAGAATGGAGCGATTTCAAGAAATCTTAAGAAGTTGCTTTTTTTACCATAGCCGTAATTCGGTCATGTTGTGACGGCAATTTAGGAAAAGGTAACACCAAACACAACCCAATCTACAATTTAATGTTTACAAAATGCGAACGAGATGGAAAGCAAACATATTTATTAATCACACAATTTTTTTCATGTCACCATTACATGCAATCGCCGCGTAACTGATAACGTGGTCCAAGGATTTCACAAAAAAAGATAAGGACTGATAGAGAGACAATATAAAGGATTATTGAACACAGGTGTATTTACCTTGAAAAACCCAAAGGTTTGTTTTTTTCGTTTTATGAGCTTGTATATTTTAAGTTCAGATTAAAAATATTTTTACCATTTGTGTTAATCGCTAATTTCGATCTTACACGGTTCAGTTATTTTTACAGCATGTCGTGATTGAAACTGCAGCGAATCATCTGATGAGTTGGTAAATCAGCAATTTCGACCCTGAGTACAGATTACGAGACAAAGTTTTTGTAAACCAACGACATGTGTAATGGTGTATTTTAATTTCATCCAACGACCCAAACCAGCTCAGGACTAATCCTGCAAAACACGCTGGAGGAGCTTTCGATTACCCTGATAATACAAGGATGAAATTAAACGAAAAAAAATTGGTATACAAATTTCGTAACCTTCGCAATCACAATAAGTAAATACTAAGCAAGTTTTACTATTGAACACAAATAATTACCGTGTACAAGTATATAATGAATCACTAAAGAACAGAACTGGAAATGCTGGTTTCAAGCTTTTAATCGAAGATTACCTGCCGCATTAAAAGAAATTGGAACATTGAATACGTCCAATAGAGGTTGCTGTCAATATTACCTAATTTATCGCAGAGTAGGAACCGCCTAATTTATGGGATGAATTGATTTTTCTGATCTAACCTTTTTGCGAGGTCACATATTTACTTTTTAATGTTAATTTAATTTACTTCATCTTCAAATTCTTCACGTTTTGATGAACTAGATGACCTCTAAAGTACATGTAGCCTGGGCCTCTTTCTATCTCCGAGAGTCTCAAACTACATCGCCTAAATTGTGACAAAATGGATATCACATTAACGAAGACGTACACTTTATGCTTGTTCGAAGGCTGAGGGAAAAACAACTGCTTCCCTTTTTTTTTTCATCGAAACAAAGGTTTTTCTGGGCTTACAAAATATAAACAGGAATGCATGATTGTTATTGTTATGAATTAAAAAGTACGAAAATCATCTAAACAACATTGATCCAATATGCTCAAAAATACGTAAATATAAACGAAATAAAAAATGGATATTGACAAATGAAACAAGGATGAGATTCAATGACGAAAAAATCGTGCATTATACCACACAACATATTAAAAGTTATTACTTCATTTATCATCTATTAGTAAAGGGATGTGGGTCGCAAGGCTCGACATTCCCGAAATCCAGGTCGCCGAACCCTTGGTATAACAGATAAGGAGGTGTAATTGGTGTAAAATAAAACACTTCCAACGACATTATGACATAGATGTTTTCGCAAAATCAGCCTAACATGTGAAGAACTTATCTCGAATTTATGGCTCGGACGTTTTGTTGCGGGACATAGAATCAGAGCTCTGGTTAATCTCCTCCTCTACGTCAGGTTTAAGTAGCTGAAATGAGGTGGCTCCTGACTGCAGGCAAAGTAATAAAGGGCGGACAATACGACCGTGACTGAACACTTAACCTGTCTTTTACAATGACTGACAAGGGAAGGGTGTAGCAGTTTTTAAAATCTCGGTGATCGCACAATGTACAGCGCCAGGAAGACAATGGATGTACATCAATTTTCGATATTTCTAGAATACTTTTAATTCGAATCGCGCAGAACAATAATAAACTGAATATTTAAGTTTTAGAACCTACACATACGAAAGTTTTTTTTTTTTCAAATGAATCTCAAACATTAAAACCTTTTTCAAAAGGAATAAGATAAACAATAAAATTAGCATAACTCTTGATAGCTATTGGAACTTCAATCAATATTTTACTTTTACCAATCAGAATTAATTGCAAGAGTTAGGAAATTGGCTGCTCAAGATTAAAATTAAGTTCAATTTATCTCATGTTCAAAATATATTTGGATTAATTTTAATCGAGTTTTCTCTGCATATAAATGTTAGAATTGCAAGTAAGTGATCGCATTTTCCCCCTTGTACTGCTTTTGTAATGAAAGTAAAAAACAGCCGAACGTTCATATTCGCGTTTCCCTTTTTTTAATATTCACGAAACCAATCACAATGAGGTAACATTTATCACATCAATCAACAAAGAATACTTATTGTTTACAAGAAAAGTTTAAAAATGGATTAGAATATAATTACTTTATAACAGGGCTCGAAATACCCGGGTGCACAGGTGCACATGAAAATAAAAGTGTGCACCTAATTTTTTTTCCCGCTAGGTGCACACAGTGCACCTAACGTTAAAAAAAAGGGGAACGTGTTTTATGTTAGTTTGATGTTCGAACAAAATATTAGTATCGACATCTCTCGCTCTAATGGAAAGTAATTAAAATTCCTAAATACACACTAAGCGAAAACAAAATCGCTGTACTGTAACGGGTTTATGCAGGAGGAAGGTTTACTTGTGTCACTGCCACCATAACTTTCCGATGATCGAAACATTTTCCAGATGGCTCTGTTAAAGCGACTGTCGCGACAGAATTAATATTTTTTATTACACAGATTAATATTTTTTATTACAGAATTAATATTTCAAATATTTTTTATTTACTATCTACTACGCACCTATATAAACATACCCAACTAATACAGTAGTTTACATTACATTAATACTCTTATATTACGTTTTTTTTTTAAATGTGCACCTAACATATAACCTGTGCACCTAATTGAAACTTAGGTGCACAGTGTGCACCTGTATTAAAAAATCTGTTTCGAGGCCTGCTTTATAAATTGAATTAATTCGTTACATTTGAAGAGCCTAATCAATCGATTTTGATCAATGTTCGGAATCACATTTAGTAGTAAACTTCACAAGACCAAAATCCGTCATATTCACTAAAAATCAATACGTTTACCGTTAAGAAATGTAAAACATTGCAATTCCAGTTTCAATACGCGCTAAAATATCAATCTCGCAAGAAATTAAGTGATTCACAATTCTAAAGATATTCACTGCTTTACCAGGAAGAGATTTAAATTTAGAAATTCAAAACAGCATGTGAAACATTTTGCGATTTCTAAGAGTACGTCAAACATTTGAACGCTAAATAGCATATTACGACACAGAAGGTAAGTATGAATGCAATGTAAAAACGCATACGCTTTGATATTTGCTCATGAATCTTTGGACCGCCTGATCCAACAAGTGGAATATTTTTCGAGACGTCATGTCAGAAGTGCAAGAAGGTAAACGTAAAAGAACATATTAAACACCCATATTCTACAGACGTATTAAAAACAACTTACAAAAATTGAGCACAAAATTGTTAAGTTAAAATTATAAAAACAAATATTATCCACTCAGGAGATAGTTTTAGTCTTCGTATAAAATGTCACGTGCAATTCCTATTAAAATGGAATGCTTCGTTATACATTGAATACATGTGTCTCATTTCAATTATGTGTCCATTTTGTGTCATTTTAATGCAAATAAGAGGTTTTCGCGTTTTGTGTCTGTATGAGTACCCTGGACTACGTTCAAATGACGAATAGATTTTCTCGAAATTTTCTATGCTTTGAATACCATAACTTAGCGACAAGAGTTGTAGAATATCTTTCTTTGTAAAAGTGTTTAAAGCAGAAAACAAAGTCCTGACTAATCTATGGCACTTACAGTAATGGGATTTGGCACACATGTAGTCCAAATTTTTTTGCAATTTTTGGGTCGGGGCTAATTTTACAATTCAATCTACAACATTTTTAAATGAATTTAATAAAATTTAATTATTATTGTTTTTTCTTAAAAGATCATATTCTTAATTTTATTTTTTGTTTTCGTTTGCATTTTGCGCGGAGGAATGATTTTCCAGCAAACAATAAAAAACAACTAAACTTTTAACTGGAGTTTTGTAGTTCTATTTTCTATCTCCTAGATCGTTAAAGGTACAGTAAAAATTTCAACGGATTTGAAATCTGCGGAAAATTTCACAGTAGAGATCAATACTTAAAAATAAGATTTTCTTTGAAAAAAATAATTCTTAAATTGAAACTTTTATATTTTTTCCAATACGATCACCACTGCGAAGAATGACCTTTGTTTGATTCGAGAAATCAGATTTCATTTCCTTCGCTCAAACCATTCCACAGCGAAGAAAAGCAAAACAAAAACATTTTAAATGGTATTGTTTAGTTCCTTTTTGTAAAATCGGGATTTTTACACCAGATAGATATATACCTTATACATTTGATTTTCTTCTGATAAATAATTTTTCAATTAAATATTTATATTTTCGTAAGAGATTGTGGCGTCACGCCGATTGGATTTCTTCTTAATTCGGAATTGGCCGCATTTGACAATGAGCATTGCCCTTGGTGTTGGTTTGCGAAGCAAACACAGCACGGGTAAAGCCGTGATGGCTGTTATCCAATAGGCTACGAATTCACCACGTACAACGCCGTTATGACTGTTATCCAACAGGCTACGACTGAAGTAAATAGTTTCTATTCAGAAACTTAATCTGAATTTAAAGTCTTTAGACTTAAAGGATAAAATTTAAATGAAAGTTATTCGCTATTGGCAGAATAGTAGTGCTAGTAAACATCCTAACCATTAACTTTTGAAATATTAAAAATTATTTGTGATAGAACGTCGAAGTTGTCTACTTTACGAATTGAAGCTATTCTTAAACTTATTTTACCTGTTACAAGTTTGTTGAAAATCAACGATTTTCTTTATTACAACAACGCCGCAAAATCGACCTACCAGTGTTTGAAAAGATAATCGGTTTATCTGCTTTGTTTACACTGAAGACATTCAAATTCTTTGTCACTGCATGTGCCACTAAATAAAATGTTCAAGGAAAAATTTATTTGTTTAAAAAAAAATAAGTGATGAATACATCTCTCATCAAATTTATTTTCCTTCCTTCACTTGATGATGGTGGAATTTTTAAAAGTCGTATCCCTGGAGTGAGTGTCACAAGTTAAAAAATATTGTAGAAAAACCAAGTACAAGACTATTGCGTTTATTCTATTTTGAATCCGATACTCTTAATGAGCTTGGATAATTAATCAACTTCTACATTACGGTGTGAACAAAACCCTGTGTAAAAGGCTCTTACCGACTGTAATTGATGATGGAACTATGTAAAGATAGTGAAATTAGGTTTCACTAAAAGAGGGGAAAAGAAAACAAATCTTTAAAGATAAAAAATACATTTATTTTTTTCTAAACATTGGTATCACATCTTGATAAAAATAATATTCACTCTTCCTAGGTCACACAACCAAAACACAAAACAATTACTATCAATTCTTATAAACGATCTTGGTTATACAAGCATGCTATTTGGTTATCCAAGTCGATATCATAATGGATTAACCAAAATAAGGGCTTAGAGGCTTTCATAATCCCTCCTTAACAGAAAATCAACTTTTCTAGTAGTAACATTTGTATCATCTTTTGTAATTGTCTAGGAACAGGGGTGCGATATAAGTGAAATGGATGGGCGTAGCATGTATGCGACATAGTTGCAGAAATTATATGATCGAAATGGTGCAAAAATATTATTTTCCATACACTTAATGATACTTGCATTTTTCTTCGAAAGGCGAGTGATTATTCTGGTCTCTTTCAAACAGAAAATCAATCAACCCGAGAAAAGACTGTTAAATCTTTTTTTTTAAGGATTCATAGCAATAAAATATTTTATATATTCCCCAGGAGAATCAAACTCTTTCCGTCCCCTTTTATATCCAGCAATACCTGACATCCATGTTGAATATCGACGAGAAAGTCGAATTAAGAGGGTAGTTAAAAAGAATTGCAACATTAACATTTCCACATAATAATTATCTCCCGTGCCCATATCTTCATGAAAAATTATCTCAAATTACTCGAAGGATGTGTTGTGATTCAATCGTTCCCTCTAACAGCAATTGGAAAGGTCATTACATTACACTTTCACGCCATGGTCAGAAATGCCAAAAATTTTACATAAAAAATGCGTCATTGAATCTTGAGTTGATGTGATATCAAATGTTTTAAATCCTTGATATTAACAAAAATCTACATTTTTCCGATAACAAAACGTCCGGAATTTTCTTCTAAAAAATGAGCCTTCGTTCGAAAATGCCACCCCAAACAACCGCTCTTGAACCGATCAAAATCAAAATGGAACACATGCTGAACCGAAAAGGCTTTGTTTGACCTTGGTAAACATGCAACTAAAGAGCACAGAATCGGACCTCGACCTAAATATAAAAACCCTTCGTTTCGACTTGTTTATAGATTTTGCTTCAGTCTACCGAAAAATGAATATGTTGAAATTTGAAATGAAAATTCGTCAATAATCCTGAACACTACAACATTAGGATATGATGTAGACAGTCGGATTTTTTCTACATTTCATTGTTCGAAGCAACGATTCGATTCTAATTCCATCCATTCTGAACAGCATTTTGATAACTTATCTTGGATGCATTTTAGTTTGAATATGCATTTTGATAACTTATCTGGGATACATTTTAGTTTATACTTTGTTATGACAACTATACGTTTGTTTTAACTTCAAAAAGGAATTTAAAAAACACGGTACACAAAAAAGTGGGAAAACAAATTTTTGAAACTCGTTATTTTTCAAATGATCCCTGAGTTCAGGGATACTTTTTCAGGAAATGTGAAGAGAATCTACTGAAAATTGTAGTTAAGACACATTACCAATGTTTACATTCACAAGAACATGCTAACGAAGTATGAAATAAAAAAAACTCAACACACGTTGTGTTTTTCACAGAATTTGTCACTCAAAAGAATCGAAGTGCAAACGTTTTGTTGATTGGGTTTTATGAGCAATATTGACCAAGGGCAATATTTGACCAAACTACGCCAAGCACAAAACAATGGCAAGTAATGGTCAAACATATAAAAGGAAAGGTTTATTGACAGAGGGGAGAAATACACCCAGAGAAAGAAACACAAACAAACCTGCGCCACCTACAACTCGCAGGTTGTTAGCGCAGTACCAAACCCATAGAACAAATGTATGAAAGTAAAACAATTTTTTTCATATGTAATATTCTATTTGAATGCTGCTCCTGAAACATTTCAAAAACAATAGTATAAAATTATAACAATAAAACACCCAAAACAAGGTAATCAGATCGAGGATAAATAATAAAAAAAAGCAGTCACAAATATTGCAGAAACCTCTAAGTACATATACATTTTGTGGTAAACCGTATGCAAAATCTAAAACAATCTTAGAGTGGACTATAAAATCAGAGGTGCACACGTTTATAAGTACACCAAATGCAATTTTAGAAGACAATACTTTATTAAACCGTAATTCTGAAATTTAAGAACACCCTGGTTGTTATCTGCAAGCGTTCGAGCGATCAAAACAGATCCCCAGAAGATTTCACTTCAACCATGGAAATAGAACGCCAATACGGAAGGAAAGAGCGTTCAATCCAATACGTAACGCAACATAAACGAAAAAGTAAAGTCAAGAGTTGAAAACGTCGCGACAATCAATTATGAAAAATTAGGCTACGAAGCATACGGTACACTTTGTGTATAGCTCATCCTTATGGTTACACACGGCTGGATTTCAATAAACCTTCCCTCTTTATGAGAGGAAAAAGCATGGGAAAAGGGTATAACGAACAATTTACATCAACACGGAAAAACTTCTTCCATCCTTGCTCTTCAATAGAGTCAACGGTAGAGTGCGCTATGATTATATCTACTATTTTCGACATTTTTCTTAAGGAAATTGTGAATTGGAAACAACTCAACCAGATTAGTGTTAAAATTAAGTGAAGTTGAGGAGGAAAAAGAAAATAGAACTGCATGAATAAACCCGAAAAGTAACAATATTTAGCAATCATCGTTTGCATCAATTTTCAAGAAATATGATAAAATTATGTTAAAAAATAAATTTAAAAAGACCGGTGCACACATCCGGTTTTTCAACGTGCGGCGTCACTGCGGCACCGAAGCCCAATTATGCACACATAACCGTGAAATGACGCACGAACTCATTTCGCGCCATTTGCGATAAATATTCTATCGAAAAAACGTGTTTATTTCGCTTACTTGGTGTAAAAAAGTATATTTTGAAACAAAATAGACGTTACTAAATACAACCATTTATTAATTATTATTTATATTCCATTTGTTTATAAAAACAAGGTACTTCAGAACGGAGACTCATGTGCGGCGAGCTGCGGCGCCGTGGGGAAATGCGGTACAAATTGCACGCAAGTTGGACGTGTGTCGCCGCAGTGACGCCGGAGGCATGTGTACACTACTCAATTGGATCTAATGCATCTCAGACAGCACTTGCGTTACCGCAGCGACGCCGCACATTGAAAATCCGGATGTGTGCACCGGGCCTAGATGGATTTGATCAGTTTTGTACGAAAGACAAGTCTTCTTTAATACGATGAACCAATAGGGGTCGAATCATGTATTTAATTTTAAGTATTTGACAACAGGGGCTGGTTTGGTATTATGGCGTAATGGACAAGCTGCGCCAAACATCAAGTAATGGGCCTACACAAAGTTTTACTGACACGGAAGCACCCAGTGAGGAAAAGAATCTGACAGGAATCGAACTGGCGTCGCTTACAATTCTCATTGACAAGAATTGGTTGGTCTGGGTTTTATAGTGTAAGATTCAAAGACGTAGAGCCAACAAGAGAAGCATCGGATTATATCAAATGCTCATGTGCCAGGGTAACGTTGCTAGAACATTTCTCTTAAGAGAACATGTCCTCTTTTTCCGCTCAGATCTTTTTACTCTTTCGGGTCTTTTTTATCCTCTTTTTTGGTTGTTCACTTCTTGTTCTTCATTTCGATTTGCGTTAAAAAATAAAATTCCAATTTCAAACTTTACGCGCTAATATATTCACATTACCGTATATATCGTTATGTAAACCACGGCTATTCAAATATGTACTAGATCTAGTACATTTTACGAAGATCGTAGGTATTCAAACGAAATTTCACGGTAACATTCAAAATAAAAATATTCCAATTTTAAAAAATAATGAATCTCTAGTAAAAGAAACACATACTACATTTGCAAAAATAATAATCGTAGGAAAATAGCGTTTATACTTCGTTTCATACACAAGCCAGTGTTCGATGGTTTTAAAGACAGGCCATTCGATTGGAAGTATTTATGGAGGAGCAAAATTGTAATGTGACAGGAAAGTATCAACCATATCGGGTAAATGTTGTTCGCAGTAATGTATAATTGATGAAGCACTTACATTTCCTCATTGAGAGGACTATTAATAAAGGGGCATTTCATGTTCCAGTTATAGAAATATCGATTTTGTGCCGCTTTTGTGAGCGAAGAACCCAAACCATAAGAACACAAGCACTAAGATTTTTTTTGCCCACATCGGGATGAGATAATGGAGACAACGTCAGTGATCGGTGTTTGTAATCTGTTTCTTTAATCGCGTCATGGTCTAAGCGTGAAGAGGGTTCTCAAACTTTCAATGTTTATCATTTTACGTTTTTACAAAATAAACTGGTCTTCAGACAAAAGAAGGATAATATTTTTACCAAGCTTTTCATGAAAGTAGCGAAATGTGAGGGTAATATTTCTAACACAAACATGTAATGTTATACAAAAAAAATTGAATTATAAACAAAATTGTGTTGCATTTATTTTCTAAAATTTATGAATTTTCAACAGCTGTCATCAATTTCCAAGAACAAAAGGACATGCCTCCGGTTTATAATACATCTTCTCGATATTGAAATGTAGCTCTGGGATATTTAATCTTTTAAATTTAGGAGTTTTAGATGAAACTTGATCATTTCGGACATCAGTTTCAGACAAACCTTTATTTCAACTGGAGCCTGATTTGGCCAGTAATATTTCAGGACTAAGAATCATGAGGTATGCTAATAGAAATTCTAGAAAGTGTATTCAAAATTCTAGTATATTTACAATAGAACTGGAGATTTTCCTTCTTTCATATTGGAATAGGTTTTGGAATGTATGCAAATTTAAGAGTTTAAAATACAAACTTAATTCAACCTCTATGAATCGAGTGAATAGCTATAAATAAATTTCAGTGCAAACCTAAACTTTTTTTAACATTTAATAAATAAGAGATAACGCTTACTTTTTATATGTTACTTGCAGACATACTGTGTTACTTGCCGCTGTCATATTTGTTACCCAGCGCAGCTCGGGTTTCAAATATGACCGCGACATTTCCCTGTACTAACTCAAACACAAACCCTGTAGAACATGTTTCCTTACCAATGTCCATTTACTGCAGAAAAACAAACTTTAGATTTTAAAATTGGGGCTTCGATGGGTACTTTTAGGTCTACCTGTGAGCCAATTTTCATGGCAACAGATTGGTCTGATGGCAGGAAATCAAGTTCATAAATATTTAATGCTAATGTGTTTGAAGTTCAACTTTGCAGGTTCGCTTTTCTTCAACTTGTACTTCTAGCAGTACAAAGTAGTATTTTCTAGTTAGCGTTAAACATAAGACTCGCCTCTCAGACCGAACTTTAAGAAATATGGAAGGGGAAGGCATTACTATTTGCCGCACATAGGTAATTCTATAATTCGCCTACCCTATTCCCATTTTCAAAACAGGTCGTGTTTACCTGAATTTATTGGATTGTATATTCTGCATTTTGACTTTCCAACAGAACTAATCTTTTACACCTCGTGCCTCACGACTGACAGAAAGGTTTACAGCATCGCATAGTTCACGAAGGCAATGCGCACCCCAATTATGCATCGAGGGGCGGAGCTTTGGACTCGTACTCCTCACATGCCATTTACTCCAACAACCAGGAAGATCTACCGGTCAACGGATATAACGTTCACTTAATCAGCGTGTATACAAGGCAATGGTACTATACGTAGGTGGTTGAAACGAACTAATTTGTATTACATTGAAGTCTGTACAATATAGGGTAAGGCGGGGTAAATGTAAACAGAATTTGTAAGTTCACTTTCAATCCCTATTTTCAAACTCTTGATAAAGTAATTAAACATTGTTCACCCTACTAAACCAACTTGTCACTATTCTGCTTTGATATTTAATTAGTACGAAGATTCCAGAAAAGAAATTTAACACCGTACTCGGTTGTTTACAATTACCACTGAAAGTAGCGGTAATTGTAAACAACGATTTTCCTCGTGAGATTGAATATTGAATAAGTAACAGCATGAGCAGTAGTCATGGCTGTAGAAGGAACTCCAATGGTATTTTTACCTTTCTAAAACCATGTTTACAATAACCCCGTTTTGATCTTTACATTTATCAAATACTCCCACTTCTTACCTCAGCAAAATATATAGACACTTGAAAGTTGCATTGATCATGAGGTGAGCTTCCAGGAATACATAAGAATAAATAATTCGAACATTTACTGAACAAAGATTGTATTTAGTGTAAAAAACAAAAATTTTAAAATTTAAAAACAAAAACTAAAAATTTAAAAATACAAATTTAGGTACGAAAAACAAACATTACATTTCTTACACATTAACAGTGCACTCAAATAGGAAAATTTCTTTACAGCCTTCTTTGCTACAGGTTTGAGTAGGTAAAATTGATTTGACATGGTCTCTGGTAACACAGAATTAGTCTTTTTCAACCACAGCGAATTTAGTCGATGCATTCGAGTTCGGTGATCTCAAACTCTTCTGAAACAACATCCACCCTTCATAGATACGAAAAATGTGTTTCCTTTCTATTCTAACCTCAACACTACAAGTAGAAACGTATTCGTTTCAATGTCTTCCCATGAATGGTTCCAAAATATTTAACTTCCCCTACAAGCTAGTCTCTATATTAAAAAAAAGTTACCGCCGCAGGATTGAAAACTGTGCTGTTTAGCTCGATTCTTAGACGGTTTCCCTAGAAAGTTCGGATCAAAAAAATATGAAATTAACATTGTTTGTTCTTCATCGTATTCCCTGGAGAACTGTAAAGATTTAGATTAGGGGGTTGTAAAGATTAGGGGGTTAGCGAGCGTAAGCGAGCAGGGGTCGGAGCCCCCTAGTCTTCTATATTTTGCTTGAATCTTTGGAGAACTTCAAACTCTTCACCGTCAATGTTAGTCAATTCTTTCAATAGTTACTCGTCCTCGCTGTACTCAAGTTCTGATTTCCTTTCCATTTTCTTCTTTCTTGGTTTCTTGCTTACTTCTGGCTCTTTCACTATCTTCACACCAGGCTTCCTTTGATCTTTTTCTCTTCTGCCTCCTTCAATCGTGACAGTACTTGATCAGTTGTAAGAACACCATATGTGTGAAGTTTTAGTAAATCAGTGTTCCTGCTCCCCAAGAACACGAAAAAATGCAATAAAACGCAATTCGAATGTACTAAATACGATTAAATACAAAATTACACGGGACAACATATTGGTTTTCAATCCAAATTGAACGAAACTATTGGCAAAGTTATGTTTACAAAATAAAATAACACAAAATGAAAAGTAAATATTTTTCGCTTAAAAACGGTTCTGCCCTTAAATTTGTCGCTTTAAATGGCAACCCGCTCCTAAGAACGAATTAAAGAAAATTTGTTTCCAGAAAAGCGCGTTTAATCTTTTGACACTACGGCTATACTAGGTATAACAAGCGCGATACTAAAACTTTCAAGGTACAAGTGCTGTAACGGCCGTCGTCTAAATTCTTTCTTGGCACGATCATGGTACAACTGCTGTACCGGCTGTAGTCTAAAGGTTAAAGATTCAACGCTGTAAGAAAAATAGCAAGGTGAAATTTTAAGTTGGCTGGGTTTTATGGCGCACGGGCAGTATTTGTTGAAGCTGCGCCAAAACAACGTCCAGTAATTGGACATGCACATACAAGAAAGATTTTAGACACAAAAGAGAAATACACTCCGGTATGAATGGAACCTGCACCACCCCCTATGGGCAAACCCACTCAGACAAGCCGGTCCCGTCATGTAGTACTGGATATACACACGAAAGTAAAAGTTTTGGTATTAAGCTTTTGCTCAAGTTGTTTGGAACCCGTGCTTAGTATTGAAACATCGAAGAGCCAAGAAAATGTATTGAGGTGAAAACATTTAAAATTGACGATTCGTGGTTCTGAGGCAGTGCAGACGAAATGCTCATATTGACACAGTTGTACGGAAATTGGCAGAAAATTCCCTTCCAGTGAAGAGGGCCCGTGAAACAGGGACAACAGCTCGATCAGTTCCAAACAAGAAGCCCACATGCGAAAATCCTACAGAGCAAGAGACTCGACCTCGATACGCATTTGTTGACCCTGCTGCGCGGTCAATGGTGACTCACGACGAAGGTAGTTGAGGGAAACAGTGGGAGTAGTCTGCCCGGAGAACAAAGCAGTTCCTCAGTGCCCCCCCCCCCCCCACAAAGACATCAAAATAAATCGAACTCCTTCCTTCTGCAAGTCCACGCTGGGTCGCTCGAGAAAATTTATCAAGAATTAAGTTTAAATGCACCCGAGCGAATGTCTTTGGAAGTCGCAAATTTTGAGATCCTTCGCTTCTGTCGTGTTGGTAGAAGCTTCAAGAGATTTCTACTTTTTCCCAAAGCGTGACGAAAGGTGTTGAGACAGGCAAACAGTTTCGAAAAAAAAAAGGTGAAATAAATTTTTAGCCAAACGAAATTACTCAAATCGAGTCATAAGGGAATTCCAGAGTAGAAATAATCAGAATTATAAAAAATACCAAAACCTATTCGGACAGCCCCTTTACATTGTTTGAAGTCGAGGGTATAAGCTGATGTCGCCTGGTGGTCAAATCACGAAGTTTCTCGGTTGGTCTGTCAAATAAGACATCGATCACTCTCTTGGTGACTTAATACCCTTAAAAGAAATTAATTGTTTCAATTCCCAAAACTTAAATTGAGACAATGAGAATATATTTTAGTTTGGGAAATAGTTTATCGAGTTTCTTTATGTGAATACTTTTTTTCAAAATCACGTCTGGGTTTCAAACCCAGGGCTTGTTGAAACGAGAGTTATAGTTAACTACTGGTCACCTCGTAGTTACAGGTAAAGAAAGGAGTGACTGCCAAACCAAAGAAAACTATGAAATTGCATAACACGCAAATGGTTTAGTAATGAAAAGAACTTTTGAGGGCATCAATAACACAAAAGCTCTAGTTAAGAAATAAGTTTAATCGGTGGCATTTTAACATCTTATTTTTCAATATACAAGTCGTTTTGACACTAGATGACGATTCAACAATTCGATATTTTTTTTACTAAAGACCGTGATGTTTGAGTGTAAAGTCGCGTGAAATCAATCGAGTTTGTTATTCTTAACTTGGCAGTTACCAAAGGGAATTTGGTCTTGCCAGTGGTCTGTTCTTAAGGTAAGACAAAGCAAACAGATGAAACATAAGTGTGAAATCAAACTAATGGCTTTTCCCAGTTTGGAAACTATATAAATATAACACACAGAATTTTTTGATGAAAGCAAAATTCTTTCAATCCTTTGTTAGTCGCACTGGTCCAGATAGGTTAACGTGACTATATTTTTTTCAAGGCTACACAATAAAAATTAATTGTAATATTGTTTTGTGTATAAATTTCAATGATATTTTTTTTAGTTATTTGCTATGCTTTGCATTGGTAGGTCCTAAAATATACCACATATTTTTAAATAAATAATTAACACCTGTTTAACTGGGAAAGAAAACGTCGAGTACTTCACATGTACACCACTCATTTGTGAAGTTTTTTTAAGGGTAAATAAAACAAGTCAATAGTCACACGCATATGATTTTGTTTCTACGGTCATGTTTTGGTATATGAAAGCTATTTCACCGACAGTCAGTCTCAAAATATTTGTCACTAAAAAGATGAAATATATATAGTCATTTTTATACGAAATCTACCCACATCTACGTCTTTAGAAGCCACTGATTAGATAAAGTATCAACATGTCCAATAATAGGCAAATAATCTGCTTATCAAATTTTATATTCCAGATTAAACCGATGGAAGAGTAGGCTCGTGACTAACCTTCATAACGCCACAATCAGTAAAGCGAATGGTTTGAAGACGCCTATATTTTTGCAGGAACGCAATCTCCCGTTTTAAGAAATCCTCCGTCACAAGCATCATAAAGTAACTGCACATACTAATTCACGGTTTGCGAAATTAAGCAATGCGCACTCATGATGTTTGGTTAAAAGCTCTCCTATCCGGTGACCAATGATAGCGAATCACGTTACCTCCGACGCAAGTAAATGGTATGAAGAATCCCAAGGCTTTGTCTACGTCAATTTGAGCTCGCGGCCGCAAACGTCAACTGAGGTGGTTGTCCCATACCTTGAAAAACAAAACGCCCTTGAGTGCACATGCGGCAAACTGCAAATGACAACTCGGCAATCTCCGTGCGTTTAGGAAAAGTAAATTAATCCTTGCACATGCGGCCTTGGCGAGACACTCGAACTTGTGCTTAGTGCAGCGATATGAAAAGTAAATACGAGGCGACTTGCTGCAAGCATTGTCTCGTTCAGTGCAACCCGGGACGGGATGACAATCACGATTTGAAGTAAAGCGGAAACATGCATTGCGATGGGTTTTAACAACCTTCCTCCCAAAATCTTTTTAAAAAATCATGATCGAGGAAAAAAGAACTGTTGGATCAGAAATGAGAAAATGTTCCGTTCTTAGTGTCAAAATATTATTCAACGAGAATTTGTTCGAATGCGTCTTTTTGGAATAAAATTTAAACTAAACCGATTTCAGAACCACTGCATTAAAAAATTGTTCAGCACACGAGTCTTGCAGACGAGTATAACACACGAGTTCAGCACACGAGTTCTTATAGATAATTCCTCCAGAAGATCAACTGAGCTTTTTTAAATAGCTCTCCTAATATTTGAACATGCTTGCAATGAAAATTCAAATGAAAGCAGATGTTTTTTTATGTCTACTTTGAGGAAACAGAAGACAAGAAAGCCATTCCAAAATCCTCAAATATATTAATGTTCCACACAAATTCATTCTTTCGAGAAATTACACTTGGCTTGCAGGTCTTGTGTCTACTAAAGTTCAAACTCAATAGAGCAACGAATTAATTTAAACTGTAAATATCGGAAATCAACAAGAAATACTTAAATAAAAAAAAATATTTAATCATTAAGTTGTGAAACAGTCAAACTCCTTTATTCGAAATCAGAAGGGGAGTTTAACGTACATACTACTACAGCGCATTGGATTAACAATTAGAAAACTTCTGCCCATCAAAAAAGACGATTCTGTGTTTATTTCCTTTAGCTATAGGTCCATAAAGTTTTAAAGAATCGTAATATCCTTAGTTCCGCTCATTGAAATTCGTCCGTATTTTGAAAGTTGTTCAAAACGTAAAATAGTAAATTTTCGTATTTATTCCTTGTGCGCGACGTTTACGAAAGACTGAACTTAATACATTTGTCACTACCATACTAATCTAAAATCTGGCCCCCTGTTATCCAATCTGATTGATCAGAACAAATTTCATTATTTTTCCCTGTGATGTTATTCTGGTAGATTTACTTGTGTTGGGTCTTAAGCTTTTGCAAGATGTCATCGCAATGAACTAATTTGTAATTTTTTTATTCCTTTTAAAAACATTTCTTAATTAATATTAAAAATGCTGTATATTTCTGCGAAATTTTCAATTTTTGCCTGTCTTAAATTTACCGCTTATACTGCAGTTAACTGAGATGTATACGAACGTCACGGACGTACGAATCAACTCAGATGTTACGCCTCAAGACTTCCACGTGCGTATCTATCAACTTCTTTTTATACGAGTAACTACTCCTTAAGAAAAACCTACGCCACGTTCACAGCTGAAAGGTTCCATGACCGACATTTTTTTTAAAGAAAAATCCATCAGGCACGCTAATCTCATACAAATAAATCGATAACACAGGCTGTATTTCTGCAAACTTTACACACCGCACTATCTCCATCTTCTCCTGGTGAGAATTAAATATAAATTCCGTATTCCATTCAAGTAGAAGAAATCAACCCACACAAGTGGTATCAATTTCCTTTATAAAGCGTGTGTAAAAGAATGACCTGAAAGATGATATGAGGAGAAATGTCTAAGTGATTTGCATTAAAAATTCAATGTATCATAAATAATGCAGAATTTATTTTTTATTAGGATCTTTATCTTTTGAAAATATTTAAATACTATGCACTTCAACAGATTCATGTAACAGTAAAACTTTAAATATTTAGGAACGATAAATGAAATTGAAATTTGAAAATTAATTCGGAAAAGGTTGGTATTTTTTCTCTTTATTAAGTTCGTCCGTCGAGTTCATACACAAAAGTAAGCTACAAAGCTCTAGTGTGACAAAAAGACTTTCTCAGACTTGAAAATTTTCCATACGCCTATACCCCATAAACATGCTTTTGTGGGCCTCATGAACATTCTTCAAAAATTTTACCAATTCCTTAAGCTTTGCCAAATTTTATTCTTATTCAGAACGTTGAAAACAATCATTTCAGACAATTCAAAATCCCAGAAATGGGCTACAGAACATCTGTCGAAGTTTCATAGAATTTCATCACGTATTTAAGGAAAGTATGCATTACACAATCCTTTTTATGTCTGCCAAATCAGCTAGTCACTCTCCAACTTGCTCTCTTTGCGGCCTTTCTGACATGGCAAATTGGTTGGTAGGGTTTTATGGTGCAAGGGCAATAATTGAGACCATACTGCGCCAAACACAAAATGGACAATATCACGTGTGTTTTACTGACACGGAATAGAGAAGTGTAACCAGGAAATAATCGAACCTGCGCAGCCTACAACTCGCAGGTTGCTAGAATAGTGGGCAAGCCCACTGGGCCACCACGGCTTCTGATATGACAGAAACTCAACTGAAGGCTCGGTGCACACATCTAATTTTTCAACATACGGCACCGCTGCGGCACCGAAGCCCAAATATGCACACATAACCGTGAAATGAACTCAAGTACTGATTTCGCGCCATTTACGATAAATATTCCATCGAAGAAAACGTGTTTATTTCGCTTACTTGGTGCAAAAAAAAGTATATTTTGTTACAAAATAGAGGTATTAGTATATTTTGAAACAAAATAGACGGTACTGGATAGAACCCAATTTATTAATTATTATTTATATTCCATTCATTTGTGAAAACAAGGTACTTCAGACCGTAGAGGCGTGTGCGGCGAGTTGCGGCGCCGTGGGGAACTGCGGTACAAATTACACGCAAGTTATACGTGCGTCGCCGCATGTATGCACTACTCCATTGGATCTAATGTATCTCAGACCGCACTTGCGTTGCCGCAGGTTAAAAAACAGGATGTTTGTACCGGCCTAATAGTTGCCCTGATCTTACTGATGTCTCAGTTAATAAAGCTGCTGATAGTTTCATATTTTATTTCTGTTTCAAGACTATTGAGCTGCCAGACAGAGACTTATTCCGAAGAGATTGAGGTCTGGAATAGGTAAGTTTGTGTAAAGTATTTCAAATGTCTCTTCTAAGTATGTATATTGTTATTCAGAACAAGAGCTGAATGCTTCAAGAGATATTAGTTTAGCTCGCTGCTTATATAATACATACGTTTGTCCAATCTCACAATGGAAAACCTTCACACACAAAAAGATTTGAGCTTCTATAGATAATTAAATACACAAGACACAGCTGTTTCTGTAATACTGATATTTATAGTAATACACTCTGAGTTCACATCTATAAAACACAATTTGTACCCAACTTTTTCCAAGTGCTTCGAGTTCAAGCCAAGGACGTGGAATTATGCCAAAGTTCTCATTGGTTCTAGGAGCAACAGATAGCTTTCACGATTTTAAACGTCTTGACGCGTAGAGTTCGAAGCTTTTCTACCGCATTTGCAGAAGTAAAGTAGATTCAATAAAACATGCAGATTATGGTGTTTATCGGATGGATATACTTTAGTAGAAAAATAGAACGGTTAACACATATTTGAAACAAATTTACATGAACAGAAAAATGATATATTTTCCTCAAAATCTAGCCAAATCTTCGCACTATTTCAAAACAATCTTCACTTGTTCGAAAAATAGTACACAAATTATCGAAAAATTATTTTTGTGTTTTGGAAGTAGGACAAAAACAGGAAACAGATCAGTACTTGATCCTTTCAGAGAAAAAATTTATAAGGTATTGAGCTACAGAAAGAGTACCAAAACGAAATACAATTGTTTTTAAAGTTTATAGAAATAAAAATAATTTGACACTAATCTTTATTCTAGTGCAGAAAAATGTAACAGTGTGCAGCTGATCCATTTGCTACGTCCGTTTCGCTATCAGTGAACATACAAACCAAAAGTATTATTTATTTAAAAATGAAAATGGGGTGAAAAACAACGTTTCTTAAATGAAAACGAGGTGAAAAACAACGTTTCTTAAATAACTGGTAAGTAAAGTTTTTACAAGCAACGTGATACGAATCTATGAAAGTAGAATATGAGTACACTGAGATATTATCTCCTAATTGTATCCTTACACGTGCCGCACTTTCGAGAATAGTGACAGCACAGAAAAGGCTAAAGTTAGGGAGAGCCAGTAAATTGAAAATCTCTGAATTTCATACGCAATTTGAAATTTCTAGAGTTCGTTATCTTTATTGAAACACTTGGTATCAAGAAAAATGTATCGATTTTCATAGTTTGTTTAAATTTAATAGAATCAATCCTCTTTTAACTGAAAAATATGTACTCATTTTCTGTTTTTGTATTCTTTTTTGTTGCAAGATAGATTACTCCAGAAAAAAATGTCTGCAGGTTGAGGTACAAAACAGATTTTCAGGTCGTTTCTTACGTAACATTGCGAATTTAAATATTTAATCTTTGATGCATCTGAGTAAAATTATCTTACTTTAAGCTATGATGTTTATGCAACAAGCAGACAGCATTCTGCTATACTGCTTTTGTGAGTAGCTATCTCCTCCATAGGCACTTAATAACTAATTAAATTGATACTAGTTTTTTATGTGAAAAACCAAACACATTTCTTCACACCACTAACACAGGGTAGTAAAATTAATTGCGCCACGATGTGAAATGGTGAATGTAACACCATTTCATTTGTAGACATTGCCACTAGTTGCTTGTAATTTCACTCGTTTCGAAGTGAAAGCCTTTTTAGAGTAAACAAAATGCTTTTCCAACACATTCATTAGAACTTTTTTTTAAGTTTCACGGACAATCACTTTCAACAGAGTTCATCGAACTTACAGAGAACTAAGAAAATCAGTGGCCCGTTTTCCTATTCTGATTTGTTTTCTTTACAGATGTTTACTCCTTTTAGTGACTTTTTTAGTACCTGATTCTAAGCCCAGCAGGATATCCGCGAGTTCTTACGGTGGTCAGGATTAAAAATAAGAGCAAAACGTAAATAATGAGAAGTGGTCTAAAATCTCCAGCGTTTGTACTTATAGCGATTGCGCGAAAATAGAGAAGTGAGAAATAATCAACTTTCAGGGTGTTTTAAAAAGGATCTATATGGTGAATAACATGGCAAGAAAATGCATCACAATGATCGACACAATGATCATTGAAACGCAGGAGCATTTTATTTCACCTAAGCTAAGTAATTCAAACATTGCCATTCTGTATTAAATGTTTCTCAAGCTTTGGTGCATGAGATACCAAGATAAAGACTAACAAATGGGGATATCGATTGTTAACATTTTATCTTTAGAAATTTGTATTATTAATTCATCACTCACAGTTTATGCACTATCACTTTCGTAATGGAAGCAACTGATGAAATAAGGATGGACATGATTTCTTAGAACGTTTTCCAGACTTCCGAAACTAGAGAGCTAGTAAGAACGATTAAGCGTAAGTAGTTTCAAGCGATCACACTCCATCTGATATCATTCGTATTTTTCGCACAAAGGATTGTCAAATGAATCGAGACCGAGAAATGTGTCAATTATAATTTTATGTCTAATTTTTTTTTTCTTTCTTAAAATGAAGATAAAACGTTTTTACAATCGGAAAAGAAAACGATTCTCGTTGCATTTTAATATTCAGTACTCTAAATTTCTTTGCCAACAAAAAATTTCAGTGTTGCAAAAATAAGCTTAGCCAC
This sequence comes from Metellina segmentata, assembly GCA_947359465.1. Lineage (NCBI taxonomy): Eukaryota > Metazoa > Arthropoda > Arachnida > Araneae > Tetragnathidae > Metellina > Metellina segmentata. The sequence continues at coordinate 98,378,277 of OX375876.1, forward strand.
CTGAAATTAATTAAAATGCTGCATACTAACGACCAGCGTCCAAATAAGCCGAAAGGCCCTGATACAAAAAAAAAATATTTAGAAAAATTCTGTGGAAAAAAAATGAGAAAACTGAGCAAAATCGACTATTTTTAAAGTAAATCTCCCTGGATCAGAAGTAGTTCAGCGTTCTTCATTTTAACCGCCTCAAACCAGGGAATGCGATCATTTCAGCTTCAAACAGTTTACTTCTTAATTGGTTACTGGTGTTTGTCATGCGTAATGGACAAACACTTCAGCACTTCTTTCCCATGCTTCCGATTCAGGCTAGCATCAAGTCGAGATAATATGAGCAGTGGATGCTTCCGCATGGTCAATTCACTCCTCACTTTGTAAAAGGCAGCATCAAGCAATCTGTGTTCGGATGATCCAGAGTTGCCACATAATTGCGCCTTTTGGGCTCCTTTTAAACTTGGTTGTTTTGGAGTTGACGCAAGGGCCATATTTGGACAAGAAGCGCCAAAACAATTAGTCAAGTAAAAAAAGTCGGGGAAGAAAAAAAGAGATTGGGAAACAAAGCAGTGGGATGATAGCAGATAAAGATAGCTTGGGTATCCCGTGAACGCGGCGCCCGTGTTTACTAAAGACAGTAAACCCCATGAGAAATGTAAAGATCGAAACCCGTACACACCTAATGGAGATGTGCCTCCGAGGGCCCGTTTTAACTTGAGCTGTAAATGGTTTGGGCACAGCTTCAGTCTATGTCTATAGCGGTGGCAACGGACTTGGCGCATTTCTAGTAGCGAGTTATGGCAGGTTAAGGCAACCCATCTGTGTAGCGGTTATTGCGGTTTTTATAGACACCTCGCAAAGTGGTAAGTTCAAATTTTTATTTTGACTATTCTAGAATGTTGTTTCAAAATCCGATAAACTGCTGTTAGATTTCATTGGTTCAATTGAAATAATTCTTTCCTTGGCAACTTTAGAAGCACCCCAAAAAAAAGCGCAAAGGCCGTTGTCACCGCTATAAAAGTAGACTGAAGCTGTACCATGGTTTGTACTGCACTGTGAAAACAATGGCGAAAAGAAACAACGGCATGTAGCTAACTTATTGGATTATCTGGCAAGGCACGATTTGTTTCTTGGCTTCCGATCCAACCTTGGCATCCAGTTATTAATGTTCAGCCACGTTATTGCTAGCGACCATATAATAATCGTTCTATTGGTTATTAAAAACCTCCTCGGCAGTTTTGACGGGGAACGCAATATCTTCAAAAGGATATCGCATAGCGATCTGCAGAAAAAATTTAAAATATACTTGTTTTCGAGGGCATATCCAAATTAAGTTGATCTGTACTTGTAACTTCATGCTCTTCAAGCAAGACTTAAGTTATGGAGAGGCTGGCTATATTTCCTGGAGACCAAATAGGGACACGGATAGGAAAAAGGAACGATGGTTATGTAACATTCTGTATTCGTGAAAAAAAGTCAGCCCATAAATTCTTTCAGAAGCTTATCATTAAAAACTGCAGTTCCGTCTCTTTTCACGTTGCTTCAAAAATAAAGACTTTAAACTTTTGAAGAATAAGAAACTTAAGCCGCAAGCATTGAATAACAAATCCACCAGTAAACTAGCGCTGCGACTAAGACACGTCTGAGCGTAGCCAATGAAACCATGTAGGCCGAGATTATAAGTTTTAAATAATAATTTGTAATTTATCAATAATAAAATATATTTATAGTTTTTATTCAAAATGGAACAAAATTAACATTTTTATTGAAACGACGGAACAACCATAAAATCTGAAAGAAAATTTTTAAAAAACGATACTGTCCCGCTCCAAGTGGTACGCAAGATCAGCCTGTTATGGACTGTAGGCACAAGTATCGGTACATGGTCCCCATGAGATTTGTCTGTTTGAATCAGCATAGCTAGAAACGCATTACCGTGTCAACTTCAAGAAACCGAGAAAACTCCTGCAGTCAATCTGACATCAGCATATGCGAGAACACCCAACCAATTCTATTAAACAATCTTCAAACCAAACAATTATGAACAAATTAAATTTATAAAGTATCCACTATTCCCAGAACACTTGTTAATTTGGCAAGGCATAATCTCATATCTAGTCTTGCCAAGCATTACAAACGAATAAAACGTTTCTAAGTCAGCTCAAGAAAAGCTATTCTGAAAACTTATTCAAACTTTAGCCCTACATGAAATTATTGCAAAATAGGGCTTAGAAAATATCAACTATGAGAATGATTTGCAGTGTAAACAAATCACCTTAAAATGGAGCTTTTGCTTTTAGCTACAAAATATGCAATACGTGAAGGAAGAGCTTCTACCACAAAAATACTAGCGCCACCTATGTTTAGTTTTACAAAAATCAAAGCCTCATGAAATTAAAGTTGAAAGCTCGGGTAACAAAACGATGTTTACATTCTTGTTCATTCAAGGTTGGCAATGGGCGTGGTAAGTTTAATAGCTACATACTGTTTGAAAAATCAACACACTATCTTAATCTTGCAGGAAAAAATGATCCGCCTAAAGGTTTCGTAATGAGCTACATGCCAGCACAATTTCCAAGCAATAAGCCCTTCAACAGTTGGGCGTGCAGTAATTAAATTTTAAGTTTTCTGATTCGGTAACGCATCAAAAATTTGATCCAGAAAAGTGCAGTAACCTTCCAACGACACAAAATGTCAGTTTTCAATATTCTATATACTCAATGCCTTATTCACTAATGATATCTAGTATTCACGTGTTTGGAATAAAGATAGAAAAACTAAGTGATAAGCAACAGTAGTAAGATGGACGTTATGGTGAACATACAAAAAAGGAAAATAGACAGTCAATTCAAAATGCAACACCAGTTGTTGGACACCAACGCAAAACATATTAGGACTTTTCATGAAGTACTTTTACCAATCCATTCGAAATTTCGGACAGGGTGACAAATATAGCACATTCGAAAGGCTTCAACTTCGAGAGCAGAATGAGAATTTCAGGAAATGACCTATTTCCAATGATGCAAAACTCGACTTTCCTGCAGCCTCCGGTCACAACACCCATGTGACGTCAACTAAACGGAATAGCATTTTGCCTCCCTGCCTCCCCTTTCGTTTTAAAAGACAGGTTTGAAACAACCTTTGAATCACGGGATAGCATAAAGCAGATAGGCTGGAAACGCAGATTCCAAGATACCTAATTTGGCCTCTAAGCTCTTTAGTTACGTGTACATGACGCTTATAAATAAACAAAGATGGTTGCAACTCTGAGATTTCACTGACGAAAACATGTTTTCTGAGATTCTAACCTTAGACTGCCCATGAGGGTACAGTAAACAAGCTGTCTTTAGACTCCCAAAATGAGCGCAGAAGTTTCGTTTTCGAAATTTTCGAATTCGAAATTTTTGAACAATAACAATTTAGTTAACGATACTCTTATTAAACATAAACAAATCGCTAAATAGACGTCAACCATTCAATAGCTAAAATAGATACCTCAATATTGCAACGAAAATGCGAAATTTAAAATCATTTCGTTTAAACATGAATAAATAGGGAACGCGTGTTCAATAACAAGATTTCGCATGGAACTTGGTACTTTTTAATTAACGTCGCTGGAGCAACACAACGAGTTAAGATTTTACATGACCACGCGTCCTAAAATTATTATTACTACTATTTTTTTTAATCGATGAAATATTTATTCAAACTTATCTCACGTATCTCGAAACAGTGTGAAGTGAAATCACTCCACAGTTAAATAAGCAATTTCAGTAAACAAATTTCTTTCAAATTTGAAAACCCTTTTTTAAACTTTTCTCAGAAAATGTTTTAAGTTATAGCGGTTATTTGGTTTCAAGAGAACAATGGCCATACTTCAATGCAAGATAAAGGCAATGGGTTAATTCTTAAAATGTTTATCGCTGGATATGTACTTTAACCACCTCGCACAAACAAAGTGCGATACAAATCTTACCTGTGGGTTCATACCTTTATCAATTTCTCAACACATATTTTGCAGATATCAGTACTGAGAAAAAAAATGAAGCATTCACATAAATAGAATACATTTAAGTCCAAAATAATTAAAATCATCCAATGTATAAAGCTCCATTATAGAGCCAAAATACGACTAAGGATCAAAACATTGAAAAATATTTTTTTAAATAGGGGGCGTTGCCTATTTTGATTCAAGTACAGTATGGACAACACCCGAAAGTTGTTTATTTAAACTATCATTTAATTGTAAGAATATCCATCTATATAATTCTCTTACGTGGCACGCAAAAAAGACGTTATTTGTTATCGCGTTTTGGCAACACTGTACGAATATTTGTTTACCACGAAGCCTCGCGCCAAAATTGAATTTATAGCGGTATCGTATGAAATTTTAATGCATAAAAAAGGAATATTAGTCAAGCTGTTGCAGCTTACAAACGACATGTTGGGTATTCAATTTCCAAATCAATGCTCACATTTCGAGTGAAAATTTGTTGAAAGTTAATTTGAATTCCAAATTATTCGAGTTCTGATTATAGAGCTACTGTATAATTTTTCTGTAGTACAACAAATTTATTTGTGAAAAAAAAAATTTTCGAATATATTTTGTAAACAATGTCTTTATTGATACGAGCGAAGCGAGCAAGGTTCGCGCAGCGAACCAATAAGGATTGTAAAGCAATCCTAAGAGGGTTAATGAGCGTTAGCGAGCAGGGGACGGGCCTCCTAGTTATATAAATTACCGAGTAAAGATTTTAGCAAAACAGTAGTTAGATCGCGCAAGATGTTCTGAAAGTAGTATCGGGTCGATTCAAATGTGCCCCTTTCACTGCTATTGGTCTGAAACATGCCATGAAAACCATAATAAAATCTTGTATTTTACACCAGATTGTATTACAGTCGGAAATAAAGGCTACTGAGATATTCTGAAAATGGTATGCAAGTAATTTCATAACTACCTGTGCTTTTCAAAAGAGGCTGAGGAGGCAACCTCGAGTGGCAAATTTTGTTTCATTTTTGTATGAATAAGTACTTTTAAATGTTTTGACAAAACCGAAATTACAAATTTGTGTAATGCGTTGACGATAACATACAGACTGACACAAAATCATGACAGCTCAGTTTTTTGCTAGATTAGATCGGGAATAGGGCAACAGGTTTTTGGTTAGCAAATGGCAATCTGGCCCTGACCGATGCTTTAACCCTTTGCACTCGCATGTCGCCGTATTGGCGGCCTTATAGCTGTTAATTTTAATGATCAGAGTGCAAAGGTGTTGTGTAAGAGAAAATTTGATTCTCCTATTCAAATTAGTAAGAATCGTTAATTTAACGATGCATGCTTGGCGCACTCATAGTCGCGTGCTTCATCTAACGTTTTGATGAAATCGTCAAGAAAAATGAATCTGAATATAGAAACCCCACGAGTCCAAAAATATGACTGACTTTAAAGCTTCGTGACGTGGCACGTAATGGGACGAAATTACGTTATTCCGTGGCTTCAGCTATACCATGAAAAAATGAGTTTCCGTGATGAAACCACCACAGCGTCGTGAGGTTTCCCATACATTATTCTTCAATTTCAAAAATGAAATGTTTCTACACCCACTTATTCAAATGGATTTCAACTTGTGGGAATCAATTGGGTCTCAAAATTAACGTTTTCCACACATTTTCATTCATTTCAGAGAACTCTAAATACCCCATTCGAAAGGTTTGGGAAAATAATCGACATTGTGTCCGGGGTTTTATTTTTACCACAAAAACAAAATTTGGATAAGAAAATATTTTTGAAATGCATTCCTTTAGGAAATGCAATTTAGAAAACATGGATCCAGGATGAGAGATTCAAATTGAAATAAAAATTAATAATTAAATTAATAATTCATAATAGGTTACAATTATATAACATTGAAATTCTTTCACAAATTTCTCTTCATATGGAGACAGGTTAGTTTGTTTTATGGTACAAGGGCCCAGTTTGGCCATGCTTCTACAGCACAATCAAGCAAAAGGAGTGTTGGTTTGCGAAGCAAACCAAATGGGATTGCGTAGCAATCCCCGGGGGTTGGCGAGCGTAAGCGAGCAGGGGGCGGAGCCCCCTAGTAATAAAAATTATTGGTTCTGAAAATATACAACAAAAATGAAGTATTTTATATTAAAAAAAAAGCAAGAACATCAGAACACACATTAAAATTAATTAGAGCCTTAAGCCAAAATTACTTGAATACCTATAAAAAGGATTTACTTGGTTAAGTGGGTTACTATTCAGAAATTGTTTCCAATACTGCTTAAATAATATTTTGAAAATCAAGTTTTAGTTTTCTATAGAATTTAAAAAATTCCAAGAAAACCATCTCTTTAAATGACTTTTGTGCAAAACTACACTGCCCTCCAAAAGTTAAGGTACAAGATGTTTTTATGTCTAATTTGAAAATGAAGGAACATAGAAAAAAAAATTTGGAGGAAATGTGCACTATACAGTGTTTTATTGAATGCGGCCTAGAAATTTACATACGATCAACACAAACATGATTTTCAACAAACAAAGCGCTCTTGGCAGAAATGTCCAGTCTTGGAGAAAACAATACATCACAGGTTTGTGTGGGAAAATATCTCGGAATCATTAAAAAGTGGGTTCCAATAAGGAATGTGTCCACCCCTAACTGCAATGCATTGGCGGTATCGACTTTCCATGCTGCCAATTAAGTTGTCGGACATCGAAATGGGAATCGAGGACCAGGCATGGAGTAACCATTGTTCCTGCTCATGTAACGACCTTGGAGGAGGACTTAAAGCAGCAACGTGTCTACCAAGGTAGTCCCAAACATGCTCTTTTGGATTTGCTCTGAATATTAAACTGGCCATTCCATTCGCTCCAAACCGTGACCCTCAAGATAGTCCTCAACAAGCACTGCTCTGTGAAGTCTAGCATTATCATCCATAAGAATGAAACCTTTACCAATAGCATCGGCATTTGAGCGGACATATGGATCAAAGATCTCATCCCGATATCTCACACCAGAGTTCCTCCATGGAACACATGCAGGTCAGTGTGACCACCGAAAGAGATCCCTGCCCAAACCATGATTCCACCACCTCTGTAACTGCGTCTTCCAACAATGTTGGATGGCTTGTACCTGGTGCATGGATCCCTCCAGATCAGCAGACGCCCTGAATCGCTCTCCAGCGTGAACTTGGACTTGTCTGTGAAGAGTACAGAAGCCCATTGATGTCTGGTCCAGGAAACGTGTTCTCTTGCCCAATATACGTTGGCACTTCTATGACGTCGGTTCAGGGGGGATATACAAATAGTCGTCTTGCGTAGAGACCTGCATTGTGAAGGCGTCTTCACACAATAGTAGCAAAGATTCTTGTTCCTGATGCGACAAAATGATCTGTAACGAGCTGAGGCACAGTATTGCTTCTACTCCTTCGGACAGAAAGAGCTAGAAAACGGTCTCCCGCAGGTGTTGAAACTTGTGGTCGGCCTGTAACATGACTTCTAGACACAGAATCTTTGGATTAAAACTGATCCCACAGTCGTTGAACCACACTGCGAGACACATGGAGACGTCTAGCAGCATCAGCTTGTGACAACCCCATTTTCATCCATCCGACCGCTCGCCACCTTAACGAAACGGGTAAACGATTTCTCCTAGTCATTGCTAGACACTCCTGGATATTGTCAACGAAATTACCAACAACAATTAAAGATCGGCCATCATGTGCAAAATTTACACACAAAGTTACGAAAGTTTGATTTGTGCACATTTTTATAAAGTATCCATTTTTTTAAAAAATAAAAGTGGTGACTATCGTTTTTGGCGTAAGTGTCCTTAAAGTTCATTACTATCATTCATATAAAGTACGAATTTTACTGTTGCTGCAATTTGTTTAATGGGGAGCATCGAAAAACATCCTGTACCTTAACTTTTGGAGGGCAGTGTATATTACCTACTCATTTTTTAAGCATGTGAATTGGGACAGACTGTATATAGAAAACGATTTACAGCAGCATTTCCATATAATAAGAGTTGGTTGGTTTTAAGTTTTATGGCGGCACACAAGAGAAAAATCCTCCCCGTTTTGTTTGAGAGTTTCTGTTTGTAAGTGAATAACTATACTTAATATTTTTGCCATAAAAGGATTATTGAGACTAAAACCTACAATTTGCATTTTGAGATGAGTTCAAAGGAATTCATTACTTATTTGAAACTGATAAAAATAATTCATAGAGAACATGAAAGGTAAAGGAACTTTTAAAGGAGAAAAGTTGACTTATAATGTTAAGTTGAGATATGAAATATTAATACAATACTAGTCAGCAATTTTTTTTAAATATGGAACACCTTTCCTTAATATATAGTCTATTTCATGTTCGAGACAAATCAAATAGCAGAATGACAGAATACAAAATCAGTCAATTCGCTCAGCGCAATGTGTGGCTTTATTTTCACAGAAACACTAAAGTACTAAATTCAAAATTTTAAGTGAAGAGCACATAAATACATATAAAGTCATAAAAGTAAACACACTAAGAGAGCATTGAAATAAAAAGGTTAAATCATTACAAAGACAAAAATTAAATACTTTTGCATCAAAATTGGATTTGCTCATTCAAAATAGTTTTCATCATATTTCTGACAAGAACTATAGCTGTTATTGGTAGGTTATGCAGTTAATTAACCTAGCACTGAAAGCACGCAGTGGGCTATTGGTGATGGTGGGATCAATCCTGAAGTGAAAAATCCAAGGAAAACGTCTCGTAATTTTTAACCAGTCAGATGACGAAAGCACTCAAGCTCATCCCCACTTTCCAAACTTCCACCCACACTAATGTGAGGCCATTTGACATTTGAGGAGACATTTAACATCCACCAGCCCTCATGTACATGACGTACTTTGGCTGGACTAAGTTTTGAACTTATAACTCTCTGGTTGTTAATACATTGATCTTCCAACAGGGCTACCGCAGTCCACCTATTTATTAGTAACTACTCAAATTACCTGTAGTTACTACTCAGGTTGAATTCGTTAACTATCTTCCGCTTTCATTAATAAATTATAATTCCAATTATTGAGAGGATTGGGGGGAGGGGTAGCGCCGACGAAATGGGGGGAAGTAAAGGCGTAAATCCAGATCCTCTCCGGGGTCGCAAAGACTTTTTTTACTTCTGGTCTTTCCCTGTGTTGCTCCCCGCCTCAAAAAAATGTTACAACAATTACTATTTTACAAAAAAAAAATGATAATCACACTGAAAAGATAAAAAAAAAAACGACCATATAACCGATAACCAGGAAAACAAATTGACTATATAAGCGGTGCGCTTTAACACATGTTCCCTATTAAGTTAGACGGACTTTAGAAAACTGACCATATAAGCGGGGTGACCATATAGCCTGTACTGACTGTACTATAAAAAGGTACACAATTGTTGAATACACAATTTCACAAACGTAATTAAATGTCATATTTAACATTTTAAAATTAAAATTTTTAGTAAGAAAGAAAAGTCTCTAGAGTGCCAATGTTACCCAGAATGCATAGAATAGTTCAGAGTATGCATATAAAGGTCGTGTACGTAATTTAAAAAGAAAGGGGTTTCCCAAAATTGCTATACAATGATAAAAAAATGTTTTTAAAACTAACTAAACCATTACGTTGATTACAGTTGTTAAACGAAAAACATCAAATTGAAAATACAGAAATACATCTGAACAGATTTAAAAAAGCTTTGAACGAAAAGGAATGAATGTAGATCGGTTTTTTCACTACATAAGATTCTTAAAATATAACGCGACACATAGTTTTAAAAAACAAACAATAAAAAAATGAAGATTGCCATATTATTTAGCAGTACTATATAAAAGGTCTTGTTCTGTATATTTTATTTACAATGTTTTATTCTCTTTATCCTCTGTTCCAAATATTAAAAATATATATATATTTTGTAAAGAAAAATAAGGCTCAATATAAATAAAGGATTAGAATTTCACTTCCATAAAAATAGTTTTGGGAAAACAATTGATTTCAATGAGCATAGGTAAAACAATCCAAGTAATTGCAAGCTTAATATACCTCTTCCAGCTACTCCAAAACTACCAAGTTATTGTTGATTTAAGTAGTTACTCAGATGTTTTAACATGAAACTTGCTTGAATATATAAACAAAGAAATTTTAAATAACTAGGGAGCTCCGCCCACCAGCTCGCCAACTAGCGATCACGCACTTTTCTCTCCAATGTAGACCACAAAGATTCAATAATATTGAGGTCTGGTGACAGTGGTGGCCAGGGGAGATGTGACAAATCATCCTAGTACTCAGAAAACCAGTCCCGGACGATGTGAGCTGTGTGAGAACAGGGGTTTTGTCGTCTGGAAGACACCATCCCCATTGGGCAGCAAAGTTTGTACCATGGGATGGATCGGCCAAAATGTTCACATTATCATTGGCCTTAATGTGCCCTTGCAGAGTTATCATGGGGCCCACGGAAAACCACGATATGGCTGCCCAAACCATCACAGAACCCTCACCATATGTTTCACTCTTGGCAACAAGCAGTCTGTATTATTGGATGCATTCGCCAGACGTAAATTTGGCCAGAAGTGGGAAATAGTGGGAAACAAGACTCATCCGACTAAACTACTGTCTTCCATTGCACCATAGTCCAGGCTTTATGTTTTAAACACTACTCTTTCCTGTTGCAGGCATTAGTATCTTTTGATGAATGGTTTTTGAATTGCAGCTCGGCCAGAAATACCTTGCTTATGGAGCTCCCTTCTTATTGTTTTGGTATTCACAGGGTTTGTGAGAACAACATTGATTTCAGCAGTAACTTTTGCAGCTTTGGTCTTCTTATTCTTAGTCACAATCATCCTTAATGATCGTCTGTCACGATCACTCACTTTCGTCCACGCTATGATTTAGCGGATGATGTGTTTCTACTTTTCAAATGTGCGGAACAAATCTTAGATACAGTACCACTTGAAGCACTAAACACTTCGGCTACCTTGCTTACAGAAGCACCCACCTGACGAACTCGAACAATTTTCCCATGTTCGAAGTCTGTTAGCTCTGACATGATGCAATTACGACTTCCCAGAACAGTGCCAAGACGATTGACCAGCACACCGTATTTGCGATGTTATACAGGGTGGTCCCGAATTCATGGTACAAACTTTAATGGTAGGTACAGGACATTGTAACAATGATTTATTGTATAGGAATGTATAGTCGCAAGTGACGCGGTGAGGCGTAAACAGGGGAAATAAAAGGAAAGAGAAATGGAGTGATCGGTTGGTATCATTGCCGGTAGAGGGCAGTAGATGTCTAGCCGCTGTTGAACATGATGCATCGCAGTAGGGAAAAGCGCCATTCACAATTGTGCTGCCGTAGACGATGGGTGACTACGTATGCAGAAAAAGCAGACATGCATTACATGTACGGCCGTGCAAATGGTAACGGCAGAGCTGCGTTACGAATGTATCGCGCGGAGTATCCTGATCGACGAATGCCGGATCATAGAATTTTTCAACGGTTACATCGTCAACTTTGTGAAACAGGTGCGTTCGACGTCAACAGACATGGCGCTGGTCGAGTAAGAGCTGTACGCACTCCAAGGCTGGAAGAAAGCATCTTGAACATTGTGGCTGATAGACCCGAGTCAAGCACAAGAACTGTTGCGCGTGACGTAGGTGTGAGTCATCAGACTGTATGCAGAGTGTTAAACGAAAATCGCTTACACCCCTTCCATTTTCAGAAAGTACAAGCATTGAATCCGGCAGATTATCCTCGCCGCGTGAACTTCTGCCTGTGGGTGATGCAGCAATGTGCGTTGCACCCGGATTTCGTAGATTATGTGCTATTTACAGATGAAGCGACATTTTCACGCGAGGGTGTCTTTAATGCGCACAATTCCCATGTGTGGGCAACCGATAATCCACATGCAACGCGTCGACATGCGTTTCAACAACGTTTCAGTATTAATGTGTGGGCTAGTATTGTGAACGACTTTTTGATTGGCCCATACTTACTACCCACGCGGCTCACTGGCGGAAGCTATCTTATTTTTCTGAAAGAAGTGTTACCACAACTGCTGCATGATGTTCCGATCGCCATTCGTAACCGCATGTGGTTTCAGCACGATGGGGCGCCAGCACACTTCAGCATTGATGTACGGAATTACCTGAATGCCACGTTTGGTACTCGATGGATTGGGCGTGGTGGACCAGTCCCTTGGCCACCCCGATCTCCCGATTTATCGAGCCTCGATTACTTTTTATGGGGACATCTAAAGCATCTTGTTTATGAGACTCCAGTGGACTCAGATGAGGATCTCGTCGCTCGCTTATCTGTAGCTGCTGCAGGTGTGCGTGAAATACCAGGCATCTTTGAACGTGTACGCCAATCGCTCCACCGACGCTGTCAAGCATGTATCGATACTGGGGGACGCAATTTTGAACAATTACTGTAAACATGACACTTGTCAACAACGCTTTCAATAAAATCTTTGTTTTTCCTTTCGGCCGTTATTTCCCCTGTTTTCGCCTCACCGCGTCACTTGCGACTATACATTCCTATACAATAAATCATTGTTACAATGTCCTGTACCTACCATTAAAGTTTGTACCATGAATTCGGGACCACCCTGTATAGGTGGCGTCAGTAGGCGTAAACACCAGCGCCAACTACACATTTCACCAAGAATAAACATTTCTTTTCAAGCATGCATTTCACAAGGTGTTTCCATATTTTTGTCCAACCCCTGTACATATCAAATTAGATTTTCTCCTATTCTTAGAATGCTATTTATCGTGCTTTATTGATTGTTATTTTTTATTTTATTTTTTCGGTCCTTGGAAGAAAATAAAACAAAATCGGAGGTTCCACCATATTAACTAATGTTTTTAAGAATGTGTGGCGACTGTAGCAAAATATTTCAGTCTCCTCTTTCAAACATTTAGTCGCCGTTATTTCACCTTTAACTCACAGTATACAAAGTTTCATGAAAATATATTCAACTGTTTGGACGTAGCAGGTGCACACACTAAAGGTGAAAATTAACAGTCGCCACTCCATACGTGGTGACTGAATATTTGAAAGTGGAGATTGAAAAATTTTGCTAGTCGCCATACTTTCTTAAAAACATGGAAAACCTTCAATTTTACGCTTTTTTTTTTCTAAGGTTCATTAAAAAAATTTTTAAGAAAGAAAAAGCATGGCAACATAAACATGGAAAATAGTATTTGGAATTTCGTGAAAAAAACGCAGATGCTTGGAGCGGGAATACACACAGCAATCTTGGGAAAGAAGGCTGAAGATTAGAACTTGCGTGTGCATTAGACCTGAGATATTTCCGTAGTGCTGGCATTTCTCGGCGCGACATAAGTGGACAAACAATAGCCACTGGCCACTTACAAAATTTCTTAATTTTCACCTTCAGCACTTTGTACATTACAGTCACATCCCAAGTGACGGATTTTGCATCCGAAGGGTCCAAAACAATAAAATTTTAAATGGGTCAAAAATATTCAATGTAAAAACAAATACTGCATTCTTATTTGTATAGATTCGGCCCTGTATACCAAATAGGCTGAACAGTAGAAGGCAAAACACCGAAAAATGTTAGACAGTAACACCAGGAGATTTAATATTGCATCAAATAAATGTGGAATAAATAAATTCAACTATATGGTGATATAACAGAGTTGGAAACAAAATTAAAACTTCTTTATGCATTACTCGGTAAGAACAAAACATTCTTCAAAGTGCAAGAACATTGATTCATAAAAGAAAGGAGAGAAAAATTTCTGTGAAAATGTGCTAAGACATCTTACAATTCGATAACTGCAACACAAAATATAGTACTATCTTTGTTTCAACAATAAAAGTCATTCTTATTAGTTCACAAGTAAATATGGAGGAATAAATAAGATTCAAGAACAAATATCAGATGTAACAGAATAGTAAATGGCACTCTACACATGGAGATATGTATCTAATAATCTTTAAGCTATGACACAAATAACTAAGCTAATAATTCATCGTTAGCAAATGAACAGCTTTTGCAAACCTTTAAAAAAAAATCATATTCAAGAGAAAATGTACATTTTGGCAGAAATTTCATTCTGAAGGTTTGTTGGGGTTTAAAGGCACAAGGGTCGAATTTGGCCATGCTGCTCCAGACATAGGACATAGGTACAATATCAATTAATAGACATATACAATGTAAGCTTTACTGACACAGAAGAGAGAAATACACCAGGGAGGAATGTACCCGACAGGAATCGAACCTGCACCGTCATTCTTAAGCAAATGGAAAAGTTATGTCAGCTTTATACATTCAATTTAAAATTTGCTTAAATTCTTAAAAGTTAGTTGGTTGCTTGATTCTAAATATCTGCATGGGTTTTTTTTAACCAAGTAATTTAATTTTTTTATTTAAATTAGATTTGTTTATTTAAATTTCTGCAAACATTAAAGACCAACATGGGAACCAGGGTGTAAAAAAATCCTGTTTTTTTAAACAGTTTTATTTTTTTTAAATTTAAATTAGATTTTTTATTTAACTGAGTTTTTTTTATTTAAATTTCTGTATAACACATTGTTTTTATAATAATAATAAAAATTTGTTAAATAAAAAATTGAGTTTTTGACATGACATGAAAATCAATATTTATTTTAACTCCTTCGGGCCTAATGGGCATATACATCCCAGAGATTAGATTTCATTCCCTATTGGATAAATAAATCCCACTTTTGAATGGCTTTTACATTTTCAGTGTTCTTAAGGAATTGGGGAACAAAAATATGACTAAAGAAACCACTATTATCATACATAGTCCCCTTAGCTGAGTAACAAATACATGTTGGAAGGAAGAAAGCAAATACAAAAAGAATGCAAAAGTATGGTCGTCCATCAAAAAGAGCAAAACTTTGTTGAATCTAGGATACCATCTTTCTGTTCAACAAGCTCAGAGGAAACGATGCAGCTACTGTTCAGCAAGAAAGATAGAAACAAGAACATTTGCTATTTGTCAAATGTGTTAGGTTGCACTTTGTAAAGACTGCTTTACGCCATATCATACTTAACTTGTACTGTAAGCATACAATATAATTGGTGATTTTAATTTTTAATTTTATTATTTATTCACATGCAGTGTAAGGTTATTACAGGGCACAACAAATCCTGAGCGCCAGGTCGCCTAGATTTTGTTTCTGTAAAACACGTTTATTTTCATGAAGAAAAAAAAAATTTTGACTATAAAAAGTTAAAAATGGAGCAAAATGTCTAATGTAGAAAATAAAAATGTTATTTTTTATTACCTCAGTTACACTATAGATAGCATATTATTTACTGTGCGTGTGTGTGTGTAATGAGTTCTACAATATACTCAGCGTTCGAAAAATATCAGTATGATATGTACTGCAAGGGTCTTGGCTCCTAAATTTTTTTTTTTGTCATCCCCCATTATTACAATATCCTAGACGATTGGGACAAATAGTCAAAGTTGACAATACAATTGGGACATATTGTCCCAAGAGATTTCCAGGAAACAGAAAGAGTTCAAAACTTTAAACTCAGACTTCTTTTAGCATGTCAACGTTAAATTAAAATAGTTTTCATAGTTGAATTTTAATCATGCAAAAGTCGATGTGAAAGGGTTAAGTCAACAATCAGAATTTTTGACACGGCAAATCAATATTTATTTTACTAAAAATTGTTTATTGCATGGTAATACATTTAAGAAATGAATTTTCAAAATAAAAGCAAAAGGTAAAACATTTGTTTAACTCAGGGCTTGAAATACCCAGGTACACAGGTGCATTGTGCACATGAAAATAAAATTGTGCACCTAATTTTTTCCCACTAGGTGCACGCAGTGCTGACATTAAAAAAAAAGGGGGGGGGGACGTGTTTTATGTTATTTTGACGTTTGAAAAAAATATTAGAATCGACCCCTCTCGCTCTAAAGGAACGTAATTAAAATTCGTAAATACACACTATGTGAAAAATAAATTGCTGGGCTGTAACAGGAGGAAGGTTTACTTGTGCCACTGCCGCCAGAACTTTCCGATGATCGAAACATTTTCCAGATGGCTCGGTTGAAGCGACTGTCGCGACAGCCGTGAACCAGAGAAGGGAGAATTTAGGTGTTTAAATATTTTTACTTATTATCTACTACCTAACCTATATAAACATACCCAACTAATAAAGTAGTTTCCATTAAATTAATACTCTTATATAACAATATTTTTTTAAATATGCACCTAAAATATAATCTGTGGACCTAATTTAAAAACTTAGGTGCACCTGTATTGAAAAATCTATTTCAAGGCATGGTTTAACTTTAAAACACAAGTTGACATCTTTATAGTTTTTCTTGAGTAAAAATTACATCATCATGTTAAAAAATTTGTCAGTAATTATAAGTGACAGACCTAAGTTATAGTCTGGTCATGGACAGTATAAATAGCTAAAGACTTTTTTTAAGTATAACGTTAATGTACAATATTTCCCCCCCTCCTTCCCACATTTGAATGAATGCTTTAGAAATGTTTGTGACAGTTATTTTCGTGGGATCAGGTGTGACCACTGCTTGCTAAAACCCGGTGATTGTTATGAATTTCCATTTGGTTTGCGAACCAAATGGAAGTTCGCAGCCTATTGAATAACAGCCATCATGGCATCACCCGTGATGTTGGTTTGCTTCGCAAACCAAATGTAAAATCAAAGCCTATTGGAATGAATTCCCTGTAAATTCCAATTTGGCTTTCTTTGCAAACCAAATTATGAACTATGGTTTGCAAACGAATATGAACAAATGATTTTTATAAACTATGGTTTGCAGCATGGGCAATACTGTTATGGCCTCGTCAAATTCAGGAAAATTCCAATTGTGAAGAGATATAATCGGCGTGACTAGTCTCTTGCGAAAATATAAATATATAATTGAAAAATTATTTATTAAAAGAAAATTAAATGCAAGGTATCGATCTGGCGTAAAATTTTCCAGATTTCAAATGCTTTGAAACTGTCTATCTCTCTATAACGAACTAAACAATGCCAGTCAAAATGTTTTTTATTCGTTGTGCTGAGCACAGGAAATGAAATCTGATATCTTGAATCATTCAGTGCAACAGCATTCGTATTGTAAAAAATATAAAAATGTCAATTTAAAAATTATTTATTGAAAGAAAATCATATTTTTAGGTATCGATCTAATGTGAAATTTTCCTCAGATTTCAAATCCCGTTAAAATTTTTACTCCATCTTTAACCATCTATGAGATAGAAAAAAGAACTTGGTTATAACTTTGTTTTTTTAGTCTGCTAACAAATCAATCCTTGGACAATCAAATGGAAGCAGACAAAATAAAATTAGAATCTGTCATTTCTTTATAGTTTTGCCAGTCTAAAGAAAACAATTATTTTATGCCATTTAATTAATTTTAAAATGTTCTAGGTAAAATTTCAAGCAATAATTCAGGTGCAATAGAAAATTTGCAAAAAATTTGGACTGTGTGCCAAATCCCATTATTGTAAGTGCCAGATTCGTCAGGACAGTCCACACACAGACCTTTTCTTTTATAACATAAGAGATGCGTCATCGTTTGTAACATATTATAAAATAATGCATGAACACTGTCCAAACTTTTAAATAGATGTCAACTAGTTTTGTACTTTATACTGTTTGGCAGAATCCCTTACTCAACAGATTACTTAGTCCATAGACACCTCAGATTATTTGCAAGATCAATTATCAGATTCAGTCCAGTGCCAAACATTTTTTCAAAAGCTGATCAGTACTGGTTGTAGCCATTAGTGCTGAAATCACCATGAGAGCAGAAAGTTTAAAGCATTTGACGAGATCTGTGATTTTCCTAGGGTGTATTTTCTTAGAAAAGTTGTGTAAAGAAAAGAGCATATATGCAACATGCTATCTACTTGGCTACAACAGCAAGTAACAAGTCTACAATATGCAACAGCATAACCACAGTATAAAATCGATCTTGAATACACGTTGACAGCAGTGAAATACGAGTTATTGTTCTGTAAATATAGTAATATTTAGTCATATTTACATAGAAATTAAGGTACACTAATGTTGGCCAAAATGTTTATGTACTTGGTTTAAAATTAGCTCACCGTATCGTAGATACTCAGTTGTGTTGAAATGTACTTTTTACATCTTAAACAATAGTTATAAATATTACGATAGTTCATTCACCACGTATGCCCATATATTACTGAAAGCAGATACATTTCATGCTGAATAGATTAGGATTATTTTCATACTAGAAAGAACTCAGGCTATATTTCACAAATGGGAGATGCAAGAAAGAAGATCACATCATTCGGAAAATTTACAAATAGATTTAGTTTAAAACTTTTATAAGGAAAAACAAATGATTATCTGACCTCCATGGGTCAAAAATATCAACCATTCCATAAGCAAATTTTTTACTCGGCATGGAAAAATAAATCATTAAGAAAAAAAATATTTTTAATTTTTTGAAAATAGCAAAATATATATGCCAGCTCTTACCTTTGGTCGGTAAAACCATTTCCGAAGAGAATGCATGATGAAAGATTATCCTCAATGGACTACACAAATAAGAAACAACCAAACACATTCAAGTTAAAAACATGAATTTAAAGTTCACACAACCGGGATAACATATTCGGTAAACAAAACTCATTCTTGTACTTCAAGCACAACTCGGAATATAAGCTCAACTCACGTCAACAAAACTACTACTGCAACTGTCTGCTCTGCTCTGCTTTCGAGTTGGTGTTTCCATTGCATACAGTAATACTTTTCGTTGAAAATACTGTCTTGTAGATGCGCAATTGTCAAATGATTCACATTGAAACCAAAAAAACGGAAAACGAAAGTCACGTGACTACCTACAGCGCCATTGAAGTTAACGGTTCTATGTTTGCAAATAAAAATCACATATTTTTAGGCAATTAATTTGGTAGCTTTTTAATTAACGTCGAACAAGAGCAACACAACGGGTGATTGACGATAGTCTGGGATTAACCCCCGATGGGAAGGATCCGAGCAAAACACCATGTAATTTTGAACCACGGTCAGATGACGAGGCAACACATGAGCTGGCAACACTCTGCAAACATACATACCAACCAACGTGAGGACATTTGAAGCCACGACGGAATTAACGTGCAACAGCCCCTTTGTAAACGATGGTGTTTTATTTGATTCGAACTCGCAACCCTCCGGTGACTCTTTCAACCGGGCTTACACTGGTCCTCCCTAATTTAGTAAAAAGCCCGAGGTGCGTTGCCCCAATGTGACGTTAATTCAATTACCAAGTGATTCCTAATTTACTAATAGTTTTAATCAAAATCAAAAATACTCGACTGTCAACTCCCGGACTATTAGATAGCTAAGTATTTCAATTAACGTCGCAATGGAGCAACAACGATGGTCCAGGATCAATCCGAGGACTCGCAATTTTGAACCACGATCAGATGATAAGTTGGTTCTCTATTAAAACTTCCTTACCACGCCAACGTGAGGACATTTGAGGTCACGACAGATTTAATGTAACCCTTTGTACACGACGGTCTCTGGTTGGATTTGAACTTGCAACCCTCCGGTTGTTAATCCGTTACTCTGCCAACCAGGCTGCGGTATTATGGTTAAGGTGTTAGCGTCTAGACCGGAAGGTTCCTGGTTCGAATCCGGGTTCGGGCATGAATGTTTCTAAGCTTATGGTGTAGATGCGGCTGGTACATCTTAAATCTGTCGTGGCCGAAATAGTAGGAGTGTGGGCCAGTAGAGAGTGGTGTGCCAGCTCGTGTTGCCTCGTTATCTGACCGTGGTTCAAAATTACGAGGTGTTGTCCTCGGATCTTTCGCTTAAGGGAATGATCCCGGACCGTCTTAAATAGCCCGTTGTGTTGCTCTAGTACGACGTTAACTAAAATTACCATCCAACCGGGCTGCCGTCACGTTTTTATGGTGTGACCTTGTTTTCTTTTAGAAATATTAAAAAACGGTATACCAGCATCAATGTCATTTTGGTAGTATACTTCAATTTTTTATCGTGTTCTTTTTTAACTCTGCCATGGTGTTATCACGACATAAAATGCATTGACTGTGAAATTTTCTCTTACTGTAAATTTATATAAAACTTCTTTGTTTTTATCACACTCAAAAAAAATTCTTATTGGTTGTTTGCGAGTTTGTCCATCTGCTACATTAAATGATAGGCCTGATAAATCAGTTATATCTCTTTCAACTTTTCAAATTCTTCTCTGAAATTATTGATAAAATTTTCTAATGACTTCAGAACGATAGATCCTTTCAATAGTTTGTATTCCACTGACTGCAGTGATTTACTAGTATAATTTATTATTTATAAAAAA
Source organism: Metellina segmentata (assembly GCA_947359465.1). Taxonomy (NCBI): domain Eukaryota; kingdom Metazoa; phylum Arthropoda; class Arachnida; order Araneae; family Tetragnathidae; genus Metellina; species Metellina segmentata. Next base: position 98,398,665 of record OX375876.1, read on the forward strand.
GTATTCCAAATAACTGTCATAAGTGCGGTTTCATATTTGTCTATTTCTTCAGAAGTTAAGTTGCCTCCACTATGGTAATTTTTCTTCTTTTGAATTACAAATTTCAATTAAAGCCTCTTTTATATGTGTGAAACAAGTTTTATAGCTAATGCAGCATCTGCTCTTGCTTACCATCTTGTATTAGAAACTCTTCACTGCACTTTAAGACGCACATTGTAAAGATGCGGTTATGACTTTCCTTGAACTCTAATGAAAAGACATTTTAAGACCTCTGGGCCCTACGCGTTCACTTAGTCCCCATCTGCATAGGAATGCGAGTTATGTCACAGTTGCAAAACTTGCTTCAAGGGTAAATATAAATAATTCCCTGCCCCCTTTCTAGTAGCTAAAAAAAATAACGGAAGTATGCCTCCTGGGGAACTTGCGTTGCTAATTGCAAAAGGGGTTGTGCAACAATACACCATACCCTTTCAAAGTTATTTAATACAAATCCTACATTACTGCTGCGTCTATGAAATTCTCATAAATTTTAGAAAAAATCGCACGAATTATATTACAGCCGTTAACTTTCTAAACACCAGCTAACGGGATCCAAGTTCTATTTTTTAATCTGGCATTAGAAATTAATTGCTCTTGGCTTTATTCACGTATATAAGCATAGCCTAATGTATAAAATGTTCATTATTTTTTAAAGTAAAAAATGCACTCTTTTCATTTTGAAATTGATCTCAGAAATAAAAAGAATAATAAACTGAATTAATCATGATAAAAAAAAAAATAAAAAAAAAATTCTTCAATTATTCATCCAAAGAGGAAAGAATAAGAAAAAAGATTATTAAAAAAAAAAAATTCACTCATCAAATATAATAGTAAAAAGATTCAAACTTGTCTTGATATAAGCCACATCTGTCCAATCAAAGTAATCTCTACTATTATAAAAGTAAGTGTTTGTGTCTGAGGTGTCCGGACGAGCACATAGTCATGAAATTTAGCGCACAGGTAAAGGTGACTAGTAGTAGTCCTAAAGGTGACTGAAGACCTCGAAGCCCGAATTTTAAAATTCAATCTAGAATCATTTTTAGTTAATTTATTAGCTTTTCCCCTTTGTAATTCTTCTTTTGGGCGCGTGCCAAGTTTCGACTCTGCCGTGGTGTATGAATGACGTTCTGGTCGAATGGTATTCAAAGAACAATTTTCTTATTTCCCCCACGCGGTATTTTCTTTTGATTTCATTGGTTATTCTATTTTTTCCTTTTATTTTCTTAACGGATTATAAATTTCAAGCTCAAGAATTAGTAAAGTGGGATTGGTTAAAAAACATTTTTTTTTTATGTTTTCAGTATCTAGTAAGGACATAACATGAATTTTTACACGGGCAACTCCACTTTTTGAAAATATAACGATATTAATTTTTTGTTTAGAACTGTTTAATTTAATTTTGTCGGAATCAGTGAGGTTGACTTTTTAAATGTATAACTTCGTCATGGACAACGCCGTGCGGGTGCTGCTTGTACAGCATACGAGGTTCGCCAAGTACACAGGAAAGATAATTAAATTCGTACAAATATTAAAGCTACATGATTACGGCTGATAAAGTGCTCGCAAATTTTGAGGGTGTAAACTTAATTTTAACAAAACCAGTAAAATCTTTTTATTTTCAATTTGAAAAAATATCGTTGTCACGGAAAAAACGAACCAGATGGGAAATACAGGTGTATGTACAGTCGCGGGATAAAAAACGAACCACACCTCTTCATTCCAGGAATTTTAACAGTAGAGAAAATTTATACATGTCGTTTGACAGCCAGGGCCCGATTTAGAAAATTTGGTATAGTAGGCACAACACGCAGGAAGGCCTCCCCCCCCCATGTTATTTGTTCATCACAAAAACTAATTTTATAACAATAATTGGTCTTACGTATTTGACTGTTGACCGTTTCACAGATGTCACCAAAAAGTTTGAGAAAATCGTAACATTACTTATAACTCTTGGCCAAGCAAAATAAAGCAGATGAAAATTAAAAACATAATAGTTAGATAATTACTGTAATTACAAAAATGTGATAGTGGGGGAAACAGTCGACGGACATTTACGTAAATACCCAATAATTGAAGTAACTACTTAAAAACTTTAAAACATTTTTTAGATACTTTTGAAATTTAGGGGCCCTCTAAATTATAGGGGCCCTAGGCCCGTGCCTCACGGGCCTAATGATAAATCAGGGCCTGTTGACAGCACGTAACGTCTTTTATAAATTATAATTCACAAAAATTACATACGTTTTCATATTAAATTGAACACCAACTTCATAATTTCCTATCAGAACAACCCTATTTCGAATTTATATTAAGATTTAACTTCATATACCAAATTTCATGTCATCAGGTTTTACCGTTTCGAAGTTGAGTACAGAAAGATTGGAGCTCCTTATGTTAAATCAGTTTCTTACACTTTTATGCATATTTTCCAAATTAGTATTTGTATTGCAGATATTTTTACCACGTTACTGTTAAACGCCCAATTGGCGAAGATATTCGCGATTGAAATTTGAACTATTCCATGACTGGAAAAACGTGTTCTCCAGTGTTATACAGTTTTTCTGTCTTAAGCTGCGACAAATTTAAATTTCAAACGAAGAAACTAAAAAGAGATATAAATAAAAGTCAAACATATTAAAAAACTGGACATTTCAAAGGCATGAAGATTTCACGAACTAATATAAAATCCTATCCCATCTGCAGGTACTGTCCCCAATCGCAACTAACTCCAGATCATGTTTTCGACTGCCAGGCCATTATTGGTTCCCTCTTTCAACTTGGAGCACCCCCAATCGAAATCCTCCATAGCCATCGAGCTCCAGAACTTGCAGATCTTGTCACCAAGGCTTTTGGAGGACTCTAAAACTTTTGCACTAGTACTGTATACATAGACTCCACAACAACAACAACACATTCCCGAAGAAGAAAAAAAAACTTTGGATCCGAAATCACTATTTTCGCGCAACAAGTGAAATACACGAACGAAGATTTACTATTTAATAATTTTATCCTAATAAGCATTGAACAGATGCGAAAACAAATGCGCGTTATTCAGTGTGACACATTGGAAAAGTAAAAGATATATGAGAAAAAGCAAGACATTTATTGCTAAACAAAAACATGCATGCACATTCCTTGTCTGCGGTGAGACAGTAAGCGAATCTGTCGATGATACGTTGCCGCAGATCCAACAAACATATCGAAGGAGCTTCATACACCCGATCTTTGATGTAACCCCAGAAGCCGAGTGGGGTAAGATCTAGTGATCGTGGAGGCCATTCAACATAGCCATAGTATTCTATTATCATTTGGCCAAATCTGTTACGAAACTGTCACACTGCACGCGATCTGTGCAGCGAGGCGCCATCATGTTAAAACCAAAATAAAGACAAAAACGTCAGAGGAATTTTCAGTTTTTTAAAATTTTGAATAAGAGGGTTTATTTTAGGATAGAAATATTAAATTTTCGTTCGTTGCAGTATCGTCGGGAGGTTTTTATCGTGTATTTCAGTTGTGCAAAAATAGTGATTTTGGATCGCCAGTTTTCTTTTTTCATTTTCCGGAGTGCGTTTTTCTTTTAACTTTTTTAGTTTCTTTGAACTTAAATCCGTTGTTGGTTGAGTCAGAAAAACCGTATAACACATTTTTCAATTTCAGGACGCCCCGTTTTCAAGTCATGGAATAGTTCAGATTTCAATAGCGCAAATATCGCCGCCAATTTTAGATAACCCAATGAAACTTTTTTCTGTACTTTTATTATGACATAACACATTTTTTATATTGAACTTTTTGTCTGATCTCCTTTACTTTTCCGCCGCTAGGGAGCGCTTTAAGCTATCTCAATAAAATCAGCATGGTCACTTTACTATAGGTACACGTTACTTCCTTGACCATACAAGACGCTGTTTCAAATTTAAAGGGACCGAACATAGCCATAAAAAAATTCAGCTTATTCCGCGAGTAGTTTTTATTATATAAGATATTCCTCATTATTGCAATTTTGGGGGGCAACCAAAAGAATAAAACACACTTGACAAACCTCGAAAGGTAATTTTCGGATCGTTTGCACTTGCATCTTTATAAAAGGAAGTGTTTGCCTGAGGTGTCCAGACGATTCTATAGCATTTATAGCCATAAAAGTGGGCACACATATAGTCCTAAAGGTGACTGAATTCCCTTGATCCCCGAATTTTGAAATATAATCTAGAACACTAATTTATCGTCTTTTTCTCCCATTGCCTCTTTTGCACGCGCGCCAAGATTCCACCCTGAAAATGGCAATTTTCCTTTTTCTCCGCGTGGTTCTTCCACTCTGCCGCTGTGCAATTTATTTTCCTTCGATTTCATTAGTTCTTTTATTTTTAATTTTCTTTCTATTTGAAGAATTAAAATTCTGTTTGATTTAAGTCACGGTCTAGTGTAGTCGCATCAGATTATAGTGTTTTTTAAATCAAGACTTATTGATAGCACATAGCAGTATTTAAATTTTATCATTTACACAATTTTTTGTTTATTAGTGTTTAATTTGGTTTTTGTCAGAATCAGTTAGGTTAACTTTTTAAAAGCATAACTTTGTCATGGGCAACGCCGTGTGGGTACTAGTAGTAAATATAATAATGTAAATCTCAAATCGTTTGCCCTCGATTAATAATTTTAATTCTCGGATTGCTGAAAAATATGTTTGAAATAGTGTTCAAATTTGAAATTTGCTTAGCTATTACAATAATTTTGGTTTACAAATAGCGACTTTATATTTTGAAATGATCCCTGAAATTTGCAAACTTTACGATTGAATACCTCCGAATGTAGATAGTAGTCATGAAATTGCATAGACAATTTAACGATGCAGAATCTGATTTGGAATTCTTGAGGAGCAAGAACACAAAAATTTTACTGCAATTCATCATTTTATTTTTTTTACAAACTGTACAGCTTTCATATCCTACACTCTTGCCATAAAAGCTACAATAAGCATTACAAAAGGATAGCGATAAAAGTTTTTAGTTACTTATTAAAAAGACAGCAAATAAATGCTTTTGCTGGTGATTCTCTTGGAATTTTTAAACATGGAAAAATTACTTAAGTACTGAACATTTTTATATAGATAGTGAAAAGATGGAATTATATATAATGATCTGAAATCATAATTAAGTATATCCAAGAGCAACAAATATAGCTATAGATCAAGTTATATGGTTAGAAATGTATAAGACTTAAACCAAACACATGCAATCATCCACCCAACATTTCCAGTTTGTGTATATAGCATTACATAGTAATCTCCAGCAAAAATAAAACTTCTTTCAACACTTAATTTTTTCTTGACAAAAAATTCATATAGGTAAAATGCACTTTATTTTCCAAGACAAGACATTTCACAACAAACCAGTGGTGTCATTATTGAAATTTTAAAACTAACAGTGTGCTTCTTAAATCATTCCAACAAAATAAACAAAGATAATTAAATAAAAATTTAGCATATTTAAAACTATAATTTTCTGATAAAACAATATTTTTTGCACACCAAATTGTTAAACAACTCAACTTGTAGTTTTCAGCCTGTTCACCTGTTGCTAGGTATCGGAAACCATAAGAATTAGTCATTTCACAAAAGTAGGCAGGTATACAACTAATAAGTTTTCTTTTGTAATCACAGCAATAAAAATTTCAACTCAAATATGAAAGAAACAAACTGTTTCTTGAAGCCAAAAAAAAAAAAAAAACCCATTTAACCGTGAGTAATTTCTTCTGCACCAGCCTTTTACTTTACTAAAGGCATGAGTGGATTGTACACTAATGTATCATAAACTAAGCCTAATACAATGTAAAATAATGAACCTTGAGACAAAAGTTGGAAAGTAATTCCTTAATTTTATTAACATAAGAAAACTAAAGCAAGATTCCAGATCAAATCTTTAAAATCGAAAAAGTTAAAAATTAATAAAAACTGACAGTAGTTAAACAGCGATTTTTTCACTATATCATACCATCCAAAAGAATGCAGTTCTTAATATTTTCTGCATCTACCAGAATGCAATTTAGTATTTGCTTGATTTTGAATACACCACTTTATGCCAACAGTTAGAGCAGTACTCATGAAGCACATGGTAGAAATGCTCTTGAAAAGAACGATACAGATATATACTAGTACAAAGTTTTGAAAAATCAATGTTTTCTTATAACATTGGGATAGTTAAAGAGAAAAACTAAAAAGTTAAAAATACAACTGGTGATTTCACAAGTATAAAGGTGAATGAATTTTGGATCGAAACAGACAGCTATGAATGATTGCCACAACATGATATTCATGCCGAAAGCAAAGTGCTTAATATGCTGAAACCACTGTGACACACTCGACCACAGCCACTGGAAACATTTTCGCATGCAAGCAAGCAAATTATGTAATCGAGACACCCGGCTAATTGGCTGTGGTTTCAGCATTAAAAGTAAGCACAAACATCAAAGCAAATCGAAAAATTAAGTGTCTGAAAAAGGCTTCATTTTAAATGTGAGTAAGTGATCTTCGTGGAATTGAAGTATTATCAAATAGACTGCCCATAATCAATGAATGAATTTTCAGACACATATTTTCCTCAATGCACAGAAACAGAGAACAGACAATAGGGAAAATCTCAATACGGTTTGGCAAGTTCGAAAGAAAAACTAAAACTAACAGCCAGGTCTCTCACTTACACAATTTAATTGCTTGCCAATATATTGCACGCAAAATGTTTTAATGACTGTGGTCGAATGTGTGATCAAGTCTTCACGGTTAACCATGAAGAGCAATATATTTTCTATGTCTAATTTAAATGAAAAGGGGACAGAATTTATTTACACTTGCCAAACTTTTATAATTCTTTTATACCAAACACATGAAATGCAATTTTACATATTAATGATATGTACAATATGAGTGGGGCAATATATGATTCATAACTTCAAGTTCAAAATTTGAACCATGTACAATTTTTCCAACAATTTCTTCGTTCCTATTATCCTGATAAATCATTGGTTTCATATAAAGTCTGATCGTAGAGTTCAGCTTTCACAATTCTTCCACCAAAGAAACGTCCATTCAAAGCATCTCTTGCTTTGCAAGCCTCTAAAAAAATAATATTCACCATTGAAAATAATTCATTGAATAGAAGGAATACACAGTGAATTATGTTTTACATGAAGTAAACACGCTTGAAAGGTTTAATATAAACATATATCAAGTGATGACAGGCATTCGGAATTTTCATTTTTTATCATGGGAATAGAGCACTCATGCAGTCAAAGTCACCGAGTTGGTGACATGTATTCTTTTTTATAAAAAAGGTAGCATATATTGTATAAAATCTAGTTACATAAAGGGGTGAATCAATCCAGGAGAGGCTGCATGTCTCTCAATGCACAAATTGAATGATATATTTTGCCCCAAACAGGTACATTTTATATAATTAAAAAAAACCTATCTTTGAAATTAAGGTAAGTAAAAAATTATAACATTAATTTTTTTTGGTGTACATCACTTACTTAGAAGTCATTTAAGAAATCTTATAGAGTACTGTTCAAAGCAGTAATATAGAAAATATGGAAGTTTATCTTTTACGTTGCGGTGCTTAGATTGTTTAAAATCGTCTCCAGGAAAGGCTGTTTTGCCTGCATGTCCAACCTCCCTCACCTAATTTGAGCGATATAGCCTCGAGTAGCAATTAGGAATGACGCTTTCCTTTCACAGTATTGTGTGGCATATATCACAAGGGTGATTTACGCCTTACCCCCCAGAGCGCTCACACCTCACGGTCGAACAGGGTAGGGTACCGAACAAAAGGAGGGATCCTCTAGAAGGTAAGTCGCTGACAGCTCGTAAATGGCGATTGATGCCATTTACGAGCACTTAAAAGGGGGACAACATTCACCATACACAGATCTATACCATGCCACTGGTGTAAAAGGAATTGTAGTGGTAACAATTGTCTACCTGCTGCAGCGAAAAGGTTAATAAGTTTTGACACTATATTTGGTCAATTTAGACATTTTTTAAAGTAACCATTATCAAAGAAAAGGTCAATATTCTTCCACTACTGTAAGCTTCTCCGATGCAGGTTTCTCTGAAACAGTGATTCATAAAACTACAGTACTTTAACATCCCTTCAATTTTGATAAAATCACTCAAAATACATCTGAAGTTGAAATACCTAAAAAAAAAAAGGTTTTGTAGGTTTCAAAAGTGATTTTAGTTTTTTTAATGTAAGGAGGCCTATTTGAAAAACTACAGTAGTTAAGTGTGTACTTTTGTAGGTCATAAACCCTAAATTAGATAATTTTATGTACTATACAATTTTATTCAGTATGTACAGAACTAAATAGGTAAAAACCTAAGAATTTAGGTCTAATCTCATTATATACCTTTGTTATCTTCACTTAAGAAATCCTAACACATAAATTAGATTTTCTCCAAAAGTAAAAACGAGCGTTTAATTTTTTAAAAATTTAACCTTACTGAACCCGTCTCTTATTTATCTATGCTTTCTTATTGATTTTTTTCCTATTCACTGAATTTTAACCACTTTTTTTAAGCATTCTTTCATTATAAACATATATGGTAAAGATTAGAAACATTATTATTCTACCAAAAACTTTTTGGCTACAAAGAAAATCCCTTTGAAATAATAAGGCTAACCCCCTTGTAAGATAAAAATTTGGGGATTTTTGCACGTGAATAAAACATTCAATACTTGAGAAAAAAAAAAGATTAAACAAATTAAAATAATAAAAAAACTAACCTGGAGAGGCAGTGAACTCTACAAATATTTTTACAATTATTTCAGCATCTTCATCCTCTGACTGCCTTTCTTGATAAATAATAACACGGTTGACATTTCCATATCTACCACATTCATCGGTGACCTCAGATTCCAAGTCATCATCCAAGTCTTCAACACCGACCATATTCCTCAAAACAACAACAGATGACTAAAAATTAAAAGTACGAATTTCAGAAATCAATCCACTAGTTCATGCTCCGAAAGTGAAAATAGGTTCTCTAAACCACAAATTTAACAAAGCATAAAAAAATTTTATTAAAAAATTTAATGAACATAAATCACAAAAGAACAGATGTTACCTGTATCAAATAGGAAGTTTTTAATAACAAATAACCAAGGTAAGTTATTAATGAAAACATTATGATGGAAAACATTAAATGCCATAAAAATACTAATTGCATGCATTCACTTAGCAGTTTGCTCTTTCATTTTGTTTTCATAAATGTATAATCATATCACTATTATTGGTATTTAATATATTCAAAAACGTGTACTTACCTCTGTCCTTCGCATGAGTTTTTGCATTAAAATATGCCTTGCATTAGTTCCTTTGATCATCATATTCTCCTGTTGTTGTAAAGTTTGTGGTTCTTGTTCTTCAACCAGTTTCTTTTCCAGTTCTTCTAGCTTTTGCTTTTGAGTTTCATTAGCCACAGCTTCAGCATTTATCACAAGAGGAATGGTAGTGACAGTGACAGGAGGAATGGTCACTGGTGTTTTTATAACTTCAGCAACTGTTGGTGGCGGTATTGACACTTTTAAGATGGGAGAACTAACTTCTGTTTTTATTGGAGTGATAGCAACACCAATAGGAGGAGTAACAATAGGAAGCGTTACTATACCCGGTGGTGGTATTATAATTGGTGGACGTACTGGCGTTACACCTAGGAAAAGTATAAATTTTCATGAGAACATGACAAAGCATTTAAAATAATGTTTGTATGCCTTAATTCATAATAAGCTCTAATATAAAATGTTTCCTAGATAGCAAAATGATCTGATTGTAATAACAATTGGAGTAAAAGGATGACAATCTGTGATGGGTAATCAAAGAAAAGTAAATTCATGGGAAAATAAAATTCATTTGTACTGAATGCCATATTTTTAAGATCATCAATTGCTTTACCCAGAACAAGTCACTGGATATATCACCTTTGTCGTGATGCAGATTTTTAAAAATTTAGGATGAAAAAAAAAAGATTTCAATTTTTTTAATAAAGTAAACTTTGATTTATTAGTACCACCTGTAACATAGCACAAAATGTTTATATTGTTTCACAGGGGTTATAACAGGTTTTAAGGCATAAAAAAGTGACTAATAGAACAAAAATAAAAGCAAAAAATAACAATAATGCCAAATATATTCAAGTATAAAGACAGAAAAAAAAAATACCCTCCCCAGCCACCCCTAACCTTTTTTTCTTCTTTCTTTGGAAGGATATTTATTTTCTTCAGAAAAACAGTATTGAATAAAATGTTGGCAAAATTAATGTTTGTTTCTTCTTAAATATTCAGTGTATTCATTTAACTCATTGCAAATCAACAGATTAATTTAGTTCTGACAAGCTGAATAACCCAGAGCCGCATGGGTTTCTAATAGGGATGTCAATAACCGTCCGGTTAAACCAATAAATAGGTTTTTTCGTTTCGGTTAAACGTTTTTTTTTTTGTGTGTTTTCTCGGCACGGTTATAACCGCAATTGTTATTTTAAAACAAATAACTAAAAAAAAAATATTAAAAAAAAAAAAACGGCCCTGAAAATTCAAGAAAATTATATTTGTGGCCTGTGTTTATGGGATGCAAATGGTTCTTTTTTCATAACTGATTTTTTAAGATCCACATAGTTTATATCCCTTTTCAACCACTCCCGTGACATAGCTTGTTCTCAATCTGACTTTGCATTGTTTAGTCTATGCGGGTTAAGGTATAAACAAAGGGGCGAGCGATGATCTAAAGTACATTTATACCAAACAACGTTTAAAAACGATTTTATATGTCTTCCACAATTGCTTGTCAAGCAGTTTCCCAAGTCAGCAAAGTTAACGAACAGCATGAATCAATTAAAAAAATTCAAACCATTTAGCAATATCAGCGAGTTTTGATTCAACATACCAAAGCCTTCTTTGGGCAACACATGACAAAAATTTGACAATATTCATTTTTCCAAAATCGCAGGGTGCAGATGCTTACTTTCCCGATGAGCTCAAACTATATTTGTAGCAGCCTCTGTTGTTGATAGCAGTCCACTTGAATTTTGGGGTAAAAGAAAGACATGTTCGCCTGCATTAGCATTGCTAGATTTTAAGTATCTGACAGTTGTTGGAAGTTCAGTGCTATCTGAAAGATTAGTATTTGCTCTGAATTCTGTGGTTTTGGATGACAGAAGTCGATTAACTAACCAGCATATAACCGAATGAGTATTTATGAGCAGAGTAAATAAAAAGTATTGGGATGAATAGATAACACAAACCCTGTAGAGCGTTTCCTTGTCCATTTATTGCAGGAAAACAAACTTTAGATTTTAAAAATGGGGCTTCCAGGGGCACTTTTACGACTACCTGTGTGCTAATTTTCATGTCTACAGATTGGTGTGGATAGGTCAAACAATGAGATTTGTATAGAGAATATACACACATCCTTTATACATATAGTGGGTCATCCAGAAAGTTCTGTGCGTTTTTTAAGATAAATACCAACAATGCATATGAGTCAAGAGAATTGTTATGTGTCCAAAAAGGTTGGGAAATCACTAAGCTTAATGAATAATATTTTTCATTTAAAACTAAAAGTTACCTGTTATTATGCCCGGTGCATTAGCAGCCAAAACTGGTTGTGGCAGAATGGAAGGAGTGACGAGACCTGGAGTTCCTATAGAAGGAATTGCAAGGCCAGGAGGGGGAATCACAGGACTCAGAGCTGCAGTTTCAGTTGGAGTTGCAGATACAACAGGAGTAACTGCAGCAGGAGTGCCCAAACCAAGAGCCTTACAAAAAAAAAACATTATTTTCCAATACTACACACCTTGAAAGGTTACACTAAAATCATAATTCAAACTAAAAAAACAGTGAAAATTTGTATAAGAAATAGACAACAAATGAAAAAGTGCATGATGGAAGAAAATTATTACAGAAAGCTACAAAAATAGAATACTTTTCAATAGCATTTAACACAACTGTGTTTTACTACAATAGCATGCAAGACAACTGTGGTTTTACTTACAATAGCATTTAAGTTTTTTTTTTACTTACAATAGCATTGCTAGCAACAGCATCCATTGCTTGAATTTTCGCTGTTGCAGCTGCAGCTGCGACAGCAGCTGCTGTCGGCATCGTACTTGCTGTGGTTGGGGCTTGCAAGGCATTTGGGGGAGTGATTGCCTAAGAAACAACATTTAAAATGTTAAAAAAAATATATGTACAAAAAAATAAATTAATTTAATAAGTTTAAAAAACCTGTAAATTACCCTTCCAACTCGTAAATACTGGCCACCTAAATCAAATAAATTCATAGATGATATTGCATCTTGCGCTGATTGATAGTTTTCATATTCTATAAAACCGTATCCTCTGAAACACAAAATTAATTTATTACACATCTAAATATAATTAAAAAGATGGACATCAAGAAATAAATCAAAACTTACTTATGTTTCCCAGGAATGCCACCACTTTGTAGTTTGCACATTTTTATTTTTCCAAAGGCTTCAAACACACTATAAAAATGATAAGTCTCTTTAGTGATCATTCAATTATTTTTACTAACATTCAACTTAGTTTATTAGTAAATTATGAATATTAACAAAATATCATTTAAGTACTCTTAACCCTGACAATCATACTTGTCTCAAGACCATGTTGTCAAAAACCCAAAACTTCTTGAGTACAGTATTATCGGCAACAAATTAATTCCACTTCCTTTATAACTTTTTTTTACACCTCATCAGGGGACTCGCACCTTGTCTGAAAACCCCATTTGTTTTGATCGGGTGTTGTACATAACAAGGTCTTCAACTTGAGCAGCATTTTTAAAAACTTGCAAGGAAAGCACGAATCAAAAGAAATCGTGGTTAGAAAAACTATTTTATTCATATACGCAAGAGCACTTATAATTTTTCTCTGTAAATAGAATTTCAAAACAGTGTGAAATTTTTGTGAATGGTTTTATTTTCAAATTGTTTATCCAAAACATCTAGACACAGTGCACTTTCACTAAAATCAAGGCCAAATTAGATTACTAAATAAGAGACTTGGGTGGTTTATGGGCATTTTTCAATATTTTCCTAAAAACACTAAGATAGGCACACTTTTGAGTGCAAAAGCAATACTTTGTTGAATTGTATTATAATTTTTTTTTTTGGGGGGGGGGGTATAAAGTCGATAGGCGAGGAAAACCTGCTAGAAAAATAAGTCCCACATTCTTACTAGCACCATACGGTTGCTAAACAAACTGTGAAATTAGCAATTCTAGATCGTAATTAAATTTCAGAGCTATCCTTTAAACAATATATCTTTCCAATCTATTATTATAAATGCGTAGGCACTAAAAATATCATAGAATTAAATTTCACATAAAATGAAAAGTGAAACATGCTGCAGTATTCTGTGTACGCTACACAAAAAGTAGTGCAGGAGTTTCTACCATCGGTAACGAATTCAGCACTCATGTGACGAGGGGTCTGGAAAGGACTTTAAATGTTTAAGGGCAGAGATTACAGACATTCTTACAATTATGCTCTATTTGAGTTCAAGAATAAGAACATGAAAAGATGAAATTCTTCCTACTTTTTTGTTAGAAATACATGAACTCCCTTTCTAAAAGATCAAAAAGAAACTGAAACTGGTTTTCCCAATGAATGGAAATTTAAGTCAGCTATCAACAACACCCCACACTTTTATGATATACATAATGAAGTATCGGGTTAGGGCATAACCTACGCTATCACCTTCTGGGCATTCTCACCACTTCTCGGAATATTTCCGACTACCGGTCAAAGGAAGTGGTTTTGTACATATGGAGCTGGCATGGACACAAACTCAACTGTCCATTAAATAATTTGTCTTAGATTCCCCTTAACCTGGAAAGTACGCAAACAGCAACGCTAGGTCTTTTGTATATTTTTGCTTATGTAGAAAATCTCACACAAGGTTATCTGATCTGCAGGCAAACTGAACAGATGTATGTAGTTCGAAATTGACCCCAATACATGATAATAATTAAACGAGGCTTTAAGTGACAAGGATATGTTTAAGAAGCCTTTGTAAAGTGGGGATAACTGATTACCTTCCTCACTGGTAGAGGGAAGAAAAGCATATTACTTTTTCACACACATGGGCTATTGAGTGTCTGGATGCAAAGCAGTCCTGGGGATTCAGAAGGTTTAAAGGATAAAATGGGTACAATGACATGTATTTCCAGTTCTGAAAAATTAACTTTATTTTCATAAACATGAAAACAAATAGTTTATTTTTTAGGCTTTTCCACAAATTGGCTTGAATTTATCCCTACAGGTTTTAATTATGTGCTCAGATGGCAAAATGTTATAAGTCATTTTTTAATTTTTTCGTGACCAATTTTAAGATTAAAGATTTAACATGTGGTTCTGTGGTTTTTGACTTGTTACATATTTTTGCACCTTTGTTTTCTCATCTTAAACTGAAAGAAAAAGACACTACATTTTGCCACCTTCTGAACATTAACAAACCTGACTCTAGAATGGGACTTACTCAATTTTTTGGGAAGTGGCTTATAACATTTTGCCATTGAGCACAGAATTATTCTCTAGTCGCTTTTGAGACAGAAGGGATGAGTTAAGCAATAATTACTACTCAAAGTAAATCCTAAATTTTTTTGGGGTCCTATTGTAAAGTTGCATTCTTCATCCTAAATATGACTATACTTAGGATGAAGAATGGAAGTTTTAGTCATTTGATCAAACTCTATATGCTTCTAGCAATATCCTTTCAAACATAAATATTTAGTCTAGAAACAGTTAATGAAACCTGGAGTTTCCATACCTCGTTGGAAAACTTACAAGAATAAAATAATATACACCCTGTTCGAGGTTGTTTCACTTTTATTATAAAAAGAAATGCAAAGTTTGAATTAAATATGATTTTTTAATAATCACCTGAATTAGTATACCTTGATGTTTTTTTACTAATCAATAACAACAGTAGATGTCCAGAAATTTCATTTATTGACATAAGAGAAATTATGTATTTTACTTTAAATAAAAGCCTACAGGTTTACATTTTCGATAGAATGGTTGAATTTGAAGACATTTCTAGGCTGAAGTAACTTAAAACAAAATATGGTTTTGATTAGTAAAGATTACCTTTGGATATCTTGCTCTGTGAGGTCTTGATGAACAGATGCAACATAAATACGGTTATAAGTTTTAGCTTCTTCCATTATTTGCTCAATTATTGGTGCTGCTTGAGGCATATTACTAGGACGTCCAACCTAAAGTAATGAAAAGAAATTTATAAATGCGCTGGGACACTATAACTTGATCGATAAAACAAAAATCCAAGTAATTACAGGGTGGCAACAAAATCTTCGAAAAAAAGTTCCCTGATTTCCATGATAGTGTGACAAAAATTTCCCTGATTTTACAAATCCCTTAAGAAATGTCGGGATCCGTATTTGGTATCGATATACAGTACCCACGACAGTATTTTTAAATATTTAGGGTCAGATGGGGTAAAAGAATCATTCTCCACAAATATTTTGTATTTTTTCTCATCAGATATTTTAATTGTTATTGTAAGGTCTGGAACCCTTAATGGAACTCTAACAATAGCAATTGAAAAAAATGCGAAAAAAATATTTTGTTTAAAAAATATTATGAACTTTTTACACATGTCCCTACATTATCCAAATATACATCAAAATCAAATGCAAATATACATTTAAAAAAAAATTGGTACAGCTTCAGTCTATGTTCAAAGCGGTTGCAACGATCTTCGTGTTTTTTTTTTTTTGGCGCATTTCTAGTAGCAAGTTAGGGCAGGTTAAGGCAACCTATCTGAATTACGATTATTATGGTTTCCATGGTAACCTCGGCAAGCGAAAAGTTAAACCCTTAGGCCCGGTGCACACATCCGGTTTTTCAACGTACGGCGCCGCTGCCGTAAAGCAAGTGCGGTCTGAGATACATTAGATCCAATGGAGTAGTGCACACTTGCCTCCGGCGTCACTGCGGCAATGTACGTCCAACTTTGCGTGCAATTTCTACCGCAGTTCTCCACGGCGCAGCAGATCGCCGCACACGCTTCTCCGGACTGAAGTGATTAATAAATGATTGATCCTGTAACAACTATTTTGTTTCAAAATATACTTTTTTGACTCTAAGTTAACGAAATAAACACGTTTTCATCGATAGAAAAATAATTGCAAATGGCGCGAAATGTCTGAATCTGAGTCATTTCACGGCTATGTGCGCATAGTTGGGCTTCGGTGCCGCATGTTGAAAAATCGGATGTGTGCACCGGGCCTTAGACTACGGCTAGTACAGCAGTTGTACCATGATCGCGAAAAGGAAGAATTTAGACAACGGCCAGCACATCAGTTGTACCTTAAAAGTTATAAGAATCGCGCCAAGAAATAATTTAGACTACGGCCGTTACAGCTGTAGTGAATTGAAAGTTATAAGAATCGCGCCAAGGAAGAATCGCGCTAATTATATCGATAGTCGTAGTCAAAAGGTTAAATTTTCATTTTGAATCTCCAATATTATAAACTGAAGTGTTTGTCAGTCTGTCTGTTTGTTTCCTGCACGCAAAGAAAGTCCTGACGAATCTATGGCACTTACATCACAGGTAGTCCGAATGTTTTGCAATTCTTGGGTCGCGGCGAATTTTAAAATTCAACAAAAAAATTTTTTAATGAATTAATGAAATGTAATTACTATTGAATGCAATAGCATAGAAGATCACAGATTCTAATTTTTTTTTTTCGTTTCCGTTATCTTTTTGCGCGGAGGAATGATTTTCCAGCGGACGATAAAAAACAAATAAACTTTGATCTGGAGTTATTTAGTTCTTTTTTCTATCTGCTAGACCGTTAAAGATAGAGTAAAAATTTCAAATTTCAACGGATTTGAAATCTGCGGAAAATATCACAATAGATCAGTACCTAAAAATATGGTTTTTTTTTTTTAATAAAATTTTTAAATTGAATATCTTTAAAATTTTTGCAGCAGATTCTGACGTTTAGAGAGATTTTCAGCGAAAGAGGAAGATAAAAACACCATGGACTACACCGTTATGGCTGTTATCGAATTTGCGAAGCAATACATAGTTCACTATATTCATAGTTTGGTTTGCTTCGCAAAACCAAATGGAATTTCACAGGGAATTCATTCCAATAGGCTACGAATTTCCATTCGGTTTGCGAAGCAACCCAACACCACGGGAAACGCCATGATGGCTGTTATCCAATAGACTACGAATTATCATTTGGTTTGTTTCTCAAACCGTATTCGTAGCAATCACCAGGGGTTAGCGAGCAGCACCTAGTTAGTAAGCACCAGACCCCACGAAAAGAACTGTCACGGGCAACGCCTTGCTGGCCACGCAGTGGCTAGTATTCTTTTAAGTTCTTTCAAAATTCGTTGAACTGTCGGTTGATTTTATTGATTCATTTGAAATAATTCCTTCCTTGGCGAATTTAGAAGTTCGCAAAAAAAGCGCCAAAGCCGTAACATCGCTATAAACGTAGTTTTACCAAAAAATTCTACAAAAATATAATTGTGAGCAAAAAATATTAATTTAATGCACCAAAAAACATTATTAGTTACACAAATTTAAAATTGTATACCACAAGTTGTATCGCTGTCCTCATGGCGACGAGACGCTCCGTTAACGAAAACCACGGCGATGGTTTTCGATGGTTTCGAAAATTACGACGCCGGTGTTCTTTATACGACTTACAATTTCGGCAAAAACGATTTATTCTATTCTCAAAAGTACCTGTAATCGCGCATCTCTAAAAAGTCCACAAACGACAATAGTTTTTCATAAAAAAATTTTAAAATTCCCTGATTTTTTGTGAAATTTGGAAATTTTCCCTGAGAATTCCCTGATATTTCCAGAATTGAAAAGTTCCCTGAGAATTCCCTGATTTCCCGGTTCTGTTACCACCCTGAATTAATAGTCCAAAATTAACACCTTTATGGCTTTTAGAATTTAAAACCTACACTACTAATATCACCTCAATAAAACCACCATTTTAAAGCACTTTTTGGGTAGCCACATGTCTGAAGTATTCAAAGTTAAAGTGGTATAAAGCAATCCTAAAATGGAGGAAATTGTATTTGTATTTGATTTCATTAATGTTTTGTAAGCAGAGCCAAAGCATAAACTACTGCTTATTGAAAGTTACAATAAAATAAATTATTTGAGCTATAAGACAGTAATATTTTTATAAGTTTAGTGTAGCGCATTGAAATAAAAGTTCTTAAAACCAAACAATGATAATTTTTTTAAAATTTGTAGTTAAACTTTCCAAGTACTGCAATAAACAAAAACCTAGAGAATATACTACTCACCTTAATATTCCTTCCACCTATCATAACTCCATTCATCTGATCGAGTGCCAATTGCGCAGCTTCAGGAAGTTCATATTCCACAAATGCAAATCCTTTGTGTTTCTGCGTAACTGGATCCCAACTCATATTAATGGACTTAATAGGTCCAAAAGGAATGAAAGCTTGTCGTATTGTATCTTCTTTCAACTCAAAGCTGATACTACCAACATATACACTACAAAACAATTTCATTAATTATTTTTTAGTTACTTTGATCTTTTATGTACAATAAATGAACATGTACAATCTCTAATATTATAAAAGAAAGTGTTTATCTGTTTGTTTCTTGCATGCAAAGTCCTGACGAATCTATGGCACTTACAATAATGGGATTTGGCACATAGGTAGTCCAAATGTTTTGCAATTTTAGGGCTGCGGCAAATTTTAAAATTCAATCTAGAACATTTTTAAATGGATTTAATTATTATTGTTTTCTTTGGAATGGCAACACCATAAAGAGATGATAGATTCTAAATTTATTTTTTCAGTTTTGCGAGAAGGAATGATTTTTTAACAGACGATAAAAAATAAAGTTTTAACTTTATATATTGTTTTTTTTAACACGAAGGGCAGGAAATGCAGAAAACATTTCCTGTCCTCTAATATTTCAGCAAAGGAGAGAAGAAAAAAAAAATTCATCAGATTTGATATCTGCGGTAAATGTTACACCAGATTACTACCTTACATCGCATTCGTTGCCCGTGGTGCAAGTTTGTGAAGGGCACAGTCTAGCCACGCAGTGACTAGTAACTGATACAGGTAATTTACTTAACAAGAACTAAAATCTTACAAAGTTAGCATAATGAACTTAGGACAGTTAAAGTGCACGAAAAAATGTTTCTTGTAAGTAAATGGTAAATTTCTTAGAAACACTACATATACAACCTAAAATCTCACTCAAAAGATGCAAAGTGGCACATCACATTATTAATTATTCCATATGCACAAAGTGCATGTTTAATCATTAGCTGCTAACAAATAGCTATGAAAGCATTTATTTTAGCAATTTCGAACAATCTGCAAAATATAGGTGAAGCTGTTGTCAACTTTTAAGCACAGGTAACAAATTCTGGTGCATATATTTTATCAAGTGTTTAAAAAAAAAAAATTGAGACTGAGAAGGTGTGCCAAGCAGGGAAGGAGCAAAACCTCTCAGAAACTAAAGTAGAGTAACAGGGAGAAGTAACTTATTTTCTAGTATTCCACCCATCCTTTCTCATGGGATCTTCTAAAAAGCAAGACTTGTAATAATTAAAAAACTGGAAAGACGAAACCAAGATAAATGTCAAGGAATGTTACCCTGAGAAATTGATTTCTATAAAGCAAATAACCAATAAAATGATAAATTATCAATTTTTACCACATAACTCTTATTTTATATAACCTTTTTAGAGCAGTTGTAAGTAAAAGCATTAGCTGCAGATCTAGAAATTACGATGTAAGCAAGAGCTGATAACATGAGCTATGGGATAAATTATGAGCCATACACACACACATTCCCTGACTAATAAAATAACAGTGACATGGTTGGTATTGTTTTTTCCACATAGAGAACAAAATCTGCCTAGGAAATGTTGGGGAAAATAAAACACAATAAGCGAAAATTTTATTTTCACGTCAAAATATCATCCATTACAATTCAAGCACTGGCCTTTGTTTTCATTATATTTTCCCTATTTCAATACATTACCCATTCAGCAATTGCAGACCAAAAACTAAGATGGGTAAAATATAGTAAACATGCTTAAGAAAAATAAAAGTGACACATTTTCATTTCATTGATTTTCCCGTACAGACAGAACGGTAGGACCTTTTTGATGCGACAAAAGAAAAATAAGGTGATAAAGTGATTGATTTTATGAGCAGAGTTGAGCTGACCCTTACATTGGTATTGAAAATGGCAGCCATTTGGGATCAAAAATTATGTTTCTATAATTCTTAAGAAAATACACTTACATTGCGATTTCATAAATAATGTACACTTACCGACACATCAGAACCAATGCTTGATGTCGCTGAAGAGTCTTTTGTTGCTACAAAAAATAAGACCAATGGTATATATAAAAATAAGACTATAGTTCCTCAAAACTATAGAAAACATTGATTTTCAACATACTAAAATAATTTTACCTCCAAAATCTATTTTTGATTTAAGTATTATGAAAGAAACATCAATTTTTAACGTATCTGATGTAATGGTTAATATTTGTGCGTTTTTCTGTCCCTGAAAGCTTTACTAAGAAAAGTGGGCGTTGCATCAAGTAGAAAGAGTTCACACACTTAAAATTTCTATTCATGTTTTATTTCTGACTGATGGTGGGCATGTGTAAACAATCCAGGCATGAGAATGCAAAATTTCAAAAAAGAGGAAAACCAAAATGTGAAATTAAATACACGCGAGTCTGGTCTGTGGGCACAGGATTTCGCAACAGTAAAAATTAAAATCTCTTGCACGCTCGAGGAACAATTTGTACATTATGGAGTTGGTGAGCAGTGGGCGAACCCCCTAGTAGACCTGGGCAATGTTCAAACTTTTACATTGCGATACTTCAGCATTCTAACATCACAATATCGTGATGTTAACCATGCATTTTATACATAGTAAAAGCAAAACCTTGTTCCTATATCACCATATATATAATTATTATTAGGTTCTTTTTTCTCTTGGTTACTAAAAATCGTGGCAGGAAACAAATAACAAGTAAAGATCTACGTTGTACATTTAAGGGGCGCATGATTTAAAACAAGATTTTGCATATATATCTGTTAGGGTGCATCAAACGCCCTATCTCTTTAAAAATTTCATGGTAATGGTCTGTCTCTATGTTATTTTTGTTAGAAATGCAAAAAAAAAAAATATACGTAAAAGTTTTGAAAAATTGAATAACATCTATGTGGTCCACCGGTCCCAGGAATGTACAATAAAAATGGAAATTCTGATAAATAAAGCATCATGAGTAAAACAAATTTTTTTTCAACATATATTCAAATGAAATAACGCAACTAAGATTGTTTTGTGATATAATAAAATAATATATTGTCATATGCTATTAATTTTCTAATTTCAATTTAAGTTTATACAAGTACACTCAATTTAAAATTCAGTCAATTTTGTCGTTTTCGCAGATTTCTCCGTTTCTTGTCGATCTTGTTCGACAACCTGTAGAACAGTTTGGTAATGATCTTCACATTTTGCTGATTGTATGAAATCGGTACTTAGCTTGACCCCTCTTTCTGCAGTCATTGACAACATTCAATGCTTGTAACTTTGTGAATGAGGTGGTATAAGATGCAGAACTTGATCAATCTGAAACATCTTCTATTTAAAAATGTGAGTCTAGTTCAAGCAGATAAAATAAAAACCAATAATCTGCTCCAAAATCCATACCATATCTACCTTGCAATTTAAAAGCAGTATCGGTGGAATTTGGTTTTGTAGCTACCATAGCATTAGCGATGGCTTTTTGTTCTTGTGATGGAACTTTGTTGCTCCAAAGAGCAAGTAGCACCATCTCTTCTGTAAGATACCAGTAGTGGTTTTCAAAGGCACTGATTGCACTTTTAGATATAATGAGATGGACAGCCTTGTATACTAAGAGAATGAAGCATTTGTTGGTCGTTCCAAGGGGCATTTATGGCAGAATCGCAGGTTATCCACTAGGTGCAGTAGATGGAGAGTTACAAAGTTAGCAAAGTCACGCAGTTTGGCAACCTGTTGTTTTACAGTTATTGTGCCAGCAGGTAGTTGCTGTATTTGCTTCTCAAGAAGACAAATTTTAATTGCGAATAACAATTTGGCCATCCAACATGCTTTGTGCACGGCTCCTGTACTATTGGGAAAGTCTAGTTACAATAGGCAAAGCTTTATGAACTTTACATAGTCATCTCTGTTTTTTCCTGAATCGATTGCAGATGTTGCTGTCTGGATTGCATTGTCTCCAATACCATCAACTATGCTTCTCGCTTGTACATTCACTGACTTTGAGTCAAAAAAGGTTCCAATTACTATTAAACTATTCAAGATGATCAAAATTGTCATGAAATCGTTTAAACAAGGTTATATCTAGTGACTTGGAAGCCTCAATATTTAAGTCATCAAACTCGTGGGATAAAATGACTCCTCCAACATGATGGCGGCAAACTGACCAAAGAAGCGCACATGCCAATTTCTTTAGCACACTGATGCAGGCAGCAGTAACATGACCTGTGTTGGAAGAAGTTGTGTCAAATGTCATGTTCACAATTGTATGTGTGTATTGCCAAGAGGTGAGCTGCTCGTATATTAAATCAGCAATGATTGGGCCACATTTAAGATCAGTTCCTTGGGAATATACTGGTGTATCAAGAATATTTTGCTAGTGAACGCTTCCAACGACAATGGTGAGACATTCTTCAGTTTTGTACTTATTGGACAATGATGTTGAAAGTTTTGAATCCAAATGCAGTTGTATATATAGGAAAGCACCACTGTTCCTTGCAGGTAGTTGAAATCTTCATTGCAACTTGCCTTCTTGATCTATTTGCTGTTGCGTAAGATGCTGCAATTGTAGATGTCTCTCCTCCTAGTTATGTAATTAATGCTTTTGTATATGCTGCTTGTTGTGCTGGACTCATGTTTAAATGTGTTGCTAGTGAAACAAGATTATCTTTCATCATAATGTCGATCCTGTTCTTTTATTTTGATGATGACTTTGAGTACTTGTTGATCGTCCTTCAAAAGGGAAATTTTCCACATCATTTGTATTACTTTGTTCATCACAATCATCATCGATAGAGCTGAGAATATCACGTAATATTAAGTTAAAACTCATTTCTCTGTTCACTTTTTCCCTTCTTATTTATTTTAGCTGTAGACACTGTTCTTTTCGTTTGAGTTTTTCCGCAAGACATTTGTCATGTGATCCAAATGTTGCCAAACGGTCACTTTACACTGACTGAAGGAAGGCAAAGTCTTTGTTCTGTATTTGCTTTTTTACATTCACAGGCCATTAAGAAAATGTTAATGCTAGTTTATATTCCATCTGTTTTAACTTGTCTACAGTATTTGGTGCAGATCTTCGATTAAGGGGTATCCCTCTAATTTTGTGCTGTCATCAAGAAGTTTTATAAGTTTTTCACAAGCTTTTTGTTCACTGATTATTGGGATATTTGCTTTTTCATGAAACAGCTTTGCTTGGGAAAGGACTAGTTTTGCAGACTCCCATTTAGTCATTTTCTTGGACATGTTCTTCAGTATGATACATCATACACCTCAAAACTTGCAAATTAGTTGGAAGTTTGGAGCCATTTATTTTTGAATCATTACAAGTTATCTTGCTTCCAAGACCAAAAATATTTGAAGTCAGTCTGGTTTCCATAGGGAAATCAGAACAAAAAGTTCAGTTCAAGTTAAGCCAGTGTACACTGTCCAAATCAGAATCTAACTAGCAATAA
The DNA here is from genome assembly GCA_947359465.1 of Metellina segmentata. Lineage (NCBI taxonomy): Eukaryota > Metazoa > Arthropoda > Arachnida > Araneae > Tetragnathidae > Metellina > Metellina segmentata. The sequence goes on from OX375876.1 coordinate 98,422,543, forward strand.
ACAAAAGTTGAAAATCAGTTCATAATGAAAACCACAAGTTGAAATAAACAGGAAATGTATTGCAAACAAAGTTAAAGCGGCAGTCACTAGTTTAATCAGTGTTCCCACATGGTTTTGGCAACAACTTTATCTTGGTTGTAATTGATGATGATGATACAGAAAATCTAAAATTTCAAAGTTGTTGTGGACCTCTAAAACTATTTGAAAAACAAAAAGATTTGGTATGGTAACTTTTTACGGGTAATGGAACATTTTGAGATTGGGGACAAGCTGATTTGTTTCTAGAAGGGCGTTTGATGCACTCTAATATCTGTGTGCGTGTGGATGTGTGTGCCCCACACACCATATATGCTCAAGTAGAGATTCAAAATTAGCTTTTAAGAAAAACTTCAGAATAAATAGAAATAAAGGGGCATTTGATTCCTCTAAGTAATGATGACGTCATATATGATCTAGAGTGCCACAGAAGTTCGCAACAAAAAAGGATGCAAACGGATTGAATGTAACATCAAGAAACAAGAATGGGTTTTTGGAATTCAACTTAAAATGTGCAAAATCCTGTTTGTTTAAATTATACTGAATTTCAATTTCGCTAAAAAAAATAAGTTGGAATCGAAAGTCATCTTTAGGTCTTTGAGAAATTCCTCATTAATTAGGCGATGAGCGATAACATCGCAACATCGGAAAACCGTGAGATCGGAAAAAATCGCGATGTCACGATGACCGAGAGATCTGCGCTAGCTATGGGATGCCTGTGTGAGATCGGAAAAAATCGCGATGTCACGATGCATCGCCATCGTGAAACCTCACACCGGTTTTTCACAATGTATCAATACATCGCCCATGCCTACACACTAGTACATAAAAACGTCACTAGGACATCCGGTTCTTCAAAGCTTGAAATATACTCTCATTGGCTAGAAACACTATTGACGTCATATTCTTAAAAACTGCCAAAATCACGTTAGAAAAACGCGGAAAATTACTAAAAACCGGAAAAACATGAGAAAAAACCTAAAAAAGCGGAACTCCGCGGAAACGCGGAAGATTCTCATGCCTGAAACAATCTTAAAATTATTTTTTTCTTTCAATACCTTTTTTATGAAAAAGGTCCAAATAGATCATTATATTGGGTTGTTTTCTCATTTTAACCATATGGTTGAGTATACTCCATTATGTAGAAAGCTTTTCATTAAGTTTATTTAAAGTTATCAAAAGTAATAATTAGAAGTAGCTTCAATAACAATAGAGCTAAGCTGAAGTTATTTTTTTTGAAACTTGATATCTTTCATTTTAAATCCATTCATGAGCGTTTCGCAAGTCGGGCAAATTTTTTTTACTATAGTTTAAACTCGGTTTACGAGCGGCGTTTCGCAAGAATGAGCAAAAATTCATTTGTCAAATTAATTTGGCAAACGGACTGATGTTTTGCAATACGAGTTTCTGACGTCAACCTACTGGTTAAACCTGATACTCTATGATTTAGTTTTGATTCACTGGTTATCTTTCGGATTTCTTGCAACAGTTACAACTGGTTATTATTTTTAAAAATAAATTTAATAAACAAACGAAAAAGAAATGGTCAATTAGTATCGTTCCTTTTTAATCGTGGGATACAAATGGTCATTCAAGACTCTGTCAGTGTCATTAAACCACTTTGATATTTCATTGAAGGCTTGAGACTTTTAGCAGTTGTGACTCCATTAGTTTCTTTATTTTCGATGACACCAAAATATGGTTTTGCCAGAACTAAAATAAGTTATTTTTTTATGTGTAAAAAATAATTTACCTGGTAGTAGAGCCATTTTAAGTTGAGATAAAATTAAAGAAATACACACTGAAAAAGCAACGTTATCTGGATTTGCGCAATCCAGATAAGCAAATCATCCTAGGTTACGAGGTCTGTTTTGACCAATGAGAATCAATCAGTAACTGACGATTGAGTAACCTGCAGTTCAGTAACCAAAGTTGGAAAAAATATAGTGAAATCAAGTTTGATCAGACGATTAACTTTACCAAGAACAGATTATGAATAACTACAAGTATCTGTGCCAAGATTGAGTCTAGCTCAGAGCCTCTAAGAGCACAAGTATAAGTCTTAATATATTGTTTACAATAACAAGCTTCCAATACCATTATTAACTATGGAATAAAAACAGCTGTCACAGGGCCAGATAAATTATTTTTAAGATTATAAAGTTTTAATTTGAATCGGGAATATATTAAATAGTTCATGCCACAAAACTTAAAAATCAAAGCACAGAACAAAGGTAATGACTTACCTGCTGCTGATGAGCAATAGTCTGTTTCATAAGAACATTTTTTATGCTCTGTTCCATGGCATATTTTTTAGCCTTTGTCACCATCTCTTGTTGTTCAGATGTAAGTTTTGTTAAGCCTAAGCCTAATATACCTGTGGGTGTTCTCAAGGCACCTGGTCCCGCAAGCACCGGCCCCGTTTGCTCCAGTTGATTTTCAACGGATAAAATATCCATGATTGGTAACGACACCACTGGCGATCCATCTGTGGATTTAAATAGATATTACAAATTCAAGTAATACTTGAAAAATAAAGAAATAACAGGTATCATAGCCATAAGATGAATTATTTATACTGCATTTCAAAACAGATTCAAATCTTTATTTTTTGTTGAAGCTCCAGAACCAATAAAATTTTAAGATAAAATATATTTAAAGAAAGGACGATATTGTAACTACTAATTTTGCTTTAATAGAGCAGAACCTGAAATTTTCTATGCCACAATATTTATGTAGATGTCATACAAATCCATTTTTGAATTAACTTGTTTAAAAGGACTCTTCGAAAAGGAACGAAAAGACCATGGACTTTAATAAAAAATATCACTTGAAGTGATATGCATTGTGTTGTATACTAGTATACAGCAGCCTGTAAAAGGATAAACTAAAAGAAACATTCTAAATATGACCTTTACCGCTTTATGCTAATCTCAGTGCTGCAAGTGATTCACAAGAGCAAATGAAATGGTGAGACCAGAGCATGGGTCTTCCCTCAGTTTCAAACTACATGCCATAAAAATACAAGAAAGAGAAAAGAACAAGAAAAATTAAAGTTGCACAAACTTTTGCATTTCAAATTTGGTTTCGTTAACCTAAAATTTAAAAATTGGGCAAGAAGAGTAAGTATAACATTTGATAAAAATAAAATCTTAATCATACTGAAAGATCAGTATACAAATCTAGACTTTTCTATTTATAGTCATTCAAAAGTGAAACCTATAAAATAGGATATTTACAACAAACCAAAAGTTATGACCTACTCTTCTCACAACAGAAATACAATACATTATTTTCAAATACAATTTTAACTGTAAACCTGAATGCAGAAACTTTAATTTGTATCAAATTTAACATTACTAATAAATGTGTAAAAATAAAAAAATTCAGATTTTAGCAAATACTTTCAACTTGAAATCTCACAAGCTCTCAAAAATAGATCAAAATAGAATATGCAATTTACACAAAAAGCACTTAGTAATAAAATGCATTCAGCCTTACAGTTCAAACAATTTAAGATTCTAAATGTTTATGACGCATACACATATTTTACCATTGAGATAACTTCTAATTTCTGAAATTATGGAAAGGATAAAATATGTTAAATAACATAATTTTCCACTCAGGTAACACTGAATCAAAATAAAATTGTGTAAGCCTCCATATAACATAGGAATAAAAATGCATTCATGCTGAACACTATTTTACTGCAGTTAAAACTTAAGATAAAAAGACGCAAGCTTTCAAAGTAGGCCTATTGTAATGGAACTACTTGTATGGTTCAAAAGAAAAAGTGAGCAGGAAGATATTTTTCACTGTTCACATTAGGCAATGACCCAAGATAAGTTTATAAAACAGTAATTTTATTTAAATCGCAATAAAATTTGGGAAAAAAAAAATTTGCATAATGAAATAAGGGAAAATGCATTGATTGATATAAAGAATGTTATAAATTCTTCTCAAGTTATACCAGGGTACATTTTCATACATTTATATGTATTAATCTTTAATTACAATTTTACAGCAATTCATTATTTGAAAGACTAAAAATTTAAAAAGATTATAAATAAAATTATATTGGGAGTTCATATTTTTAATTCAGCTACAAATCCAGTTCCTTATAGATAACTTACAATATTTCATATTGAATAAAATAGCACAAGACAACAAAAAACACTAAAGAAATTCTAAATTGGTACTGAATTTGTTTCCATTTAAAAGATGTCGCTTGAAACAATATTTGGAATGAATTCTCAATCTTCCCTTGTGTTATGCATTAACAGTGTTCCAACAATAGGATAATAGTTGCAACATAGCTGCCATTTCATCGAAAATTAATCCAGCCAATAAATGTTCCATGTTATGAGAAAATAGATTATAGAAGATATAGTTTTTATTATGAGCTTAAGCACTTACTAATAAAATAATAAAATCATTACTTGCATCCTACTTAAATTTTACACAATAGCACTAAAACTTAAAGGTTTAAAAATTCAAATAAAAATATTTTTAGAACTTGAAATAAAAGAATATTGAATTTGAATACTTAAGAGTTAAATAAAACCCTTTTCAAGTAATTTTCTTTGCATGACAAGAGTAAGATCTCGTACATGAAAGGAGATAACCGTTAATATTTATATGGGGATTTATACTCAATAAAACCTGAACAGCAATTTTATAAAGAAAACATCCATATATATATATATAGAATCATGTCAAAACAATCACCAAAATAAAATGTGCAAGAGTCAGATCTGAATTTTATGGCATCTCAGGAAAACTCGCTTAGAGGCTGAAATAGATTCTAAAAGAAAATAATTAAAGTTTTTAAACCACTCAAAATTTGTTGGAAAGACACATTCCAAGTACAGGTGACATATATAGGGTGTTTATAGGCAAAATTTAAATCGAAACATAAATTACAATTATGCTAGATGATACAAGAATATTGCAATTTTTAAAACAGTAAAGTTTCCAAGATAAAGGGAACTTCAGATAAAAGCAATCCACATCCAGCTATAATGGTCTCGTCTTTTAACAAACTTTTGCAAATATTTTCAGCTTCTGGAAAATATACAGAAAAAACAAAGAGACTCTGATTATTATTTCTGAAATACTTGGAATGTCCCGTAACGAGTTTAACACAATAAAAAGTAAATATCTGCTCAGTTAAGTAGCATTTATAGTATATGCAATGACATTACTTCAATTGTTTGAGTTTCCCCATAAGATTTTACGATTCATAAAAAGTTAATGAAATAAAATATTGATTTTTTGAATAATTTTTGTTAGAGTGGCAAAAGAATTGGTAAGATTTCATAAAAACATTTTCTCAAAGCAAATTAAAAATAGAATTACTAGAGAAACACTTAAAAACTTTAAATTGCTTTTCAAGATACACACTTGAGCACCAAGAAAAATACATGCACAATCAATCAACATTAAGTTAAAGTAAAAAGATTGGATGAGAAGCTAAACAGTAGATCATCCAGTAGTTTTCTAACAGGCAATGAAAAGGAACACCTGAAAAACCCACAAAGAAAATTCGAAAATGAATACCTGATCAATAGATATTTATTTTAACCATTAATAGAAAGCAATTCCCCTTCAAGAAATGTACAAACCTAAATTATACATTCACAGCTACTTCACAACTTCCATCATGAAGGCATTGTGAAATAAGAAATAACAGGCGAAATCGGCAGTAATTTTTGTTGATACCATTTAACAGAAGGTCAAAATGTCTCAACTAAGTATAAAAATCACCAAATGTGTAGAGACTCATTCCTCACTCACTTCAGATTGAGCAATCTCTTTAAAAAAGTAAAACACAAAAACAGTCTGATTTTAGAAAGTATTGAGAACTGCAAATAAATACAAATATTTTGAACTTATGTGCAATCATTTTAAAATCTTACCTTCAGACTTCAATTTCTTTATAATAGGATCTTCAACACCCAATAGCTTTAATCCATTCTATAAAAAAAGAAGAAGAAAAATTACATTACGTACTAACACCTGCCCTTGTAAAGACAGTGCTTGCCAAATTGTAGGGCATGTAAATTTTTTCTTATTAGGAGTAAAAGAGGCAGTGGGTAGTTCATTCTTTTAGCGGCCTTGGTGAGAAAGGGTAATGGTAATTTTTAGTTAACATCGTACTAGAGCAACACAACGGGCTATTGACGACGGTCCGGGATCAGTCCCTTAAGGGAAAGATCCGAGGACAACACCTAGTAATTTTGAACCACGGTCAGATGACGAAGCAACACCCCTGAGCTGGCAATCCACTCTCCAAACTTCCACACCAACCCAACGTGAGGACTTATGGCCACAACAGATTTAAGGTGCACCAGCCGCCTCTACACCATACGTTTACAAACATCCATGCCCGAACCCGAAATCTTCCGATCTAGAGGCTAACACCTTAACCACTATACCGGTTGGTCGACTGGTGAGAAAGGGAAAATTGGCGTTTCTGCCTTGGCAAGAAACAAAGGGTTACCGAACTGCATGTGGCTTACGTTTCTTAAGCTAGTGAAATATTTCTCTAAAAATACAAGCTTTTTTTGTTCTGCCTTCAACAGAAAAAGATGCTATAGCTTTTTTTAAAAAGAGAAATGCATTTTATATCCTTTGAAAGAATTAGTGAAAATAGCCAAATAAATACAAATTTAATAATAAATTACAAATGGAAAATAAACACAAATTTATGTTAAATTGCTTCTGTATGTATTAAATAACGCGTAGTGGAGCTATTGAATAAATTGCTTGTCTGTATCACTAACTGTTTGTTTCTTGCCTTGGAAGAAACATGCCAATCCTCGTATCTCAAAAGGGCTGCTACAAAAGGGAAGACCGGTAGCTGCCACTAAAAATATTTCTGAATTACTTTAAGGGACACATTTTTCTATAAAAATAAATCAACATTGAGCACTATTGTGATGACATCCAATGCCAAATGTAGAATAGGGTGAACTAGTTAGTAATTGGCCAATTAGCAAACAATTAAAGGGGTGAGTGGAAGGGGTTAAGCAAAATTTTTGTAGTTTCAAGTATCTGGCCACAAAGTCTTTAGTACATATGAGTTAGGGATTGGTGGTGCTGTAAGTATAAACATAGGGACTTTTGCTCTTGTTGTCAGCACAAGTCATACCTCACCCGGAGGTAACTTCAAAACTGGAATAATCCCCAAATGTAAACAAATGTCACATAACCCATTCAATAGTCAGGGTTTTGGGAGAAATGGTAGGGCGTAAAAAGCGCAATTTTGCAAGGTGTTGTTTGCCAGGTGCCAGGGTAAAACATGTAGTTGAGGCAGTTAAGGCAGGTGTGGTTAAAGGGGAGGAAAAGGCAGTAGTGTGGGTGGGAACAAATGACGTAGAGAGGACAACAAATGTCGAGTTTAAGAGGGAAGCAGAAACACTTTTAAGAGGCATTAAGTCTCATGGGGCAGAAGTAACAGTATTAGGATTACTACCTAGGTATGGGTTAGGCAATGGGTGGTTAAATCAAAGGGCTAATAAGATGAACGGGTTGTTAAGGGATTTGTGTGAGAGGGAGGAGGTTAGATTTTTAGATGTTTGGAAGGAGTGTAGGAGGGATTGGATAAGCAGGGACAATTTGCATTTAAGCTTGATAGGTAATAGGGAGGTTGGCAAGCGGGTTTTGAATATTCTGGAGTCAAAAAACTAGTATACAAGCAGGGATGGGAAGGACATAGAGGGTTGACAGTACACAGTAATTGCTTAGGAAAACTAACAGGGTCTAAATTGCAGGAGACAAACAATACAAAGGGAAAGTGCAATGTAAGGGAGAAAAACAATACCAAAACAAATAATACAAGGGGAAAGTGCAATCTAAGGGTGAAAAATAAGCTAAAAGTATTTTATTGTAATGCTCGCAGTGTGAGAAATAAAATGGATGAGCTCAAGGGAATTGCACAAGCAGAGGATATAGATATCATTGGGATTACTGAAAGTTGGGCAAGCAGTGAAGATGCACAAATTTTAGAATTAAGTGGATTCACAATGTTTAGGGAGGACAGAGAGAATAGGAAAGGGGGTGGGGTTTTGATTTATGTGAGAGAATTCTTAAACTGTACAGAAATAAAGTTAAATAGTAAAACTGAGGGTATAGAATCAGTCTGGGTGAAACTGAATACAGACAAAGGCAAAGGACTAATTCTGGGTAATATATATAGACCTCCTGTTTGTAGTGAAGAGCAGGAAAAGGGCATGTGCAATCTGATAAACGAAGCATGTCAAAAAGGAGAATTAATTTTAATGGGGGACTATAACTATCCAAATATTGACTGGACAAACAATCTAGCTACAAATGGGAAAGGGGCAGAATTTTTGGAAGTGATACAGGATTGTTTTTTGTACCAGATGGTGTATGAGGATACTAGGAACAATGCAATATTGGATTTGATTTTAAGCAATGATGAGGATAGGGTGCAGGATTTGGTTATAGGTGAGCCACTGGGAGAAAGTGATCATAGAAGTATCAGATTAAGTATAAATTTTCAGTCAGCATACACAATCAATAGTAGAATAATTCCAAATTTCAGAAAGGTAAATTTTCATAAGATAAGGGAAGAGTTAAAGGAAACATTCAAAGGGGGATTATTAGCACTGCATCATTCTGAACAATGGGAGGAATTCAAGAATAAGTTAGACATGGTGTTAAAAAAACATGTAACGTTCAGGAAAAAAGGAAAATCTAGAAAATTGCTCCCTATGTGGTTTTCAGGGGAAACACACAAAGCTTTAAAATTAAAACAAAGAACATACAGGGTATATAAAAGCACTGGTAACGACAGGGACATGGAGGCATATCAGAAAGCCAGAAAGGAGTTTAAAACTATTAGTCGGAAGCAAAAGGTGTCCTTGGAGGAAAAATTAGCAAGGGAAATAAATATAAACCCAAAAGAATTTTTTGCATATGCAAGTGGTAAAAATAAATTTAGCACTACACTGGGACCGTTAGAGGGGAAGGGAGGTGAATTAATTCAAGACGAGGAGGGAATGGCAAACGTGTTAAATGACTTTTTTCTGGGGGTTTTCAATGGTAACTATAGTTTAAAAAAGGACCCCAAGGATGGAGCCTTTGCAGGGGGTATAATTAAAGAATGCAAATTCAACAGGGAAGAAATAGTACATCCGTTGAAAAGAATTAAGCCATCTAAAGCACCAGGGCCAGACGATATTTATCCGAGAGTACTAGTGGAATGCGCGGAAGAACTGGGGGAAGTAATTCACACGATATTTAATTCAACATATAGCACAGGTTGGGTGCCAATGGATTGGAAGTTGGCCAACATAACTCCAATTTTCAAAAAGGGAATACAAAGTGATCCGGGCAACTATAGACCAGTAAGTCTAACATCAGTAATTTGCAAAATATTTGAATCTCTGTTAAAAAAGCATATAATGTTATACTTGGAGGAGGGGGGACTGTTATCAGAGAATCAGTATGGGTTTAGGAAGGGCAGATCCTGCTCTACAAACCTTTTGAAGTTCTACGAAAAAATTACTGAGGAGCTGGATAATAAGAGCAGTGTGGATATCATGTACATAGATTTTCAAAAGGCTTTTGATAAAGTACCTCATGAGGCATTACTGTTTAAATTGGAAAGGCTGGGGATTCAGGGAAAGACATTAATATGGATAAAGAATTGGTTATTGGGTAGAAAGCAGAGAGTGCAGGTAAAAGGAAATTATTCACAGTGGACAGAAGTTATAAGTGGGGTGCCTCAGGGATCAGTTTTGGGACCAATTTTATTTATAATTTTCATAGATGATATAGGTCAGGGGATCAAGAATAGAATCAGTATATTTGCAGATGACTTAAAAATATGGGGGACAGTGGATACCAAGTTACAGATAGAAAATTTACAAGGAGATTTTGATAAGATATCCGAATGGGCTGTAAAATGGGGTATGTCATTTAATGTAGGGAAATGTCAAGTTCTGCATATGGGTTACAGGAACAGTGGAGCCGAGTACTGACTGCAGGGAGTAAAGGTAAAGGAGGGAGAAACAGTCAAGGATCTTGGGGTGATAATTCACAGGGATTTTAAAATGGGTCACCAGTGTTCAGCTGCGGGTAAAAAGGCTAATAGGTTATTGGGGTATATTAAAAAGACTGTAACTTCAAGGGATAAGAATATAATCTTGCCATTATACAAGGGTTTAGTAAGACCACATCTAGAATATGCTGTACAATTCTGGGCTCCATATATGAGAAAGGACATAGAATCAATTGAAAGGGTTCAGCACAGAGCTACAAAAATAATAAAGGGGCTAGCAAATTTCGACTATAATGAACGTTTAAGTAAGCTAAACATGTATACACTGGAAAGAAGAAGGAGGGGTGATTTGATTCAGCTTTTCAAGTTTGTAAAACAAGGGGACACAGAGGGCTTAAATTTCAATAGGGATAACAGAACAAGGGGCCATGGGTATAAATTGAATAAGACACATTTTAATCGGGATTTAAGGAAAAACTACTACTTTAATAGGGTAATAGACAGTTGGAACGCGTTGCCAGAAAATATAGTTAATTCAAAGGGAGTGTACGAATTTAAGACACAATTGGATAGTCAGTGGGAATTGGAGAATTCATAAACAAAGGACCAGCCTTGTTGGGCTTGAGCCTGTAGCTGGTCGTCAATATTTGTATTTGTATAATTATCTTTTAACTAATTTGAAATAGCACTTAACAGATTTTTTTTATACTTAGCATCTTATAAGGTAGTTAAAATTAGCTAAAGTTCAATTTTTAATCACTGAACTATTGCTAATTTAGAGATAGATTAATGTAATTAGCTATAGTTCAATTTTTAATAACTGATCAATTAATATAATTTTATCCAAGTTTAGAATAGTGATTGGGTGGTATTATACCTTGAAACAGTTTATAATGTGCTGCCTCCTTTTGATTAAGTAGCAAAATTACGTATTGTAGTCTACCATTTGTCACCAGAGAACCTTCTCACAAAGATTGGCACTCCACAGGTGTTTCTTGTGTTTGCTAAACAACTAATTGAAATACATCATCTAGTAAGTAAATATTTTGGATTTTTCAATTTTGATTCTTGTATTTTCACTGACTGTAATAACATTTTTTTAGGGTTGGTAAAGTGAGCTAAAAATCTGTTCTACTCTATGATGATAGGATTTCAATATAAACATAACCTGACACTACTTTTTTGACTGTTTTATTTGCAAAGGCAACCAGTTGTACCTTGGGACATCCCAAGGTACAACAATTTATTTTGTCCTTTAATACAAGTCTGGGTTTATGAATACATTAATGCCCTGAAGTTATGCGAGATTCAAGCAAGCTGCAATATTTCTTTTATTCCATGCTTTGTATCTATAATGCATTTTTCGTTGAAGTCTATGTTTTCAAAATATTTTAAGCCCCTTTCATCTGCTCGGGTCGTGCAGATGGTCTTCGACAGCCACCTCATTGGTTTTGAGTGCAGGTGATTTTCAACTGATTCCCTGAAAAATCTGATGATACAGGGAGATCAGCTGTAGAGCTCGAGCTGAGGTGTTTGTTTTGTAATGCTCGTTTATGGGGCCACTGCCATTAAATTATTGCCCGTTTTACAGCGCCAGACGCAGAGATACAAATTCTATTGTAATATAGTATAAATGTCTTTTTGAAAAACAAATGTAAGTTATTTATAAATTAGGCTGTTTTGTTGACAGGCACACCACTCGGCCCATTACATTAGTGTATCACAGCAAGAGAACACACTTAAAAGTGGGCGTCAGTGTTGCCAAGTGATAAAATGTTGAAAATGTGATTTGTTATGAATACGGAATTTAGTATGTGTGGAATTTATTTATTTTGTAGTTACTTCAAACAGTCTAAAAGTAACATGTATTCCAAGGTATAACATGTAGTCCAAGGCACAACAACAGCATCCCAAAGTACAGCAACATGTGTCCTAAGGTAAAGCATGTATCCTAAGGTAAAACACCACGTTGAACCTTGGGACATTTGCAGAGATTAACAAAACAATTTATTAAACAGTTAGTGTTCAAGGTAAATATATAAACAATGGCAAATTGTTCCAAAAATAATGAATGTAAATAATTGATGGAAAAAAACCAAACTGCAGCTACTTTACATGGTTCCCACACCTTTATCCAAAAAAAATTCAAGAACTTTTCAAAACCAAAAAAATATTTTTCAAGGACCTAAAATTTTTTATAACGACCTAAAACAAGGCATACACAAAGTTGTCAACTAAAAAGAAATATATAAAAAAAAAGAAATAATTTTTTTATACAACTGATAGTCCAAAAAAGAAAGGTTATTGTCAATTTTGGGAACAATTGAGATTTTCTTTTCTCACAGAACCTGATTTTTTTTTTTGCAGAGTGGGCTTCTTGTTTCAATGCTAACTTTCAGGCTACTTGCACACATATCGATTTCCGTCGTGCGATAAAATATCGTACGATAAATTCTTTTGGTGGCACGAAGAAGAGTATGAGAAGCGGCTGTCTTAATGGAGACCAGAGGTGTCAACTTAGATGGATAGCCATACTGTGGAGATCTAGACCTAGCATTATAAGTATCATAGTGTCAAAGCGTGAAACACCGGTTTCATTCAGAAAGAGGCTCAAATGGCACACATGCTGTGGAGGAAACTAGTCTGGACAATTTCCAATGCAAGACGAAATTACACAATTATGTACTTGTTAAAAAAATCAAGTACTTTCAAGGACTTTTCCCCAAGTTCCATAATTTTCAAGGGCCCCTAGTTAGTAAAAAAAAATTCAAGGACTTTTAAGGACCGTGGGAACCTAGCTTTATAGCCTCAGGAAAAATACTTCTTTAAAACTGTCCCAAGGAACGACACCTTACCCTAGAACAGAAATTGATAATCTATTCTTTAAAATAAAATTCAAATCGTAATGAAAATATTTTAGCAATCACCAGTATATTTCTATCAAATTTAGAATTTTTTATATTCCAACTAAAAAATCTATAAATTATTAAAGCATGACAATGGTTAGTGCTAATATTATAGTACATAAGTAAATTCTTTAAAATAAATAACTTTCTTAAATAAATGTTACAAAATTAAATTCTTTATAATGTCAAGTTTAGTTTTTAATCACAACTAACCAAAGCACAAACTCATTGCTTTGTCATGGAAAACGAATTCACGTTCTAAATACTTCAAAATTGTGGGTAAGACCATGTATTGATATTTCTATAGACTAAAGGTGGTTAAAGACTGACTAGATATACTTGCTGTGGAAATAATTCAAACCCTTTGAATTGACGTATGGTTCAGACCAAATTCAATCTCGTCAATCCCAGTTGTAAATGTGACAATTGTTCCAATACATGAATTTATAACAGCTGAGGTGACATTTAAAACACATATCACTTGTTTCCATTAAACAAGAAAATTTGTATCTACTTCACTTAGTTTATCACAGAAACTTATTACTAAATTACAGATGTTTCCAAGCAGAAGATCAAACAACTAGTTACATTTGGAAGTGCCGGTAGTGATCAATGTCACAAATCGAACACTTGATTAGCAAAATAAAAGTAAAACATTAAGGTGCCAAATTGTTCGGTTTTCAAAAAATCTTTCTGAAATTATTTTGTCTCATTCCCAGATCATTACATTAAATCTTTATTTTAGACAGTTTTACTAACCCCATGCAAGTTAAGGCTTAGAAAATTACAAGATAGAAAAACGCCATTTTAACATCAACAGCTGTAAGCAATGAAATAAAATACCTCTAATATGATCTGTCCGTTACCAATAGCGGCCATTATTGTTTTGTATCAGATATATGTTTCTAACACGCAATACAATCGAAAATTTGTAGGCTTTATTAAAAATGTAACACACGCATTTCATAGCCTGATTCAGCTGAGAAGCAGACAGGCGAGCAAATCCTCAAATTGATTTCTAACTCCTAAAATAAAATAAAGATATGGGTAATGTTGAGTTGTCTTCATATCGACTTATGTATAATATGAAAATTTTCTCTTAACCGAATAAACAATAATTATTTGTGTAAATTTCACAAACGACAATTTATATCACCTCTGTGAAATTTTACGCTTTAATTATCTTGTTATCATAATATTTTCATATTAGTACTCTGATTTCACTATAAATCTACGTTTTCATACATTAACTGAGAGTGGCAACAAACCATTTGTGAATGAACACATGACTCTTGTCACTAAACAAAAACAAAGATTATACCAAAAAAAAAATAAGTTTCGTATTCTTTAGAGCAGCTGTTTGGCCAGAAAATTCACAAGAAAAATTTCACAATATTTTTGTTTTGTGCCACAATGTAAAAGCCAAAACTTCGCTGAATTATATTTCTTCAGCAACTAAAACCATGGTTGTCAAAGTGAATAAATCGGTATTAGGGGAAGATTGGTTTCAGTCTTTTTCTGCATTTCGATTGAACCCCGAAACATTTTTAGACAAAAGAAAATTAACCCGTGATGCCTTTTGTTTCGATGCTTTGAAGGTAATAAGAAATAGCCACAAATAAAAATTTTAAAATGTTGTGTTCAATAAATTCTTAGCATACACAGTGCATGATACGGGGATGCAGAACTGGTATATTTGGAAAAGTCATATTTCCAGATATATTGTTCCAGCTTTTTATAAATTGCGCTTGAATCTTATTTATTATGCAGTGGAAAATGAATTTTGTTCACTCAATTTCATCCTCTTTCTGTTTTGTTTTCTTCCTAGGATTTGTATTCGGATTACATTGAAAACCAATGTAAAATCCATTTGTTATTATTGCTGCAAGAGCATTCATCTTTATTAATCAAGGATGTAAATTTGTAAGTATAACTTGCATTATTTTATTTTGATACAAATAATCTGTTTAGATTTTAAGTAGAAAGTTTCAGAACACTGTTAATTTCGATTCGAGATTGTTAAGTACAGTTGAGTCTTCATAAATAGAATGAACATCACTAAAATTTCTATTCATTATGTAAACATCTTTTTAATCAATTTTTCCAATCAGTGAATTATTTTATAGATCCTGATAATAGAGATGGAAGCAGAGAATACCATTCTTAAATGAATATTCTATGAGAACAAGAATATTCTCCTTTGATTGAAATTTGGAAAATATTTGAGAATTTCCTAAAACCTAATTTTATTGACTACAGAAATGAACATGAAGCTTATTTTGTGTGTCATTCACACTGTGTTTCGGCATAAAAGCAATGTTATAAATATTAGTTATAATTGTTATTTTTTATAAAAAAACATGCAACAAGATTTTTCTATTTTTATCATCATAAAATGAAAATCTGCAAATAATGCTGCTGTATGGAAATAAAGGAAAAGTTAACATGCTATGCAACATGAATTTATTATACCTAACATAATTTATTTGTTATTTCACTTATTATATACAGTACAAAGTCCCAAATCCGGACATTCGAAATCTGGATGTTTTACTAACCAGCGTTTTTTATCTCTCACTTATTTCTATCTACAATTATTAAAAAATAAGGCATTCAACATGAACCAAATTAATGAAAAACCACAAAATAACACGACACGTACAGAGTAAATACCACAGAAAAATTAGAAGATTTGTAAGTAAAATTTGTTGCATTGTTTTAAAAAATTTTTTCCTTTAAAAAAAAATTATTTCTATTCATATATCTGCTATTTTAGAATTGCAAACAAGTTCCAAACGTAAATAAAGTGCGGGGGAGGGGTTAGATTAGGGGTTTTTTGACATGTAAACTGCAAATGATCCGAAATCCGGAATGGCCGAGGTCTGGAGGATTCCAGAAATTGAACGTTGTACTGTATAATAGTTCTTTTTACTAAAATTATTTTTATTAATACTAATTTATATAATTAATCCTTTGAATTAAAGATGGTTATATAGCATGTATATTTTTACTTGAAATACTAGAATTAATTAATTTTTAGATTAGAACAAGTTGTTGGGTCCCTGATGAATTTATGCCAGGTTTTAGGGACTAAGCCTGAAAAGCGGATTTTGAAAAGTCAAACCCTCGTAACTATTGTCACAATTCTTTTATCCTGGAATTTGGTTAGTATATGAATATAATTTTATTTTCTACAGTCTATCTTTAATTTCTATAAATATCGATTGAAAACTTTGCCATAGTTTGTCTTTGCCCTAATTACAAATGCATTTATTTTTCACTTAGGAAAAAGATATTCGTAGATTCATCATCAAAATCCAAACTTTGCTATTGAAGATAATTTATGATAATTCAGAGGACTCTGTTGTTATATCAAGTGCTTGCAAATGCTTGGAAGAACTTGAAGAATTTTATGCTGTAAGTATAATGCAGATAGAATTTAACATTTTTATTGGGGGTACATTTAAAATGTTTAATTAAACATTGAAATTAACATTACATTAAAATTTTCATTCATAACATTTCTTCTCTGTTATACTTCAATTTTAAGTATTCATGACTGGTATTTCTAATTTATTAAAAAAAAATTTAACTTGAATAAAGCCAAATGTGTTATATCTAGTACTTTCATAATTATGGGTCATTCTTGTGAAATAGGAAAAATTGGCTTCTTAAAATTTTTTCAATCGAAGGTTTTTAAAACTTTATTTTTTTGGCCTAATAATTTTCTACTATGTTCATTAAGTAAATTAAAAATATCAGCAATCTAAATTATAAACATTTTGTTAAGGAATAAAATATTTCAAAATATTGGAAGGCAGGACAATGACGAACCTGCCAGGACAATGATGAAAATAGAAAAATATATATAAATTTCTTGTTGAACATTTCATAGGACCATGTATTTTTAATTCAGCTGATTAAGTGCATAAATAAACTTACTAGGAACATGACACTTCAGGAAATTATGGATTCCCGAATATTTAAGTATTATTAGAAAGTAGGAACATTGTGGATAGCTATTACTGCAACTTTTATGCTTCTTTTAACAGATCACGTGTTTTGCTGTGTGGTGTTAAATTACTGCAATCAATTCTCAGCTATTTTTTATCTGTAGTATTTCTTTTTTTATTTTTCCATTTGCCTTGTATATTTTTAAAATTTTTCTTCCAGTTTCTTTATACGAATGTAGGTCTCTGCTCTATCTCTTCTAACTTTTTTCATTAACTTTTTTTCTTAACATTATCATCTCTTGTTGTGTCTGGGTTTGAAGAACCTGAAAGTTGAATATCTATACCACTTTCACTTGGTTTGGGTAGCCAATTCTATCGTATGAAAATTTCTTGTTCAAGCGATAGAGTTTTGAATTTTCTTTCCTATTTTTATAATTCCCCTTTTCTGCCTCGAACTCATTTTAGCTATAGGCTTTACCACTCCTTTCTTCTTTTGGTTAACATATATTTCACATGCATCTTCAATTTATCTTGTATCAAACATTATGGAATTTTTTTTAATATGCTCCTGAGTCCTGACAACGTTTCTCAGCTAACCTTTTCTTTAACAACCTTTCCTCAAATGTTTGTTTCTTTTTACCACTCATATCTGTCCATATATTGTTTGCAACTTATAAAAAAGAGCTTGTGATAAAGGATATTTAGTAATATCTAGACATTTTTAGGTGCAATGACAAAAGCATTATGTTTTAAATAAAAGAGACAAATAAGTTTCAAAATTTCAAGCCCATTATAAGGTATTTTACTATTAAAAAAATTACAATGGATAATAAATAATCAAAAGTTAATAGTTAAAAGTAAAGAATATATTTGTCTTCAGTTAATAATTTAAATATTTATAAAATACTGAACATAAAACATCATTTTCCTGTCTTGACATCATTGACTTGGTATGTTAAAGGCAGGACAATGATGGCCAGGATAATGATGAAATAGGCTTGTTCAGGGCTCAATGGATGAACCCTTAAATATTTCAGTTTGAATTTCACACACATTTAAAAAATATCTTTTATACACTTGATAATAAAAAAAAATAAAAATTTACTACAAACATTTAATTTTTATCAAAGCCAGGAAAATGATCTTCAATATACATAAACCTTGAATTCTGAACTTGTATGTGCTGACCAAAAAAAAAAGTTGATAACTTTTCAAAATGGCAGTTATTTATTTAAATAACCTCAACTCCAGATTACTTGAAAAGTATTCTTCTAACTCAGTGCTGTCATCTATTAACTGCCCACATAATGATATCTGAGATGCCAGGAAAATGATGATATTACTTGGGACAATAGTTATTGAAGTTACTTTTGGAAATTTTTGCAATATTATTTCCATTATTGTAACTAATAACCTTTCAAATGTATAAAGAAGCAGAATAAATTATTTACAAGAATATATAAATAAATATTAAAACCCTAATGAATGAAGAAATTGTAAAATTTCACTCAGGGACATGCCAGGACAATGATATTGGATATTTTAAAGTTTTAAAAATGTATAAAATAAAAAAATATGTCATTAATTTTCTAATTCTGTAGATTATAAAAGTGATCCTAAAGTATTCTTGAAAGTTGACAAAATCTTCAGAGTGATAGAATTCTATAAATTTTGAAGGGACATGAATTTTGCCTATTTTGCAAGAATGACCCATATACCAATAATAGTGTAGTGAATCAATCCCAACACTCATTTCTCCTCTAGTTCATGGGTGTGCCATGGAAGCGAACGACGCTGCAGTTGCCTTCGTCGTCAAATTAAATGGAAGCGAACCGTGGCGTTTCGCTGATGTAGGAAAATTTAAAATCTCTTTAGAGTCCCTCTGGAGTAACAGAACCTGGAAATCAGGGAATTCTCAGGGAACTTTTTAATTCTGGATCAATCAGGGGAAATTTCCAAATCTTACAAAAAATCAGGGAAATTTTGTAATTTAAACAGCAACTATTATTGTTTGTCTTATTTAGAGATGCACAATTGCTAGTACTTTTTTGAGAATCAAATAAATCGTATTCGCCGAAATTATAATTCGAATTTAAGAACACTGGCTTCATAATTTTTGAACACTGAGAAAACTGTCTCCGCCGTTTTCCGCGTCTCATCACTGTGATGCAGGCGATATAACTTGTGAAATTTGTAAGTTAATAACAATTTGAAATTTGTGTAACTAATGATGATTTTTTTTTGTGCATTAAATTAATATTTTTTGCTTGCAATTACATTTTAGTAGAATTTTTTATGTATATTTGCATTTGATTTCGTAATGATAATGTTGGATCAAATGTTACAAGTTCATTATCAAAATATTTTTTTTTTTCACACCAGTTTTTTCAATTGCTATTGTAGGAGTTCCATTAAGAGTCCCAACCCTTACAATAATAATTAAAATATCTAAAGAGAAAAAGTACGAAATATTTGTGCAGAATTATCCATTCACTCCATTTGACCCTAAATACTTAAAAATAATGTGTGGATATTGTATATCAATACCAATCATAGATCACAACATTATTAAGGAAACTGTAAAATCAGGGAAATTTTTTTGACTACATTAGAGAAATATCAGGGAACTTGTTTTGACGATTTTGGTGCCCCCCTGTTAAAGTTCAATAAATTTTATTCCTGTTATATGTCAGTGTTATTTAACATGCAACAACATCTCCTACGTGACTCCTACAACAGCATGAGAAAGTTTTAATAGAATGCTTGCTATTTATTAAGGGTAAAAAAGTTAGGATATTTCTATTCATCTCTCAACTATCAAAAGGCACTCAATAATATAAGATTGATTGACTCAGATCAAATGAATTTGAAAATAATTTTTTAATTTAAATTCAGAGATAACTGATAATTTTTAAATTTTTCATATGCAGTTGAAAAAGCTCTTATTTTCAATGATCAAGAGAGAAATAAAATTACTTAAACCGTTAAATAATGCAGGCCACAAGAAAAAAAGAATTTAGTCCGTAGCAAGTGTGCAATAATATTTAACATTTAAAGTTTAACTTCTTTATTGATAGTTGAAGTTTGTCTCATTTCTGCAATAACTGTCATCTGAAATTTTGTACACAATTTAGCTAAATTTTTCGGTACTATCTGTGATGCACTGGTTTAGTGTTTTTCTTGATGAATTTTTTGTGTAAACCATGTTTGTATATATGTATAAATTTCATTTAGAATAACCTTGAATCTGAAGTAACAGAAATTGTTGGTGCATGTGAAAAAGAAACATCTCCTGCATTCCAGAGTTATATTATTTTGCTTAGTAAATGCGTCAAGAACATAGCTGCCAAACATAATGATGTGTAAGTGTTAATAATTACTGAGTATTTTGGAGATTCTAATATTTACATCTGTCCTTTTGTTGCATTGAAAATATGTTTGGCTCGTATAGTGGAAAATCTTTAGCTTAAATAATGATGTTTCTCTATACGACCAAAAAAACGACTGACACAGTTCTTTTAAAATTTAAAAGTGACTTTATATTACTTAAAAAGTTAAAGTATGATATAGTATCCAAATTAACAGTTAAATAAAAGGGGCACTACAATACATGAAAAATCAATTAACACAAATAATGGATTAAAACAGAAGATTAAAGTCCAGGAGAAAGGTGTAGGGGACCGATGACGAAAACCCAAAGAACTGATAGACTCACACTCTGCATAAAGGTCTCAGGAAAATATGGCGAGGTTTCAGTATAAAGCTGTTGGGCTTGAAATCGAATCCGTAAGGAGAGGAAGGTGTTTTCATCCTTTAGTATGTCCAGCAGCAGGAACGTTCCATAGAAGAGCGTGATTCCTGGATTCAGCAGGATGTAGTCTGCTAGGTCGGCAGGAAATTCTTTAGACCAAGTCCTTCATGAGTTCGCTGTGTAATTCTACTAGGCCAAGTCCTTCACTACCCCCTGTGTTCCATTCTGTTGTGAATGGAAGCAATCCCCTCCGCCCCTAGCTATTTAAAGCCCTCTACAGATAAACCACTGGCTAGGGAAGGCCTCGAATGAGACAAAGAAGGATAAAAAGTCATAGGACACACTGCCTGAAATTCTCGTTGGCCAATATTGGTCTGGCAGGGGTACATAGACGTGGTCGACCCAACAAGAGGTATGTATCCGGTCCAGGCTCATAAGTATCAATCAACATGAGTCCCCCCAAGTCATGATTCGAGCCAGGTGTATTTCTCATCATCGGGGAGCGAGAACGTATTCTCATGAATCTAAGTTCGAAAACTACTAGGCACGTGCCCCTGCCTCAGTAGCCCATCAGAACAGCAGTCTGTTCCCACAACCGATGATCCGGTAACGTGGGTGTAGTTACGGAACCATCATTCCTGGTGTATTGCAGACCCCTGCCATCTACCAGATAGCCTTCATTTGTAAGTGTACAGGTATTAACCTAGGGCAGGGAGCTGGGTGGTGCACCCGACACCTCTAGTTGCCATGTGGCACCTCGTGGAGGTTCCTGTTGCTACTTGACCGCAAGGACAGCGGCTTTGCTCCAAGCTCATAATCTCGTGTTCATCCTGAGAGGGCCCTACAGCCAATCTCTATGGCCCGAACTGATAATCGGTTGTTGAACACTGCGATCCGAACGCCTTTGTGTAATCCAGCTAGATCAGTTCAGCCACTTCAAAGAGGGATTGAGGAATAGCTCCTTAGATGCATAGACACACGATCATAAGAGTTACTAAGAACCCAGCATTTCGTTTGGAGCCGCAGTCCGACTGGCGGGTACCTCCTGTCTTCACAATCGTCTTCTTTCAAGACAAAAAAGGGCAGGGATCGTGTTGACCTATGTTTGATCCAAGCACCATAGTACATATGTTCAAAGTACATTAGTTCCAGATCAATCCATTTTGATCAAACGATTCCTTTTTTTTTATCTCTGCAACTCAAAATATTTTCAAAGTTTCTGTGTACAAATATGGCCATATTCCTTTTTTAAATGGAGCAGGAACTCATTCTTAATGGAACATCTTGTTTGTGAGAACAAAAAGTGAAACAATTGAATTGATTCTTAAAAATTAACCAATCACTTTGCTAGGCTATGTACAGAAGGATCACACCAGTGGCAAGATTTATGGATCATCCACTTAAAGTAGTAACCTCCTGTACTCTGCTATGATGGCCATTCATTGCTTACAATTTATTTTGGCTTTCATTTCTGCCCAAGAAGCAAAAGATTATTAACACGGTTCAATTGGTTTTCATCGCAGAGTAATCAATTTGCTAAGGGCAAATTTTACCCTAAAAATGTAGTTATTTTTTTTACGTGCTGATGCATGCTACAGATATGAGAGCCTAGTTAGAGAAATTATTACCTGTTTTGACAAAGATGCTCTCTGAGTTTTACCTGATTTCACCTCCCAATTTATAGAATGAAGGACGTTTGAAAGGTTAATGGAGTATGTATCAATGTTAATACTTGGTCGTTTAAATACCTTAATTTCTAAAAATTGCTCATTTTCTACAAGATAATAATTCAATATTTAAAAAATCCTTGCACTTTGTAAAACAGCGCATGCTTTAAAAACAGTGATTCTGCATAATCAGTTTGATGTGATGGTAAGAAAACGTGCATTACATCGATGTGCACTCACAGGTAGATGTTAAGATAAGATTAACAGTTAAGTTCACAAATAAGATTATTAGCAAATGACGTATATAAACTTGCAATTGAGATAAAAGTAAAGTTTTGGGTTGCAAATGTGTTTTGCATGTTTTGCATAAATTAGCTTTTTAGATTTGGGAAATACTCAAGAGGAATGAGTTCTATTTTCATCAAATAAAATAATACATCTCTGCTGCTCCAGTGTGTGGCCTGGCTTATTTAACTAAAATTGTACTGTTTAGTTATGTTAAGTTTTTCTTTTTGTCAAGTTTTTAAGTGTAAAAGTATGATTTGGAACAAAAAGTTTTATTTACAAAATTATAATAATATGAATTAATGTTGAAGCAATTTCATTTTATGTAGCATAGTTGACACTTGAATTCTGAGTATTAGTATTCTTTCTCATATATTACTAGTTTAGTTACCTTCCTTTACCTTCATCCTTTTTTATTCAGACATTCACAAGAAATACCTAACACAATATGTTCCAAAAGACATACGAATCAGCCTGATACAGTTTCCTGCCTTGTCTGTATTCTTAGTACACTTTGCTCTCAAACTCAGCAGCTTGAAAAGTCTTAAGTGTCTATAGATTATGAATTGCAAAAAAAAACCAATTAATATTCCTCTATCTCTCTAATATTATAAAAGGAGGTGTTTGTTTGGGGCCGCAAAATCCTGACGATTCTATGGCACTTACAGCAATGAGATATGGCACACAGGTAGTCCAAATTATTTGCAATTTTTGGGTTGCGGCAAATTTTAAAATTCAATCTAGAAGATTTTAAAATGAATTTAATAGTTTTATTCTCCGTCGCTTTTATAAATGTGGAGAACTTTTTCCACCCGTGTGACCTTGCTGTCAGGGTTTGGAACCATGCCATTTTTTTTCATCCGCAGAACGCAGAGAAAATTATTTTCCATTTCCGCTTTGATTTTGCACGGACAAAGAGATTTCCAGCCAAACTATAAATCTTTAAACTGAAGTCATTTCTTTTTTTCTATCTCCTAGACCTTTAGATTGAGTAAAAATTTCAACGGATTTGAAATCTGCGGAAAATTTCAGTTTGATTGATACCTAAAAATATGATTTTCTTTAAATAAATAATTTTTTAATTGAATATATCTTCAACGGATTTGAAATCTGTGGAAAATTTAAAAACCATATAAATACGTTGGGCTAGCCACGCAGTGGCTAGTATCTAATATTAGTTCAACCCCCACTTCTTTCTGCAATTCAATTTTAAATAATAAATTACTAATGACATTCAGTAAGACTTCTTTCTCCTCAAATAAGTAAATTTTTATTGATCCTTTTAATAAATGTCTTAAAATAAATTGTTTTCTTTGAATACAACTGAACATGTTATATTTTATTTATTTCTTCCTAGGAGTGATATTCCAGCTACACATTCTGGAGCATTAGTAAGTAACTTATGAGAAACTGTGCAAACTCTCTCTCTTTAGTACTTTGTTGTATTAAGTTAGAAGTATGTAATGCAGTAAAACTTTGTTTCTGTAACAACTAGATTGCATGTCAATTCTTTTGTCATATCTAAATATTTGAATTAACTCAAAGAGTGTCGATCCATATCAGGAATAGATTAAGAGCACATGCACCAATTTTCATCAACAAATTAATAAGAACTATGAGAAACTAATCATTAGTAAAGTCAGACAAGATAGTCACCCCTTTATTTTAGTTTCCTATCATTGAACCTGGATAGTGTACTTAATAAATATGCCATGTATTGCTAAAATATTCTTCAAAACAGTAATACTTCCAGCTGTTATCTAGAATGTAGTTTCTCAAACGTTTTGGCTCAATGCCCATTTTTCAAAAACAATTTTTTGTCCCCTATGGAATGCTGTCAACAAATAATAAATTACAAACATAGCAATGCCTATAATTTTTTAACTTCACCAAAATATTTATGTAGCTCTACACCGAACTTACTGTTTGTCCAAGAATTCAAAAACAGTCTAAAAGTGATTTAAAGCTTAATGGAGTATGTATCAATGTTAATACTTGGCCATTTAAATGCCTCAATTTCTAAAAATTGCTCATTTTCTACCCGATCAAAATTCAATATTTAAAAAATCCTTGCACTTTGTAAAACAGCACATGCTTTAAAAACAGCGATTCTGCATAATCAGTTTGATGTGATGGTAAGAAAGCATGCATTACATCGATGTGCTGCCAACTACTAACACTCTCGCTACGACTTGTTATCTCTCTTGACCGATCAGTAGTAATTTGCATTTTACACCATAATTTTTGGTACAATACATCTGAAGAAAGTACGACAGGATAAATTATTGTTTATTTATGCAAATGAAATAATTAAAACATACTTGGTTAAATAAGTTTGAAACAAAAGATTATCTTCTATACAGCCACCTTTTCATATATACAAAACTCAAGGAAAATCGAATTAACATTTTACATCGTTGCCACATAGCACATAGATAAATAATTATAAATGATCAAAAATATCCATCAATTCCCCCTATATTTTTGTCATTTGTAAGCAATTCTAATAACAGTTAATAAGAGTTCAAGTCCATAGAGACACATGATTCAAGTCCAAGATTAACCATATGACCTTTCAAAATGTCACTCGATAAATGTTTTGTCATGGCATCTGCCTCTAAATGTTTAGTACTCTGATGTATAAAATGTATATCACCATGTTCCTTATCATCCTTGATAAAATGGAACTTCCTATTTATATGTCTAGTCCGACTATTTACCTTCTGATTGTTAATCCAATCCATCAGGGCTCTGCTATCAGTTCTTATATCAATGGGTTTTATTATTAGGTTATTTTCACCTAATTCTTCTAATAAGGAACTTGTCCATCTTACAGCACAAACACAATCACAAGCTGCAATTAGTTCTGCCTCCATTGTTGATAGTGCCACAAGTTTTTGTTTTCCACTTTTCCAGCCGACTAGGGTTTCTCCAATCCTCAACAAGTATCCACTATAAGACTTAGCATCTGGGGTGGTACTCCAACTAGCATCAGTACAAGCATTAAATTCTCCATTTGTTGGTTTAAATCTTAGACAATAGTTCATAGTCCCTTTCAGATAACGAAAAAGTCGTTTTATGGCAGTCCAATGCACTTCTCGGGGATCTCTGCTATATTGCGACAATCTGCTTACAGTGTAAGAGATGTCTGGTCGTGTTCCAGTAGCTAAATACATCACAGATCCAATAGCTTCTTGATATTTCTTCTGTGGAAAAATTCTCGAATCTTTATAGTCATCAAGCTGTTTATCTCCTGCTACACCTGGAGTTTTCACCGGGTTGCAATCTTGCATATTGAATTTTGCCAATATATTCATCACATAATTTCTCTGGGATAAAATTATTTCATTCTCTGTTTGTTTTATCTGTAATCCCAAAAACATGTTTGAATTAGTTGTTTCTTTAATTTCGATATACTTTCTTACATTTTCAATAACATTATTAAGCATTTTCTTCGAACTTGTTACTATTAAGAAGTCATCTACATATATTCCAATATAAATATATTCATTTTCTTCCCTTCTAATATAAATTGATGGATCTGACTTGAGCCTCTTTAGGCCAGTTTGCTCTAATATTTCATTGAATCTGTCGTACCAACATCTTCCTGACTGTGGCAAACCATATATGCTACGCTTGATTAAGTAAACCTTACCATCAGGTAATTCGTAACCTTTTGGTGCTTCCATATACACTTCTTCATTCAATATTCCATTTAGGTAAGCTGTTTTGACGTCATAGAATTTTACAATGGAATTCTTTGTTGCTGCAAGTGACAGAAGAATTCTCAGTGAATCCCATTTCATAACTGGACTAAAACTTTCCTCAAAATCTATTCCTTGTTTCTGTCCGCAACCAACAGCAACGAGTCTTGCCTTGTAATGTTTCTCCCCTTCTGGTTTCTTAATCTTGTATACCCACCGGCTTTTAATCACTTTCTTATTCTTAGGTTTATCTACTGTTTCCCATACGTTGTGCATCTCTAAAGAGTTAATTTCATCATCCATTGCATTTTTCCATTCATCCTTTTCATCGGATGTTACAGCACTATCATACGTTTCAGGTGTGAAATCTGTTGCTGCATATACTTGATAATCATCATATCTGGTGGGCATTCTTCTATCTCTAACAGGTCTTCCGGATGTATTCTGGTCTTCACCTTCTTCGCCATCTGAGTTGCTGCTGTCTTGTTCATCGTTTATAATTGAATCTATTTGTTCTTGTAAATCTGGAACTTCAGTTAATGTGACTTCCCTCTCAGACTCTTCTTGATCACCTATACCGTAATCAATTTCCATATAGTTTACTTGTTTTTCTCCTTTTTGAGGTTCATTTGGAACATATCCATTTGTCAGTTCGTCAAATATAACATCAGAAGTTTCACTTACTCTTTTTTCCTCTGTGCTAAATATTCTGTATGCCTTTCTTTCTCTTGAATAGCCAATGAATACTCCTCTTTGTGCTTTAGCTTCTAATTTATGCCTTTTGTTGTTATGCACTTTATAATATGCTAAACATCCAAAAGGCTTGAGGTGTCGAACTGAGGGCTTTCTGGAATTCCAAAGTTCCATAGGTGTTTTATCTTTTCTGTTCTTAGTTGGTGTTATGTTGTGCAGATATTCAGCAGTTGCAACTGCTTCGGCCCAGAATTGTAATGGTAACTGACTATCTATCAAGAGAGTTCTTGCTTTATCAAGTAATGTCCTGTTCGCCCTTTCTGCTATTCCGTTGCTTCTCGGTGAATAGAATGTTGTTTTTTCATGTTTTATTCCCTTCTGGTTTAAATATTGACGGAGGACTTCATTAATAAATTCTAGCCCATTATCAGTTCTAATTCTTTTGACTTTGGTATTTAGTTCATTCTCTCTTCTTCTTATAAGATTTTGCAGAACTTCACTTGTTTCATCTTTAGTCCTCAAAAACTCAACAAAATATCTTCTCGAATATTGATCAACTACTGTCATCATATATTTCTTTCCATTCAGAGATTCCACTCTAAATGGACCACATAAATCAATGTGTAAAGCTTCAAGAGGTCCTTCAGAGGTCTCTGAATAAGTGTTTTCATACGAACGTCCAGTCATTTTCCCTCTAACACATGAATCACAAATTCCATCTTGTCCTTCCAGCTTTTCTAATCCTCGAACCATATTCTTTGTTAACATCATTTTTAAGTAATCTGGATTAATATGTCCAAGTCGCTTATGCCATAACTTACATGAATTTTCTTTTATTTTGAAACATGTTTCACCTTCTGCTTCAGTCTTTTGGGGTACTAATTTTACAATAAACATGTTTTCCTTAAATGTACCTTTACATATTAACTTTCCATCTTCATCATATATATAAGCTCCTTGCTTATTAAGTACAACTTCATTTCCATTTTTTACTATGGATGGCACAGACATCAAATTACATCTCAGCTTAGGAACACATAAAACATTCTTCAATCTTACATTTCTGGCGTCTCCCTCTGCTGAAGCTGCTCTTATTTCCCCTCTGCACGTTGACTCAATATTTCTGCCTTCTTCAGCCACACTGACTATTTTATTTTCTTCCTTTATGTTTTCCATCCAAGCTTCACTAGGAGTCATGTGAGATGTGCAAGCAGAGTCCAAATGCCACTCGCTCCGTTCTTCTTCAGAAGTTTCTTTTTCGCTGGTTGTCAATGCTGATTCCTTCCTCGAAGTTGAATCCTCCCTTGAAATTCTTACATGCTCATTTTTGTAATTGTTTGAGCTCTGTATTCCTGCGTTCGGTTTCCCAGGATTTTTCTTCTTGAAATTATTCTTTCCAAACCAACAGTCTTTTTGAAGGTGCCCAGGTTTATGGCAGATGAAACAGGATTTCGGCTTTGGCTTGAATCTTCCATGAGTTCTGTAAGCTCTAAGTTCACCCTTTTTGTCTTGCTCTTTCTTCTCAAAATGTAATAATGTTTGTCTTAAATCCACAAACTTGATTCCTCGATTAGCTGACAGTGCTAACATAACAGTTTCATACCTCTCTGGTAAGCCTTCTACAATATATCGAACCAATTCTCTTTCTGTTACCTGTTTACCTAGTTCGTTTATTTGTTGTGAGAGACCCTGCGATCTTGTAAGATATTCATCGATGCTTTCGTTTCCCATCTTCTTCAATCGAGTTAAATCTAACAGTAAATCTGTTCGTCTATCTTCTACCGCACCTTCAAATCGTGTTTTAATTGCTTCCCAAATATCTTTTGCTTTCTTTATTCCTTTATATACGATCGCTTGTTCCGCTGTTAGGCTAAGAACAATTATTCCCAAAGTTTCCTTATTTTTCTTCAACCAAGCTTTATGATTATTCACACTGTCTGGATTATTTTCTTCTTTAACCGGTTCTTCATTAAGGATTACTTCTTCAAACAAATCCTTAGCATCCAGTAATGCTTCGATTTTCATGCTCCAAATTGCATAATTATTTTCATTCAGCTGCTCTATTCTAGCTGAACTAATATTATCCATTTTTGCCGAGTTGGTTGATTTATCTTTCGCTAGCGGTCAGCGGTTAGGCTTAACTCGTGCTTCTTTGTCGATTATTTAAATAGTCAACAAAAGTTCAACCACGCTCTGCTACCATTTTGAAGAAAGTACGACAGGATAAATTATTGTTTATTTATGCAAATGAAATAATTAAAACATACTTGGTTAAATAAGTTTGAAACAAAAGATTATCTTCTATACAGCCACCTTTTCATATATACAAAACTCAAGGAAAATCGAATTAACATTTTACATCGTTGCCACATAGCACATAGATAAATAATTATAAATGATCAAAAATATCCATCAACATCACTAGTGGGTATCTGTATGGTCACATGGATAAGTGTTTGCTCTGGTGAAAATGTTTGTAGAAATTTAAATTTGTTATTTTGAGATACAAGATAAC
Source organism: Metellina segmentata (assembly GCA_947359465.1). Taxonomy (NCBI): domain Eukaryota; kingdom Metazoa; phylum Arthropoda; class Arachnida; order Araneae; family Tetragnathidae; genus Metellina; species Metellina segmentata. Next base: position 98,452,083 of record OX375876.1, read on the forward strand.
ACCATTAATCTCTAATTATTAGAGATTAATGGTTTAGCAAAAAGTTTATTAATAAACGTTTAAAAAGAAACAATAGATCTCATGCTTTGCTTGCTTACTGTTTAGAATTCTTATGGTAATCTTAATATTTTTCCTTTTAGGCCAGTAAAGAGAATATTCAGATTTCACTTCTTGTTTCCAATCTCCTTGAATTTCTGCCTTTAATGACTCATATTGCTATGTATAGAGTTCTGAAAGACCTCATTGATGTTGTGAAACATACATCTGAAGTTTCACCTATGGTATTTGTAGCATTTTTTTACGTTAATCAAAAGTACATGATTCAACAGTATGTTTTTGATTTAATGAGTAACAGTAGAAAATATTCCTTATGTCATACTTGAAAATAAATATTTCATCTCAATGTATGGATTTTAAAAAAAACTTAAAATTAGACAGCTGTAATGTAATAGTAAAAGAATATATCATGTTACTTTGAAAGCCAATATTATTTATTTATGTTTTGAATATAGTGGAACATACTTGAAAATAAATATTTCATCTCAAAATATGGATTAAAAAAAAAAACTTTAAATTAGACAGCTCTAATGTAATAGTAAAAGAATATATCATGTTACTCTGAAAGCCAATATTATTTATTTATATTTTGAATATAGTGGAACATGTTTCATTTTTTTCGACCAACCGGTCTAGTGGTTAAGGTGTTGGCCTCTGGATCGAAAGGTTCCTGGTTCGAATCCAGGATTAGGGCATGGATGTAAATTATGCTGTCCTTTGTTAGGAGCAATTATGGTCCTCCCACTGGGTGCTCCTTTTTTAGTGACCATCACTTCTGGCCTTGTAGTGGCCAATATTTAAGTTCATATGTGCCCGCCATTGAAAAACAAATTTCATATTTTTTCAATCTTTATGTGAGTATGTATTAAGGTATTTATTATGTATCATTAACTAAGATTTAAAATAACTATCGAATTTCTGAAGCAAATAGCATTTCTTCCTCCTATACTTGGTAAGAATAGGTTGATTCCTTCAAATCTGTTAAGCTATTAATGTCTAAACAAACTAATGTGATTGTTGAGACAAGCCTCACTATTTCTCTCTCGTTCCTGAAGTGAAGCGAGCGACACCTTTATGTCACAGCTTTTTGTAAACAGAACAGTTTCAGTTCGTGTTTCCGTTTGAAGAATGTTATGTGCGTGTACTGTTAGTTGTATGTATCGTTGTCTTTTCAAAGCTTTAGTTAAAGGTGTTTGACTGTTCTAATAAGTCCCAGTGTGATTTATTTATTTATTCTTGTTGGCCGTTAAGCATCGGGTAGATGCACAGATCTCTACTTTTGTATTTTTTATTTGTGGTGTTTTGCAAGATGGCTGTGTGTACTATTAGCTATAGTACAGATAGCCACCAGCCATTCATTTTCCCAAATTAATTCGCTTTTTTCTGAGAAAAGATTAAATTATTAAATTGCAAAGTTACGTACGTTGCAACGATATTGGATGCATATAAAAACAGACATGTCTACCAAATGGTAGACAATAGGACAGTGGGAAGCATACATTCCACAGCAACTGAAAGGGTGAAGGATATGGTATGAAAATAGTCTAGGTATATTAAGGCTAGGAAAAAGAAAATTATTTCTTGTAAAACAAGATTGTTTGAAAATCTTGTTATATTAAGGTTCTAAAGTATATGAATATTCTTTCTTTTGTGATATTCTGGTGTCGAGGACTACTCGAGATGGATAGTGAGACAGTCTCACACTCCCTGAAGTTAACTAAAAGGACAAAATTTTTAATTTCCAGATGCATTCATATAAGGTTTTCACTAAAAATTTATTTTCAAAAACAATTTGCATTATGCTTTTTAAAGGGTTAAGTTCAAATCAAGGTTGCTTCAGATTTTTTGAAACACCAACAGGTGGTGCCAAGTAGAATGAACACACAATAACAAATAATAAAATAAACATTCATTGTATCCTACTGCATTTTTCTAACTAGAATGAATTCCTTAATATTGAGTTCATTTTGAAAGACCAAAAAAATTTAGATTGGTAATTTCCTAATGTTTTGATGGTACATTATAACCTCTTAAATGGCCAAAGATTATGTTTGGATGTTAGTTTTGGGGGATTCCTTACTTAGAAAATGAACATGAATTAAAAACTTAAAAATTTGTTTCCTTGAACTTGCAAAAGCTAAAATGAGATTTTGTTTAAATTTCATTATGTAAAAAAAAAAATACTGCTACAAAAAGATCGTAGGTTAAGAAATGTAACAAAAATGATGCATATATTGAAGATTTATATTAAATTTTGTGTTACATGTATTTTTTACTAATGTAATAAAACACTTTCAGACATTTAAATTGTATCTTCAAAACCTCATAATGTCTTCCAATGTTCCACTTTTTCATCTAGCCTTTGATTTACATGTAAGTAATCTGTCCAATTATTTTGAAAACTGAAATTCTTACATTTCATAAAAAGATAAAATAGATTCTATATTTTGTATCAATTCGATTTTTATGTGCCATTTAAGATATAAAAATAAATATTTGAAAAACCTTTTTTTTTTTTTAATTTGTAAGAAAATTTCACTGATTATAATTAGTATCCATTGAAGATAATTGAAGGGGTGAGTGGAAGGTATTATGTGACATTTGTTTACATTTGGGAATTATTGCAGTTTTGAAATTGTCTCGGGGGGTGAGGTATGACTTGTGCTGACAACTAGAGCAAAAACCCCAATTTGGAAACTTGTAGCACCACCAATCCCAGACTCCTAACTCATCTAAAATAAGTACTAAAGACTTTGTGGCCAAATACCTGAAAACCACAAAAATGTCACATAGTCCCTTCTTCCACTCACCCCTTCAATTGAATAATCTATTACAAAAGAATGTCTTTGTCCAAACAATTTCTTTGTCTATTTATGTAAAATTTACAGGGTTTGATTTATATCAAATCTCAATGAGGAGGAGATATTTTATAAATCTAATTATCCAAGTATAAAATATTAATTATAAAAAGTAGTTATTTTTTGTATGGTATTTACTCTGAACATGTCCATTATTCTGTGTTGCCTCATCAATCAGATCCAGGTTTAACTCTTTGTTCTTTAAAAATTGTCGGAAAGATGAAAAAAGTGAAAAAAACAACAACAAAAAACGCCGCCTAGCCAAGCGTCCGAATTTTGAACAATTCCGGATTTCGGACATCCAGATTTGGGACTTTGTACTGTAATATTACAAAATTTTAAGCAAATATTTTTTGTCCAAATCCTTTTCAAAATCAATTTTACTTACTTTGGTTAATATGTAAAAAAAATTTTGATGGCAGTTTATAGTAAAGTGCACGCAAAATTGATTTTTTATCATAGACAAAGTCACTTTTCATAGTGGTGTTTAAACTTCAAAATTTCTAGGATTTTTTTAATTGACTTTTCCAAGTAGTTTCTAAATTTTGTTGTCTGCTTTTATGTGCAGAAGAAAAGGAAAACTGTTAACAAACAATGATCAATCACAAAGTTTTTTAAAATAAAGATAATTTTAATAATTTACTAGCAAAATACCCGACCTTACTCGGTTTGAATTGGTTTACTCAAGATTGAAGAGATAATCAAAATATATAATGACTTACGTTTTTTGTAGAATAAAATTTATTTTAACATCTTTCGCCATCTTTATATTTTCTACAACTTACTTTGGACACAAATCCTACACATGCATATCCATTCATGTAATACATTTCACATACATCGCACAATTGCTGTATGACAAAGCTACAAAATGACGAAAGGTGATACTAAGGTTACTACTATAAAAGACGATTTATAGGAAGATTTGGAATTCCCTTTCTTAAGTTTTTTTCATGTTCGACTCAATTAATTAAAATTACGATTTACGGCGAGTTCTCTCGCAATCATAGTCAACAAAACAATATTTTTTTACTTGTGGCTCTCTTACCTCCGGTATGCGACATTGTGAAATTTTGCAATCTTCTCCTGTCGTTATTACAACGAATTTTTTAATGTTGGAAAAAGTTCCAGTTTGGATTAATAAACATTATTATTCTTTCAATAACGGCATTATTCCTTAAAAACGGCATTATTCTTTCAATAATGGCATAACTACACTTAAAATGTACTGAAAATTTATACTGACTTACCTAACATTTTAAAATCTAATACTTTGTGGTGCTGTTGCGTGTGATGAGAAGGAAAACACATTTATTAAAATAATAAATATTTAAAACAGGAAACAGCAAAGTAAAACAAAATAAAAGATGTCGCAAAAAATTGTTCGAAAGATATTAATTTGTGATTCAATTTTATCTCTTGATCTCGCACAGTTGCCACAACTTACAACTAAAAGTGTACAAAATTTAGCAATGTGAAATTAATTCAGAGCGAAAGAACCAGAAAAAATATCACTGCTCGCGCGATCTAGTTCATTCTCGTTTCATTGAAAAATATCGTCTGTCCCAAATATTCGGAAATCGTTTTCATTGCGCAAAGAATAAAAATAAGACTCGAAATAAATGAAGTATCAGAGATGAAATTCCATAAAAAAAAAAAAATTTTTTGAAGAATAATTACTTTTTTAGCAGTACTGGTAAAGCAATCAAAGTAATCGTACTATTCAATAGACATTCCAATTTTTCCAAAACTACCAAATTATGGTTGATTTAAGTATACTTACTCAAGTGTTTTAGCATGAAACGCAACTAAATATAACAATAAAGAAATGTTTAATATTGCGTTCACTAACCTAATAAATAATGTATAAAATAAAATACAATGCAATCAAATATCTGGAATACAATTCATGTGATGGCTACACAAACACAAAATCGAACATAGAACAGAAAGACGGACAGATAGACTTTCGCAACCAATGCCACTCACTAAATGAAGATAAGTACTCACTGTATGCAAATTTTCATGAAAATATCTTAAACCGCGTGGATGTGTATAGGGCACAACATACAGACAGACAGACGGACAGACAGACACCAAACGAGAAAAAGGAGGATTCGGCATCAGAAGGGTCCAAAACGGATAGAAAACTTGAAATGGGTCGAAAATATTGAATGTACAAACAAACACTCCATTCTTATTTATATAGATGTGCATTATTCTAAATTCTATTCATACCAATTTAAGATACATCCATTCGTAGTATGTAGTAGGTATGGAAATTATTCAATACCATGAAAGTTATGTTATCTATGAAAAAACTAATATTTAAACCAAACGATTCTACTTCACTGTAGCACTATAATTATTTACTATAATTTTCAGACAAGGGTTATTTTTTGTTTTTAATTAAAAGAGATATATTTCTATTCTGAGTGATTGGTTGTTTGGATTTTATGGCACAAGGTTCTATTGTGAGTGAAAGCCTTTTAAAATTTTTATTCAACTTTTTATAATAATTTTACAGGAAGCCTTTGGCTCACAACTATTTTCTGCTCAAGATGAAAACTCCCTCTTTAAGCAGCTTACGAAAATGTCAACACATCCATGTCTTACATCATCTCATAGGTTGCTATATTTAGACTGGCTGAAAAGTTCTGTAAAGACTAACGTAGGTGCATTTTATTTTTTTATAACAATTTGAAATCATTTTGCACATTATGAACATAGCGTGTACAACAAAATACAGGTACTGCTCATGTAATGATTTATCTCCTTAATGTCCACTCAGACTTACGGTCAGCCCTCAGACATGAAATCACTCTTTATTTGGAATTTTCATACATGAGCGAACCCGTAACTGGTGCCGACGATGCCTGAGATATATTGTAATCATGGAGGGTTTCATATGTAGCCCAGTCTATTAACAGTGACAAATGCAGCCATCTTTGAACTCAATGAATGAGATGCCAAAATGTTCTCATTACATGATACAGTGCAGCTTACTTGCCCTACATCTGTCATTTTCTATTATCAAAACTGTCAATGTTCCAGTTTTACTACTGTGTGAAGAAATACCCTTAGAATGTTTTCTCACTCCAGAATTGGCGGCGACACTCTCTAGATGCAATGTAATCAAATGGAAGATTTTACTTATAACCTGGTCCAGCGGTTAATGTAGTCATTGAATTCAACACATTGGTTGATGGAATATTCCCAATACTTGTTCTGTTTGTGATTGGCAAGTCTGCCTACCCTGCATCTGTCATTTCATGTTGTGATTAAAACAAATTAGTTATGATAGACTAAACAAATTGAAATAAAAGCTCCTCGTACTTATCGACCAATCCAGTTAACATTCAATGTAGGAATGGAACTCGGTCATGAAGTGAAGAATGCCTATGCGTAGATTCTTTTGTATCATGAAGAAACTAGTTTTGTCTTAATATCATTAGAATTAAATCATACTTTGAAATTTCTCGACTGATTACTCTTTCTTATGGGAGTAAACTTATTAGTTTATTATCTTTTTCTTATTAGTTATTACTTACTCTCTTATTAGTTATTACTTAGGAGTTATTAGTCTTTCTTATAGGAGTAAACACTTCAATGTATTTAATTTTTTAATATATTAATACATATGCATGTTAAAGATTTGAAAGAATTTTAATGTATGATAGATGCTTTGTACTCAGCTAACATAGAAAAGACTAATACATTTTATATATACTTTCAGGCTTATTTAACATCCCCTGCTTTTCGCCCTGACCTGTGTATACTACTGCCAGCTCCCTTTGATGGCCCCCTTACTCAAGAAAAGAAATCAAATATATTAGCTTTCTGTATTCCACCAGAGACAAAAGATAGTAAGTTTAATTTTTATTTTTAGATTACCAGAATTTAAGTGAATTTTACCAGTATTAGTGAATTCTTCCCTGCATTTATTTCCATATGCTTTTTTAATAGAATCATGTATAAAACAAACTCCATTTTTTAAAGGCCAATACATGTGTTTTTATTTTACTTTATTAGACATTATTGATTATTACCTTTACACTTATTTTTCATTATATATGATGTAAGAAACTAAGCAGTAATCATACAACTGGAATTTTCAGTGCAAAGATACAAACTAGATCATCTGTGAAGATTTTGCTTCTATTTCCCAAATGTTCTTGTTGCCGACCAACCGGTATAGTGGTTAAGGTGTTAGCCTCTAGATCAGAAGGTTCCTGGTTCGAATCCGGGTCCGGGCATGGATGTTGGTAAACGTATGGTGTAGAGGCGGCTGGTGCACCTTAAATCTATCGTGGCCGAAAGTCCTCACGTTGGGTTGGCGTGGAAGTTTGGAGAGTGGGGTGCCAGCTCAGGTGTTGCTTCATCATCTGATCGTGGTTCAAAATTACGAAGTGCTGTCCTCAGATCTTTCCCTTAAGGGACTGATCCCGGACTGTCATCAATAGCCTGTTGTGTTGCTCTAGTACGACGTTAACTAAAAATTACCATTACCCAAATGTTCGTGCATGATGCCATGACGAGGTTACTTTAAAACGTAGCTATTGCTGTTTTTACATTTAATTTAATGGCTGTTGACCAATTAACAATAACAACTGAAATCAATTCAGAATTTATTCTTTGGAAAATTTATTGAGGAAGTACTGAAATCATATTTGAAAAGCAAACCAAGTGATGTTCATGTTCAGATTATGTCCAGTAAACATATGTTGGCTCAGAAACACTACTGCTACAGATTTAGCTAGATAGAAAATGCTTCTTATATTTAAGAGGGTTTGTATTCAGTTTCTCAAGTAGATTGTAGATTTTAGCTGCATTTTTATAATTAACTAGCTGAATTATCTGGCATTGCTTGGGTTGAAATGGTAAATGTTGATTAAAAAATTAATTGGAATAATCACTTTTCTTACATTGAAAAATGCAATAATTTAAGTTGTATGAAAAATACTGCAATTCGAAAAAAGACAGAAAAATATTTGATAAAGACGATAACGATTTATGAAATTTAGTAATGCTCAAATCTGACTGACATTCCCCTGTATTAACTTAAATACACAAACACTTTAGAATGTGTTTTTTTTGTCAATATTCATTTATTACAAAAAAAAAAAAACTTTAGATTTTAAAATTGAGACTTTGAAAGGCACTTTTAGGATTACCTCTGTAGCAATTTTCATGGTTGTAAGTAGTCTGAAGATAGGATTGTTGTTTTCCAATGTTCTAAAGTATAAGTGTGCCAAATTTGGTGTGGATTGGTCAAACGGTGAAGATTTGTATAGGAAATAATATACACACAAACATCCTTTTTTATAAATATAGATAAAATGGAATGTTAATTTAATAATGAAAGCCAAACATTTTATTTTCTTGATATCAACTAAACTTTCTGTAGGTGCAATAAATATTTACATGTTCCTAATTCTTCTCAAATTTTGATTTCAGATTTAACTGGTGAATTTTTGAATGAATCTATAAGTGGTCTAATCAAGTGCTCTTTATTATCTGGTGGTACCAAAGCTGCTCCATCTCTGTTTAGAACTCTATTTGTTTATTTCTCTTCACATAAATCCGAAATCATGCATAACTCAATGTACAGGTGAGAATAAGATTAAATTTATATTGATTTCAATATATTAAAAAAAAATAAGGAAATTAAAATTAATTTAATAGAAATTTATACAGAGCGTTAGCCATATTGGTAGTCTTTTTGATTCAAATTTTCCTTAATTTGCCCAATTGACAAAAAAATAATGAGTAGGTACATTATTTTTTGCTTTACTTCATGATTTCAAAACATTATCTAGTATGAAAAATGTTTAAATTATGATTTAAGAGTCATTTTCAAAAAAATTGTTCCGAACCTAGTCGGATACCAGAGCCTGTGGTACATAAAAGTACAGAAAGATTTAATAGAAAGTTGTCGTCAGTCAAATCTTCTAAATTCAGAATTATATTTTTTCCAAATTTGTGTACTGATTCAGATATTAAATATTTTTTATTTACACTTCTCTTATGCATTGTAAATTTAGGATAATTTATGATTAAGTAGTAGGTTTAATGTTTTGTAAGTTTCTTTCGAAAGTATTGGTTTGTTTTTATGCGACCAGTATTTAGATATTAAAGATTTTAAAATAATAATGCCTTTATATACACTCTATAACAATCGATCAACTTGGAACAGCGCTGACTGTGGACGTATTGTCTTTAGTGACCAGTCCAACTGTGTCCTGACGTCAACCGCATACGGGTGCGGAGACATCCAGGGCAGCGTGGGGATCCTGTAATTACTGTCACACGTGCCCACAATGGGGCATTATGGTCTGGTTTGCCATCTTGTTTTATAGCCAGACCCCTTTGGTAGTCATTTCTGGCACACTTACAGCACAACGGTACTTAGACGACATTCCACGACCGGTTGTGTTACCGTTCCTTTTGCGACACCCCTGACTTACTTTTCAACAAGATAATGCCCGGCCATACACGGTTGCTATGAATTGTCTTCAAGTTTTCCCAACACTTCCTTGGTCAGTTAGGTCTCCTGATCTCTCTCCCATAAAACACATTTGGGATGTTTATGGGAAAGTGATTGCAACCATCCTCGATTGTTGACCATTTAGCCCGACAGTTGAAGACAATTTGGCAAGAAATTCCTCAGAACACCATCTGGAACTTTTTCAGTCTATGGCCATGCCATGTGACAGTTTGCATCCAGGCCAGAGATGGACCAACACCTTATTGACCCTCCCTTTGTAATGGTCAAACTCTGAAATAAATCATCAATTGTTCTGAAATTTGAATCGTTTGTTTTTCTATGTATGTTTTTCACATCCACCAATTTTTATCGCAGTCGGACAACTCCTTCTTTGTGCGTAGGTTTTTTTGTTAAGAGTAATTTTTTGTTCTAGAGTAATAGAATCTATAGTAATATCTAGAGTAATAGAAAATTGTAAGTTTTAAATCTTAAAATATATAAGTTTGAAATTCTAAATATTGTATGTGTGTTTTAAAAACAGATCGGTGATGTTTATTGCTTAACCCTCTGAACATAGGATTTCAAAGTAATTTAATAGTGCTGCTTTTGCTCTACTTTATATTTAATGACTTAATAATCACATCTAATCGTTGAAAGAATCATAGGAAACAATCTGTTAGCCCAAGAGGTCAAAACTGGTTAGAAGTTGTAGAAGTTGCATTTGGATATATGTATGTGCCCCTCAGAGTTAAAAATTTCACTCACCGATTATCATTTGAAAATTTTTTTGGGTATATTTTGTGTTTGTTTCAGTTTTCTTTAGTAGTTTTTCCATTTGAATACATATTATTCTGAACACTTTCTTTAGGTTACTGACAGGCATTGTGAAAACTTCACTTCATTTAACACCTTATGCCTTAAGTTTTTTAGAAGCTGTTAGAACTGAGTGTGGTACCAGGTAAATACTGTTTTGTGTTTCTTGTTTTGCTTTTTAAATATATTTGGAAGCTTTCTACATTTTGTGTACTAAATTTATTTGAATTAATATTTAGAAATGCACTGTAGGAGGGGATCATGATTTAAATCAAGTGGTTTTTATTTAAAAAAATTATTTAAATAAAATATATTAAGTTTTCTTTTTTTCTTTCATGAAAGTTTGATAGTATTGAAAAGGAAATAACCTGGGACAGGTTGCTTGTTGTTTAAAACACGTAATTTAAAATTTTGCTTCTACTCAGTAACACACCAAGAAATTACCTGATTCTAAACTGAATATTATAGGCTTCCCTATTTTGTGGACAGATAGTACTGATTGGAATGCATTGGGACTAACTTAGATAAATTGTTATAAGCCTTAGGTAAAACACTACTTGCTTCATATAAAATATGTGTTGGAACGCTTTATTTTGTTTATATACTTCAATAATAATATTTTGGGTATCTTTATATATTAGAGGAAGGGTCCAGGTACCAAACATAAAAGTATTATGACCCTATGGCCTATGTGTTTGAGCTCCTATGGCTTAGATTAGACTGCTCTAATAAAGCAAACTAACAAGTTAGGTTGAACCACTACATTTGGATTACTTTTTTTATCACTGTATTTATACAATTTATCCTTTCTGTTCGAGGGTCTTTTGCCTCGGCCATGAAAATTTTAAGGGCTTCTATGAGAGTTGGGTGGCTAGAACATGATTTTTTATTCAATCTGATATTTTTATTTAAAATACAGTACAAAATCCGTAATCCTCCAATCCTCAGCCATTCTGGATTTTGGACTTTTCCGTTGTCACAGAATGTCAGGTTGTGACAACTCAACCCAGCTCGACGGATTGTAAACAATGCTCGGTTGCTGTAAGTTCTGGCTCCTTAATAAACTTGATACATGACATGGTGTCAGAAGTATAAGAACCCGAATTAAAGAATATATATAATAATAAGCCTGAGATGGAGACATTTAAGCCACCAGGTGAAATGCGGTTCAGCTCCGGAAATGTTGCAGAAGCTTGGAAAAAGTGGCTTCAAAAGTTTGAAAACTTTATGCTCGCATCGGAGAAAACTAATAAGCCTGACAACATTAAGATTGCCATTTTGCTTAACCTCTTGGGAGACGAAGGTGTAGAGGTTTACAATACCTTCAAGCATGGAGATCCTGATGTTCCTGAAAAGTTCCAAGACGTATTGAACAGCTTTGAAGGACATTGTATCCCGTGCAAAAATGAAGTGTACGAAAGATTTAAATTTTTTTCGTGCAAGCAACTCGAGGGTCAAACGTTTGACAACTATCTAACGCAGTTGAAAACGTTCGCCAGGACATGCGAATTCGGGGATCAGGAGGAAAGCCTGATTCGTGATCGTATTGTGCTCGGAATAAATGATTCGAGCCTGCAGGAACGGATGCTTCGTGAACCGGCGTTAACCCTAAAGAAGGCATCCGATTTCGTCAGAGCTGCTGAAGCAAGCAAGGAGCAGTTCCAATCGATGAAGAGCATCTCCAGTTCCAATCATGTATTTGCCGTAAAAGCATATGGTGATAAAAGGAACGATTTTAATGACTCGACTTACGATTGTAAAAAGTGTGGTCGAAATCACCGAAGAGCCCAGTGTCCTGCCTATGGGAAAGTGTGTACGAAATGCAAAAAGAAGAATCACTTCGCCATAGGGTGTAAAAAGGTGAACATTCATGAACTGGAATATGAACAAACTAACAGTGAACTGTTTGTTGAAACCCTCACAGTAGGACAAGTAAGTGAACTGAATAACAAAAATACTGATGCAACTTGGTATAAAACTATCGAGTTGGTTATAAATAACAAAACAACTCGACTTAATTTTAAACTGGATACAGGTGCGGAGACTAATGTGCTCCCATATGAGGCTTTGAAATGCTGTAACATAAATTTAATTCAAACTGAAACTGTATTAGTTGCATATGGGAATTTTAAAATTAAGCCTAAGGGTAAGGTCATAATTGAATGTGTTTCAAATCATCTTCGAGTACCTATTGAATTTTTTGTTGTTGAAATGAATGCTACACCAATATTGGGTTTAATTGCTTGTGTTAAGTTAAATTTAATACAAAGAATTGACAATTTAAGTGTTGATAATAAAATTGATCTTTTGAAAAAGTACAAAACTGTGTTTCAAGGTCTAGGTAAATTTCCAGGTGAGGAATACCACATGGAATTAAAAGTTAATGCAGTACCTGTAATACACCCACCTAGAAGGGTACCACAATCATTACAAAAGCACTTAAAAGAAACCCTAGATAGATTAGAATGCAATCAAATTGTATCTAAAGTTAATAAGCCAACTGACTGGGTTCAAAGTCTGGTAATTGTTGAGAAACCCAATGGAAGCCTTCGCTTATGTCTTGATGCCAGAGATCTAAATAAGGTGCTTAAAAGAGAACATCATTTAATTCCTTCAGCTGAGGATATAATCAGTCGAATAGAAGGCAAGAAAATATTCTCAGTTTTAGATCTTAAGGATGGGTTTTGGCAGATCCCGTTAGATAACGAAAGCTCGGAAATATGCACCTTTAACACTCCTTTTGGGCGTTATAAATTTAATCGAATGCCTTTTGGGATTGCCTCTGCTCCAGAAGTGTTTCAAAAGAGAAATGAAAGGTTATTTGGGGATATTGAGGGGGTAGAAGTATATTTTGATGATTTAATTATTACCGGTGTAGATAAACTCTCATGATATGGCTTTACTTGAAGTTTTAAAGAGAGCCAAAGCTCTTAATGTAAAATTTAATGGTGATAAATTACAATTTAGAATGTCTGAGGTAAAATACATGGGACAGATAATCTCAGATAAAGGTATAAAGCCTGATCCTTCACACATTAAAGGTATAATGGATATGCCAGTTCCTAGTTCCAAAGGAGAGATTAGAAGACTGTTGGGTATGATTAATTACCTATCTAAATTCATACCAAATTTGTCCCAAATTACAGCACCTTTAAGGGAGTTAATAAAACAAAATAACGAGTTTAGATGGGAATTTGAGCATATTACAGCTTTTAATAAAATTAAAGAAGTACTCATCAGAGCCCCAGTACTGAAAGTCTTTAATAGTTCTGAAAATATCACTATTCAGTGTGATAGCTCAAAAGATGGGTTGGGTACTTGTCTGATACAAAATGGGCAGCCTGTCTCTTTTATGTCTAGAAGCCTCAGTGAATGTGAGAAAAACTATGCACAGATTGAAAAGAGCTGTTGGCTATAGTATTTTCTTTTGAAAAGTACCACAATTTTGTGTATGGACGACACACAGTTATACAAAGTGACCATAAGCCTCTTACATCTATTGTAAATAAACCAATGTCTAAAATCTCATCTAGGCTACAGCGAATGCTATTAAAACTTTTGAAGTATGATTATGAAGTACAATATGTACCTGGAAACAAAATGTACTTGGCAGACACATTATCACGGGCATTCAAGGGTGATATTCAGGTCAACGATGACCCTGAGATGGAAAATATTGTACATAGTATAGCCAAATATCTACCTATGAGTAAAGCTAGGTTATTACAATTTAAGAATGAGACAGATCAGGATGGGGAATTACAAAGTGTCATTAAGTTCATTAGAGAGGGTTGGCCTAAAGTAACGAAAAATATGGCACATAATTTAAAATTGTACTTTAAATCACAGGGTGATCTTCATGCTAATGAAGGGTTACTATTTCTTAATGATAAGATTGTTGTCCCTAAGACATTAAGACAGCAAATGTTAATGTTGATCCATGAAGGCCACTTTGGGATTGAAAGGTGCAAACGACGAGCCAGAGAAGTGATGTATTGGCCGGGCATAAACGCTGACATAGAATCTGTAGTGACACGTTGTGAAATATGTGAAAAGTATAGGCGATCTAATGTTAAAGAGCCTTTACAGCCACATTCGGTTCCTGATAGACCATTTGAAAAGATAGGGGTGGATATTATGGAGTTTGGGAATCTAAGTTATCTTGTAATTATGGATTATTACTCTAAATGGATTGAAGTTTCAGAGCTACGTAATAAAACAGCTAATGAAGTAATTAATATCCTTAAGGATATGTTTTCAAGATACGGAATTCCGAACATTGTTGTCTCTGATAATATGCCATTCAATAGTTATTTGTACAGAGATTTTGCTAATGCTTGGGACTTGGAGTACATTTTTACTAGTCCATATTTCCCACAAAGTAATGGTCAAGCTGAAAGGGGAGTGGGTATAGTGAAATCCATATTCAAAAAGGCTAAGGAAGAAAACAAGCATCACTTTGTTGGCCTAATGGAATATAGGAACACACCTATATCAGGACTTCACCTCTCTCCAGCTCAGTTAATGTTTAGTCGAAGACTGCGAACTAAATTACCAGTAACAAACAAGCTGCTTAATGCAGAATTGTTCAATGACGTCAGAGGGTTGTTGACTAAGCGTCAACAAACCCAAAAATGGTTTCATGACCGTTCTGCAAAATCTCTGAGTAAACTAAACCCAGGTGATTCTGTAAGAATGCAAAACATGAAAACAAAGACTTGGGAACCTGCCATAGTGATGTCGCAAAACTCAAACTCTCGCGCTTACTTAGTCAAAAATCAACTGGGAAAAATATTTAAAAGGAATAGAAAACACCTTATAAAATCTTATAGTAATTTTAGCGAAAATAGGAATGATTTTAATATTGAACACACACCTGATGAAATTGCAAGCAATATACCAAATCAAAATATAATTAATAGCAATCCTGATCTAACTGTTACAAAGAGTGGACGGATTTGTAGAAGACCGAGGTATTTAAATGACTATGTGTAATATGAAATGTGTATATTTGAATATTTGTGCACCTATGTTATTGTACAGTAATTGTGTTTCTGTGATGTGTATTATGTTTAAGTTATTATTGTATATAGTGTACACATGTAAAGGGGGATGTCACAGAATGTCAGGTTGTGACAACTCAACCCAGCTCGACGGATTGTAAACAATGCTCGGTTGCTGTAAGTTCTGGCTCCTTAATAAACTTGATACATGACATCCGTATTTTGGATTCTTTGCAGTTTTTTGTCTAGAAGCCCTAATCTAACCACACACACACCAGCGGGCGAATTTTTCTGCTTGTTATTTATGTCCGGAACATATTTGCAATACAGTAACTAAGTCCAAATCTCGAATCCTCCGGACCTCAGCCATTCCAGTATTCAGTATTTGGGCATTTTTTTGTCAAAAAAAAACCTTAATCTAGTGCGAATTTTGTGTTTGCAATAGTGAAATAGCAAATATATAAATAGGAATAATTTTTTAAAAGGAAAAATTTTTTTTAATACAATGCAACAAATTTTATTTGCAAATCTTCTAATTTTCTGTGTGATATTTACACTGAACATGTTCATTATTTTGCGCAGTTTCATCAATTAGGTCGAGGTTTAACTCCTTGTTCTTTAAATATTGTCGGAAAGATGGAAAAAGTGAAGAAAAAAAACCCGCTGGTTAGCAAAATGTCCGGATTTGGGACTTTGTACTGTATCATGATTTTTTTTGGCCATAGCACAGGGTGTCCATAAAAGAATGTCCCAGTTTCAATGGTATATTATAACAGTTTAATTTAGACTATTTACAGCAACTCATCAAAATGAAGGTAAACTCACCTAGTTTTTCTTATAAATATTCAATATGTGCATCTTAAGTTATATGTGACACATCCAACCTAAAGGCCAATTATTCCCACACTTTTGTTAACAAGTCCGAAGCAATAGCATCTTCAATTATGTGTCTCAACTCTGGCAAATCATTAGGTAGCGGCGGAACATAGACTCGTAGATCTTTTATAAATCCCCAACGGAAAAAAAATCGCATGCCGTTATGTCAGGTGAACAAGGAGGCCAGTGAAAAAGAGCTTGTCGTCTCGATCATTACGACCCATCCAACGGTCAGGGACTTCGACGTTCAACCACTCTCGTACAAATAGATTCCATTGGGGAGGGGCTCCATCTTGTTGCCAAATAAAGTTTACAGGTTCACCCTCTACTAATAGGGGAATGAGCCATTCGTTCAACATATCCAGAAAAGCCACCCCTGTTATGGCAAGAATTGGGCCTTAGGTTGGATATGTGCCGTATAACTATATGTGCACATGTTGAACGTTTGTAAGAAAAACTAGGTGAGTTTACCTTCAATTTGATATAAGAATTGTTGTAAATAGTCTAAATTAAAATGTTATAATATACCATTGAAACTGGGACATTCTTTTATGGACACCCTGTATTGTATTATGATTTTACTCTTGATATTAAAGAAAACAGCTCTTGTTCTTATGACCTTTGGTTTTATTTATAAATAATTAATTTGTTATATAATGATATTTTTGAAAAGTGATTATTTATAGTATAATATATTTGTTCTAATTATTTTTGCAGTAAATTTCACGAAAAAGTCTTGGATCATTTGGTTGAACACATTTTGAGTGTTCCTATGAAGCTATTTTATAACAACCTGGAATATTATTTAAGCATTTTAGAAAGTGCTGTCCAAGAAAGTGCTTCTATCTGTAGACCTCGAGTAAGAAATTTTAAAAATTTATAATTTTTGTTTATAAGGAGGTTTTATAAGACCTCAAATCAAACGTTTCTGAACCTATAATTCTTAAAGTATGTGGTATTTGCTAAAACTGTCAGTGAAACTTCATGGAATAATTTAGGATCTCTATTCTTTCTACTTGTACTTATATTATTGTCTGATCTGCTTTTCCATCTCATATTAAAACATTCAAAAATGGTGTGTACATTTTAAGTGGAAAAAACAAAGCAGACAATGTGAAGATTTTGCTTCAGCTGTCCAAATGGTCTTACATGATACATATTGGCGTTACCTTTAAATGGAGCTCATTGCCATTTTGGTGAGGGTGGTTCATCTCCACCACCATATACTTGGCCAAAAACTGCTTCACAGGGAAAGCAATGTGGGGCCGGGTATTGTCGTGCAAAGGAAGACATCTCCCATTCTGTCGAAAACTAGGCCTTACTCTTAGAATTTTTTGTCAAAGTCTGGCAAGAAATGCATAAACTGCCCTGTGACAGTCTTGCCAGGGGGAACGAATTCATGATGAATCAGTCCTTTGCTATCAAAGAAAGCGATTAAAATGACAGTGACTTTTGGAATCATTTTTCTGTTTTTGAGAGCTTAGAGACGGCCATTCGGAGTTCTGTCGTTTGTTTTCAGGGTCGCATTGGTAGCACCAACTTGCCTCCCGCTATTATTGAATTAAAGACAACATGGTCAGCGTTAGCCTTGTCGATGAGTTCACCACACGAATCCATTCTGAATTGCTTTTGTCGCTCCGATAAACAATGAGGAATGGATCTGGAACAAAGCTTGCGTTTCCCTAGGTCTTGTGTCAAAATTTGCCGAACCACCTCCTTGTCAATGTTAAGTTCATTGGGGAGTTCTCGAATAGTCAATCAGTGATGCGATTTCACAATCTCACAAACTTTCTCAATTGTTTCCGGCGTGTGCACGGAAATCGACCGTCTAAGGTGAGCGTCATCTTCGATGCTTTCGTTCAATTCCCATAAACGTTTAAACCAGTAAAAAGTGCGTGAATGGAATAATGCTTCCTCACTGTACGCTTGCTTCAACATTTCATGGGTTTCTGTCACACTTTTGCCCATTTGTAGCAAAATTTGATGTAATCCTCTGATCCATTTCTGCACTTCGACAGCAACAATGTAACAGCTACTTTTTAATGCGTGTTTCAAGGACAACCTCTTGCTTCATAATGGCGCACACTTCATTGGCCATGTGCAGATAACCTACCTTCCAGGTAGAAGCATTACCACGTTCTGCCGAGTTCCGTTCTGGTACAGTTACGTCAGTCCTGGAAACTAATAGCTGCACCTTGTATATTTATATATACACACACACTATAATAAAAAATCGACACACCAAGAAAGAGTTGTCCAACAGTGGTGTCACCAATTTTTATTGCAATCAGACAACTCCTTCCTGGGGTGTCGATTTATTTTGTTATAGAGTGTATATATATATATATATATATACACACACTATCCTACAATAAAGGACCAGACACCAGCAGACTTGCATAAAATCCGACTACTTGTTTGGGTGTGTTTTCCGTGGTATTGCCTGACACCTTTGCATGTTGTTCCTGGTCAATTGAACGCCGACGTCTACATGAACATTTGGGACAATCAGGTTCTTTCTACGCTCTGGCAGTTTTATGGAATAGACGAAATGTTACTTCCAGGACGACAACGCTCCATGTCATGTTGCAGCCTCTGTCAAGCAGTGGTATCAAGATATGGATGTAAAACGTCTTCCCTGGCCTGCTCATATTCCCGACCTAAACCCCATAGAACATTTGTGGGACGAGTCAGAGCGACGCTTACGGACCTGGAAACCACATCCGAAATCTGCAGCTGAGCTGGCGACATTCCTGCAGCAGTAATGTACACAAATACCCATAGCTGTGTATCAAAACCTTGTTGAAAATATGCCCAGAAGGGTTGCTTGTGTAATTGCAGCATGTGGGGAACCATCCCCCTATTAAAGCATGTATTATTTCCCTTATAACATCACATCTTGCTGTCCGATTCATTTTTGTAGGGTAATGTATATGTGCGTGCGCGTGTGTAAAATTCAAAAAATAATTCCCTGGAATTTTTTATTGTCTGTTGAAATTATGTTTTGGTAAAACAACCTAGGTGACGTCATGTTCAGAATACATGCAGGAAATACATTTTACTGCAATTATTTGAATAAATACAAAAATATTAAACAATTTTATTTTTCATTTTTAGGCTGTATTGAGGTTTTTTCAAAGACTACTGACTGACCCAATTTTACAAATTCCTAATTTCGGGTCTACAGGAAATGACATATTGACCATTTGCCGCTTGTATTTACAATATCATGATGTGCAAGTATTTTACTATGGTAGGTTTGCTATGAAATGTATATTTTATGGTTTTCTGTGCGAAAAATTCTGTAAGCTAACTGTCACAACTTTATGGAAATTTCATTCAATTTAATTTTCAGATCTAGCAGAAGTTTTGTGTTTGATAATACAAAATGCTGATGATATTGATGTGAAAGATAGAGCTAAAATTTACTACAGTATGCTAACATCTTTATCTAAGTTAAAGGTTTGTTAATGTTTATATCTTCAGTGATTATTAAACGTTTTGTTGTGTAATAAATTTATTCATAATTATTTTTTCTCTAAATTTTAGATCCAAACAATCTTAACCTTGCAATCATCCGAAAAAGAAGCAAAGAATGCTTTGAACTCTTTTGTCACTGGTAATTATAAATGTGTCATTGTCTGTTATGCATATGTAGTATTAGTTACTTAAACCTCTCTTTTGACCCACCTAAATGCAAACTTTTCTTATTGGCAATTACAACTTGTTCATTATTGTATGCATAATTTTTAATATCAGTTTTATGCTTTTTAAAAACTTATTTTGCGTTACCTAAATAGCGTTCTAAAAATTTAGACTTTTAAAGCAAGATAAATTCTGAAACTTGCATGAAAATTTTAAAATTTCTTTTTAATACTAATAGTTGTTTCCAGAAAAAAACAATTTTAATTTTGAATTAAAATACATTTTTTTTCAATAAAATTTTTTTTAATAAGTAAAATTTTTTTAATATAGAGAGATTTATTTCAAGTCAAAAGTTAAAAACTTAAAGCTCTAGTAGTCGTAACATTCATGATAGATAAAATGAAGTTAATAAAAATTTAATTATAACCTTATTTTATACTTTTTGTGTATATAAGCTATAAAAAATAACTTTGCTTGGTTTTCTTTTGCTCACCATTTTTCATAATTAAATCATAATTATTTCATACCAATATAAGGTTTTTTAACCTAATGTTTTGAAAAAGTAAAACAAAATTGGAAAGACTTGATATTGTAAAATTGGCAGTTGTGATACATATGCATGTATTTCAAAACTTCACCTGCACTATTCATACTTGAGAAATATAACAAAACCCTCCATTACTGAAAAATGTATTTTCCAAAGATTATATTGTATTACTTAAAAAACAATTTACACTGGAAGTAAGAAGTCAGTCAATTTCCTGGTATGATTTGTTAATTAGTATTTGAATTTAATTTAATTGCTGTGATAATAGATACTAATTTTTTATTTGATTTATTGCGCATATCAAATTCCTATATTCACAATTGTAAGGAAAATTGTAACTATAGTAGATAACTTATATTTTCAAAAATTAGCATTTGTAATTTTAACTATTAAATTGTGGTGCATTGTGTTATTAATAATTGTCATTACTTTTTAATTCTTCAGGTAGTGATTCTTTTCAGTTTGCTTCTTCTATTCAAAAGTTGTCCAAGCCAGTAATACAGCTAATAAGGTAAGTGTGAATTGATTTTTTAAAATTGTATACTACATGAAAATGGGAACACAAATTTTTTGCTGATTAAAATACATTTTGATGAATTTTTGATAAGCTGATTCTGTACATGCCAACATAATTTGTCTAATATAGTAAAATGTGCTGTAAAACAATAAACACAGTCAATGTCCATAGTAATTATGTATGTTTAAAGCTTTAACCAATATTCTATAGAATATTTCTTACAAAATTTCTATTTTGAATTTAATAAGATATCTTACTTTATGTTTATTTCTATATTGCAGGGTTGAACAAAATAGTGAAATATGTATTAATGAATTGGATAATGCTGGGCAGGAATTTACTGGTGTGTGAATCTTTCCTTTAAAATTTTTAAAACTTCTAAGCAAACAGAAGCTTACACCTTTTTGATATTCTCTGCTGTAGCTATACTGTTTTAAAACATTTCAGATGTTTTGGAAATCTATCAACAGCACTTGAAAGATTATGAGCCCATTCTTAAAGTTCCTTTTCTTTTGAAGCATGTAAGTTTATCATTCAATTTTTCACTATCCAACAAAGTGTTAAAAGTTTTGTACTGTGTGATAATATTTTATGTTTTCTGTCTTAAAATATTAATCAAATATTTAGAAGAGTTCTATGTACAGTACCTGAAAGTTTTAAAACAATGTTTTATTGAAATTAAGTAAAAATATATTACGTCCTTGATACTATCCACTTGTTACAGATTAACAATGAAAACGACACCTTTTCTGATCTGTATAGCCTTATTATCACTACTCAATCTGATCCAGCTGCTAAAGATATTTCTGGTATTCAAAAAAATTATATTCTTTATCTCGTTTGAATTTTATCAGATTTTATGTGCTTAGTTTCATTTTATGTAGTTGCTTATATGTTATACAGTATGTCCATAATAGAATGTCCCAGTTATAATAAATTTTAATAGTATCAACTGTAAGTGTTGTTGAGTGTTGGTTCAAGGCCACAATTAAAGAGTAACTCAAATAGTTTTAAATAAGCGCATGCATGAGTACTGCTTTGTTGTTTTCTCGCCTACAGCGCCACATACACAAAATGGCGAGTCCTCTGTGTAAAGCGTTTTGTGTTCTACAAATTTGCTAAGAGTAAATTCGTAATTTCAGTTCAATGTGCGTTTTGTTTAATGTTTGTGATCCCCCATGTGGCAAAAACATCCATCGATGGTATAGACAATTCAAAACGACCAGATGTGTTTGTAAAGGGAAAAGCATGGGACGACTAAAAGTGTCTATACAGAATGTTGATGATGTCAGAGCATCTTAACAGCATAGTCCTAAGAAATCTGTTCAGAAAGCAAGTCTTGAACTTCAGTTGCCAAAGACGACAGTGTGAGAGGTTTTAAGAACACGTTTACGCATGCGTCCACAGCAGTTACGGTTGGTATATGCTTTGAAGCCAGATGACTATGGTGTATGTTTTAAGTTTGCAAGTGAAGTGTTTGAGCTGGAAGATGACTATCTTGGTCGTGTGGTGTTCAGTGATGAGTCAACTTTTGATCTAAGTGGGAAAGTAAGTACCCATAGTGTTCAAATGGGGGTTAGAACATCCTCATTTACTTGTAGAGCACCAAAGAAATTCCCTAAAATTAAACATTTTCTACGCTGTGTCCCGACGTCAAGTGTACGAACCATTTTGTTTCGCTGAAGCTACCGTAACAGGGGTGGCTTAT
This sequence comes from Metellina segmentata, assembly GCA_947359465.1. Lineage (NCBI taxonomy): Eukaryota > Metazoa > Arthropoda > Arachnida > Araneae > Tetragnathidae > Metellina > Metellina segmentata. Next base: position 98,474,594 of record OX375876.1, read on the forward strand.
CTGGATATGTTGAAAGAATGGCTCTTTCCCTAATTAGTAGAGGGTGAACCTGTAAACTTTATTTGGCAACAGGATGGAGCCCCTCCCAATTGGAATCTCTTTGTATGAGAGTGGTTGAACGTCAAAGTCTCTGACTGCTGGATTGATCGTAATGGTTGAGACGACCGAGCTCTTTTCCGCTGGCTTCCACGTTCACCTGAAATAAGGCCATGAGATTTTTTCCTTTGGGGATTTATAAAAGATCGTGTCTACATTCCGCCGCTAGCTAATGATTAGCCAAAATTGCGACACAGAATTGAAGAGGCTATTGCTTCGATCACTCTGGACTTGTTAACCAAAGTGTGGGAAGAATTGGACTTTAGGTTGGATGTGTGCTGTATAACTAAAGGTGCATGTATTATACATTTGTAAGAAAAATTTGGTTAGTTTACCTTCAATTTGATTTATGATTTGTTGTAAAATAGTCTAAATTAAACTGTTATTGAAACTGGGACATTCTTTAATGGACTCCCTGTATAGTTGCATTCATGTTAACAAATATTAATGCAATTTCCCTATAGCAATTTCTTTGCAGGACCAGGTCTTTTCTCTATTAAGTGGAAATGTTTGTCATCAAAGAGTATGGTATCTGCATACAAATCTGTTTTTCAAATAGATTTTAAAATTAGCATATTCCAATAAAAATGCAAAAATATAAACTATGTAAAATGAATTTTAATTAAGAATAAATGATTTTTTTACTAATGAAGCTAATAAATAAATTGAGGAAAATGAATGAAATTTAGAATCTGGAATAAAAAATATCTCGCATACTTGATTTAATAAATTAATAGAATAAATACTGATATCAAAATAATTCCTTTTATATCGTTTAAAAATGAACAAAACAATTATTGTACTATTTTGTTGCTTTTCTATTTAATATGAATTTTTAGTCAATTATGAAAGTGAGTTTAAAACTTATTTTTGGTGCTTCAGTTTATTTGAATGCATTCTCACTATTCTGCTTGTGAACTTTAAATTTCTTTATTTGACTTCATCCTTCATATTCACTCTTTGAGTTCATTTCGTCAATAAAAGTACTTATTTGAGACGGAACTTTCCATAGAATTAATTATAAAGAGTTCCTTTTATATTAAACCAGCAAAATACCCTAACTCACTTGGGTTGAATTGGGTAACGAGAGATTGAAAGTGACCAAAAAGTTATAATTTTCCTCTTTCATAGAAAAAGGCCAAATTATTTAAGTGTAAAATAATTTTTAACATCCTTTTGACATTTTTATTATTATCTACAACCTACTTTGGACACAAATCCTGTGCATCCATGTAATACATCTCTAATATGTTTAATACATCTTTAAAGGAAGTGTTTGTTTGTTTTTTGCTCGCAAAGTCCTGATGAATCTATGGCACATACAGTAATGGGATTTGGCTTGCAGGTAGTCCAAATTTTTTACAATTTTGAGGTCACAGCGAATTAAAAAATTTATTATAAAACATTTTAAATGAATTTAATTATTGATTTCTTTAGAATGGCAACAGCATAAAATATCATATTCTAAATTTATTTTTTCCGTTTTCATTTTGCGCAGAGGATGATTTTCCAGCTGACAGTAACAAACAAAGTTCTATCCCCTAGATCGTTCAAGATAAAGTAAAAATTTCAACAGATTGGAAATCTGCGGAAACTTTCACATTAGATTGATACCTAAAAATATAATTTTCTTTGAATAAATAAAATTTCTAAATTTGATATCTTTTATATTTCCACAAGAGGAAAAAAATGTGATGTCACAGCAATATTCGCGTTCCAAAAATAAACTGATTACATATCCTGCTCTCACTATTATTGCGAAGAAAAGCAAAAATTTTGCACATTTTGGTTTATTTAATGGTTTTTCTGCAGTTGTGGAATTTTATTTTACTAGGGGGCTCAGCCCCCTGCTCGCCTCCGCTTGCCACCTCCTGCGTCACAGCGTGGGCTTCGCCCCCTGCTCGCTAACGCTCACAAACCAACACTCCTTACGCAAGTGATTTAGCTTTTTTTTTTAAACTTTAACACATAATGCACCCTAAACTAATAGCCGCATCAGTGAAAAAACTTTGCGATCTTGTTCCCTGTACAATTTTGAATAAACCATGTTAATCTAGAAATTTTTGGATGTGTACTTTTTCGCGAAACCGTATGAGAATTGAGCGGGAAGAGCGAGTTCAGCCTTTTGGACTCCGGGCCAGATGTGACAGTGAGTTTCAACGGGAAAAAAAATCGTTTCCATGGGTATTGTAGCTACGATAAAATTGACAGCTGGCAAACCCGTTAGTCAAAAATGCAACCTTTCGTTTCACTGATCCCTCTGTGCGCGATCAACAATATGAACACTTTCGATAAATTATACTTTTCCTCATTTCCATTGTATTCATTCTCCTCATTCCATTTCATTTTCCATTGTAAAAAGAAAAATATTTTAAAAATAATTTTTCCTTGACAACTTAAGAAATGTGCCAAAAAAATCGCCAAAGCCGTTGCTACCGCTATAAACGTAGACTGTAGCTGTACCACGTATTGGTTTGCAATTCCATGAGCAACATTGTTATGGCTGTTATCCAATAGGCTACGAATTTCCATTTGGTTTGCAAAGCAAACCACACAAAAGCAACCGGCACAGGCAACGCCGGGCTTGTGTTTTATATTTTGTACAGCTTAGGTGGTTAATTTCTATTTATCCAATTTTTCTATGCATTACTTATATTTGCTGTACAAACTCCCAAATCTGAAATTCTCTGGACCTCGGCCATTACACATTTCGGATTATTTGCACATTAAAAAAAAAAAAAAAAAAAAACCTTAATCTAACCCCCGCGCGAATTTTGCGTTTGCTATTGTAAAATAGCAGATATATAAAAAGGAATAAGTTTTATAAAAAGAAAAAAAGCCTTTTTAATACAATGCAACAAATTATACTTGCAAATCCTAACATTTTTCTCTGTGGTCTTTACTCTGAACATGTCCTTTACTTTGCATTGTTTCACCAATTAGTTCCCGTTTTAACTCCTTGTTCTTTAAAAATTGTCGGAAATATTTTAAAAGAGTGAGGCAAAAAAAAATGCCTGTTAGCAAAACGTCCGTATTTGGGACTTTGTACTATCTTACATAAATGTTTAAGCTCGTTTCAATCCAGTGAGTGCAAAAATAGTAGTGATATTTATCAGTGAATTTTTACCTATACACTTGCTGTTTCAACAAAATACTTTTCTGTTTTGTTATTTTGTTGTATATTCTATTCACGTTCATTATTGGAATATTTTTATTATCAGAAAATAATCAGTACTAATACTTTCAAAAAATCGTATTTATCTTCAATTCTAGTGATTGAGATACCTGTATTGAAAGATTCAAAGATTCCAAACAGTAAAGGTATTCATTGCTTTTTTTTTTCATATGCACTATCGACATATTTGTGTTAAATATTAATTTATTTTAAATTAATTATTTTAATTTATTTTTTCTTACATTAAACATTAATTTTAAATTATTACCATAAGTTTGTTTCAAATTATTTCCATGTGTTTTAACTGAATACATTTCACAATTCATGTAGCTAGGTTCAAATTTGTTTGAATAATGAAATATTAAGGTTTTTATAAACACGCTTTCTGTGATTTTTTTAATTCTTTGAGATACTGATAATGTGATGCTGATTTGTAATATATTTTTCTTTCAGGAACAATAGCTAATTTATCATTAATACCAAGAGAGCCGTATCCCATTACACTTCATTTTAAGTAAGATAATTTTGCATAAATAACATTACTACTTGTGTAACATGAAATACATAATTATAGCATTAATCTCTCTATATTAAAAAAAAAGTTACTGCCACCGCAGGATTGAAAACTGTGCTGTTTAGCTCGATTCTTAACGATTTCCCTAGAAAGTTCGGATCAGAAAAATATGAAATTAACATTGTTTGTTCTTCATCGTGTTCCCTGGAGAACTGTAAAGATCTTTTTCCGATGTGGTTATTAGTTTAGGGTTTATTAAGTGTCAAAGTTTGAAAAGCGAAATTTCTTCCGCAAGTGAGCAAAACACATAAAAATTTTCAGTCTTAAGCCGTGAGTGTTTTTTAAAGAGTCCATCTCAATGTAAATTTTTGTAGCTCGTCAAGTTTTTTTTAGAAATTTCAATTTGGTTCTTGATAATATTTTTTTGAAATTAGAAAAAAATTTCGGGACAATTTCGTTACTTTTTTCAAAAACTGTCATATCTATATCTTATTACCATTAGTTTTTCATTTTAAAAATATTGCAGTATACCTCAGAATGTACGCTTTCTTACGGTATAGTTATTTTTTAAATTGGTTAATAAATAAGTTCGATGCAATCAAAAGTTGGTCATGCAAAATTCGGAATCTTTGGATATTTTTGCTACTTTTTGTTAAAACCGTTATATCTACAGCAAATACCATTATTTTTTAAATTTGAGAACATCACTGAATACCTTACATTGTACTCTTTCTTATGGAATGATTATTTTTTATATTGGTTAATAAATAAAGTCGATGCAATTAAAAGTTGGTCATACAATTTTTGGAACTTTCAGATCGTAATTTCCTATACAAAACTAAAATTGTCATATCTATATATTATTACTATTAGTTTTTAATTTTGAAAATATCGCAGTATACCTCAGAAAGTACTCTTTCTTATGGTACAATTATTTTTAAAATTGGTTCATAAACAAATTCGATGCACTCAAAAGTTGGTCACAGAAATTTCGTATTTTTTAGTTTCGTCTAGCATGTACCTCACACATATGAGGGTTGTATTTTTGACTATCGGGTTTGTCAGTTATCAAATTTATCATAGCAACAATTGCCATAAAAAACGATTTTTTTTCATTTGGCGAGGGAAAAGGCTCGCTTTTTTCCCTCTGTTCTCAGACGGTTTATTGAGAAAGTAACGAAGTTCAGGTCGTAAAGTTGGAAAATTAACACGGTTTACTTAAAATTGTACAGGTAACAAAATGCAGAAGATTTTTTACTGATGCGGCTATAAGTTTAGAGTGCATTAAGTGTTAAAGTAAAAAAAAGTGAAATCACTTGCGAAAGAAGTATTGGTTTGCGAAGCGATCCCCGGGGGTCGGCGAGCAGTGTGCGAAGCCCTCTCTGTGACGTCATGGACAGGAAAGTCAAATCAGGATAATACGAATTATTCAGATAGTTTCGTTGTCCAGGAGATTCACTCTGCAAAAGGAATGTTGGTTTGCGAAGCAAACCAAATGGCATCTGTGAAAGCAATTTTGGTTTGCGAAGCAATCCCAGGGGGTTGGCGAGTGTAATCGAGCAGGGGGCGGAGCCCCCTAGTAACCTAAATATATATCTGGTATTTCAAAATTATTTCTATGTTTGTGTATTATTGATCGATAAAACATTTTTATTAAAAATTAAAACTTTTGTCTATTTACAATCATTGAAAAATATCTTGCATTTCACTCAGTAATAAATTGTAATGAATTGATTCTTGACTTGTGAAGTTATCTTTCCTGTTCATAATTAGAATATTGAAGCACATCTACTCATTTAACACTACTGTTGCCTTTTCTGGAGCATGTCAAACATATCAAACCTTCTCCCTGCTGTATATATTGCATTAGACTATTAGAAAACATATTTATCTGTTAATACAGTTAGATGATAACATTTCATTAAACTAAATATCATTGCAGTCCTACAATTAATTGGGGCCACTGTCTCAGTGGGTTTGCTCAAATTGCAAGAATCTTACGAGTTGTAGGTTTTGAAAGTTAAATTCTTTTAACTTTAGGCATATTTCTCTTTTCTGTGTAAGTAAAACTTTACTTCCATGTGTATATCCATTCCTTGGGGTCTTCTGCCTTGTTTTTGGCACAGCTTGGCTATATATAGCCCTTGCACCTCAAAACCTAACCAATCAACTTATAATGAATCAAAGGTGAGGGTTATATCTGTGCAGAACGTTGCCTCTCATCTGGTGATTGCTAAGTTATTGATTGAAGAAATTTTGTATTATCCTTATCTCTCATTGTCTATTTCATACTTTAATTCAAGTAATACACAAAAACTTTGAAAATATAAAATACTTTCAAGATTAACTAAAAATTTGATAGTGATTAAAAGTTTTTATGTTGATACTTATAAATTTATAGGTTTTTCATTTTCTAACAGAGCAGAGTTTACCTGCAAGAACGGATACAGTTACACCTGTATACCCTCATCAATTGTTTTGAATTTTGAAGATTTATTCTTACCACTACCTGTTCCTGTATCAGTTCAACATTCAATGAATGTTTGGAGAAGGCAGCTATTTGATACCTTGTGGAAAAGATTTATGGAGGAACTTCAATTTAAGTAATTAATGACCATATCCCCTATCAACCCATTTATGTGACGTTATTGTAACCTCTGTTTTAAACCTTATTTCCATGATGAGTCTTATGCACGATCATGCGTGCACACCATAGCTGTTGTGTCATTATTTTTTGTATTATTCAACCTATGGTAGATAACTAATTTCGTTTAAATATTAAAACTTTAATAATTTATAATAAAACTAGTCACTGCTTGGCTAGCCACGCGTTGCCCGTGGTGTAAGGTATTAATCTGATGTAAAATTTTTCGCAGATTTCAAATCCGTTGAAGATAAAATCAATTTAAAAATTATTTATTTTTAAAAAATCATATTTTTAGGTATCAATCTAAAGTGAAATTTTCCGCAGATTTCAAATCCGTTCAATCTATCTTTAGCGATTCCGATTTTACGAAAAAAACTTAACAATCCCAGTCAATATGTTTTTTATTTCTTGTTCTCATTCGCCCAAAAGGTGACAGAAAATGTAATGTTTCTTTTTTTTTTTTTTAACGCAAAGGGTAGAATATGCAATCTGTTTTTTTTGTTTTTGTTTTTTTGAAAGAGAAAGTTTATGTGACGTCACAATCTCTTTCGGAATATAAAAGAAGGTAGAAAAAGTTCATTTTAGGGGGTTTCTTCTTTCGTCCGGACGAAACGTGTTTGAAGAACCAGGTAGGGAATAAAACTATTAAATTAATTTAAAAATCTTCTAGATTGAATTTTAAAATTTCGGCACAACCCAAAAATTGCAAAAAATTCGGACTACCTGTGTGCTAAATCTCATTGTTGTAAGTGCCATAGATCGTCAGGATTTTGCGGCCACGAAACAAACAGACATACAAACAAACACTTCCTTTTATAATAGTAGAGATGATAATCTAAATTATGCCGTCTCATTTTAAGCATGTGTATATAGCATATACATACAATATTTGTACTAGATTTTTATGTTAATAGTCTCTACTATTATAAAAGGGAGTGTTTGTTTGTCTGTTTCTTGCCACAAAATCCTGACGATTCTATGGCACTTTCAGCAATGAAATTTGGCACACAGGTAGTCCGAATTTTTTGCAATTTTTGGGTCGTGGTGAATTTTAAAATTTAATCTAGAACATTTGAAATGAATTTAATAGTTTTATTCTCTACCTGGTTCTTCAAACGCGTTTCTTCCGGAGAAAAGAAGAAACACATGAATCTGGACTTTTTCTACCCACGTGACCTTCTTTTATATTTTTGCAAGAGAATGTGATTGCATCTTCTGCCTTTTAAGTTAAAAAAGAAACAGATTACAATTCCTGTTGCATTCTATTTCCGCGAATGAGAGCAAGAAATAAAAAACATTGACTGGGATTGTTAAGCTTTTTCGTAAAATCGAAATCACTAAAGATAGATTGAAAATTTCAACGGATTTGAAATCTACGGAAAATTTCCCTATAGATTGATACCTAAAAATATGATTTTCTTTAAATAAATAATTTTTTAATTGAATAGATCTTCAATGGTTTTGAAATCTGCGGAAAATTTTACACCAGATTAATATCTTACATCTTGGCGTTGCCAGTGGCTAGTATAAAATATTTGATAATGTTTAGTATTTACTAGCCACTCTTAGTGTGTTGATTTTTTTGTATTGCTTAAGTGTCATATATCATTTGTTAACTTTTACAGTAATGATAGTTATAAAAAAACACTGAAATTTAATGTGAAATGATGCAGAAACTAAAATATAAGGGTTTTATACCTGTATTGTAAATCTTATTTGCTAATACTTTCAAATCAGATTCTAACTTCACCAAAACATTGTAATATCTTAATTAGATTGTTAGTCACAGATCATTCTATTGATAGAAAACGATTTGCTGTAATGAAAATAAGCTTCACAAGTATGCAAAGTATCAAGAATTATTTAAACTTTTGATACAATTATATGCCTTGTAATGCTAATTACTATTGTGACATATCTCCTCTTCTTAATAGTTTCAATAATTCTTCTCAGTGATACTGCTTTATTATTAGTTATAAACACTAACTCTCAAAGTGCATATTAAAATCTAAATTTCATTCTTTTTTCAGAGAAAATGAATCTACTCACTGTAGATCCTCATTTTGCCTACAGATGTCAAAAGAAGAGTTTCCCAAGATTATTGAGCATGATTGGAAGTCTTTCATTGTAGCAAAGTCAAACCTTGCATATGATGTTGCAATGTTTTTGCCATCTGAAAATCATATGTTAATGAAGTTTGCCATTGTGAATGATAAACCTTTTGTAAATATCATTATAGACAACAAAGATATCCTTCCCTGTGTAGCTGAATTCTTACAAAACATGAACAAAACATGTGCATAATTTTCTGCAATTATTTAGAAAATGTGATATGTACAGAAAAAATTATTTGTGTTAAAGAATACTTGTAGGAATGAACACATTTGTTAATTAAATGTAAATAAATATTTTTCTAGAGTCAGATATTTTTCTTTTACTTATATTTTAAGAAGCAAAACTAAACTTGCTATCTTGAAACAATGTGCAGTTTCTAAATGCATTTTCTGTATTATACAATAATTTTGTTAGTCATATTTAATGTTAATACCTATATTTTAAAAATTATTATTAATATTAAAAAGTATTGAATAACCAGTAAATTTGTAATACCTACAATTAACTATTAAACATCAGAAAAATAAAATAAATCAAATGGCATACATTAAAGCCAAGAACTACCATGTTTTAATGCTTCCCTAACACTTTACATTTATATAAATTGTACAAATATATCTATTTTTTAAACAGAATTATTGAGCAGCTGAAATATTTTATACACACAGGCTGATGATTATTACTCAAGTATAAAATAGTATTGCCTTTGTATACCAAATGAATTTCACTGGAAAATTTTCAGAGAAAACGTTTGCTTTTCTCGCTACATGTTGATCAAATGAATCATCCATATCTAACAGCCTTCAATAACTTTGCTTGATAACATTCAGCCAATCTGTGATTGGGCTTTAATGTTTGCCACTTTAAAAAGGGTTTGAAAAGTAAAGTTAGTCGGAGTGCTTTTTATTATACTACAAAGATTTAAAAAAAATTTCTCTTGTAATAATCTTTTAAGTTATTAAAAATCAAATTTAATATTCTTTCACGAAACATCAAACAATGTTTTGTAAATTTCATAGTCCAAAAGTATAGAACTACTACCTGTCCAATAAAACCAGTTGAGTTTAATTACAATCAATGTTTTCAAAAAATATTTTAGCTTCACAGTAGTTGTATATGTAATGCATTTTTCTTAGCAATAGCAGCTATCTGAAATTGGATCTGATCCGAATGTACAAAATTACTTCCTAAATAAGAAAAATCCCTAAACCTATAAAATTTCCTATAGGAAATAAAGCTTTTCAAGATTCCAAATTTTGGGTCAAGAATCAGCTTCCAGTGAGATTCTCTGTTAATTTTAAGTATTATTTTTCAACCAAATGTTCAAAAGGTGTTAGTCTTCAACTGATGTAAATAATTGAATATTTACAAAATTTCAAAAATACTTCAAGTACAGAAACATATATATATATAAAATAAAATATAATAAAACATTAATCAACACAATAAACAAAACAATTTCCTATACCAATTCAATGATAGATAATATGTAGACTTTAATTCAAATGTTTTGGTATAAAAGGACAGCAGTTAGCTATTCAAACTTGTTTGCCAACTATGTTTCCTCACACGAAGACAAAATGTCCCAAAAATGGAACCAGCTAAAAATAGCTACTGATATCTGATTGGATCAGAAAAGCTTTGACAATGCTTTCTCAGTTCACAGAAAACTAACTCAAGGTCTCCACATTGGGTCTGGTACTAGGGCCCAGAAAGTGCAGAAATTTTAATACAAAAAAGTATAGTTTATTTTCCCGAGTTAAAACGAAAAAAGTTTATTATATTTTATACAAAAACTGCATATTGATAGAGAAAATGTACACATTTATCCGTTAAACTAGTCTTGGAATACATCAGTATTTCACAAGAGGCCGGTCCTTTCAACTTAGAACTAGGTCTCATCTGACATGGTACTGGGGCCTACAATGCATGCAGATGTTGGGCAGCAACTGACCTGACCTTCACCATACTGATAAAAGCCAAGTCTACATATTACCTAGCAACAATCAATACAGTAGAAGAGTTTAGTCAAGTGAAGAGCACTCAAATTGATTATGAACTGTTTTTCAACCAGCGAATTGCTTACAAGTTTCTTCTAGTCTTACAGCTAAGCACTAATGATGTATCCATTGAGACGTTAAGGCTCAGGCACAGTAGTTAGAAGCAACTAGCTGAAATTATGTATGCTGTTGGTGCTTGTGTGTGTTAAATCCACCCTTCTCAATCTATACACAAATTGGAACTGACAACTTGTGTACAGACTAAATTAGGACTTATTTGCAAGAGATGTGCATAAGCTTCAACTCTTAACAAATTTTCAAGTATTGAAATGCTTGAATCCTAGTTCTGTAAATTATATCAATAAAGTAATACTTTCTTCTAGTATAATTTTCAGATTGTTCCTTAAATGTTTGGATTTGCTTTTATTTATGATTTTCTTCTATTGTATTACATAGTTTATAATATTGAAGTTATTTTCATTTGCAGTTCAGGTGTTGACCTCGTCTATCTAACTAGTTCAAAATTACAAGGTTTTGCCCTCAGATCTTTCTCTTTAGAATTGATATAGGACCATCACCTATAGCATAGCTCTAGTGAGACTTTAATTAACTACCTAACTTATTAAAGCAAAACTGCTATTCTAGTTATTTTGTCCTATCAAATAAAAAATTAAGATTCCATTGACAATTCCATTATCCAATGACCATGCATTATGAATGTTAAGCTATCCATGTGAGTCTGGACTTGCACCAGATTCTAAATGACGTGTCTATATGATCGAGGTTATAAAAATAGGTACTTTAATTTGCATTTTTAATTGGCAATTCAAGAAGTAGTTATGGCAAAACGTAAAACATGGTACTAAATCATAAAGTTAGAATGTACTCATGGGTAACTCAATTCTTAATTTCAGTGACTTACACCACTGTTTCTTAGCCCTTTGTATATTTATGTTGCCTCCACAGCAACTCTTTTAAGCATTAGGTACCTTTCAATCACACAAAAAAGAATCAGCCTTCAAATGGGAAATATCAGTAGACACATTAGATGGAGCCAAGCAAGTAAAAAGATGTTCACCAATCATATTTGCACAAAAGACAAAGGGGGTGTAGTGTAGTATGCATCTGCATAATGCACCCAGGGAAATACTAAATGTTGCTGCAGTCTTCACCTTGAAGGCTTTAGGATTATGAACAGGATCTGTGGTCATTATAAAAAAGCTTTCGAAGTGATTTTGTACTCATGGCATACAACCTTAGCATTAGAATTAAGTTACATTGTTTTACATTTTTGTTTTTTAAATGTGTCAATCTAGTACCAGATTACATAGCATTAGTTTATATGTATTCATGGCTACTATATTCAAGAATCTGTTGAGCAAAACCAACAGCAGATAAAACTGGGGTGCAACTTAACTGAAGTGCAGTGTTCAAATTCTTTGGTTTTAATGGCCTAATTGGTTTTAAAGTTATTTTAGTGAAAGTATATTACCAATATAATAGTTTGGTTATAAAATATTTTAAAACAAATTTTAACTTATCTATAATTCAATTTCTGATTATGTGAATTCAATTATAAAAGAGTAAATATTGAGTTTGCTTAATTATATATAGTCATTTATTGCATAAAAAGTGATAATACAAAGATATATTAATAGCTCTTGTATATTTCAATATACATATGTACATTTCCATTATAAATATTTGTTTTATGTCTCTTTAATAGGTATACAACTATTTTGATGAATTTTTCGTCTTATGTTGACTGATGATATCCTGAAAAGTTGACATTACTTTAAGCTCATGTTCTCTTTCATCAGCTTGACGTTTTTCCTCAAATTCTAACCACATCTTTTGAATTCTTTCATCCACAGCAGTTTGCTCATTTTCAAGTTCTTCGATTTTGCTCAAAATTTTTATGTCCGATTCAGTTTGATACTTCATGAATTTCAGAGTTAACGAATCCATCATGCACTTGAAGAGAGATAATCGAGAATTTATCTTTCTTTTCTTCCTCTTAGAAAGGTCCTCTGTAATATAAATATTGATAAATTAGCTATACTGCAAGAAAATGTTATCCTAAATGTCTAACATTGTGTAGCTTTTTTAGAGCAATGTAATTATTCTGATCTTCATATTGACTTAAATTTCCTAGCTATATTGCACCCCTGTAAGAAAAGTGACACAAATAAAAAAATTAAAAATTTTGCTGTTATGTCATTGAAAAATATGTATGAGGTGCCCCAGTCTGTTATTATATTACTATTCTATAGAATATAATATACTACCATAAATTCTTAACTAAAATTTAAAAGAAACTCAAATTTTTTAATATAAGTTTTATAGTATCTTTAAGTTGATGTTTCTCAAATTCTGCAATTTTGAGTTGTGTTATTTTTCTTGCAGGGGTGCGATATGATCACTGATGATTCTAGTTATTTACTTTATTGATATTTAATGCTAACACTTATTTGAGTGTGTCATTCAAGCGTGGCACCTACTATGAGCCAAAATACTAATATCCCTCAATTACTTTATGGTTGGGGCCTGTCTCCCAAACACGATGAATAAATATTACAAATAACAAATATGAGCAGCCTACTATTCTTGGATAGTAATATGCTAAATGAATGAAAAAACAAAGGAAAACCATCACTCCTCTAGGAAATGAAATCTAGTTTTTACTGTCTGACATGAAAATTTAAGCAAAAATTAGTTTTTATTACAAATTGAAACTATATTATACACTTTCTGATGTTAAAGTTACACAATATACTACATTCTCAAAAAATTTAAAGCAGACCTTTACAGATAGTGAAATTTTGAAATGTATATTACAATTAAATTAATAACGGAGTTGCAGAGCAGTACTTATATTTGAGATGCTACAAAGCCTTTCATACTTAAGAAAAGTGCTTGGCAATTTTGGTTAAGGTTTGCTATTAAGAAAATTGTAATTCAGTCATGTTTAACAGATGATTTTATCAAACCTTAACCAACAATATTATGTATTGACTGACTTTTTATAAATTTCTAAAACATGGAAAACTAACTAAATGGATGATATCAATGACAAACTAAATTTCAGATTTGAATGCAACATGAGCTAGTCTCCTTCATTGGTGTTTATTTGGGCTCAAAATTTGTTAGATGTATAAAAAAATGATGAGTTTGAAATTCTTGTGTTTTATAAAATTCTGGACTCACCATTTACAGAACTGGTTGATGCAGAACTTTGATTCTCAAACAATATAGAGGTGGAAGGTGTCTCTTCAACTAAAACAACATCAGGAGTCCAAGGATTATCTAGTTCTGTATAAAATTAAATAATTTGAGCTAAAGATATATAAAGTGAACATTGTATTATGCTTATTGGTAGAAAAGAAAAAAATCGATCTGATACCAAAATATAAATTGATTCTTTCATGAGAACTTATTCTTGTTGAGAAATTTAAAACCTCCAAGCATCAATCAGGTTTATATCATTGGCTCAGAGCAAAAGCTCAACTGAAAAAAGAAATTTGCTGTATAGCTGTTTAAAGAGACTCTATTAACTTTTCGATCAAAAAGAAGAAATTATAATTATTGTTATCATGTTCTCGTTTCTAAACAAATTCTATAAAATGTATTTATCATCATGAAACTAATCGGTGTCTCCGAAAATTTCAGTTTATTTTTTGCTTTAAGCCGACGGCAATATCTTTCAAAATGGAAGTTTTCTAATTTTCTATTTTATTTTCTTAAAATTATAAAAACACTTGGGATTTCCATCGATGACTTCTTTAATAATTGCATTTTAAATTGTCTTGTTTGCATTCAGCAGTCTCGTATTTGAGAACCATTTTCGACAATATTTAGTTGTAAAGATAACTTTTGCTTGATTTGCTGAACGAAATTTAAAAAAAATTTGATTCTTTGAGGTGGACACACAAATGTTTCTCAAGATAAAATAACGCATTTAAACAAAAATAAACACATTTATCAAAGTTAAATTTTGGCGATATTTCAATCCATGTCTTATTGGTCAATTTTTAAAATAGCCAAATTGGCGATGAACTTGGAGAGGGATATACAATGTTACATCTCCGACGAAATGGATTTTGTAACTTCTATATGTACTTGCAAATGATAACAGAATGTGTCTGTTTTTTTGTTTATTTCATAAATTAACTCACCTTTCTCTGCAGGTTCATGTAATTTTCTGGACATAGCTTGCTCATTTTTCGGCGCAAGTTTTCTTAATTTACGATCATTCCTGACCGACCAATTTGTTTTCTTGCAGCTCTCCGGTTCATCCAATTCCGATTCTATTCCGTTAGTGCTAGGACATGATTTTAATGTTGTGTTTTTCTGATTCCTGTTTTGTTTTTCGAGTAAAATTTTTTCGAACTGTTCGAAAAATCTCATGCTTTTTTTAATCCCACTCGTCTTTTCATTGTGTTGCTTCGTTAAAGTGTACTCCCGTTTCATTCTTTTTATCTTTTCTCGACATTGAGAGGCAGTTCTAAAAAAACCCATGTTGTTCATAGTTTCGGAGATTTTTTCATACACAACAAAATTCCTTTTGTTACCAGTCAACTCAGACTGTGCATCGTTTCCTCCCCACAGCTGCAAAAGAAGGGCGGTTTCTTCATCGGACCATGTGAACCCGCGATCAGCTGTAACAGCGGCGCACATTTTTTACCAAAAAAAAACATCCAGCTCACAAAAAACACTCAAACTTCTGAGACAAATAATAACATTTTCCCGTTCTTTTTGCGTTTAGTGCAAGTCCAAACTGTTTCAAGCAAAACAAAATGCAACTTGGGTCAGAAAAGTGAAAAAACATACAACCCCCGTTCGAAACCAGACCGAAACCTGGTCGGGTTAAGTGCTCGATCCGGTTTGAACTGCATTACTTTCAGCTTCATCCGGGCTCCGTATTGATTGGCATCCGGATCCATGGGCGAATCCGATTTCTAGCAAGCAGGGACGAGACGCAGTCGCACCGCACACCACAACACAAGTGATGCGCCATAACAAAACTGAAAACTCGGTAGTGTAGGTGTAGATCGCCGCTTGGTAGAGGAACGAAACGTTTGTCCGGTTCGCTCTTTTCCCAGAGACGCATGAAGTTCACGAAAAAGAAAAAAAAAAGGGAGGGGTTTATGTACCCTACACCAACATTAGATTTTTTTCAAAAAATAAATAAGCACAAGAGCGCTATCGCACAAAATAATGAGAAAAGAGAATTCATGTTTCCGAAAAAAAGAACACGATAATTGTGTGCTCAATGTTCATGCGGTAAATTTGCAACATATATCTGAAAGTTAATTATTCAAAGACGCAATGAAGTTTGATTTGGAACGGAAAATAAGTAGTGAATTAATTGACGAAGTTAACGAATTCTTCCAAACAACAGTATAATTTTTGCTAACTAACGAATACGTTCATTTTCCTTTTGATTTAGACATAAAATTTTAGCGGCAAACAAAAAGAGAGACTTCTAAATATTAAATTAACAAAGATCGTAATATCACACATCCAACCTTGTATACAGACAATGAAAATTGCTTGTCCGAACTTTTATATTGCCCAAAATCACTAACTTTTTATTCTTGATTCAGATTTATGAAAGTTTAGAGATAAATATATATATATAATTTTTCAAACAAATTTTTATGGTTTTTGACAAAGTTTTAAAACATTTCCTTTTCTCTGAATAATTTAGGTTGAATATTCAACCTCGAATATATACGTAGAAATTAATGAGGATTTTTCGGTTAAGATTTTCGTAAGTTATTCGCTATGCTTATTCAGGGAATCTTTGGAGAACTTTTGTCCATATTCGCTGAGGAAACTTGGTACTTACCAGCGAACATACATTTAAAACTGGGGTGGCTATGTATACGCTGTTTTCAATCCCTTATGTTACAGATTTGATTAAGCGGGGCCCCCCACAAAGTGCTCTAATCAGGGCCATCTCAAGATATTTGGCGCCCGTGGGCTACTAATAATATTGCGCCCCTCTTCATACGAAAATATATGGGTGGGGAAGCGGGAGAGGGGTGACCGGTGAAGTTTTAAAAATTTGAGAACGAGAAAAAGTCAATGTATAATCAGTCACGCGCTGATCTCCAATCGTCAAACTGATTTGAGTGCAAGCCGCCCCAAAAGGATAGAGCCCCAGGGGCGCTATAGACCATTTAGCCCTATGGTTAGGATGGCCTTGGCTCCATCACCAGGGAAGTTGCGGCCAGTGGCGCACCCGAATTCCAATCTGAGGAGTGGTTTCGTAGGTATTGTAAGTTTTTCCTTTTAGTTGGTTTGATTTAAAATAATTAATCTGTCGAAAATTGGATTTTCCACTTTTGTAAAAGGAGTTTGTGGTTTTTGATTCTTAAATTTATTTATTTGAAGCATATGAGCAGTTATTAAATTAATTTTGTTGAATAATTTATTTTAAGCACAATTTTTTATTTTAAATAAACAGTTAGAGTGGAAAGCTGAGATCTTAGTGTACTTACTCACACTCGAAAACATGTAGAGTATGTGTATGTTAAATCTTCGTCCTCGTCCAGTGCCGACCAACCGGTATAGTGGTTAAGGTCTTAGCCTCTATATCGGAAGGTTCCTGGTTCGAATCCGGGTCCGGGCATGGATGTTTGTAAGCGTATGGTGTAGAGGCGGCTGGTGCACCTTAAATCTGTCGAGGCCGAAAGTCCTTACGTTGGGTTGGTGTGGAAGTTTGGAGAGTGGGGTGCCAGTTAAGGCGTTGCCTCGTCTTCTGACATTGGTTCAAAATTACGTAGTGTTGTCCTCGGATCTTTCCCTTAGGAAATTGATCCCGGACCGTCGTTTATAGCCCGCTGCGTAGCTCTAGAATAACGTCATTTTAAAAATTACCAATTACCCGGTTTGAAAGACCAATCTCGGTGATACTAGGTTGTATTTTCTTCTCAGTACAGAACTAAAGAAAACCGGCATAGTACTGTTGATTGGTAGTTGAATTTGCGCCTCAAATGCAACATAACGACTATTGCAGACGATCTGGGATCAATCCTAAGATCCGAGTACACCTCTTTCTTTTGAACCACGATCAGTTGACGGAACTTTGGTTGAATCGAGTTGCTCTAGAACGATGTTAATTACAAATTACCCACACACACCCAGCTCAGGTGTTGCTTCGTCATGTAACCGAGGTTCAAAATTACGAGCTGTTGTCCTCGGATCTTTCCCTTAAGGGACTGATCCCGGACAGTCGTCAATAGCCCTGTGTGTTGCTCTAGTACGACGTTAACTAAAATTACCATTACCCCCCCCCACACACACACAAAAAAAAATTATCCACAATTGGCGAGCCGACCAACCGGTGTAGTGGTTAAGGTGTTAGCCTCTAGATCAGAAGGTTCCTGGTTCGAATCCGGGTATGGATGTTTGTAAGCGTATGGTGTAGAGGCGACTGGTGCACCTTAAATCTGTCTTGGCCAATTGTCCTCATGTTGGGTTGGTGTGGAAGTTTGGAGAGTGAGGTGCCAGCTGAGGTGTTGCTTCGTCATCTGACCGCGGTTCAAAATTACGAGGTGTTGTCCTCGAATCTTTCCCTTAAGGGATTGATCTCGGACCATCGTCAATAGCCCGTTGTGTTGCTCTATTACGATGTTACCTAAAATTCGAATTACCCAAACTGGCGCCACACTGCGTTGCGCTGAGATTCATCGCTTTGTATAGTAAGTCCGGTTACACATTGGAGCAGCATGCGACTAAGCGTCCGGCATGCACGATTCCTGAACAAAAATTGTTTGTGCACATGCGTATTACTTAAAGTGGACCATTGTGTGGCTTAACTAGATTTGATAAATAGCATGTGGAACATTTTTATGGTCCACCTTCCGTGTGGGCCTTTTCTGAAGATGTTTATAGCAGTCATGTTGTGTCAAACTTATATGGTTGTTTGAGTTACTTTGAAAATAAGTTGAAGCTTTTAAAATCCCCCTGACCAATTTTTGTTCCGAATTTAAAAGTAAAATGACGAAATTTGAGGAAACGCATTTTTTTCAGAGTATTTTAGGAGATTGAAGATAATTAGTATTGAATCAACCATGGGGGTACTCTCAGCATTGAAAAGTTAAGATCATACCTTTAATCAGAATGGTGCTTGTGTAAGGAAATCTGGAAAGTTCAGCGTTCCATTTCTTGTATTTGTATATTTTTAATTCAATAAAAAATATGTTGTTTAACAGAACAGGGATTTTAAATCATTTTTATTGACTACAGTACATGCTGTTCTGAGAAAGAATAGAAACAGAAAACCCATGAACTTCCATAAAAAATTTATTTAATAACTTGTATTGTAATATATAGTAAAAGATGAAAACACAAATATCTTACAGTTTAGACAGAAACAATGACTAGGTAGTTATGTACACACAAATTGCGCAAAGCCACTTTATATAGTAATCAACTACTTTTCCACTCAGACGCATGATACATAAGCTCTATATATCCATATAAACAAAAATTGCAATAACTGTCCAGCAAAGGCTGTTTTCACAGATAATAAAAACTGAAATTATATTTAACTCAACGGTAATATACATAAAACTTAACTACAAATCAATGTATTTATAAATAGGGCTTGTATTAAAATTATGTTAATCTAAATTATGGATGAATTTATGTAGATTTTTCGTAATGTCAAAGGGAAGCAAGTGGTTTTTCTTTAATTGCATGTAGCATAGTAGACAATTGCAGGAAAACCAAATTTCAGAGATTTAAAATTTTTTTACAGCACAACTTTCAGTTTGATAGTTTTATTTGTTAGCTTATTTTTCATGACAAAAAAAGTATACCCCTTCGACAGAGGTGTGTGCAGTAGAAAGGAAATTAAATAAACATTTTTCCAAACGTTTTCCCAGACCTTGGGCATAAATTACTAAGCATTAACAGAGAGAGAGAGAGAGAGAAATGCATAGGTAAAAAGATTTTAAATAATAGTTATGGAACTATTTGTTGATGATGACAGTATTATTGTATGCAGTATTACCTGAGGTTTTTCTATAAAATGAAAGAAAGAAATTTTGAATACAGAATAAAAATTTTGTACTTAAACTAAAATTTCTATGCTCATGTTTGCTGGTGGTGTCATTGTAAAGGCAAGATTTCTAGCTCCATCGAAAAAATCAAACCCCAAATGATTTTAATTTGCAGCATGACAAAACAATATTTGACAATGTCTTTTAAGGACAATTAACGGAGTATTTAATAAATAAAATTTTAGTTGAATTCAATCAATAAAATCAATGATAAATACATATTATTTAACTAAAAATATCCACTTTAAGAGGATGATTGCAAAGAAAGGAAAATATTTTGAACAGGAATTTTAAACACATTGATAGAAAAAAGTTATAAAATTGATCTACAGTATTGGAAAAATTATTGCACCAACTTTTCTTAAATAGCATATACCGCTATCCAGTCGTTGTATGCATATAGTTTTGTATAATTGATGTTTAATGATGGCAAGCAAAACAGATAACATTTAGGAATAGTGTTGATTCTAAATGTCAAATATGGATCACATAAATATGTAATACATCACAACTGGATATGCAGTGTTTGACCTGTTGCTTAAACAATGCTGTAAGAATTTAAAATGTTGATTTAATGACCTAATTAGACGATTTTTTTAATAATAAAATAAAAAATACACCTCTAGTGTTTCCTTGATAACTACTGCCTAATAAGGTATATGCAGCAAGCTTAAAAAATTTTGAATGCATGTTTCATTCAGATGATGCTATAAAACATGATTAGACCTACTTGTAACTACCTTTTGACATGGCACTTCCAATTAAGAAACTTTTGCTCCAGGTTCTGACCATCAATTTTTAATTTTGATGCAGTAAGGTTTTCCCAAATGTTAAAAAATGTCATAGAACAGACTTCTCCAAACTTGTCTCTGAAAGATTGCTTCAAATGGCTCATATATTTTTCAGCATCCAGCATACCAACTATAAATCTACCTACATATACATGGTAAATGGATCTTGAAAGCATTTCATCA
This sequence comes from Metellina segmentata, assembly GCA_947359465.1. Classification (NCBI taxonomy): domain Eukaryota; kingdom Metazoa; phylum Arthropoda; class Arachnida; order Araneae; family Tetragnathidae; genus Metellina; species Metellina segmentata. Next base: position 98,495,189 of record OX375876.1, read on the forward strand.
GGTGGGTGTTTCAGTTTCATAAATACAATAAAAGTGTATTTTTCTGAAATTTGATGTTACAATTTAACTGGAGTTAAATTTTGGTTCATGTGAATACATTACTTTTTTTTTAGTTGTCTATGGACAATTGTATTTTTGCCCACTTCATTTTTTAGTTGACTTCATTTTTAAAAAATCAAAAATGTCTTATTCACAGAATGATATGCAGAGACCCAAACAATTAAGTGAATATGCAGTGAAGTTATTTAGCATTCAAATAAACTTACCCAGCCAGTGTCAGGTCAGGTCAGCAAATACAATAACCCTATTTCTAAGTGAAAACCTCTTAATTATCCAAAGAGAAAGCATTGGTATCATCTGCCTGGTCTCAAATTTCATTTGTTCAGTGCTATCAGTTTCTTAGATCACTTAAGAATGCACAAATCCATAAAACTTTCAAGATCTGACTTACATATCTGTAAAATGTGTACGGCACGGCAACTATTAATACAATGCAATAGTTTACTATTATGATGCAATAATTTGTAATGGTAGATATTTCACAAATTTAAAGGCTGATGCAATAATTTTTCTACTACTGTTTATTTGCAATCAACTCAACAATGAGTAAAAAGGGAAGCAAATTTCACACATCAAATCAAACAGATTACATAGTAAAATTTCTGAGACCATCAATGTTAAATTATTCCCTTTTCTTTTTTGAATAGAATTTTAATCCTACACACAAATACTGTTTCTCCTTTAAGCTGAATGACTTTATCCAAATCTTTATTTCTAATCTAAAGCTATCATGATTCCAAGCAGGATTTCACTAATGTGTAAGAGGATCAGAGGCAAAGCAGTTATGGTTTAACTCAGATTTCAACATAGCATATAGTTTAAAAATTGCAGAATAAATTAAAAATGGAGGTGTCTGTGATGTTTGTTTTCTGAACATCTAAACTTCACATGGAACGATAACTTGTCTAAATGAAAAAAGGTTCTAGCTATCATGGGTAGTTAATTTTATAATGCAACTTTTATCAGTTTGTGTATTTGCCTGAAAGCTTTTATTCTAAGACCGTCTAAGTGATCATTCTTTTTTATAGTCCCTTTGAGTAGTTGTACTCCAAATCGTATGTATTTACACAATAATAATAATACAGTGCAATTTGATATAACTTTTCCAATGGAAATGTATTTCTTAGAAAGTTTAATTCCAGAAAATGAAATGAATATCACAAGAATCTAAAATTATTACCCACACAATAATTTTGAGTGGAAGTATAGACAATTAAAACATTGTTAGAACGTAGAATTGACAAGCATAAAAATGACTCATCAGTTTTGTGATGTCCAATGGATAATGACCAGAACCTCTTTGGTAAATATTTTATCACAAACATAATTTTAAATAAAGATGTTTAAATAATAACAAAAGGCAACTGTATGAATACAGTAAAGAATTCAGGTATTCTAAATAAATAAAATTTAAATCTAAAATAGCGACAAAATTTTTTATCATGTGTCTAGATTATCATTTCCATTCACTTGATGCATAAACTGCCCTAGAAGAGACAGCATTTTCAGTTCATGCTGCTGCTCTTCTTTCCTTCGCCGTTCTTCAAACTCTAACCAAAGTCTCTGCATATTTTCATCCCGTTTCATTCTCTCACGCTCTAGTTGAGTTATTCTTTCAAGAAATCTTGAATCTGAACTGTCTTGATGATTAAGAAATGTTTCAGTAACACTGTCTAACATTTTTTTAAACCACTTTTGTGTAGATTCAGTTTTTCTTCTTTTTGATGGAGGTTCTTGGAAATCTAAAACCAAATACATGAATTTAATTAATTATTTAATAAATTGTTGACAACCTATTAATAATGTTTAATATTTGGGGCATTTCACAGTATTAAGTTGTTACGGACTCTACACTTCAGAAACATATTTTATCCTTATATTATCTTACAATGAAAATGTTTAAGCTGAACTTCAAGTAATTTTATATTTTAGTATGTAATTAATACATTAGCATTGAAAAAGATATAAAAAATTCAAATTTTTATTAAATATAGAGATTTATATTGCATGTTACGGACTCTACATTAAAGGGACATGGATTTTTTTACTTAAATGGAAATGACATTCCCTCTGAAACTAGCTGTTATTTCTATCTATTAAAATTTTCTTTTTACATTTTGGTTCATATATTAAATATCTGCACCACAAAATAAAAATTGGAAAGGACAAAAATAATTTTAAATGAATTATTTATTACATAACTCCTTGTTTACAAGCCTGTTACGGACTCTACACATTTGTCTCTTGTGAATATTAATGAAAATACTGAGAACTGTGTTCAGACTATTACAACAAAATTGTTTTACTCTTCAATAGTGTCTATGATTGATGAAATCTTTTGTCTATTTCCGCATTATATGCAATACAACGTGCCAAAGAACCAATTGGTGGTGAGTCAATGGGTAGAATTGACAGATAAGTGTCCCGATTAATTTATTCAAACTTTACTTTTGGCATAGCTTTAAATTTGTTTGTTGATATGAGTTCAAGTTCAAACTTAACAAGGAATTTTTCTTCTGGTGACATTTTCACTATTTGCCCTGGCCACTGGTCATTACTGTTAAGTACAGATATCCAAGTGCCTTCTTCAATGTCAGGTTTGGAAATGCTTTGGATTAATGATTGAGAATTCTCATTCCTATGAGTATCCCCCACATCTTTTCTCAATATATTTGGAATTAACTTATGCAAATACTTTGCCATTATCAACATAAAAACTGTGCATTCTTCTGGTGCCAGGGATTGATATGACTGAGCTTCATCTATTTTCAAGTTTAAACTCATCCACAGTTGCTACCACCTCAGTTTCAGGTTTCAAAAGAATGTTTATTGATTTAGCCTCTCTTTTAGCAATGGATTAGAAATCATAGGCATTAGATGGCACATCATTTACTTCTCCGCTATACCATCTACTGGTCCTTTTCCATGCGCTGTTGGAAAAAAAATGCCAGCTAGCAGTGCAGCCATGGTCTTTCATGTGTGTTTTTAAATTGTTCACAAGGTTATACTTATTTTTAAATTGGCTACCACAACCATCTGAAAAGTAATGAACATACGGAAACGGTATTTTTAGTTTGTTCTTTACGTCATCCAAAATAATTATGTTAAAGATGAAGACTTCCTTTTTGTGCAATGGGTAAGGACATCTGAGACAATTGCATAGGAAATATGCTGCAGTTCTTCCCCAACCTTATAATATACAACAGCTGTAAATATAGTCACTTGCTCTGGTGACCTCTGAATTTTCATGATTTCATTTTGTTGTTTCACGCTATTATTTTCTGCAAAATTCTCTTGAATGATAATCTGACTTTCTGTCAGTTTCTCTTTTAGATATCGCATGTTTTCTTGCTGCCATTTCACATTGTATACATGCTGTGCAAATGAGTACAGCTGTTCTTTAAGAACTTGTATCCCTTTAACTAAATCTGTTTCAACAGCTTCCTTTCTTACCTGACCATCACTGGTAACCAATAAAAAATAGCTAAATGCTATGTCTTCAATCAAATTCAAACAAGGTTGAAAAGAAATAAAGATAACCAAGTACTGGAAAACTGAAACTAACTTCTAAAAGTTAAATTTGCAGTAGTTTTTTTAAGTGAAAGTTTCATTTTACCTTTAAAGTTGACGTTCCGGTTGTTTTATTTTGTGTGCAGACAAATAATAAAATGGGAACCCTGTAGACAAAAAACATTATTCTTGCCAAATGTAGAGTCCGTAACATTTTGTAGAGTCCGAAACAAAATTTTAGAAATTCATAAAAAATAACAAAATTGAATAATGGTGGAAATCAGTTAAAAATATTGTAACACTATTATTGGAATTAGAAAATATTGATTTTGGTAAATATAAAATCATAATTAAAATTTTTATGAAACTTTTCATTCTAATTTTGTTACGGACTCTACAACCATCATTTTCACAAGCTGTTAATTTTTACAGAATACATTTATCAAATAAAATTACTACCCATAATAGATATGTGCCAGAACATTATTTGTCCTCAGTTTAAGTTTTGGTTTAAAAATCTGTTCAAGTCATTAAAAAATTAAAATTTACTGTAGAGTCCGTAACATTAAAAACTTCATTTTTGATGTTCTAAACACAATTCTATGCATAATCTGAAGTAAACAAAGTAAAGAATGTGATATTTATGTCCTTTAGAATGTGCTCTCTCAATTTATGTAATTAATTTTTAATTTTATTAAGTTTTGTTACGGACACACCTGTCTCAAATACTGTGAAATGCCCCATTTTTAATAAAAAATTTGTTTAATTCGTTCAACAAAAATGGGATGATTTTGGCATTTGAAAAACAAATATATACTTGAGGCTAGCTTGAATAAAATTATAGACATCTCATGAAACTCAAATTCCAGTTTATAAAAGACATCAAATTTCCACTGAAAAATATTTTGGAATAGATACATCAAATTTTATTTGCAATCCTATCAAACACTAGTATTTTCAATGCAAAACGTATAATAATTGTTCTTATTCTATATCCCTTTCCATCTGCAAATAAACAAAATCAAATAAAAATAAAGCATCAAAATAAAAATTTGTACCTTTGAAGAATGGCTCATTAGGTGAAGTATGAAAGCTTTGCAATTGTTCATCATCATTTATATTATTTTCAAAATCCTGTGTCTCAGAAGTGTTATCTACATCACCACTCTCAATATCATTTTCGACTAGAACGACATTTGGTACCCAAGGGGAATCATTTATATCTCTAGGGGAATCTGTAATAAAACTTGTATTAAAGCAAAGTCACAAAATATGCAAACACAAATAATTCTTAAAGCATTTACTAATTTTAAATCTTTTCATATGGAATTATGTATTGTTTAAAAAATGAACATATTTCATAAACAGGATTAGAAATTAGGAGCAAAAATTCAGATGTCAATAGCACCTAAACATTTTCCCTCATATGTCATTACTATTTAGATACAATTTAAAATTTATTTTGTTTACATGGATGTATATAAACACAGTGTAATATGTGACTAGGGTTTATTATGACCATTTATACTAGTAGATTTTTTTTCTTTGGAGAGTATAATTTTGCTTTTGAGTCCTTGTTTTCCATTTTGTCATTTCCTTGGTAAAAATTTATATAATTCAAGAAAAGTTTGGAACTTTGTGGTTAGAAGGAAGAATAAATGGAATAGGTATATCATACAGGTAAAAACCTGAGCAATTAAGTCATAAAAAATTAAGTCAATAAAACATTTTAGTATTTAACTATTTACTCGTACTAGGGGGCTCCGCCCACTGCTCGCAATCACTCGTTTTATTTTATTAAGTACTTGAGAAAATTTCTAAATTTTGTTATCTATCATTAACAAATTTTATCCCTTTTGAATGTATTTGTGAACATTTAAAAATAAGATTGACAACCACAATAAAAGTGTACTTTCAGCTCCTTGAGGATACATTTTCACAAAATAATTATTCCTTCAAAGGGTATAAATATATTTCCCTTTGTTCCATAAGAGGAGTTGTTTTATGCAACCATGCTAAAATGGTTCAACTAAAGGAAGAAAATCGATCTGCAGTTTTAACTGCAGGATAGCTTTTTAAAATGCATTTTTATGGAGAAAATATTTTTTTTTCATGAATGACTAGATAAAATGACACAAATTTACAGAAGTGAGGAATTTTCTAACTTTATTTAAACTTTCACACAAATTTCAGAACAAATAAGTCAGTTAAACTCAAGAACACAGTAACATTACTAATTGGCAATACTTTTCCGCCACCAAATAGTGATAATTTTGGAATATGGTAATCAGTCGTTGGCCTAGCCAAACAGTCCCTTTACAATGAAAATTTTAGTAGTCAATTTGGCAATAAGATGATGGCTCATTCCATAGATTTTGAAACCAAGGGCAATTTAATTTTTTTTTTTTTTAAAATAATTATCATGATTGGTGCACATATTTTTAATGAAAAATATATGATCTTTCTTGTAATTGACTTTATTTTTGTTTAAAAACATGAGGTCCCATCTTAAATAGCATATTTCAAGACATATGACAAAAATTGTAAGTAGCCTGAAGAATATTTCTTAAAAGCTTCTACAATTCCTTCACTTTTAATATAGATACCTATCATATTTGAATTTTCAATTACTAATATATATTTAATAAGAATCTATCAAAACATAACAAAATAATGTACATTTTGGTATTCTTTAAACAGTCAAAACGTATCAATGTTGTGGGGAGTCACAAACATGACCCTTAATACATGTTTTTTATTTCCTGTCATTAAATTTACAGAAAAATTCTAAACTATTATTTACAAAATATAATCATACTAATTGATAAAATAATGTTCAAAAATATTATATTTAAATTATAATTTTCAATTGTCTTGTATGTTACATTGTGGTTAGGCATGTGACTTCAAGAAGTCATGTATGTGACAGGAAATAATAAAATGCAAAGATTGCTATTGTATTGCAAGTAGATTTTGCTATAAGTTATTCATGTGAGTGGCAAACGAAATACAATCTGCACTTTGGAGCAGGGAATATGTATCTTTGTTTACATCTGCGTTGTTTGAAAATAATAAAAAAACACTGTTATCTTATTGTAAGTGATACCAAAGATAAATCTAAGCTATCAGTATCTGTTTTCATTTAAAAACTTCTTGAAATTATTAAATTTCAGGCAAATGAACCAAAATTGATCATCTGGAGTGATGACCCATCCAGCGAGTTAAAAACAAATTTATTTGTTACTTTCTTTTTTTGTTATCTAAAATACAAATGCATTTTTAATGGTAATATTCAGCAATTTCCCTTGCAAAGGGAGTTGTTGATGGTATAGGTGGTACCGTTAAGTCCCGAGTATATGCAGAAGTGAAGGCAAGAAGATTCATAGTACAGAATGCAATCAACTTTGCTACAGTCGCAGCAAAAATAGTACCAAACATTATGGCCATTTCTATGTTGCAGAATGATATAGATAAAACTCAGATTGATTGGAATTTAGCCAAGGATGTTTCCGGAATTAAAAAAGCACATATCCTTAAAAGTTTTGACAACCACATTTGTTTGTTTACCAGCCAGCAAAATTTGGATATTCCTATACAAGAGTTATGATATTGTGAAAATACAGAACAGTGTTTCAATAGTACACAACCACCAGCAGAAAATCACACTTTATCTGTAAATATTTCACTTGGCATGTTTGTACTGGTAAAAGTGTTTGGGAAAAGGTTGTGGAAGCCCTACATTGCACAAACATCTGCTTTAGATAAAACTGATATCAATGTAGTTTTCGTAAAGCAAGGGTTTGTACTAATCTTCATTTATCAAGAAAATGATACAGGAATTATTCATCATGAGAATATAATTAAAGTGCTGTCAACACTAATAATTAATGGTCGCAATATTGTAATACTTCCAAATTCAGTTATGTAAAATTGAACAATGTCACATACATGACCTGCAAAATTATATTTTGTTAAAAATAAAAAATTATTCAAATTCCTTTTAACTTGGCTTTGTCAATCCTTTTTCTAATGCCAAAAATTTTTTAAACATATTTCATGCATATAATTCAATGATTTTTTTAATAAAAGTTAGTGTTGTCACACCACACTTCTGTTTTTTGTCACACACATAACTAACTAAAAAAAATATAAAAATTAAAAAATTTTTTTTTGATTTTTATTACTATTTACTAGATATTCTTTCAAACTGTTTAACAAAATGGATTGTTGTCTTTTTGCTACATTTATACATACATTTATCAAATATTTATACATATCTTATAGTGATTGTCACATACATGACCGTGGAATGGGCCCAATACTGTGTTATTTTTAATAATCAATAAGTCAGGGATTAAATTGATGCATTCTTGCGTTTGACATAGTTCAGAAAAGTCAATAACTGGGTTGATCAAATGAGGTGAAAATAAAACCCAAACACAAAAATTATTAAAATTGCACTGATGTTTACCTTTGTCTGATAAGTCATACATTCGCTCTCCATTTAACAACGTATCATCACTGTCATTCTGGTTGTTGGAAGAATCTTGAGATTTAATATCATACACTTGTCTTGAATCACAGTCCCCATCTCGCACAGGAGAACTAGAAGGACCTGGTAGAATACTTTGAGGTACAAATGATTCATTTGTAGTACAGCTATTCGATGCATCGGATTCTTCCACATCGTGATTAAACGTTAAATGAATTTCATCTTCATGGTCAGAACTTAAAGAACTTATATCAATATTGTTTGTATGCACAGATGAATCTTGGTTAAACAGTTTATCAGCAAGTTCGTAATATTTCATGGGTTTTTTATGAGTAATATTGTTTTCAATACAAAATTTAGCGAGGTGATATTCCTTTCGGAGTCTTTTGATCTTTTCTCGACATTGATAAGCAGTTCTCCTGAAACCTACATCAGACAGTTCTCTAGCAATGCGCTCGTATACCCCAATATTTCTCTTCGAACCATTCAGTTCCTGTTGTATTTCATCCTTCCCAAATATATCAATAAGGGCAACTGTTTCATCGTCCATCCAAGTAAAACCCCTGTCAACAGACATTTTTAAAACTTGAAAAGCTTCATGAAAATTGCAACAGGATCACTGAAATAATCTTCACATTACATTTTGTTGATACAAAATATTAGTAATTTTGGTGTCGTAGTGCTTTTTACTCTTATGCTTGGCGACTTCCAATACCACATTTACACACAATTGAGGCTGTTTTGGTAATAGTAATTGGTAATTTTTAGTTAACATCGTACTAGAGTAACACAACGGGCTATTGATGACGGTCCGGGATCAATCCCTTAAGGGAAAGATCCGAGGACAACACCTCGTAATTTTGAACCACGATCAGATGACAACACCTGAGCTGGCACTCCACTCTCTAAAAAAGGCTGCTTTGGGATTCTAGCAGTGTACAATATGAACTCAAATGCCTAGGTAATGGTGATTGGATTAACGTCACACAGGAGCGACACAATGATCTCTTTGAGACTGTCCGGGATCTCTCTCGAAGGGAAAGATTCGAGGACAACACTACGTAATTTTGAACCATGGTCAGATGACAAGGTCACACCTGAGCTGGCTTTCCACTCAAAAAACTTCCACACCTTGCCAACGTGGGGTAATTGGTAATTTTTTAGTTAACGTCGTACTAGAGCAACACAACGGGCTATGCCAACGTGGGGACATTTGAAGCAATGAAAGATTTAGTGTGCATTAGACACGTTTGTACATAATAGGCTTTGGTTGGATTCGAGCCTTAAACCCTCCGGCTGCTTGTTCATTACTCTGACAATAGGGCTACCGCGGCCCTCCTAATGTGGGACAAATTATTGATTACGAAAAGTGGTTATCAAACATGATCATAAACTCTAGTCTGCTCATCCGATAGACAATTGAAAAGTTTTAACATTATGACCAACTACTTAATAACGCGTTGCGCCACCTTTGGCCTGCAAAACAGCTGCAACTCGCATGGGTATAGATGCCACATGTTCTTGGTACATGACTGGAGAGAGGTTGTACCAAATGTCTAAGCAGCGGTCACGCAAAGTCGAGATATTCGGACGTGTTGGAGTTTGAGCTCTGAGCTGCCGGTCCATGACACCCCAAATGTGCTCTATCGGATTAAGATCCGGCGAGTAAGATGGCCAGGACAACAAATGGAATTCATCAGTATTCTCCTCGAACCACTCCAACACAGTCTGAGCCTTGTGACATTGGGCGTTGTCCTGTTGGAAGATTCCATTTCCAGTTGGGAAGACAGACGCCATGTAAGGGTGCAACTGAACCGCAATGATGTTCAAATAGTTCGCAGCGTTCATGATCTGTTCTATCACACCTACGGGTCCCAGAGCTGCCCATGAGAACGTCCCCCAATGCATAATACCGCCACCACCAGCCTGTGTATGACCTTCTGTACAAGAAGGGAGCAAATGTTCGCCTGGCAGATGGCGTACCCTGACACGACCATCGCCGTGATGAATGAGAAATCGGGATTCATCTGACCAGACAACTCTTTTCCACTCATCCATGATCCAGTATCGATGTTCTCGGGCCCATTGTAGGCGTAGTTCATGATGGCGCTTGGTCAACAGAGGCACACGAGTGTGACGTCTGCTGCACAGTCCCATATCCAATGTTCTGCTGAACTGTGTGTTCCGAAACACTTACGTTTGGACCTGCATTGTATTGGGCTGTCAGCTGAGCCGATGTCTCGCTCCGATTTTGTTTTACCAAGCGGGACAGTCTCCGACGTCCTTTTTCTTTGATGACGCGTGATCGAACAACACCTTGGCATCTCCTGCAGGTGTCACCGTTATTTATCCACTTTGCATGAATATTAACGGCATATCTTGAAGAACCTACCAGTCGTGTAGTTTCGATGATACTCGTTCCGAGTCTTCGGGCTATTACGATCTACACTCTATCAAATTCGCTCAGATCAGCAGCCTTTCCTATCACTCGCAAAAGTAAGTGCAAGAATAATTACTTCCTTCTCCAACAGCAGTTAAATACCATTCTCACTTAATCACGTACCCTCCTCATCTAGACGAGTTCATTGAAAAATGTGGAGATGGTCATGTTTTGGCTCGTCAGTGTAGATATAAGTCATTTCATAAGCACACCTGACAGTATGAGATTTTCTACACTACCCACATGCTCTGTTGATGGTCCTCTATATGCACGGTGATTATACGTCCTAAAGAAATCGGGCCAGTCCCGGGTTACTTCCCGAAGTCCCGAATAATGACATAAATGTCCCGAATTGTTCGACTGATGAAAACAAAATCATATTCGGGATGTATTTCGATTTTATTTTTGGGTTAAAGATAGTATGTCGTCTGTTTCACTTGATGATTTGTTGAACGAGCTAATTGTCACGGCGTTGCATGCGAGTTCTTTTCGTGGGGTCAGGTGTGACCACTGCTCGCTAACATCCGGTGATTGCTACGAATTCCCATTTGGTTTGCGATTCGTAGCATATTGGATAACAGTCACCACGGCGTTGCCCGCGGTGTTGGTTTACTTCACAAACCAACACCACGGGCAACGCGACCAAATTCGAATTGCGAAGAGATCCAATCGTCGTGACGTCACTATCTCTTGGAAAATATAAAATACATTGAAAAATTTATTCATTTAGAGGAAATCATAATTTTAGATACCTAATGTGAAAATTCCCGCAAATTTCAAATCCGCTGAAATATTTACTCTCATCTTTAACGATCTTGGAGATACAATTAAACCCTTCCTTTTGAAGGGTCTTTAAATAGAAAGGGCATTTGGAAATAAGCATTAAAATTCTGGGCTAATATAAGCCACCCGTTTAACGTATCAAGTTTATGTTTGCAAAATTAACACAGCATTAATTGTCAGAAGTAAAAATTGCATTTCTTTTGTTTTAACAAAAATTGAGAAAAGTTAAATTGTGTTTTAAAGACGATTCGATAATTTTTGCTTCTTGCTCGGAGGTGACACAGAGATGGTCAGCTGTAGCTTTTGACATTGACTGCAAGTTGCTTCATAGTTCTGGTCTACAACATTTTTAAGGCGAACAGTTTGTTCCTTTTTCATTCGCCACTGCGATATGGACAGTATCTTTCGCTATTATTACAGCAGTCTTGTAAACAGATAGTTTCATGAAGAGTTCATTTCTTTGTTTATTTCGAGGACACATAATTCGGACTACCTGTGTGCCAATCCCATTACAGTAAGTGCCAGAAAACAGTCAGACAAACACTTTTTTTAGGCCCCGTTCACACGAAGCGCGCGTTTGGCGAGGCCCCGCTTTTCAAGGTCGCAAAGATAGAAACTTGAATTAGAGGAATAAAAAAAACTCAATTTAATGGCGGGACCTAGCCAAACGCGCGTTGAAACGCCTCATGCGAACGTGGCCTTATAATAGTAGATATTCACTATTTCTTAATCATCAGGACGTTTAGAACTTTGAAAAAGTTATTGTAAAAAACAAATAATTTTTGTTTAGAATGCTATGAAATTGATGGAACAATTTGAAAGAGAAGATGGATTCTTTGAAATTGACGATAGCCAAATTAACAGTGAATGAGAACGATTCGTCAAACAATGACAATTTGAAGAGGAAATACTTTCAATTTATATAGGGGACATAATAGAACGATTTCCCCTACGGCGGTCTTAGCGGGCGTCCAGTGTGTCACTAGACGCCGAGGCCCTCCCTGTTTTGAGGCCATAGGGCAGGCCTCGAAATAGATTTTTTAATATAGGTGCACCAAAGTTTTAAAATTAGGTGCACAGGTTATATTTTAGGTGCACATTTAAAAAAAAAAACGTTCCCTCCACTTTTTAAAGTTAGGTGCACAATTTTATTTTCATGTGCACCCGGGTATTCCGAGCATTGCCCTAGGGTCATGGGTAATGCCAGAAATTGGTATCGTGTCCTGTCCGGACGTTTCTTGAGCGGACATTTCTGGCAACCTTACAGAGGGGAGACTTAGGGTGGTGCTTCTGGCGAAATTCTCAAAAATGGTAAGGGAAGAACCATTCTCAGGGCAGTGAATTTCTGGTGAGAGATAACTTAAAAATTGCGCTTGTCTAAGGTGTTCGTCAAGGTGCGTGTTTCTCATGCTCGATATTCACTCAATTGCAAAACGATACAACAACGCGTTAGAACGATGCTTGCGCTGACATAAACTTTGAAGTAATAGTTATTTTAATATTTTAAGTTTCTTTTATCCATAGAATTCTGTACTTCAAATAAAAGAAATTAGACCATGGATTAAACAGAAATGGTCTTGAAATGTTCAATAGCAAATACATTTCTGGGCTTTTTTTTCTCAGCCTTCATTTTGATGGAAGTTATATTCAGAATTTCAAATTGTTTTCCTATAACTGAATCACATAAGCGAAATTTCATATAAATACATCTTTGATCACGGACAAATAATCTAAAAACCTTTGTGGATGCTTTGTAGTGTAACATATTTCTTATCATGCAATTAGGGTAGCAATGAAGTAAAATATTTTCAAATCCATAAAGGTGTTTCTTTTTGTATTCAATTAGGCTAACATAACTTTGTATGGGAATTTGTAAAATTATTATGCGTTTGTCTATTACTATGGACAATATTAGTCATCACGGTAGCTAGTTTTCATTAAATTACTAGTAGAATGACCCTCTGCTGCTCGGGGGAGGTTGAAAAGTAGTCACAGAATAAAATTCTTAATCCTTTCAGAGAAAAAATACAGATATCACTTAAGTATTTTAATAACTCCGGACTTAACAGTTTAAAGAATTTCTAGCATAGCTTTTCTTTAGCATAAAAAAATTGATCTGTCAATTATGAAAAAAAATGTCTTCAATTATTGACAAATAACTGTTAATAGATTAAAACCAAACTAATGTAAAACAAGTTTCATTTCATCTTGTAATATTGACAACTTTCTGTCATTGCGACAAAAATTTATTATTTTTTTTATGTAATTAATACACTGTTTATATTCTTTCGAGATAATGATGCAGTTTTGTATAAAACCTTTATAACTTATGTTATATCTCATTCGATATGCACACAGTTGATCCTTACAGCACTCTTTTTCAGGTGAGAAATTATCAATTTTTGAACGAAGATATTATACATCCCTGTCAGAGTCATAATGTGGTTTGATCAGATGTTCAATCTGTACATTTATTAATGAAAAACAATTGTTAAATTAAAAATAAGTAAAAAACATTAAAATTTAAGCAAAAAATCGTATTGTAAGAGATACCTACTCCAAAACTTTAAACAATTACTTGTAATAAAATGTTTGGATTACATCTTTTTTAATATTTATTTTACTTTAGGTGAATATTTTGTTCTAAAGCCTATTGAACCCTTTACTGGGTGTGTGGAAGCAATGCAACAGTTAATTTCTTTAAATGTATCTTTCATTGGCAGTTAAAATCCCAGAGAAAAAATCAATTTTAATTTGAACTATCTGAGAATAATGATCAAAACATGCAAAAATAAAGAATAACAAGGCATGTTTTTCAAATACTACTTTACAAGTCAAATGACTTTACTCACAGAATTTATAAAAGAAAACTGAATGAAAAAAGCACTTTTACCAAGTTCCAATCTTATCAGTGACACTTATAAATGCCTACCTAAAACTATTACATTTTATAAAAGCACCAAATTTGACAAATCAAAAGGCCAAAAGATAAGCATGAAATCTAAATCTCATAGATGGTCCCTGCAGGTCATTTTCAATCTTGATTTAGCTGGATAAATGTCCAGAGTGATATCAAATAGGTGAAATTATTTCAGGGACTTCAGAAAAATGGGAGACAGCATTTAGTTAAGTTCAAGCAAAGTTATTAATGTGTATAAAAAGTGCAAAGACACTGCCATGAAAATAAAGTCACTAAAATCAGTTATTTGTGCAATATGAATCAAGATTTTACTATAGAATACTATAAAAAAAAAACTACTGAATAGAATGTAATCTTAAGCGAGTATTGAATTTTTGTTTATAGTTCCATGGTTACCTGTATTCAAATAGAAAATTAATAACAACCCTTTTCAGTAAAAACAGGTATTTATAAACTCCAGTGACAGCATCAGCCTCAAACACGAGAGGAGCGAAGTTAGATTTGTTATATATTGCATAGTTTTGCAGATATACAAGCTTACCTGTGATGTCACTTTTTGCCATGCACATTGGGTTATGAATAACGTGACCATTTATTTTTTCTTCAAAACGGGACACATACCAATTTTTAGGTAATAGTATGAATATTCAAGAAAACGCATATTTCTTTATAGTTTTTATATACACATTAATAAAAAGAAAACTGGAATGAACACTTTATAAAATAAATAATTTATGTGGTCTTATATTTTTGTAGAACAAATTTGCTCAAGTAGATTTATTGTTGATTTTAAATTAAAGTGAAATTCTTGGCAGGATTTCTTAAAATTTACTGTTATGTTTTATAAACGGGTATTTAGTTTACAATTTAACATTAAAAGTGCACTTATTTTTATGCATTGTTGACATTAAGGTTTCACATACAAGAAATTTAAATTAAGTATAACAACACACGTTGATAAAAAAACAATAATCAATCATCAAGAAAGATGCACAAGCTGTCTATGCATACTCTCAATAGAGGAGCGAGCTAGCAGGCTTTTGACTAGGGATGGGGGAAATAACAATCTGTTCTTTTAGTGTGAATTCCAAAATTCTAGATGCCTAAAGTGATTATAAGTACTAGCAAAAAGAGGAGCTGTCGAATTTATTTATATTTTCCGTGCTTCTTTTTGAAATTATTACAGTGGGTTGATCACTTTCTGAAAACGGGACATTTCGGCGTCGTGAAGCTGTGCTTGGGGACAACCTACCTAAACACGGAACGTATGGTCACATAAGTTATGAATATTGCAGCAGAAATGGAAGAACGCAGTATAGGTATGCCAGTAGACAGGAAAAAAGTTGTTGACTTGGATTAAAAAATAAGCACATTTTAAGAACCCAACTTAACAGGCATTTTAATTGTTATAAAATTAAATTTCTAATACAAAAACATGGATGCACCATGATTGTAGATTAATTTCATATTCTCGAGTGTTCACTTCTGAAAGCAACTTTCCAGTTCTTGCAAAAACTGTGCAATTGTTCGAGTAGGCCTTCCTAAAAAGCGAGAAACAAATGGGAAAATATCAAATTAGAGTACAATTTTACTTTCGAAAACAGATAGCAAAATCTAAAGACATTTCAAATATCCTTTTTAGTAATTTCAATCAGAGATACTGACCTGACATTCCCTTATTGGCATAAGGAGTTTTATCCGAACACTCTGAAACGCCAGCAATATCAATATGAAGCCATTTAGTATCTTTCTCAATAAATTCCTAAAAAATAAATAGATTTATTACTTAAGTGTCCGAATATGTTTCATTCACTATGTTCATTAACGCAGTGAATTTTAAAATTCAATCCAGAAGATTTTAAAATGAATTTAATAGTTTATTCTCTAGCAGGTTCTTTAACACGTTCAACCGTAAAAAAGAAGAAACACTTGAATCTGGACCTTTTCTACCCACGTGACCTTGCCGTCAGCTTTCGGAAGCATGCCAAGTTTTTTTTATCCGATAGAACGCGGATAAATTTATTTTTTTCGTTTCCGTGATTTTGCGCGGAGGGATGATTTTCCAGCCAGATGATAAATCTTTTAACTGGAGTCACAGTTCTTTTTTCTATCTCCTAGTCCGTTAAAGATAGAGTAAAAATTTCAAACGATCTGAAATCTGTGGTAAATTTCACTTTAAATCGACACTTAAAAATATAATTTTCTTTAAATAAATAATTTTAAAATTGAATATATCTTTTATATTTTCGCAGTGAAACAGATTGCATCCTCTGCCCTTCACGTTACAAAAAAATAAATGAACAGATTCCATTTCAGGGAATGAGAGCAAAAAATAAAAAGCACTTCGATTGGGATTGTTAAGTTCGTTTTCGTAAAATCGGAATCGCTAAAGATAGATTGAAAACGGATTTGAAATCTGTGGAAAATTTTACACCACATTAATACCTTACATCACGGACAATGCCGGGCTAGTTAATTATATACGGAATATTCGGATGCATTAAATGACAAAACAAAGATTGAAAGTGAGAAGTTTTCATATTTTAAATGGCAACATGTCAAAGTTAAATTTTCTAGAAAGGCCCTTCTTGAACGCTAAACTACACCTTGAAGGAAATGTAGGAGAGGAAAACTTCTTTGTTTTTATGATTAGTAATAATATATTTAGTTTTAAATTAAACATTAAGATCACTTAAAGTGCAATTTTAAAATTTTAGACATTTGCATCAATATAAGTTGTGATTGAATTCAAATAAGAATTTAAAATAGAATAGGATTACAGAGTTGTTATCATAACTATACATGTAAAATAGTTGCTTTAGTAGCCCGAAAAGTTGAAAATAGTAGTTAAAATAGTGTTCTCCAGGCGATAATTTAGTAGCTTTTTCCCGTTATCCTTATTTACTGAATCGGGGGAAAAAGAATAGGACATACATATGTCGTACAGAAAATTTTAAAACATACCTAGACAATTCTAAGCATGCATTTATAGTTGATAAGTAAACAGAACTTAGATTTCAGAGGGCAACCTTTGTTATCTTCAATAAAATTAAACTTATTTCTTTAGTTTCCCACATTCTGTAACTTTGGAAATCAAATGTTAGAAACTTACAACAATAATAATTTTTTTTTGTCTACCTTTTAAAATAATTGCTTTTAACAAAGACTTGAATGCTGTTAACTGTTTTAAATATTTGGTCAAGAAAATGTATGATGAAATCTTTTCTTTATGGATCGGATTGGACGTAATTTCGCGCTTGTGACCTTCAAAATCGCTGCTGTCATTTTTGTTACCAAAATTATTTAAAAATAGATTCAATGCAAAAAAAAAATTTGAAATAGTTTTAAACTTTAAAAAGTCATTACTTGTTTTAGTCACTTTGGAGCCTGTTTTTGACGAAAAAAGTCATAGTCACCCAAGGTTAAAAATAGTCGTCAATGGCAACCCTGGGATTACCAGAGTGAACTCAGAAAATTGTTTTGGGTATAATTTCACAAAATGAAACTTACATGAAGAAATGCTGCAGCTTGGCATGCTCCTCCATCTCGGCCATCTTTAGAAATGTTATTAAGATCAGCTGAATCACATTTTGTCATCATTTGTTTATAAAATCTGTATAGTGGCATTCTCCATACTCTGTCACCAGTAATTTTACTTGCCTATGAAATAGAAAATGCATAACTTTACTTAAAAAGTCAACGAGTCTATACATTGTTCCCACTCTTTGGTGGGAAAAAAATTCGAGTACTTTTCCAGGACTATCATAAAAAGGCAGAAATTTCCGCTGTAATCCACATTAGACAACTTTTCTGAAGAACCTCTTCATCACCATTCACATACTTAACAATTGCAAACATATTTCTAGTCAATATTCAAGATTGATGGGAAAGAAAAAAATTTTTAAGAAAAAGTAAAGTAGCTAAGTTATTATACTTATATTCTATATGTTCAAAATGACACAGAATCCAACTGACCTTGAGCAAAGAAAATAAACACACATGCCTAGTTGAACAAGTGTATTTGCCGTATTCTTCGAAACTGAATTAAAACCAAGCCTTCTAAGTGCGTGTTTCAAGCCGATTCATACTCGAGAAAATTCCAGATGAAAAATTTTTAAAATAAATTCAAGGACTTTCAAGTATTTTGCACCAAATTCAAACACTTTAAAATGAAATTCAAGTGCATTTCAAGGATTTTCATGGCCCGTGGGAACCCGGCTATAGCATCACAATTTAACTCTTACGGCCATATTCACATGTCTAGTTAACTCTAGGATCGGATGATCCGCGGGTCAGAGTATAATCGCTGATCACCAAGAACTGTATTTTCAAACGTCGGGTTAAGTGATCCAAGGATAAAAATGAGACGCTCGCTGTGATTGGCTACTAAAGTCTTCTCACGATCACATGATATTGTTTATATTTGTTACGATGTCCGAATCTGCATTCATACTAGTCAAATACGTATTGCGCCTGCAGAATTGATTCCAAATTGTGATTAAATAGAACCCATATAGCATTTAAATTTTTATCTTGGAAAAAAAAAATGCAAAGGTATTTAATTTCAATTGGATTTTCATGGAAACCTAAATTTTGCAACAAATTACATTGATTTGTCGCCAAATCAATGTAATCTCATTACCTTTGTACCTGCCAGTATGGGTGTGTGTCGGTGCCAAGTGATGTAACACATGCATTGTCAATTTTTATTTCATGACAAATTTGCATCTGCCATGGTCATATTCTACCATTCGCTCTCTCATTGGGGTCTACTGTTAATTTGTCAGAACAAGAACACATTTGGGAATATCTATTTCATAGAAAATATAATCGCATTCTTTTTCCGATTCATATAAGATCAGTTAAATGCGCGTCGTCGCAAGAGTACCATAATTTAGCACAGAATGAAGTGTGTAGTCCATTTTATTTTGTTTACAGTATATCTAATTTCCTTCGCAAAAAGATTGTTCTTCGTATGTGTATATTTCAACCAAGAGTTAATTTGGCGATTTTGGAGGAACAAAATGTAACACTGATATAGCGTTTTAAACCACGGATCAGGCATTGTGAATTAAGTTTTTTCGATAACCCGGGGATTATTGTTGATCCACAGGTTAACTCGGACTT